>BLKM01003572.1:376333-1080058 GCA_013340265.1 Coptotermes formosanus | reverse complement strand
ACCACCACTACCCTAACAACCACCACCACCACCACCACCACCACCACCACCACCACCACCACCACCACAACACAAAAGTGCAACAATATAAAGGTATTTATGTATGGATGTTACAGTATCAAGTAAAGGATTTCCTCCCGGTTCGGTATTCATACTCGCATGTGCTTTGCAGGAATTTCATAATAGGATTGCGCAACAGAAAAGCTGTCCGAGTAGCCATTCTTTCCCTGTTTCATCCCTAGTACACATTTCCATTAAATATTTTATTGACTGTTATGCAGAAAAATATTAGTGATTTGATTATTCTGAAATGGCTTTTCCGTAAAGAAAAAAAATTAGCGAATAGCGTTTTGGTATGTATTACTTTATAGTACGAGTAGACTATGGTAGGAGGTTACAGAGACATGGGGGTTCGATTACTGGCAGTGGTAGGAATTCTTCACCACTCCGAAGCGTCCATACCCACTATGGAGCTCACCCACTCTCCTATCCTACGAGCCTGTCCACTCTTCCCCCATAGTATAGCGGCTGGGTCGTCAAATTTACCCTCACGTCCATTTAGTTCCAAGGTTAAGAATGCGTGGAGCTATTCTTCTACTGTCCCGTACAACTTTATGGCGTGTTGCTTAATTAAGCACTTTGACAACTTTGCCTCTTACCCACAGAACTAAAATAAAAAGTGTTACATAAGACTTCAACTGAAATGTTTATGCATTTTTTCAAAACTAAATGATACAAAGGAACAGTGCGCATTATAAAATGTAGATAGAGCTAAGACTTATATTATTTGCAGAGTTAGAAATGTTATGGATATTGAAGAAACAAAAGGGGAAAATTTTCTGACTTCAAAAGTGCGATTACCGATGCAATAACAATTTAATAACTGCTATGAGTATTGGTCTGCGTCTAGAAAAGGGAAGTATGCAAAACGGCAAAAAAAAAGGCTTTTAAAAATGGCGACACAATTTCCCACCCTTCACAATAATGCACTAAACTCATAACAAAAACTAAAAGTTATTTTCTTAATGCAAGCAGACACTTTTGTTACTGATTGATTAACCACGAGTGTTAACAAAATGTGTTTTAAACAGCTTTAAATTTCTTTAACTCCAGTCGAACACATTCCATCGCCACAAATCTTGCTTAGGAACTTAAGGATACCACGAGATGTGCAGTTTAAATGCACTCGAAGACAAGTCTGTTAATTTGAGGTGTATTATTTCTCCATTCCTGTTATTCGACTGTTTTATTTTTGCCAAATGTAGTGACTTGATGGTCCCACGTCCTGCTGATTTATTTAGTAGACACGTTTTATAGTCATCTCGCTGGCACGAAGATTTAGACTGGAGCATCCATCGAGCAGCATACGTCGGACAATTTAATTTTATGCGATCTGGTACAAGCGTTATTCTTCTCTGAACACGAGAATTCTAGTTACCTTACTTGGAAGTCACTTTACATCCGCCGTCTTCGCCCTTGGTGATAGCAAAGAAATGTAGTTATTTGTTTTATTTATGTATATCTTTTATATGCTGTAGCATTTTTGCGCTAAACTGTATCTTCCAAGCTGAAGCTTTAATGAATCTGTTACATTTAATGGAGAGTAAAAATGACATTCTCTTGGTTTCAATGGGGATTCTCCTATAAAAGAGTGAAAATTTTACAATTTAATATCTTTATATGGTACAGAATTTGCAGTAAACCGTTAACAGTTTTCGTAATTCATGTGTGTTGGTGACTGTAAATTATGTTATGTGTAGAACTTCAGTGTTCATTGTCGAGGGTGACCAAAAATTTGTCTGCAAGTATTTTGTAAGAAAAAGAAGAAGAAGAACGGGAAAAAGAAACTGGAGATGATGATGCTGAGGAGGAAGAAAAGAAGAAGAAGAAGAAGAAGAAGAAGAAGAAGATGATGATGATAGCAACAATATGTAGAATTTTCTTTATGCTTATTGAAGCACCACTACATCAAGATGTACGAGGAAGTGGACCTAGAGCCCCACGCATTAACTCCGACAACAGGTGTAGGTGAGTGATCAGCTTCATGCCCTGGCCGCTTTTCCCCCAGGAAAGTCCCAGGTGCCTAATCTACAAGGAGGCTGGGTCTAATGATGATGATGATGATGATGATGATGATGGTGGTGGTGGTGGTGATGGTGATGATGATGATAATAATAACAATAATTGGTACCAGTACGGTAATATAACCAAAGAAGCTGCCATAGAAATCACAGAAATTGAACACAGTTGTGCCTACTGAAATACAGGCTTCTAGCAGGCGTAATACTACGTTGTGACTTCAATGTAGCTACACAGTAAATCACTTGTTATTGGTAGAACGAGGGTTAATAGTCACCTCAATATACACAGGCAAGCGTAGCATGTAGCCAGGATAGCGTAGTCGGTATAGCGACTTGCTACCGGCTGGAAGTTTTGGGGTTCAAAGCCTGGTGAGTGTGAGATATTCTGCATCGGTACGGACCGACCCTGAGACCCGCCCGGCCTCCTATATGTGGCTACCGGGGCCCTGTCCCGGGGATACAGCGGCCTGCACGTGGCGTTCACTATTCACCCACATCTAGCGCCGAGGTCAAAGAAAGGGTGGAGCTGTACCTATACCCCAAATTTGATGTCATTGCATGTTATAAGGTGAAATTTACTCTTTGCCTTTACCATTTCGCAAGCATAGCGTACCTAGACGTAGTGCTCCGAAGCCATATTTATCTGTAACCCGTGTAACAGACAATAATAGAAAATATTTCATAGCTATACAAAATGGAACCTGTGCTTGAAGACATTCATGTGGAAGGAACAAGAGAGGCAATGTACATGCAACGTAACATTGATGCGTGTTGGCATAAACACTGTTGCGTGGAAAAGCAGAAAGTATTTAATATTATGAGTGGGTGTCTATATTTTTGTCTTAATTATTCGGCATTCAAAGCGCATGCGCCTTATCATATTGTCGTCTTTGGCCTGTCTCGCTGTACCATATTTCTCCACATTATTTCATAAACGGCACCATTTCCGGGAGAAAAGTTATTCAATATAAAATGTGTGTTTCGATTTTCTTTACAAGTTTTGCCTGAAACAGTTGCCATTCTAAGAAGAATTAAGCAAGATATTACCGTACATGTTCATAGGCCTTCACCCAAAGTATCTGTTATTTTTGTCAGATTTTAATGAACCGCGACATGCGGACAGACAGGCGGATGGACGAACAGACAAACATGACGAAGCTAACAGTAACTTTTCGCAGTTTTGCGAATGCGTCTGAAAATAAAGATCACGAGATATTTGGTGTAGATAGCATACCTCTGGGCTTAGAAAGTCCAGCCTGAGACTATCCAAAATCGACCTTAAGCTGTACCTAATTTTTCAGCGTCTACAGCTAAGGGCGTTTTTCCCAGTAATACTTAAATTGAATTCGACCAGTTTAGAATATGGGACATTTTCAAGAAAGTTTGGTCAGCCAACGACGGATGGATATCTTTCATTGCCTGACCAGTCCCTGAAGTCGAAGGCATATTTGTTGAAAATGTATCTTACAACGAAAGGTATGATTTCACGATCCTAGTCAGTCGGTCACTACACGTCTGAAGCTGATAACATTTATATGCATTTCATTAGCAAGGACAGCCAAGAAACGTGCATCTCACTTAAGCAGCCAAGCGCAGACGTACAAAAACTTCTCAGCTTAATCTCTAACTGGCCGTCCAATACGTAAAGGCCCGCCTTTTGTAACAACAAGAGTGTAAATAAATGTCACAACACGTGTGTTAGGTTGTGCAAACCCGTAAATTTCTTAACTCCGATAATAATTTTTTATGGATTATTATATGTTTCCCTGTCAATAACACATACTTCCCTAATCGCAAGACTACATAACTCTTAAAATTTTGGCTAAGGAATCCGTGCCTCCATTTTTGCTTTTGCTTAAGCGGTGCTCCTCGACATCACACATACTACACCTGTCATAATTAATTACCTTTGCTACCATCCGTGTGGTAGGAAATGAAGGTTGAGAAGAACAGGCAAAATTCGAGTCGACAGCAGTGGGAATCGAATGTGGACTTACTGTGGACGGCGGAATGCTACTCAGCATTTTTGAACCTATTGGATCTATGCGATTGGTCAGCCCTGCTTGCGAATTTTAAACAAAGGGAACTTACATTGTTCCTGAAACTATTAAAATATTTTATGGCTTTGCATGCTCAACCTAGAAACAAATACGAAGTAACGGTGTTAAGAGAATCACACCCTCCCCTTTATTTTTATATCACATTTCCGACAGTATACAAAGCCTCGAATGGAGACTTGGAAGATAGAAGAAATTGTGTTTATTGTAGTACGTACAAGGATTGCTTTGTTTATGTTATCTTCCCAACACCGTACTTCGAAAACAGAACTCGACTATTCTTGCCATATTCTTTCCTTTGCCTACAACATATAATTCCCCATCACGCGTCCTCTCTTACTAGAAGCCATCCAGGACGACCAGTTTCTCTGAATTTTTATGTCACTGCTTTCTATGCTAACAGCCATGTTGAATACATAGCAAAGAGTGCCGAATAAAACAGCAGCTAAGACACATCGAAATGCCGCAGTACTGTACGACTATTCAAGAACCTATCCTATAATCATTATCTGTGACAAGTTGAATGGAACTCTAAAATTTATTGACGATTTTCTTTTGTCTCTTCTCCACAGGACATGGAATGAACGTGGTATCAGCTACTGTCTGTCGCACTGACGCCATACTACAAGTTTTAGTTAACACTTTTTCGTGTTTTTTTCGTCTGCGTTATGGAGCTGTGGAGTCGGTAAGTAAGCCTTGTTTTGTAAGGAACATAATATCCTGTGAAGTATTTTTATCATGTAAGTACAAATTAAGCATTAGACTAAATATCTTTCATTTTAAGTTAAGGTTAGTGATTATGGACGTTTTAAATATTTGGTAGGATTTATGTGACAACAGATCAGCACATTATAAATTCAACCTCCGCAGGATAATTTGGTTGTTTTCTAGTAGACTGGCCGTACCATGTCGCAGACGGTTAGCCACCGGCTTCTTACTGTGGAGGCCCATGTGCAAACCCAGTTCAACATATGTGGGATTAGTGGTGGACAGTGGTGGAACAAGTAGCAGGGTTTTCGTCGCGTAATTTGGTTTTGTGCTGCCAGTTATAAGTCCACCAGTTCCCATTTATCCACCTCTCAAGTCTGGTACCGGGCTCATTATTCTCAGCCGTCCCAAGGGTCTCGCTCTCACCTCACACCGAAATCAAAATTAAAATACCCAGAGGTTATTTCTTTCATTCGTTACTGCATTATGACGCTTTATTAGGTGCAGTTTTGATTTATTAACGTAACAAGTCGAGGATCAGAGCTGTTCAAATAAATTATCGACAAGAACAGGTAGCTGTAGGATTATGTGGGATGTTAAGCAAAGGCGTGACATTTTAGAAGGAGTTGAAGGTATGAGACTGTATGTGGTGAAGGAATATTGATTGCAAACAGGGAAAGAAAGGAATATTATTTGATGAGTGGGTGACTCAAGAGAATGGGAAAGGTAAAGTCTTCAGAAGAAAGTATAGGGGAAATGTTGAAAACCAATGCAATAAAATATATGTAAGGATTAGTATCTTCTGGAATACAAAGCCACGCAGTTTTGTACTCGTTCACCAACGATTTTGTAAGGAGCTACTACTGCCATCATCCGCGTATAAATGCAGCAAGAAGGCTCGTCCGAAACGCTGGTAAATTTTAACAGACCACATGACGCTGCGTCCTAAAAGACAGTAACATTTGCAGTCACAACCTCGTATCTGTTATTTTTCAGAGCTTTGTGGAAAAGGTCGACAAGTTTAAGACGTGGTAAATTACGTACATGAAGCAACAGTTGTGAAAAATCAAGGCGGCAGATGACGGTGAGGACGACGACGTTGTTGATGTTGTTGATTATTATTATTATTATTATTATTATTATTATTATTATTATGAAGAGGATGATGATGATGATGATGATAACGACGACGGTGACATACCATTCATAGTTATGTTGTGGATTTTCGTGTTTCCGACCTTCCAAAACTCGCATCTACAAAGGATGAATGGTTATATTTGCGAATTTCCTTTCTGGGTGCTTTCTAAAAATTGTGAAAAGCGACTGTTGGCCTTGTCATGTCTAGCTGTCCATTTGTCCGCATGCAAAAACTCGGCTCCCAGTAGACAGATTTTTGTGAAATTTGGTATTGGGAATTTTTACTAATATCTGACTGCCAAATTCACTTTTGGTTAGAATCGGACGAAAATATCAAGACACTTTCCTTGAAGGCATAAGCACATTTACCACGATACCTCGCCATTTACAAGATAAGTACAAGTAATACTGTTGACGATTTAAACGTAACATGACGCCACATTTTGGGGATTTGCGTGTCGGATAATTAAGTAAAAAATAAAAACACAGTCGTAACACTTAAGTGGAGACAAACGTCATGAAGGCTCAAAAATTCGATTTTTAGTTTTTAGGATATTTAAATACTCCGCTCTTTTGTGCGTCAATTGACATTAGTTCTATTAAAATCAGACATCTGGTTAAATTCTAATAAATTATTGTTTAACGATATGTCCTTTAAATGCCACGCCTACTTTTTGCACTCCAGCAGAAAAAAGGCTGTAATTCATAGAGTTTCAACGTTTAGGGGGATATTTCTTTCTTCGATGAGGAGAGAAATGTTGGTCTGTAACCTTTAACACCCTGCCATGTGTATCGATAGTGGTATCGAGCTCTGTTGTTTTGTTTCTTGAAGGTGTGTCTGTGTGTGTGGCAAGTGTTCAGTTTTTATTTAAAAATGCGTAGAACAAAGAAATTCGCATCGAAACCAAAATTTAGAGGAAATAAGTACGTATGTGTGAAAAAGGAAACAGTTGTTTCAAAAAAGAGACAGCCTCGGTGTACCAAAGTGGCGAAAGCAATTGTGTAAAACATAACCTCAGTGCCTGGAACAAAAAGATATATCTCACTTCTGTGAATGCAGAAATTCAGGTAGGTGAGAACAATTTCTGTAAAAGTGAAAGTAATTTTACCCGTGATGGGAACATTGTAGTTAGTATCAACCTGCTTTGTGCCTTTATAGAAAAAAACACTAATTACAAAAGTTGTGGTGGTAATATTTCATTGTTTGGAAAGTCATAAAAAGGGAGAAGTATTGTAAGCAATTTGTTATTAAATACTGTAAATGTGATCATACTGCAGATATGATTACTTCAAACATTACCACGAGTAGGTTGTGTGGTAACAACATCCGTTTAGTGTGTGGCCTAAGGTAAATTGGCAAAGGCAGAGACACGGGTAAAATGTTATGTGCAATGCTGAATATTCCCCAGCCTCCAACAAGTTTTGGCATTTATAATAAGAATACTGGTTCAGCTGTGGATGATGTGAGTGAATCCTCCATGATGCAAGCAGCCAGAGAAGCTGTGGAAGAGAATGAGGAAGATGATCCATCACGTGTAACTGCTTGTTTTGATGGTTCCTGGCAAAAATGTGGACACACTTCCCCGAATGGCATTATATCAGCTACCTCCTTCAACAAAGGGAAAGTTTAATATATAGAAATAATGAGCAAGTTTTGTTTTGTTTGTCAAACGACTCTAACCTCCCATCCTGAGTGTAAAATATGTTCATACACAAGGTATATATTACACAAAGTACCTTGGTGATGGGGATAACAAAGCATACCAAAGGGTGGTTGCAGAGAAGCTCTATGGCCCCAACATATCTGTAACAAAATTGGAATCTGTAAGTCATGCACAGAAAAGATTGTGACGAGACTGAGGAGACTTGTGAAAGAAAAGACAGGAAAAAATTGAATGACAGCAAACCTGTTGGAGGCAAAGGTCACTTCACTCAGTCTGAAATGGGCAAATTACAAAATTATTATGCTTTAACCATCAGGAGGAATGTCAACAATTTGGAAGCCATGAAGGGAGCTGTGTGGGCTGTCCTTTTTCACAAGCTGTCAACAGATGAGTATCTGCAGCATGGTTTTTGCTCAAGAGGTGATGACATTTGGTGTAAATTCAAGAACAGTGCCAGTTCAGGGGTTGCATATGAACATAAACCTACTTTACCAGCTACTGTTATGGATGCAATTAGACCAGGGTTCAGGGATCTTGCTGGTGTAGATCTTCTGAAGAGATGGGTTCATGGTGAAACTCAGAAGCCTAAAGAAAGTTCAAACTCTGTTATTTGGACAAGGATACCCAAAACTGTTGTTGTAAGTCTTGACACACTGAAGTGTGAGGTATATGATGCAGTGCTGTGTTTTAATGATGGTGTAGCCAAAAGGAATGATGTCCTGAACATATTAGGTGTGAGACTGGCTTACACACAGTGAATGTTGTGAAGAAGTTAGATATGGAAAGATTTGGAAGGCAGAAATAGCAACACTGAGCATCACAAGAGAAGCAAGGAAAAATAAAAGGGCACAAAAAAGAAGAAAAGGAGATAAAGACTGTCCAGATGATCCTGAATATGGTGCTGGGAAGCATTAAGTACGAGTCTGTATCATTATTTACCATCATTTTGAGTGATGTTAAACTTGAAATCAATTTTTCTGAAAACTACATTCTTTAACTTCCGGTACAGTTATCTCATAAAGTATATGAGATGGAAGCCTGAAAATTTCACCATCCCTTGACAACATCATGATAGTCAATCTGATAAAGATTTGGGATTGTAGTTACTGCAAGAGGTTGTGTAGGTGTAAGTGAATATTAGAAAAGTAATTCAAAAGTAAAACGAAATATATAAAAATACAAAAAAAATATATTATGGGAAATTTATTTCTTGAAAACAGCTAATTCTTTGTCTGATTGTGGTTACAATAGTAGACTAAAGGTGGTAAAAATTTCAAATTTTTGTCTCCAGTAGTTTCTTCAGCATGTGTGCGTAAATAAAGCTCAATTTAACATTGCTTGCATAGGCTTGTAGGCTCCCTATCGTCCCCCCTTAATATTTAATACTTTCTACTTGATTATAATCACGTGATGTGTGGTTCCGCGTTGCGTATCTCTGGTATGACATAATAAAGTAACGACGTAGTTTTTCTGTTTTTAGGCCACTTTCGTATGCATAATTTAAAAAATTCAAAGGTGAAATTATGGTACATAGTACGTACTGCTTATATTTGGGCATATTAAATTTAGTGCGTAGAGAGATCATGAATACGCTAAAAATTATATACGAAGTGTTGATAAATAACCAACACCGTGCATCGTATCAGGTAAGACATACATATCAGTGTGTATTATACACATTCTAACATGCTTCTGTCTTAAAGAACCGTCCTCAGGGAGTTAAGAATTTATGGGCGTGGTGTACGCAGGGTATATATTTGCATACAATGGTGTGGACACTGGGTAAATTTTATGTCATATAAAATGCAAGATGTTACAATGTCCAGTCCGTAGTAGCCAGGTTTACTATTTAAGGATATGTATATAAGTAATTTTCGTTAAAATGGTTTGTTCTAATTTTTGTTTACACACAACATAACCAAAATTACATATGTGTAATATCTCATATAGGTACCAAACCTTGCAAATATAGACTGTATATTGTAATATAGTACATCTGATATGCTATACAACTTGCACCCTATCCACATCATTGTATGCAGGTATATACCCTACGTAAACCGCTCCCCATAATTTTGTAAACTCCCTGAAAATGGTTCTTGAAGAAACGAAACGTGTTGGATTATGTGTACTGTGGACTAATATGTGTATTTTACCTCATATTGTGTATTGTGTTTCTTACTTGTAAATGTGCGAAATATAAATGCACACAATATGCAATGTTACAAGAAGTATTCAAGGTGACTTTATTACGCAGTATTTATAAAATATTTCAGAGCAGCAGCATGTTAGTTTAACATACAAGATCTGACATTTGAAGTATATTTTTTCAAAGAAATATAATAACAAATAATAGCAGACCATAATATTAGTAATAGTAGTCGCTGTCATGTTTACAATTGTTAAAAACAACAAAAATTTGAACCCATTTGATTAAATGATATGACAGTCTGAAGGTCACCCTAAGAATCAAACCTCCAAACGCGCCTGCATGTTAGGTTATGCGTACGTTTCCTACCTTATTCTTTTCTGGTTTTGGAGATAACCAAGATTTGTAGCACCTTGTGATCTGAATACAAACATCTGTATATACACAATTCAGGGACGAGCTGTGTTTACTCTGGCTGCATCCTGTGCACCTCACACCTTCGACTAAACAAGCATACGCTAGAGTACAAAGCGCCACAGCCTTCTTTGTAAATCTGTCTTAATTTATTCCAAACAAAATTATCTGGTTTCCACACGAAGAACACATGTGTGTGTGTGTTTGTGTGTGTATGTGTGCGTGCGCTTTGGAACTGATCCAAAGTAACTTATTCCGCAAGTACATCAGGGCCATTTCGGGTTTAATTTTTACAGTCGTAATAATTTAAAAAATGAAATAAAGACATAGGGGAATATAAAATAACTATAACAACCCGAGGGGTGGAACGAATGAAATTAGCGGAAAATGGTCAGTAATGATGCAAATGGGGGTGGTTTATAGATCCAGGTTTCCTTTACATCTGCGCTAGATGTAGGGATGTGGTTAAATGTAGGCCCCTGAACCTTTTTCTCCCGGGGAAAGATCCCTTGCTTTGAATTGTGCTAGAGATTGTTTGCAACCCACAGGCAGTCAGCAGATTCTGTAGAATAAAAGAATTCCAGCCTTTGCCGGGAAACGAACTCCAGTTCTCCGGTTGTCAAGACCGCAGCCTCTTCACCTTTCCGAATGAGCCACACTGCTCAACGTCATTTACAAGAAATGTAAAAATAAAGTTATTGGGGATAAATGGGTAAGTCAGCGAACAGATGAAACGAAGGAGTGAGCGATATAAAAACGGCCAAGAGAATGTGAAACGAAAGGTATAAATTAAGCAGAATGTAATCTGAGGAAAACTAAAATAGAAATCGGAAGGAAATGTGGAAGGAATTCAACAGGAAGTACGGAAGATAGAAGAGAGAGAACATACAAAACAAAATAACCAGGAGAAATATAGGAAGAAAGAGACTAATCGGAAAAAAGGGGCAAAAAATTTACCAGAAGAAAGAAGGAAGGAAGTTAAAAAAAACAGAAACCCACTCGTAGTCTTAGTGTATATCGGTCGATGTCCGGCGTGAGAGAAGGCATGAAGTGGAACGCAGACAGCCAAGGGCCGATAGTGAATTTGACAACGCAGGACACGTAGATATTAACGTAACACTAAGCGCTTTGGCAAAATGACTTTTGCCGTGGAAAAGCAATGCGTATTACATATTCTGAGTCTGTGTCTGTAGCCTCAGTTATCCAGCATGCAAAGCGCATGGGCCGTATTATATTGTCACCTGTGGCCTCTCCGTCTGTACCACATTTCTTCACTTCATCTCCTAAAGGACACGATCTCCGGGGAAAAAAAAAACTTATAGAAATTTTTCTGAAACAATTGTCATTCTAAGAAGAATTGAGCGAGATATTATCATAAATGTACATAGGTCTTCATGTAAAGTACCCGCCATTCTTGTCAGATTTTAGTGAAACGTGTATTTTCTCGACAGATTTTCGAAAAGCGCACAAATATCAAATTTAATGAAAATTTGTCCATTGGGAACTGAGTTGTTCCATGCGGACGGACTGAAGGAGAAAGACACAGAAGGACGGACACAACGAAGCTAATAGGCGCTTCTCGCAATATTGTGAACTCGCCTAAAAATGGTTTCAGTACACCCACTGGGCGAACGCAGCATTACACACTGTACTGTAGTATATCCCAGAATCCATAACGTGCTGTCGTAACCTGTTTGTCTTATTAACCTTTTAAAGCCTAGCGGTAATTTTACGTACCACCAGGTTTAACATTAAAAAATTCTACGTGGTGCCCACATTGCGTTTATGTGTTTTGTACGGATCTCAGAAGAAACAGCAACTTTTGCCTTATAAAACATTAAGAGATTGGTTTTTACAACCGAAGTGGAGAGTGTTTACAGCGCGGTTCGTACTGAGTCGTTATATAAAACAGATACGCTTCGTCTTTAAAGGGTTAATTCGGTATAATTCCAGAACTACTAAAATAATGATTAATAGGCCTACGGCAAATAACTAGTGTTGTTTTACTTTCACTTATGTCGTAATGAATCTTATTTCCGTGCATTAGGCTTTGCTATCACTATATTATACGTATGAGATTTTCCAAGCCAGGGGCTTTCATTTACCACATTTTCTGCGATATTTACGCTCCAACACACATAATAACGGATTGACAGCGGGACTTGTGTGATTGACAGAATAATTTAAAAGTTTTCTGTACGTGTGTCACATCACATGCAGTTGAAAGGAGTCGATTTCCGTGCAGTATTTTATGTCAGCACAAAGGTGCGGCGGTCCGCTTCAGATTTGATGTTTTGCGTTAAGGTAATTCTGCCGAGTACTCCGCTGCAGGAGGAAGTATTTAGTAATAGTTCGGAAACAGATTACTGTGTTTCCTTTGTTGGATTTTGTTTTGAAGTTTTGCGGGAAAGTGCTTTCCATATTGTCGTTGTTTGATGTTGACGATTTGTATCGTTTTACTTTTCACTGGCTGAGGATAATGGACGATCTCATTGAATAAAATGCTGAAGATATTTATGACTATTTTTTAGCAATACTGTACCATTTTAAAGGTTATATGACTTTCAGTAAGAGATGATAACGTCATGGAGTGAATTCTTTCTTCAGAATGAAACATTCCCTTAGCTGGCCACGACTTTCCCCCCCCTTTTAATAAAAGAGAAAATTCATTACCTGGTACCATGTTTACAAGGGAGTCCCACTGTATCATACCACCAACTAATTGATTTCAGGTTTGGAGAATATTAAATGTGCGGGAACACTGGAAGGTGTAGAAGGGAAGCTTGAAGGAACTAAGGAATCCAGGAAAGTTTGAAAGGGATCTGCTTAAATCCGAGAGTGGATGCACCTACCTGACACGCTCGGTTCTTGCACCTTACCCTTCGTCCTCTTTGTCCTTTCTCCTGGTGCTTTTACCGTCTCCTACCTGGCTGGTAAAGCGTGACTGGCTTTAGGGAGGCGCTTGCTTTGAAACCCTGTTACGGCAAGTAATCCTGACCAGGTTTCTTCGTTGTTATTCCCAGTCTCTGTAGGAAAATATAGGGGTTATATATTTTCCATTCCTTGCAATCCTTTTTCGATTTTTTAACATCAACCAACAAATGCAGCATGAATGCTCCTGATTCAACGACATGCTGCTCTTATCTACTGTGTAACAGTTCACTACTGAAAAATGACCAACAGTTTTTCTACGTGTACAAATAGATCAGATCATTGTTGTTCTATGCAACGAATTGTGCTCCCTGATTATGGACCAAGGAGGTCCGAAACATGTGGAGTATAGTGTGTTTTTGGAATGTATTATTGTGAATTTGTGACCATTTAAGTAAATTCTTTGGTTGATATTAAAATCATATGGGGAGTCTCCCTGAAAGTATTTCGCCCATCACGTTCTCCTACGTCTCTAAGATACACAAAAATGTAGTAAAAATCTTACCGTTGAAAATTCAACGGGGATTCACTAATCAATCGAAGTGCATGAACATTGATGCTGTCTGACGATTAACGCCACCAGTCAGACACTGAGAACAGCTTTCAAGTGAAAGTATGTACATGGTGAGGCCGTGTGACCATTGGTGCCCTCTGTTACGCACTGAAAGTACATCCTCTCGGAGTGAATAACACACAAACTTCGTCGGTCATAAACCATCTTATAGAGACCAAGTTTTATATAAACATTCATCCAACCATGTCCTATTCAACGCTATGTAAATTCAGTAGCTGACATACGATCTTAAAGTATTCTCTGTCTCTCTTTCATTCTATTCTGTCTTTGTTCCTTCGCCCACTCTCTGCTTGAGGAAACATAAATTTTGGCTAGAAATAACTGTGTTCTGTCTGAATCATTGTGTTTCTTTATACGTGCAACAGGTGTAACTTACATTAGAGCTGCAACACAAAACATTCAGTTGTTCCAAACCAGTCATTTTCTGGTTTTCTTTGCATGCGCTTTCGCATGTTTTGTGTTTTCCTTAAAGACATTTCTTTACTTGGACATAAATTTGTCTTAAATTGCGTCTACAGTTTATTTTACGATATTGGTTAAATAGTATTCATTGTCATTTCCACTATAAAAATTTATTTATAGGCCCAAGGTTCTATTATATTCCATGCGGAAAGCCGTTTCTTCATGCGCAAAGAACGCTTATACTTAGAAGAGTCGATGTAGTACCCGAGCGAAAATACATGTTCCGATGGAACAGTGATGCAACATGAGCTGATACCATAACACAGTAAGAGGTATGGAGGGAGAAATAGAGGATTGCCAGCTTAACTCTGAATCTAAGGCGTGTTTTCAAGCTCGTCATCATCAGGTGTGATTTGAAGGGGAAACGGGCCAATGGACTGTTCACAGTATTTTTAGGTTTCCCATCCCGTTGTGTTCATACAATACTCTTTATTAATTTTCATACAGACAAACACAACTTATTTTTCTCAGTATTTATTACTACTCTGCTACATGTTTCGGCCTAAGCAGCCATAATCAGGCATACAAATAAAAAGAAAAGTGTTTAGGGTAAAGGCCTCTACCTTTTACATAGAAGTGAGTTATTTGCAGTGTTAGGACCTTAAAATTCTGGCAATATGTGTAAATTATAAAATTATAAAATGCAGGCGTATAATTTCTTGTCTGCATTTTATAATTTTATAATTTACACATATCTGCGAAATTTTAAGGTCCATACACTGTAAATAACTCACTTTTGTGTAAAAGGAGAGGCCTCTGCCCTAAACACCTTTCTTTTTTATTTGTATGCCTGATGATGGCCGCTTAGGCCGAAACATGTAGCAGCGTAGTAATAAATACTGAGAAAAATAAGTTGTACTTGCCTTATGAAAATTAATAAACGGTGTTCACAGTATAATGTTGTGGTTTCATTGATACCATCGCTATATTTTATGGCTGTGGATACTTGGTTTTTGATAATGTATTTATATTTCGTATTTTGGATAATTTAAACGGTTGTCTAATGTTTACATGCAGCAATATATATTTACTTTTCCAGTGTTTTGACAGTAAAAGGAAGGAATAGACTAAATTAAATTAAATTAGTGTCCCAAGGCCACATGTGAGAAAAACTCACATGCGTGCTCGCCTCTGTGGAACGTTGGAGATACAAACTGGCACACGATGGAGCCACATAATGACGTGATTGTGTGTGGAATATCGCTTTGATAAATGCTTTGTAAACAAAAATGTTAGCTAAGTGAGATATGAGAGGATCACAGCGGGAAAGAATAATATCTTCGTCTTCGAGAATGTTCTGCCGTGCGGTTTGGTACACATAGGTAGTTCACCAATTTTTCGGTGGGATATGTTACCTTCATATTTATGGGTAGACTGAAGATGTATTAAGCAGGTTCTTCCGAAATGTCGGTAGATGTAAGCCAAACTACACGGCATTTTAATTTAGAGTTTAAAAGACCCCCGTGCTGAGATAAGCACTCTGTCAGGAATATTACGCAGTGTTCAGTGGTAGTTCTGTACCGACGTTTCGGAACAACCTATCGGTCCCAACTTCAAGGTCAATAAGCGCAAGAAGAAAGGCTTTCTTGTTGCGGATCTCATCTGCATCTCGGCAGAAGTCTGAAATCACGCATCGCTCTCTGTTGCCAGAGTGCCATCATTCAACGACACCAATACTGAACCCTGCCAATGAACGCGAGCTCCAGCAGTTTACATCCAGTGATCATCCTCAGAACCGCCTTACTTTTGTCCCTCAAAGTGACCATTTTCCACACACTATTGTGTACAAAATTTGTGTTAGTATATCTTGTGTCCCCTGTCATTTATAAAAGTGTGGTAAAATGTTTTTACGAAGCTTTATGATGCCTAAGCCCAACTCCCGTATTTCGGTTGTCCGCGACTCTGTAATGTCGTCCAAATAGTAACCATTATTCTTCCCACACATAAGATGGATTAGGCACTACTGGCTGTACCGACTCCTCTTATCAGTTCACCTCTTCCGTGTACTTCCCACTTCTCTTCTTCTGGGGTCTGTATGTTAGTGCTCCTTGAGTTACACACTGTATGTTCTTCTACAAACCTGTAGTTTACATTTTGGAACTTTAGTTTCTCATTTCTGCGTGTGAATTCTACGGCCTCTCACTATACATATAAACTTCATCTTGGCATACTGTATTTTGCTTAAGTCTTTTTCACTTTTGACACAGTTTTCATTTCCAGGTGAGTGTCTAGCAGCAAATATAGACTCTAAAATTTACTTACGAGTTACCTCTTGTTTTAACGGTTTCATATGTATATAGCCTATACTGACTTTTAAGACTGTATACCACGCACACGCCAACTTATTGTGTTACCTGTCCCTAGATTTCATACATCGATTCAAAAAGTAGTCTGTACTAAACGCGCCATCTCTTGTCGATTGTGGGTGTGAATTACAGTTTTTGAAGTTAGGCCTGTACGATTTCTCTGTAAGAGAGTTGTAGCTTTGTCTTTTTGTTTGTAACCCCATTTTAGACTGTATCATTAATTGGTTTGTATTTGATGCCAAAGAGATGAATCCAAAAGTTAGTTCTCTCGCTTCTTATTAGAGCGATCCCACATTCGCACATGGCCACATTTAACAAGCTTTGTATGTTAATTCACCAGTATTTCCAGGTAAAATTTCGATCGCTTCCTTCGTATGCTTGGTGATTTATATTTCTCAAGTAACTCTCCAAAGCAAGCTTACGTAACCAGTGTAGTTGATAGAGCATTCTTAAGTGATAAAGGAATCGATTAAGCTATTTGATTTAACTAAATTACAGATTTAAGAATCCACCTTCGTCATTCAAAATCGATGTTTGGTTAAATACAGATGCCTGTGTTTACATGTATTTGCTCTTTCATCAGAATTCCTGGAATTAGTTTTTTACTTTACATTTCCTTGTAACAGCGAAATAGTTTATGTCGATGGGACAGATGGAGGCATTACCATCCATCGAATCGGCGAGAACCACATAGCACACGACACAGTCTAACATCTCAGAAGATTTGTACCTTTAATAAGACTGTTGTGGGAACCTCAAGCCACCCATATTTCCTATGTCGTCATACATAGGCGTACGTGTTAATTGAAATTGTTCAGCGAAAATACTTATAATTGAGTTCGGGTCTGTGAAACGGCTTTAGAAACCAATGCAGCTCAACCCTTCACGTTTTTCGGGTTTCTGGTTCTTGTTTAGAGACGTACGGGATTATTCAGATGAGCGTCTGGCTTGTCGCTAGATCTCTGCACATGCGCAGTAACACAGATGCAGAAGGGAAGCTGACGTACGTGTTCCGATTGGAATTTGAATGTATGATCCCAGGTACGAACAGTAAGAAACAGTACGCGCTTTACACCGCAGAGCCACCTCGATTGGCATTTATAATGAGGTACTAATTATAATTATAACCTTAATACCTTTCATTCTGATATCATACGAAATATTTAAATATTCACATACCTACATTTTCACATTTCAGAACGTAGTCTTGTGGGCTGGAACAGAGTTTGTACGTTCGTAGAGCGATGCCAATGTTTCAGAGGAGCAGATGCTACTTTAGTTTTAAGGGCTGAACTTGGTCGGCCAACCTACAGATTTACGTGTACTTATGTGTGCTATTAATAATTAAATTCGCAGAATATTTCCGTACTCTGCAATGTGTAACAGAGTCGCACTCTTTAAAAAGCTGCTCTGATACCGGTTTGTGAATCACAGAAATTGAGCGGCTATCATCCACTTCTATAACCCTTTTTTTTGCCCTTTCTATGATTGAACGCTTTTCGGAAACAAATACGAACCATTTGGTTCGCGTCACGAGGTCTCTAAAGAAAGGTTCAGTAAGATGTTACATTCAGTTTTGGTCGTAAATATTACTACTAATGCTACGATAAATAAATTGGTTACATAAATTACAAGGTAACAGTATGCAGCCTACTAAAAACTGCAACTAATATCGATGACTGCCTGTATGGAACTAATGCACTGTACTTCTGCGGTATGTGGAACTGATAAAATTCGCCTTTGTTGTACTTACATTTGAAAAACAGACGGATGTTATAAATGATTTCGATCCTAAGTTTTGTGGCGGCAAATGCCAGCACACAGACATAATGTTAAATAATCTTCTAAGTGATTTTCTATAGGAGTAACGCAAATCATAACACCAGTTTATTGGGATATTTTTCCAGTGACACTTAAGTGCCCGCGTACCGAAGTGTTTAACCTTTTAAAGCCTGCTGTTTGTTCTGTGATAGGTAGGAATTAAATATGTAAATATGACTGCCACGTGCCCGTCATATGACGCGTCTCCATAGCTTATTTATTTATTACATGGAATAAACACAATTTTCATCTGTTTCTTAAGGGACCATGTAGTATGCCTCTAACTTGTTACACATCAGCATGGTATACGACTGTTCCTGGCGCGGTGGGCTACTGTAGTCTGTATACTTACTAGGCCGGACGATCTGGGTTTCGATTCCCGACAAGCGCAAGAGGTTACCTCTCTTTCAAAACGTCCAGACCGTCTCTGGGTTCTACTTAGTGTCCTATACGATGGGTATCTTGGAGTAAAGCAGCCGGAGCGTGAAATTGAGCACTCCTATCTATAACTGAGTTTAAGAAGAAGTGGAGGCATACTTCTACTCCCCATATGTACCACCATGGCGAGCACAGTGGCAACTTTTATGTGACTGTCTCTTATCCTTGCAAAACGACTTACTGATATCAGCAGCAATAGTCTGGATATTTCTAATGTGCCTTTCTAACATAAGATAGTATTGAACAGCTCAATCAACGACAATAACAATTCTGTCAACAACTGATGTCAGCATCACATAACGGGCTGCCGTAATACTGGAGTACTAATTGCCGTCCCCCTTTTATCGGTGTTTCTTTATTGTTGGATCACACAAAGGCTTATTTTAATGTAACGGACTACTGTCGCCTGGTTGTAGTATGTTATATTACATGCTGGATACCTCAGCCTCTGCTCGTGCTTCACAGAGAACACTTAGGGTGATCAAGTGTTTCTTCGGCCTCACGTCGAATTTAACCGAGAATATGACAAAATAATGACCACGGCAACCGCGGTGGCACTCAGGTCACACACTATTCCATGGCGCAGGAACACCTTGGCTCGATTCCTTTGTCTTTTACCAGTCTTTATTATGTTTAGCTTGGCACATCCCATAATCCTCCTCAAAGTACAGCCAAAATTTGAAAATCCAATCTTTATTTTATGGTGAGGTATGGCTGCCACAGACGGACATTCACACAACCTCATTTTATGCGTGTTATATAGATTTAGTTCATTTAATTCTTCAAGAGTTTAACTATGCTGTAGATCATCCTCGTTTGCCAATATTTTTATTTACGGGCAGAATGTTTGCTTTCTATTTGCCTAAAGCTTGCCCTGAACATGTGTATTTGTGTGTGTATATGTATATATATGCACATACATGTGTATGTTTTTGTATGATTGTGTGGATGTTAATAATAACAATCTCCTCTTGTTCCGTTATCTGAATGTTTTTCCTTATAGCACCTGACAGTTCTTTATCTCATTTTAATTTATTTGCTCTTTTCAAAATATATGAAAATGGTGAAATAACAGTTGTGGGAGAATTTTCGCTCGGAGCGAAATGAACACTGTAGACTAAACTGAAGTTCTTTATTAAAGTTTTTCCATTACAGAATCATGTAAGTTCGTAAATATTTGAGGATAATAAAAGAGTAAGTTTGCTCAGTACACAGAAAGTGTTTTGTATTTAAGTATGTACAAATAATAAAAAAAACATAATTAAGCGGAAATTTTGGACTTACGAAGCTAACTTGCTTTAATGTCAATGACTTAATATCTGTCTAAAGATCTATGAAATATTAGATGTGTGTGTCTAATACAACACTAAGAGCAGAAAGTGAAGATAAATTTGTGACTGTGAAGGTTAGAATACTGAGTTCAGAAATTTAAGGTCGTGTGGTCTGATAGAAGCGCGCCATTTTTTTGAGGGGGCCCTGCAGACCCTGTCAGTTCATAATGGCGGCAGCGGGATCCTCTGCAGTGTCGGCACACTTCTTCCTGTCTGTACGGCCTTAACTTTGCAGAAAACAGCAAATTTACAAGGTAAATCCGTCCATGTTCTTAAGCGACACGTCGTAAAATCGTAGGGGAAGCGACAGGGTACTTCCAGAGCCTTCCTTAGCTCGACGCTAGACAGGGGTTATTAGGCAACTTCACACATTGGCCACCTTACAAGTATAGCTGGCAGAGGTGGGACCGAGTTTTTTCTGTAGGAGGTTACGTAGGTTTCAGAATCTGTCAGCTTGTCAAGACAGTTCCGGAACTTTCCGAGAATATAATCCTGTAGTATAGTCTATGGTCAGTAAGTTTATTGAATGGCGGGTGATGATGTTTCTGCAGGTAATAATAGCAGTGATGACGATGATGATAATGAAGATGACAACAAAAACAGCAGTAATAATAACTTGATTAAACGACGACTTTCCCTTCTTAATCAAGTAGAATACATTTAAAACGCTTTATCGGAAGATGGTAAAACACGATACTCAAGTTTCACAATGTCTTCTGACTGTAATTCTAACACGAAAGAAAGTGCTTCATGCAAAATTCATAAATATGGTGATGGTATGGCGTAGCAGTTTCCAAACAGGAAGCCATCGCTGTGATAGCGTTCAGTTTTGAGTGCTTTCGATCCGAATTTTCCTGAGTTGGCCTAGATAAGGTGCTGCAGTCTTGGGGCAAGTGAGTAAGTTCCGGATATGTACTGTGTAAATAAAAAATTGTCGGTGAACATAGAGAGCGAGTTGAGTAGTTGACCAGTCGTTAAGTATCACTGGCTGAAAACATTTCTGAATGAATGAACTCTTCTCGGGCTGATAGCCGTGTCAATCGACACGGCTATCAGCCCGAGAAGAGTTCATACAATTTTGTCGCCATGAAAGCCTGAAGACATATATTTCTGAATGAATTAAAAGGCCAAGGGAGCTGTATTTTAAATGATCCATAACCGTGCATTTAACAGTCGTATATGGTGGCTAAAACCAACTAATGCACGGAAGTTTATGAAAATATATTATAAACGTAGTATACCTCCTACATGTTTCGGCCACTCATGTGGCCGTCCTCAGGGAGGTGCGTTACGAAGAATAAATGCACTGCGATGTTGCAAAAATTTGTGAACGCATGCATAGATGTAGAATATTAAATATTAAAAATAACACAATTTAAAATACGCATTACAGTTCAAAATACAGATAAAATTTTAATTCTATTATGTAATAAATAATGTATATAGATAGCATATATATTGGCATCCTTTGAAATTCCTTTCAGGGTTGTAATATTTTAAAGTTTAATATTTTGTATGTGCATTAGTTCACACACTTTTGTAACATCTCATGTGTTTCATCGTGACGCACGTCTCTGAGGATGGCCACATGAGTGGCCGAAACATGTAGTGGGTATTACTACGTTTATAATATATTTTCATATACTTGTGTGCATTTGTTGGTTTAGTCACCATATCTAAACCAAATTATAATTTGGACACACTACCACAACCGAAACTCAGTGTAATGCATTTCAGGTTCTTCAGCGTACATTAAACCAAATGGTATGTGCGGTATTTATATGAAATATTCATTTATAAAAATAGTTTACTTCAATAAAATTTGGAAACCATTAATTATGCCCAAAAATGATACCCAAAAGTTCTTCCAGCCCCATATCCCTCCTCCCAAAAACAATCACATGGGCACCTTAAGCGCGTTCCTTACAGTTTTTTTTAGTATTTAAATGTTCGCTGTCTCTAGTGTAGGGAATGATAATGCGTTGAACCCGACTTCGAAATTCGAATTTACATTGCAGTATTTTCCTTATTCTCATTGCTATTAAACCGCCCTTCTCTATCCTACGTATAAATCTAATATATATTACATACTGAGCTGGTAAAGGAGTTCACCACCTTTGTTTAATTCGAAGATTTATTATGGCCTTCATAAAATTCGGTCACTGCGCCCTATCACTGCGAAAAGCGGTGTAAACTGATTTATTATCAGAAAAAGAATATCCTAAAATCTCTCCGATGTAAGTGGATTTATATACAGGTTCGCTTTGAGCCCGCAGTCCTTAATATGCTCATTTCTGTTACACAGTTAAAGTCACTAAGAAACTAACACTTTGAAGTCCAGATTCTGAGAAGTGGTTCCATTCAGAACTACCAACTCAGTGTTCCCTTTGTGTTCTGTAAATAGCTTTAATTCAACCACAGACAGGACGAGTGGTCGAAATATCAATTACTTAAAACAATACCACCTGATCTAATAGGAAGAACTTTCGCGAGTGACGAGTTAGCGTTGATATGGTGGTCGTGGAATAGATTGAGGGGTCGTGTTGTGCGTGGGAATACTTCTTGTCGCAGACTTACAACTTGCAACAGAGCAGCTCCCTTTGACATTAGTTTGATTTGTGGATTATGTGTTGTCTCTGCGTTGTTGTAAGAAACGGGCTGAAACAGCAGTGTCGAAGAAATTAAGTAAAGCAGAAGAAGGAAGAATATAAATGGAAAAAAGACTAAGCAAATAGGGAAGATCGAAAGGAACGGAAGTCAACAAATTATTGAAAACAACGACAGAATGTAATTAAATTTAGTAGGAGACTAACTTGTTAAAAGCGACTTATGTTACATTGGTTCATTGTTACATTATTTAAAGACACCATTTCAAGTGTAGGTTTTATATGACATCGAAGGAGGTAGGAATGTGATTATGCTGAGAGGATAATGATTTGGAAGGAGCTGGGCGTGATATATTTCGAAGTATTAATCTGACAAGCACGCTTATGCATGAGGCGTGTACGAATTCCCACCGAATACCGGCTCCTTTAAATTCTTGTAGCATGAAGTCCCCCAAAGCCGAAGAGCTGAACTTCTTCTACAGCTGAAGAATTTCCATATTCTCGTAAATTAGTCCATCTTCTGCACAAAAATTCCACTTTTACGAAGCTGTGATTCCTAGCCTCACCTGCGCGGTTCAGAGGTGTCTGGATCCAATGATAAGGGTTCATGGTTATTCCCAGTGCGGTTGGTCACTTCGGGGTTTTGTCTTCTATTTTAAACTAGGTAAAAGTCATGAGAATTCGAAACTGGCTGTAGTCCGGTTACACTGCAGTGCTGATTCTTCCCTGTAAGTTATAAGGTAACCTCTAATCTTCCTGCATATCGGATCTAGTATTCGTAGATTCTGTTCTCAGCCCCATAATTAGTGATGCGCATCCGTCAGCGCCTGTTTAAACACGAAGTACTAGTACTCGTATTCTGGTGTACCACGACTTTCTAGGGCAGGCAGAATTCTAAGCGCGGAAAGTGTCTGAAGCGTAAAAGATTCCAAATGGTTTATGAGGAGTTTCCATCTTCACGACAACTGCAAGTCTGTTGTCGAAAGAAGTGAACTCCCTTCCTCTGCAGTACCTGTTTTTCTTTCTGTGGGTATTATTCAAGAAGCAAGCACTGACATTGAACAAAAAACATTCTGTAGGACCAATTGAGAATATCATGGATGTTATTTTTATAACAAATAAGGTCTTCACATGAATACCATGGAGGATATATATATATACACACATATATTATATATATATATATATAAAGAAACAGAACTGGGTAATCAAGTGAACTATGAGAACAGAGTCATGCAAAACACGTTATTCGATGTAATCCTCCAGAGTGGCGATAAGTACACAGTGTTATTTATGTAATTCTATATATACAACGGGAATGATAGCGTTAAATTCTAGTGCAGGGACCTAGGCGTAGGTAAAGGTGTTCATACAAATGAAACCCGAATAGGTCCCTGTACCAAGCTGCGTAGATGGAGACAGGTTCTGTACATGTACTGGCCAAGTAAACTTGTCTTTGTCTTTCCAAATAAATATGGGGGAGCGGACTCATAGCTCCACTGTTGTCAACATCGGCAGTAGATACTGGTGAGTGTCCAGGTTCCCGCACGAACCACTTAACCCCCAGCAAAAGAGCCGTTCTTACTCATTGAACGTGAGAGAGGATGAACTCCAGAGCCGGTTTGGACATTCTCGAAAGGAGAAATGTCTGGCGCTTGTCGTGAATTGATCCACAACTTTTCAGCCTTCCGACCCGTAACTACCCCGGCTACCGTCTGTGCTAAGTAGATTCACACCCCAGTTCATATAGTACACTCTTGTACTACGTTGCCTCTTTATTGGAGTGCTACTTCCAAGGAGAACAACAATGTCTAGGATGTAGTCGGCAACAGTGAGTTTGCCTGTTGAAGTTCAAATGAATAAATTCAGGGCGTTTCCATGAAAAGTAGCGGAGAACTGGATTGAATCGAGGGAGACTTCCTGGATTTATAGTGTCTGGTGTGATGTAGGACTCTGGCAGTGTCTGCCTATTTTCAGACGTTGCTCAGTGTCGTTAATATTCAACAGCGATTCAACTAATAGCCTGTCGCTTATCTTTGTACCAGACGAAATAGCAAAAACTGTTGAGATTTGTGGCTACAGTGCCAGCGATTTTGGTGGTCCTTCTTAGTGGTTGGGTTTCTGCTTCAAGGTTGTAACAGGTATTCCAAACAGCTGGTATATGACAATTAGAAAGGATTGTTTATAGATAAAAAGACGACCCACTTACTGGTCACCTATTCAGTGAATACAGGGGGTAAAATTGCCGAGGTCTGAAGCTGAATACGTACCTCCATCTGTTGCCTGGTTAACCATGTATGGAGCTATACCTCCAGTCCGTCATATGTTTTTACGGTATGTTATATAATTAGGCATAAAAACAAATTTGCTTCACGCTACTGGTGTGTTAAAAATGCACATATTTGGGTTTATTTCAACGTCGCTTCTAACCTTGTATTCATGTGATGTACCGTGCATCAGAAATGACAGCACTGTAGGACAGACGTGACACGTTCAAACTCGTTGAGAATGAAACCTTATTCGGAAAACCCTGGATTAAAATCTCGGTCCATTGTTCGCCAATTCTGGCTGATAATTTCCGTGGCTTTCCTCAGTCCCTACTGTCAGATTCCGATGCAGTGTCTCAGATTAGGCAAGGACGGCTTCTTTCCATATCCCATCCAAGTTGTTTATTCAATAAACGTCCTGTCATTTGAGGCTGTGAGGCCAGAGTTGTTGAAAGTTTCATGGTGTAAATCGTACATAGATGAATGGATGTATGATCGAAAGAAAGAAAGAATGAATAAATGAATGAATGAAGGAATAAATAAATAAATAAATTTAATAATGCTGTATTCTTATTGCACGAAGAGTGGAAAACTGTATCATAGTGAATCACACATTTTTTGAATGTTTTTCTTGCTATTTGAAATTTATCATTTGCTGTTGGTATTGATTTATTGCAAATATGAACCTATAGTTCAGATAAATTATTAAATCAACCTTCAAGCTCACACAAATTATATATTATTGCATTTTCTGCAAGTATACTGCAGAAAATGGCATGTACAATCCATAGCATAATAAAATATAAACAGATGGTATGAAGGTTGAATAGTGCGTGTATCCATGTGCATGCGTTTGCGTTTTCCGCAACGTGTTGCCGATATAACAGCTTAGTCTGTTGGGTTCCTTTGCCTTATTTCTGTTCGTACTGTCTGCTTCTATCCTGAATGGAATAGGTCTGTTCTTCGAATGTCTGCATTACCTACTGATTTCTCTTCTATATTTATTTTCGTGTCGTAGCTAAAAACGATTCTTGCTTCAGCTGCCTGTGTGTACGTTTAATTTAGACCCTTTCTCTGAACGGCGTAGAAATGATGTTATAATTTTATTCTGTACTCCATCAGCACGATGGAGGCCAGATTAGCGTAGTTAGTGTAGCGGCTGGGCTACGGGCTGGACGGACCTGAGTCCGAATCCCGATCGGAAGAGATTTTTCTCATCTCCAAAAATTTCCGGATCGGCTCTGAGGTCCAGCCAGCCTCCACTTCAGTGGGTACCGGGGTTCCTTCCCTTGCGGAAAGCGGCTGGAGTGTGACGTTGACCACGCACCTCAGTCTAGAGAAGAGAATAAGACTTGGTGGAGCTGTGGAACTATTCTGTCTCCGTACATTCGTGGCACGAAACGGGTTGGCTTTACCGCTTTTCGTCAGCACGGTATAAACCAACCACAAACTGCTGCACTAAAGCATATGGCAGCACATGTCAGGCTTATAGAATGTCTTTCCTGGTGTTTAGGTCTAATTCAGCGTTTGTCACATTCAAAAATGTTTCAAATAATGGTTGTAAATTTCAATTAGATCCATATCTTAGTTATTTTATTAATTTTTATCAGACGAACAGGTTTTCAAAATATGTTAAGTCTTGATTTATGTTCCGTATTAAGTAGAACGTGTTTTCACTAAATTAAATTCTGGGGACAAATTTCAGTGCATATATATACTCATTACTAAAATTCATTAAATTTTGTTGAGAAATGTCAGAGAAGGAACAAACGAACGGACAGACAAGCATGTATGTAAAACTTAATTATTCCTTCGTTTTGTGCACTTAGGAATCTTCACTGAGGAGATACCTCAGAATTTGGTCAGTTGTTCACTTAGCTGTGTGGGTACCTTGCAAATGGTGGAGCCGTCGCGTCTACAGTGCTTGCTTTTTGTGTTTATACTCATAGTTGTCAGCTGGTTCTAGAGGTAAATACGTAGGCCGCTGGTGATGGGAAGTGTTAACTTTTGTTCATGCAATTTAACCCTTTAAAGACGAAGCGTATCTGTTTTATATAACGACTCAGTACGAACCGCGCTGTAAACACTGTCCAGTTCGGTTATAAAAGCCAATCTGTTAATGTTTTATAAGGCAAAAGTTTCTGTTTCTTCTGAGATCCGTACAAAACACATAAACGCAATGTGGGCACCACGTAGAATTTTTTAATGTTAAACCTGGTGGTATGTAAAGTTACCGCTAGGCTTTAAAAGGTTAAACTAAATAAGAGCAATTCAACTCAATTTCGAAGACTCAACAAGCACGCAGTGTTACTTATCTCTGTGGCTGACACTGAACGGATTAAAACAACCGTTTATAGATGTTCGATACTCCACCGTATACTGAGATGGACAGGTAATGTCTAAGAGACGTTATTAAACTTTGCAAGACGTGTTGAAATTCCGGACAAAAATTTATAGTATCTGATACCGAAATTTTCTGTGAACGGAACAGTGTGTTTCAAATGGGAGTTTGCCATTAAATTGAATATGCAGAGTATGGTCTTCTGCGAAGTGATGTCATGCCCTTTGGTAGGGAGGTACCAACGTTTCGGAGGAAAATTTGTCTTCCCATCTTTGTAGCTTCTAGCCTCCATACTGTTGGTAACTATGTGCCAAGCAAGAAGCTGGGTCTGCGTAGTCGGGATGTTGACTGTGCTGTGGTGTGGACATCGGCGTCATCATGGTTTGATGACAGACATCGGCAAGAGATTTCTCTCTTCTTCAAAGCGCCCAGACCAGATCTGGAGGCTACTTATCTTCCTCTGCATAAGTTCCAGGGTCTGTTTCCCCGAGGGTAAAACGGTCGGGGCGTGAATCTCACCACTCACCTCCATCTACTGCCGAGGCTAAGAATGATTGGAGCTATATCTTCACTTTAACATACGCCTTCATGCCGTGCAGAAGCGTAACGTTTATTTTACTAACCCACTACGCGGCGTCGCATCCCAGAGATCATAATAAACGTAGGGTGTTTTGTCCTGCTTGACCGATAAGCGCCGGCCAACGCTCCGCCTGACGCTGTGCCAACATTGCGTCTTACGCCGCGTGTCGGGAGGGTTTAACGGTCGATGACGGGAGCTAGACATAAGATCGCAGTGGTAACGTCCTTTAGAAATTCTAATACAAATTCACTAGAACCTTGGGCCGGCGCTTTTGGGTCAAGCAGAAAAAGAAACACCCTATATTAACATAACTTTAAAGCAGATTCGTTAGTAATGTGAGCAGCTATTGGCTAGACGACCGGTGTTTTATTTCCGATACAGGAAGGTTGCGCTCTTGCTGCGCGCTCAATACTGTGGGTATGTGTGCCGCATCCCCTGTTATCGGAGAAAAGTAGGGCTTTGCGCAAAGCTGAAAATTTGTCACCGTCGTCACGTAGCATACGTGGAGTTACCGCCACTCCGTCACACGTCTGCAGTGCATGGAACTTAAGACAGTGTCACAATTTCATGTACGTTTAACCCGATATTAATTAACAAGATGATAAAAATTTCAGCACACAGTGTCAACATTGTTACTACTCTGATTGTGAGTAAATAACCCGTGGCTGCAGAAGCGTCGCAGTTATCCAAAATCAGTAATACGGCGAGATGCCTTGTGTGTGCTGGCTTGGTGAAAGTAGATATCGCTGTTAATTGCTGAACACGTGTAATCGTTATAAAAAGAAAAGAGAAGTATTATTGACTAACGGCAGGCCTATAACAACGTTTGAAGCTAAAAACACGAGGCGCGGTTGTTTACAGTGTATTATTAAAACTCGTCTTGCAATTCATTGCGACATATTTACTTAATTTGTTAGTGTATGGAAGACTACATAGTGCTATGCAATGACGGTGTATTTCACACAGTCTGGCATTCTGCTACAAACCGTTGCGTGGCCAGAGAACTGTTCTCTCAGCAGTGGCGTGGCTAGGTTTTTGGCTACCAGGGCGAGTAATCACGATGGCTCTCCGTGACAGAAATTATAAACTTTAAAGTTACTGGAGTTTCCTTTTATTCTAGCTGAATAATTTAAAATTTTTAGCTCAAAAATCACATTTTCATTACGTAAAATATTCATTTTGCTGCCCCTTAGGCTGTGCCACCGGGGGTGGCCACAACACTGCCCCCCACCCCCCACCCCCAGCTATATCCATGGTGTCAGAAAGCCAGATTGTTGTGCAGTTGATTCCTAATTTGTTAGTGGCTAAGGACAAAAATAAAAAGGCATCTGGTGCAATACCATAGCAGAGCAGGCTAGTAAATTCTAAGGACATTGGAAGGAATCTGCACCAGTTGCTAGGAACTGATAAAATCTACAGGAGGATGACGCTTTTCTGATTTTCTTGTATATCAATTTCAGCGGATGATTCCGTTTTGACTGTAAGCAATAATGAAATGTAAAGTATTGGGCTTGATTTTGGAACTTAAATATTCCAGTTTATCACCTTATCTCACAAAACACATACAATTATTCTTAAATAGAATAATGATAACTGTCGATTAGTGTAAATGTGGAACTTTTATTTGCTATTATTGTGCAATTCCACACAAAGGAAAAGACTGGCGAACAATTTGAGACTCTGTTATTTTCCTTCAATTATTTCGTATCTAAATAACAAAAACAAATTGAAAGAAGTATTTAAGATAGCTTAGTATCAAGATTTGTATAAATGTGTTTCGTAGATATATAGTACGGCAGGCTTCCTTAAGCTGTGGAAATTACTACACAGCCAGTTCATGGACTGACTGCTTCTGTGGTGTTGGCACTCGAATATTCGAAACGTCTAATGCTATAGTTGGCAAGAGGCCTTTCGTTGAAGTGGTTCATTCCAGTTTACATGAAGAAGATAGCCCTTGTAACGACCGTTGAAAAGGAAGCTTTCTGAAGATTATTGTGTTTATGTATGTGGCGCCGTGTTTTTTGATAGCACTTTGCTAACGTTTCGAGGAAAACCTGCTACCTCTGTGTCCAAGGCAGAAGATTCTAGAGGGCAGGAGCACTGTTTTTAAGGTGCTATGTTGTTTACGACACGTCACTGCAACACATCGCGAAAGCCAGTTAGCTTCATCGTGACCGCCTCAAACACACGAAGGTTTTGTGGTCTGTTCTGAGGCATCATTACACCTTTTGCTAGTACGACCCTGCGAAACAGTCAGCAACATTAGAATACCCAGTCTGTTGACATGCAGTCGAATCGTATAAGTATCAGGCGTGCCCTTGCATATATGTTTGCGCTTGTTACAATGGCGGCGGATCCACTCGATAGGACAATCCATTTTCCTTACAGCCTTCCATTCTGAGAAACACAGCTTGTGCAGGTGAGTTAGTAGGAGTTACAGGCTATCACTGTTATCTGGCAGACAGCATCAGGGCTTCATCTGAGTGAGCACTGCTTGATCTGCATCTGGGTTTGGACGAGAACGTCGCAATAATTCTACTTCTCGCTGAGCATTCTGGTCGTAACGTAATGACGCTGCTCGAACGGTATCGGAACTGGGCCTACAGGGTGAACACGAACGCAGTTTCAGTTTTGAGTGAAATTACTTTTACTTTATTTTGACATCGAACATTCGTGATAAATTATAGTAATAATGTATGAACAATTACTGTTGCTTTAAACGCTTACTATTGACAGTTGAAACTAGCGGAAATAACTCATGCTGAAATGCAGGTTTTCTCCGTCAAAACGTAATTGTTATATTAAAAAAATCAGGTGCATGTTTCGGTTACTGGTTGTAGCCTTCATCAGACCGATCCCAGGAATATAAAAGAAATAAATAATGCAGCTGGAATATTTGTCGAAAATCTCAGACTTACAGATGTGTTATGTAAAGTATATAACGTACATTATATGTATATTAAGAAAAATTAAATACTGGATTTTAAAACTGTAACTGTAAAACTTTGTACACTTTGAGAAGTTTTACATGTACACGTTTTAAATCACATTATTTCAGTCTTCCTAATATATATATATATAATGCACGTTATGTACTTTGTATAACACATTTGCAAGGTCCAAGGTCTCCGACTAATGTTGTAAGAGTATTACTTCTTTCTTTTATCGGTCTGATGAAAGCTAACAGTAGCCGAAACATGTAGCTGATTTGTTAAATAGAAAAGTTGTGTTTTGACTGAGAAAACCTGCACTTTCAGTTGTAAACACAAGTGGGATTATTTACTTTAAGATGATAAATCATACTCCGCACAGAAAACAGGAGCATAAACGTGATATCTGTCACAGCATTACGCAGTTGTTTCTGGTGTACGCATTAGCCAACCACGCTTAAGCCTGAAATAAAGAAAATTTTGACACTAATTTTGTAAGGTAAAATCCGGCTGAAAATATTACAATCACAGTGGTTTTCTCAGAGGATCTTCCGTTCATTATGCAATTCTTTTTTCTTTATTTTCCAGTACTGTGGTGGCCAGTAACATGGGCGATGTATGTGACGACGTTAAACAGGTCACTCAGAGAACTGCATTTTCACCACGAAAACCTGCCAAACTGTATGTTTTTTTTACAACGAAATTGCAACACATGGCTGGATTGTATGCTGTCTGTAGGTGTTTTTGACTGATGTTCTGTAAAATTTATAGTGCAGCCGTTAGGGCCGTGTACATTAAATGTCAAAAATACATTTGATCGTAATTCTGGCCGAGAGACGTTATGTCGTACAAGTACGCTTAGTGGCGTGTAAGAAATCTATCATTTCAAAGAAGCGCGTTACCTTTGTTTGACTTAGTTTTTTCGGCTACTCGCCAAGAAGGCATATGTTCCGGCACAAAGCAGACACAGCGGGATTGTGATGGACAAAGTAACGCTTGGACTTATCAACAAATTTTGGTTTTCCTTCTAACAGTGAGTTACCGCCTTTGCAGTATGCGACGCTTACTACCAGCCGAGACCTTTTAATAGCCGAAGTCCGAAGTTTACTTTGCGTACTTGATGGAGTGGCAGGGATAACATAATCGTTATACCGACTGCGCTATGGGATTGAAGGTCCGGGATTCGAACCCCGGAGGGGAACAGATTTTCCGGACCCATCCAGACCGGCCCCAAGCCCCCCTCCCCCAGCCTCCGATACGATGGGTATCGGGTTTCTTTCCCGGCGGTACAGCAGCCTAATCGTGGCGCTGACCACCCACCCACTTCAAGCGCCGGAGTCGAGTATGGTTACAGGTATACCTCTATCTGCCCTCTGTGCCTGCTTGGCATGTAATGGGACAGCCTTTACCTTTACCTTTACCTTATCTGACGTAGTAGTTGGCTACGCAAAGTGTAAGGTTGTCCTTTTATATACTATCTTCATATGACAACGATATTAATAATGCACGCTTTGGTACTACAACTCCTCTTATATGTGTTTTGGTCTTTCTATCTACTTCAGGAATAAATACACAGCGAATTTCTCAGTATACTGGCCAGCATGACAGCCGTTGCAAGATCTTTGAACCACACGAAGCTACTTTCCGCAGGAAGTTTATCCTATGTGTTTCACCCTGCAGTTTAAAGTACCTTGTTTTACAGCAGAGCCCCGAATTGCTGACCTCTAGCTTGTAAGCACTACTGAACATACAGAAAATTTTTCTCGACACTCGGCGAAGATTTTATCTTGAAATATTAACAGTTTTTCTTCGAATATTGTCTTTCATTTTTTGCGTATTATGTGAAATGTTCACGTAAAACACTGCCTTGCACTGTACCTCGCCAATGACAATAGCATGAACTCACTTCTGGAGATAAGGAGGCCACAATCCGCGAATTATTAACCGTTCGCCGAATAAACGTTCCTAGGGCAGCCATTGAAAATTTTGCTGTGTGATCCATGACATTGTCCTGCATGAAGTAACGCTACATTGTTCTTCTGCTGTTAATTCGTGGAATAATTGTGCTAGAATTAACCAAACGTATCACCAGTAATGGTACCACCCCCTACAATGTCGGAGGCCCGGTATATATATATATATAGCTTCAGTGATGAAGTACCAATTAGAAGGTACCTTATCTGTTGTTCTTCTGCACTGTCAGAACGATAGAGTGTGTCTCCGCTGCTCCTTGGTGTTACTGAATTTCTGAGTATATGGTACTTTCTGAATAGGAAGCTATTGATTGATGGACATCAAGTTTCAACGTTGAACTAGGTCATTCAACTTGGTGAGCTAGAGCGCCAGGAAGCTATAATACTTGTGATTAGCATGAGAAAACGTAATGAACCGTATTTCTTGGACACAGTGGGTGATTATTGCCGGTAAAACAACAAGTTAGATCGGTAAACACGGTTTTCCCTCAGGGTAACATACGTGGGAGGTCTCTGGAAGGTGCGCAGTGCACTACTCTGACGATGACTCGCGATGAACACATGCTTAAATTCTTTGAACTTCAAATCTCTGTTTATACCGTGCATCTATATTCTTGTTAGAGACTTTAGATGTCAGCTTCTTTGGTTTATTGAAGAACTGTGTTCACTCTTACTGTTGTACAGTAATTATGGAAGTTAGTAATACGTTAGATGTGTGACCACGGCACTTTGAGTAAAGCAACTAGTTATTACCTTGTTCAAGTAATTGTATAAATGTTAAAATTTCAAGATTACCGTGTATTAGTTAAACGCGAATTACACTTTATATTCCTCCACGTTGTACCCTTTGGTATTTTATTTCAAACACTGATATCACATAACACCACTTTCTAATTGAAATTTTGTTGTTTAACTCTTCGAATTTGACGGCGCACCCGAACTTTGCATCCGTACTCCTCGTGCATTCTCGTCACAATTAGCAAAGGCAAGTTTCTCTTCCTTTATTTGTATATACACAGTCACTCTGTTGGCCGAATCTCTAATTGAGACAAACTTCATAGGTTGAACTCAAGTATTTAGAAATCTACGTCTGATTTGTTGAGCTAACTCTCGTGCTGAAGCTCCTTGATTTAAGTCGGTAGACCCCAAATCTACGATAGACGAACATTTTGGGGTGTTGCTCACCGGCACTTCCCACTCAAGGAATTATGTCCTCAAAAAGTGTCAAGTCTCGGCTTTCACTAAGGAACATCGAGCTGCAAAACTCCGTTTAACTTGACAGTTGATGGATATTCCGCCCAGGCTTGTTCTTCTGAAAGCTTTAGTCGCACTCACTGCGTCTGGACCTCTTCCCCAGCTATGTTTCTTCTGCAGCCAAATTCCCTTTTCTAACTGACTAACAGAAGGGAATTTATCTCAATAAGGCCTGTTCAGGGTGTGAACCGGAACTGCCGGTCCTGTCCAGACTTTGTACCTGAATGGCCGATAACGTTAATCTATTGCTTCTTTGAAAACACGGGCAGCAGAATTTTGCTGCACCCCAGCACACCGGAGTGCGACGCCGAGGACATGCGCAGGAACCTGAATTACTGCATGGGGATTTTCGGAACACCAATATCTGTTATTTTTATGTTTTGCATTCCAATTTAAGGGAAAAATGCCTTATCCGAGAAAAACAAGATTTCTTGAAAAATAAACCATTTGCTGCCAATTACTGAAACTATATTCAGTAGCGGCTTATTTCTTCCCAGTCTAGTGGAAAGAGTTTTTCTAACGGTTGAGTTACACATGGCCGTGGGTTCAGAAGGTTCGTTGCCATGTGAGATGAGGGTTTTGACGCCCCGCATTGAACAGCTGACAGGGCCAAATGTTTCTTGACACTTGTGTCTACTCGAATGCCGCTGTCTTCCAATTTGTCTTCAATAAAACGTGGAGTTTGTATATTTTATTTTTGTTCAACACTGAACCTGTAGTTCCAAATTTTTCCACTTTTGCGTAAATTGTGGTTTTGTCAGCCCTGCTGACGCGGGATATTAAAAAAAAACTTCGGTGGCATTTCTTGTATGACGCATAGTTTGCAGAAGTATTGTAAATAAACACGGTACGGTAGATAAGCACGCGTTGTTCAGCCGAACACATTTAGCTCACGCAATGACCTCTCTGTACGAGCCGCAAAATATAACTGGGCGATTTCATGCCACAGAGTAAGAAAGAAGAAATGACGAGGCAACACTCTGCTGACTGACCTTTGCGTTATCGAGCTTAGTTCTTACCGTGCTCGAACTGGAGATTAAATAAATATACGCTCTGTATTATGCAAACAAAAGGGGATTACACGAAAGGTTAATAACAGCAAACGAAAACATTAAATCTTTATTATATGTGGAAATACAAATCTGTAGAACAATAAATATAAAATGATCTTGTTTTGTCTTTTAAATGATAGTCCTCTCTTTGTCTGAGGACGGTCGAATGATCAAAACGTGTACTAAAGTTTGTTGCATACAAAAAGGCATAGATTACAAATAATTTAATAACACATGGTACACTTTAAGACATGAACAAGCCGAAACGGTGTCGGAATATTTAGCCTTTATTGCGACGGTATCTTAAGCAGAATCGAAGCTGAAACCGTGAGAGTAGTTTGGCCAAGCATGTGGTTATTTTATAAACGTTCTACAAAAATAGGTTAGAAAAGCATTCTAAAATGAAAAGAAAAGCGAATTTTTTAGACGTCGGGTCGATACAGATTTGGTCTTTGTCCTGCTGGCGAACACAGAAAAACAAGCACAGCGAGAAGCAGGTTTGCGCCATTGAGAACGAATGAAAAAGACAGTAAAGGACAAAGAGAAAAAAAGTCTTCTGTAAGGATTTAAGACATCGCGGATTTGATCATGCATGATTTGAATTTATGAGGTGCATTCTATGCAAGTACAATGCATGCAGGTGTCTGGCTGGTTACCTGTCTGCCCTATTTTCTGAATAATGGACTGTCTGAGTTCCATCCTCTTTTAAAAACTTGTTGTATTCTAGAATTTTCATAAAAATATAATGAGTGTATTAACACGTTACCACGACCGCCTAAGGACTACATGAGTGCGGTTTGCTTCCTGGCGCAAAAAGGGTCCTTTTTTTTGTCACCAAAAGCAGAAGAACTGCTTTTTCCAACCAAACTTCTGTCGAAGGATACTGAAGATTCGCTGTCAGAGACTAAAGCGACCAGAGAGTTTGACTGGCGCCGATTCCAGTGGCCGCGCCGTCTAAGGCGTAGGTCTGCGGCCGAGCGCTTGCTGGGATCGTGGGTTCGAATCCCGCCGCGGGCATGGAGGTTTGTCTCTTGTACCGTGTTTGTGTTGTCAGGTAGAGGTCTCTGCGAGGGGCCGATCCCTTGTCCCGAGGAGTCCTACCGTCTGTGGTATGTGAGTGTGATCTAGTGAAAATAAACAACCTCGGCACCTACTGTGTGTAGGTAGAAGAGGGAAGGACTACGAAACGAAACGAGTGTGACTGGCCACTGACGTCTGTCTAATTAGTTGTTTGTAACGTGTGCAGCTGTAGTCACAATATGTATATGCATACATTTACTGCGTGGTGCGTAGAACCAAGCCTAACTTTACGGGACCGTGTCTGACTGTGGTTACATTTGACGTTACCGCTGGACTAGATGTTGGTGATGAATGAGTACGAGGTTGTAGGGGGATGGTTTGCGTAGGATTGGATAGGGTAATACAATACCGTTAGCTAATTTTGATTTATCTTTCAGTACTTCTTTAGGTGTTCGGAGAGTTTAGCTGTTCCCCTTTTCATCCAAGTACGTTGTTTATTATGCTCATCATTTCTCATCTCGATCATTTTGATTTCAAAATGGAGACAAATAAGACTCAAGGGGGTCAACAAATCAATGCATGTCATCTCCTGTTAGTACCTGCACGTGTATCACCAGACATTTACGAGCTTACGTATGTTCATTGCTACCAACATGAATAGTAATCACTGCTGAATTCTTCCTCTTCCACAGAATATTACCTCCAAAGATTACTCGCAGATTATACTCGTTGGAAAACCGAGTGCAGTGAAATAAATAGGAAGGTCTGTAGGTAGGTTGGAGAATAATATTAAAAGTGGTGTCAGAAAATCAGGTTAATATACACTTGGGTTCGTTCAAGATAGATTTCAAGGGCTTAGATTACGGAATGTGGCAGAGAACCTTCGGGTTTCGTAAGGGTGCACCAGGGTACAAGCGCGCGTACACACACAAATACACACACACACAAATACACACACACACACACACACACGAGAGCAAAATACTTTCTCTTGGTAGGTGCTCTACTGACTACCGTTTCGCCTTCGTATTATACTGGGTCGTACTTATTTAGTACCAATATACTATATAATATTTTACTTTGACTTATTCCTGTTATTACAGGATCGCGAATTGCTAACTGAAACGTTTACTTACACCATCCAACCAATATCAACACATTCTTATCGCAGTAACTCATGTTTATGTACTTTTAACCATTGGCTGAAATAATTGTAATTACACATTGCATTGCTTCTGATATATTTATATTTTTATTTCATTTTACACTTTTTAATTCACCTAACCGCTGTATTTTGTAACCTAGATGATGACCACATAGTTGGCTGAAACGCAGTTCATTGTGTGTGTAAACTAACTTTAGTATACATGTGTGCATTTGTTGGCGTCATTATTTATATGTATATATAAAAAATAAATACTTGAAGTACATACCTTACTGACTGTAAAAGACTGGTATCTCAGTTCTTATTAATAACATCTTAGCGCTCTATGCATAAATTTCTCTCAACAATTTTCTGACGAGGCGTAACTGCTTATGACTTTATTATCCGAGGTTTTTAGTACGTTCTTGACAGTAGATATCGTGTGCACATTTTGTTTGTGATCGAAGATCCTTCTTCTTTTTTTGTCTGTAATCTGCATAAAATACAAAGTGCATTCAAAAATAGGTTAGCACTGTGTAATATTGTCCACATCTTCGCTGTACTTTAGTCTTGTGTGTTTCTGTTTAATGTAAGTGGCTTGCATGCCTTGGCTGTATGATGTAACGTTTGATTTCGGCTTTTCAGAGAAATCTTGTTATTCACTATATCTCTGTGCAATTAACTCTTCTTCTTCTTCTTCTTCTTCTTCTTCTTCTTCTTCTTCTTCTGACGTTACAGTCCTTGGTGGACCTTAGCCTCTTATGCTATTTTAGAAGCTTCTCAACAGAACATTTGTTATGGAGTGGGGTTTACAGCACCACGCCCAACCCGCAACCTGGAGGACCAGGATATCACTTTTTGTCTGAGTCATCACCTTTGACCTGACTGGCATGGAAAACCCTACCAGTAGCTACTATTACCGCCAGCATAACTGTCAGGGACATTTGACCACCTAATTGCCACCACTGCGCCAATGTAGCCTTACCTTGAGGGGGTGATTAACCTTTGCAGTCTAAATTCGTGTTTCTCTTCTGTTATATATCACCAGTTTTATTGTCATGTTATGGGAATGAATAGTTCATGGTAATGTGAGAACTATGTTTGATGCGACAAGGGGCGTTCAGCACCATGTATCTGCAGGCCACATATCAATCAGTTTTATTAAGATTTAGTGCCGCTGTAGGGTAAAATATAATCACTATAGGCCTGTACCATTAATCAGTTAATTTCTTCATAAAAGAATGTGTCTGCAACCTAATGGATATGTTGCTATGTACACCACTCCCCCTGGAAGCTTTTGACGTAGGATGTACAGGCCTGTCTCAGGATAACTGTGACTTGCACTCATCCAGTGGAGAAGCAGCTATATACACCAACGCACGTTCGAGTGTTACATTTTAGGTACTCAAAGGCGTCACGATGGAGGTTCGTTTCTTCTTTGATACGCCGCGTAATATGGTAGATAGGTGTCAGCGTTTCGGAGGAATATGCTGCCTCCATCATCAGAGCAGCTGGAGGGATCAGCCTCCTTCGATGTTAGTATTTACCTAACATAGGATACTACGTAACCTCACATCCCAGAAGACAGTAAACACGGAAATGAACTTAAATTATTGAAGGCGGAACTTAATCTACACTATATAGGTAGTCTATATACCTAGAAACTCAATTCATACCTCACAAAGAATAAAGTCCTTGTTTATTACAAAAGCCAATCGGTTAATGACCCTTATTAGAGGCATAATTGTTATATATAGTGACGGTCACACAAAACACATAATACACTGTTGTGGCAGAATGCAGAGTTTCTTAATGCTATAACAAGTTGTATATACACCACATAGTTACCACTGTGTTTGAAAGGGCCAAGAGAAGTGTGGGACGAATATAATTGGATTCAATTGGATCTGGATAAGGTCGAATGGCACAGTGAACACCATAACGAACCTTCCGGCTCCATAAAAGCAAGGAATTTCATGACACCGTGAACAGCCATGAATATCAGTTTGTAATACATTGTAACTCTGACGTTCGTTAGTGTTCTTTTAAAACAAAATCCACCCTTAAAATGATGCAGAGTGTCGAGACGTGGTAGGCATATAAATATATGTAGAAATTATTTTATAAATATGTATCGCCTTAAAGCAACTATGGATCTATTATTTTTTTTCCATTTATAATACAGTGGTGACATCTGAATATTTTAAAGTTTTAAATGCCGTAGTGTAAGTTACACGTGAAGAGAAATGCCAGTTTCTCATGGGTGTGTTCTTGCAGAATATTGTCTACTGCATTATGGCGCCGTGTACCCTAGTATAACTCTGCCTGTTTTGCGGAGTAATTTATTGTCTGTATTTTTAAAACAAGTTTCTACCGTACTATAGACATTACTATTTAGGGGTTAAATGTTTAGTAGTGTCGTTTGGTAATGGGAGTGATTTAAAACTTGCCGATTAGTAAACTGAGGTAGTACTTTCTTACGAAATGTTAATATCATCCTTAACACACAAATCGGTGAGTATACAAAAGCATATGATTATCTTCTGGGACTGTCTTCTTCACATTCAATTTCAAGCACAAGGAGACACTAATCAAATATTCGGTTGTTTTGTGACATCATTTGTCTTTTCTTACACTCGTTGATATTTTTACTGAGGAAAAATGTGACAGCTTATAAATTGATGGCCAAACAAATATATAAAATCCATAACGGGATTTTATCAAACACGTGACTGAAATACAGACGCCCGTACGTTTCATAGAAATGAACTTGTGTCGATGTTATTATAAATAACTGGACTCTACAAGGTCTGGACAGCTACCGTAAGGTTACTGAATCGGCGTGAAGAAGGGTTTTATATCATCTGTGTGAAGAATGTGCAGAAACGCACTCTTGTCTCGTAGCACAAGTCAGGAATCAGAGAGAAAGAGAGAGAGAGAGAGACAGAGAGAGAGAGACAGAGAGAGAGACAGAGAGAGAGAATACTTTACAAAATGCGCCGTGAGGACTAAATACTGTATTTGGATAGGATGAATTAAGGTTTGGCGTTGAAGTAGTCCGACTGCACATATTATTGTTGTCTGTAAGCGTACATAAATGGAGCTCCGATTAACAGCTTTGAAATGTACCGTACTCATTCACTGAGCACGTAAGGCGTCAGACTGCTTTTCAGAAGGTACCCGTTTCGAACACCAGTTTCGGCCAGGGAAATATCAGTTTAGAAAATCGATTGTGTCACAACCTCTTCTTTACAAGTGCCATTGCACGTGTCTATTTAACAATTATTCTACCATCAACGCTAAACTATGAGATACAGCATCTTAAGATAAATCACAAGAAGTCCCGAGTAACTTAGTCATTACATCAGTGGAAAGCGTCAATAAATATTACGTAAATCTTCAAGCTGAATATCTGTAAATTGTTTTTTCAATGAAAGTTTCAACGTAGCTTTATTTTTGGAGGTGAGAGGGAATGTTTCGCGTTTAACGTTGTCTTGAAAATACCCCATGATGTAAGGTGTAATGCAGAACACATTAACGCGTAAGACAGTAGATGTAAAGCTTTCCAGTATGAATAAAACATTCATACTTTTGCGTTATAGATATTATTCAATGCAAATTAGGTATCACTCAATGCAATTTTTGTATCACTCAATAAAATTTTTAGGTTCGAAAATTGCGATGCCCTTTAAATTTTCCCAATTACGGTAGTTTAAAATGTCTGTTTGATTCGCGTGATATGTTCCTTTTGAAGAGGTAAAAGCATGGATCATTAGTAAATAATAAATAAACATTAAATACGAAATAAATGAACTATACTCTGTGCAGTACATACGGCAGCGGGTTGTCGAATTTGTGTATCGTTATGATTTATGTACTATTACGGAATGAAATAGTGAGTGCCCTGAAATATTCACACTTTCAGTTTTAAACATTCAGTAGCTATATATGACACGTTAGTCTCTCAACTAAAAAGGCGGCGATCAGAAATGTAGTCGATTAATCGTAGTGATCGGCCAAAATTACGGAGGCTAAACTGCATTAAGAATAATGTGAAGTCGGTGGGTGTCACGAGGTAGGGGAAGAAAGCAGAAGACAGATCCGTATGGGCTATCATTCCGAATGAGGCACTGGTTAAATTATAAGGACTGAATGTCAATGAAGAAGAAGAAGAAGAAGAAGAAGAAGAAGAAGAAGAAGAAGAAGAAGAAGAAGAAGAAGAAGAAGAAGAAGAAGAAGAAGAAAGAATCGCCAGCAGGAACTGTTCCGTGTTTGGTATATCAAAGCTATTCTCGCCCGCTTTCTTCCTTAAACTAAAAATTCCGATAAATTATCCCACATTTCTTCTGAGTAAGTGGTGTCAGTTTTGAATTTCGGTGACTTCGTCAATTTGTATGTTATGAAAGAGTGCAGTCCTGCAGATGTGCCCCAACAATTCGGCGGAACCTACTGCATTTATTTTCAAGGTAGATGTGATTTCTTCTCCTGCCGAAGGTGGTATAACCCACAAACCCGCAGTAGGAAAACTCACTGCCGTGTAAATTTAAAACTTTCCAGCTCTTTAGATTTCTGCAGTGGACGTAAAAGTACTCAAGGCTACCGCGACGGTTCTCTGATCTCAGCGATCAGCTGACTTGTATAGTAGGATTTACGTTTCAAGGTTAACTTGAGAGTTGCAATGACCGTGTATGTGCTTGATTAGTAACACTGCTTGCGGGCAAGTGTTACTTGCCCTGTTATTTAGTGACACCACTACCATGGATTATAATGATCGACATGTTATTAAAGGGAATTACAGCGGATGAAATATGTGTTCATAATGCACGTCATCAGAATCACACTTACTAAAGGACAGACAAAAATGATTTAGGCTTGCATAAACGTTTATTCACAAGCCATCAGAGAATCAAAAGGTAATGCGCGAATGCCTAATCAGGCCAGCAACTGAAGTGGCCCTTAAAATTAAAGTATGCACGTAGGTTAGAATATAAGTTTAAAATGCATGCGTTTGTGTACTTTTTTCACCTCTAGTTAGTACAGTTCACCTATGATTTTACTGGTACCCGACTATTCTTTACTTAATCCCAGCAAAATATAAATCATCTGTCATACAGTGGGACGAACTATTCTATTCCGTATCACAACAGTTTCCACTTTCAGACATTCTTTGAATTTGTGGTCGCCAGGATTTTGCTTCAGCGCTGGAAAACATTACAGTAGCTCGGTGACAAATCCGGGCTTCATGCCGTACTCTCCACGATTCCTTTTCTTGCGAAATAATATGCCGCCTACAGTTGTTTCCTGACCCACACCCGTAGAAAATACACCTGAAAATTACAGTAAAACCGTGACAATACAATTATAATATACCAAAACTGATGGGTTACACTACGTCTGAAAGCAGGCATGAGAATTACTAACATGTGGGGAAGGAAAAATGTAAACAGATAGATACTACAATTCTGTTCTGGTAACTGCAGACTTGGAAGATATTTAAGGAATGCGGGCAGGATGGGGTGGGTATTCGCCTGGCGAGGGTATGTGAGTGCGCAATTACTTTCTGTGCAAAAACATTTATCAGTTACATTACATACTACAGAAATGTCCCAGTGTCCTAGGGGCTGATGTATTTGAGAGTGGTATTTTTCACTGAAATCTCGTGCCATAGATCAGGTACTAGCCTGATACCCTGCGCCTCCCTTTTCCTTCGTCTATCCCCACTTCCTCACCGCGCAAGTATCAAGGTACAGAAACTGAACTGTACATACTTCGACGCGTCAGACATCCCTTAGGTAAATGCATGAACAAAGAAGAAGAGTACCAAACAGAAGAACTGATATTACTTGGGTGAATACGACATCGAATAACAGAAATGCCACCAAACAGACGCGAAGTTACTTCTGTAGGAAGAGTTTTTGGTAACTAGTCCGCCGTAAGACCTATTGAAAGAAAATATAAAGAAGAACAAACACACCTATATTCAAAAGGCGAATTGGAAATAAATTTTTGATATTCTGAAGATCTGTAGAACAACAACATGATGTTTGTGGCACCTATAGTCTCAGCACCCGCATTTCACGTCACTTCTGAAGACTAGTAATGACGGTACTAACGCGTACAACTGAATGGTCTGTACACCAACACAGCGCTGATATGTTAGCATATTTCTCGAACTCTAAACGTGCATTGAGATGTAACTCATCAGTTCAAAAAGTCGGTTATAAATAGCTCATATTTTTGTCACGTAATCACTACGATGCTTGCAACAATTCTTTCACTAATAGACAGTAGCATGTATATCGGTTGAGTTTCTTTAGGCTGCGTGAAATTTGGCGAAGGCTAACGTCAACGAGAATCAGCTTCTCCCACAAATCGGGGAATGAAAAGGTTGTTGTCATGATGGAGAATGGATGTGTTATTGGAGCTGCCTTTGATAAATTCAGACGTGGGTTTATTTTTTTATATTATTTGTTGCACGTGTCCATGACTGACTGTTCGCTTAGTCCACCTACAAACAAATTAATACGAATTGCATGACGCCACCACGGAAACCGTGCAATACAATAGTCTCTTTTTTTTAATTCGGCGTCTTGTATCTTGTCATTGAATGTAAGATCGTTTATTCGAAAGATGGGGACGTGGTTTATTGCTTTGTGTTTTACGTGTGGGCGGGACTCAGCAGGCAAAGCACAGTAGCTTACTTGCATGTAACATTTATTGTCTTAATAAAACCATGACCTCACACATGCTTTTCGTGTTTACTGTACTCAATATTTATCTGATAATCGATTGTTATTACGTCAGACAAAAAATTATTCCTTGATTGCGCTGCTTAGCGAACAAGTACCATTCAGTTTCGAATATATATGAGGCCTGTAAAAATATCTAATCGCGCAGAAATTAAAGTATTTAAACACAGAATTTGAATGTCAGCCAATATTTGGCGGCGGTGTGGACCTTATACTGCAAAATTAACCAAAATTCTTCTAAAACATGTTGGTATGACACCTGTAAAAACTGTTAAACTTCCTTGGTGGGGGAATCCTGAGGAAAGTGACCACGTGGACGACAGGGGCGGGTAAATAAAATACATAACGAAATGCAAGCGCGGTAATTGTATTAAGAGTTACGTCTTAAAACAGGACACTACGTTGTCTTACTCAGGACCATGATGGCAGTAACTGCCAAGGCTGGTTTGGACGAAATTCTGTTTAAGTAAAAAAGTTAGGCTCTATTCGCTGCAGTCAAATTTGAGGTAGTATATTATAATAAGAAAGGTAAAGGGATCCATATACAGGCCTAAGGCCGAAGGGGAGTAGAAGTATAGCTCTACCCTTTTGTTAGCCTCGGCGCTAGAAGAGGATGGGGTGAATAGCTCCACGCCCCGGCCACTTTCCCCTCGGGAGAGACCCGTTACCCACTGTATAGTATAATAATAATAATATCAACAAAATGCACAGTAGTGAAATTATTTTCAAACACAATAACCTCCTACATGTTTCAGCCACTCATGTGTCCATCCTCATGGAGGTGATACAATGTATAAAAATTAGAAGGCGATACAATTATTGAAGTGACACACCCAGTCCCATATGTAAAGCGACAATGATAAAAATCATAGTTCAAATGCATGCGATCCACTCAATAATGGCACGATATTAGCAACGTTTTATTTTATTTATTTAAACTATGATTTTTATCATTGCCATTTTATATCTTGGATTCGTTCTGTCACTTCAATCATTGCATAATCTTTTAATTTTTATCCCTTGTTTTACCTAGCTGAGGATAGCCACACGAGTGGCCGAAATATGTAGGAGGCTTTTCTATATCAAACAGTTTCACCAGCGTAAATTTTGATAATACTGATATTACATATATTCGATTAATTCACCGATCATAGATCATATATCTTGAATCGCATTTTAAAATAGGATGAGATGGCATCATTTTACAGTATTTTGCAGTCCACAAATCGTATTACTTTTGAATGCATGGAAACTGACTCGATAGAAGAGCTGTAATATTAAGCTGACTCTTAAAGAGGAATTGGTTTTGTTCTACATTAGCCTGGCTCAAGTACGGGACAATGGAGTTTTCGTATTTTATGAAGAGGGTGTCAGTTTTTTGAACAACTGAGAGACTATTAGCTGCTGCAAAATATTTCCTGGGCACAGATAAAGAGTTGAAAAATTCTGTTAAATTAATCACTCTACATGCCACTGCGCGTAACATCTCTGAAATTATCAGTACGTGTACAAAATTTGTATTGAATTTGGGCTGAAACCATAAGGCGACTCGGGAGAACGCATTTTTAAATCCATTGCTGCTAGACCAAATTATAAGTCAAGAGATCGCATTCTGCCGTAACTTTATAGGCCGGAAGTCTTTCATCTGTAACATCAAAAGTTCCATAAATACAGATTTGACCTTCATAATGCACCTTGACTCTGTGTTTTACATCGCTGTTCTTTGATATCAGATTTAGTCTGAAATGTTTTTGGTAGTTGGAACATAATTTTTCCTTCCAGAAATGCCCTATTATGCGGGACTTGAGGTTCTCACAGCGGTATTACTGAAGATTCAAATCTTTTGGAGTGATACTCAGCGTCGTGGGGTAAATATAAGTCTGTTCTAGGTTGCCTCACCCTGAAGATGAAGGCACCTCAGTCCTTCGAAACATAGCGAACTGCTTACACAACGACACGGCGTAATGTTCCGGAAGACGTGTGTCATCACTCTCGTAACTGAATTATAAGTAGCAGTATTTTATCTGCGTTGATCGGTCTGCACTTTTGTTCGTGTATTTTCAACATTATTGCTGCTGCATATACATTTCAAAGTGCACACAAAATCGACTGACATGGTCTGCCGTTCAGAATAAAATGAGAAATTGCTGGGGACATAATTTTAACTCATGCTGCATTCGAACGGCGTCCAAACAATGCCTCCATACAGGACGTTTAGGCTTTTTAGTTACCTCACATACACAATTTAAACGGTTTAATTAAAGTAGCAACTTTGACTGCGTAAATCAAACGCTTTCGCTACATAAGAGAAGTATTAAAAAAAAAGAGAGTAGGTAGGCCTATTTTATGTCATGAGTGTGTTCTTCGTGGGATCAAACTTGCTACGAGCGTTCGCGTGGTCACTAAAAGTGGCTTTGTCATGTCCGTCCGTCCGTCTGCCTATTCGTCTGTCTGAATGTAACAGCGCGGCTATCCACTGGGTGGATTTCTGAGAAATTTTAGATTGGGGACTTTACGAATTTATGTCGAGAAACTCCAAATTTGGGTAAAATCGGACAAAAATATCTCGGACAATACATGAAGTTCTAAGTACGTTTTACTGTTTCTGGCGACTTAAATTCCAATTAAAGCATTTTTGTGTGACACTTAATATTTTTATATTTTTGACGGTGACGTGTAGCTGATACAGACACACAGAAGATTTGTTTTCTTTTCATTTTAGAAATTATTATGCGAACGCGCCGCAATGTTGCGTTATACCTACATTACCTACCCTTTTTAAAGACGATAAACAATCTAAGTCTTCGGGAGATGAATTTGTGCTTCCATTATTGGTTTAGTTTGAGCTGATGGCCAATGTCCGGATTTGTATTCATGAATATGACAACGTACCACCAAAATTCTTTACAGCAGAATAAGTCCTGCCTCTGCCTCTGATGGGAAACGAATCAGTGCTTCGCAGCCTGTAAACAGACATTTTATTGTCGGAGCTGTCACAGCTCAGAAAATATTAAAATTTATTGCTATGTGTATGTTGCCTGGCATCTGAATTTGTTTCCTATTAAGATACTGCGAAGTTGTCACTGAGGTCTGTATGATTATTTAGATTATGTGTTTGAATGCTTGTTAGAGTAATGTTTTGACAACATGGAAAAGGACAAAGTAGAGATACACCCAAGATCCATTACCGAACTTCAAGTATAACCCTTCATGTTAAGACAAGTGGTTATAGGCCAGTGGACGACGTAAGAGGGATCCTGCTGCGGAGAACACACACACATAAGTTGTGTTAACGAGATCGAAAATTATGATAAATGATACAATGTCCCCTCGTGTGGTAATAACTCGTTTACAGCCGGATGCAATGCCCAAATTATTTCGTAATAAGCAGAAAAACAAATACAAATAAGAACTACTGCCCTGATGTTATGGACCGTTTGCAAGGAAGAACATTGAAGAAATAACTCATTTAAATTTATATTCTTTTTTCTTGTTATTTAAAATTCGGTACATACTTCTTATACAAGGGTGTCCAACTTTGCAATAATACCAAATCCTTGAGTGTGACTCTTCATGTGGCCTGACATTTCTCTTCCTCGTGGGTGGAGTTCGAAATCTTTCCCGATATAATTCTAACATTCCTTGTTTTTCCTTTTTCCCAGAAATATTACCTTGAAACAGTCTATAACCACGTCTTCCGTCAATCTGGGTGGAGTAACTGACTTCTTCGGCTATACGGAAGCTCGTTCTTCTTATTCCTTTATGATTAGGGCAAAAATATTTGTTGCATCTTTGTCTCTCCACCCAAATGCTGCAGTAGAGACGCTTATATTTATGGATTTCGGAAACGCAACCTTGCAAGAATTCTTATGCTATCTAGCCTCCGAGTTATATCTAGTCGTCTCCATATTATGTGTATATTATATTTGTATATATTTACGCCTATTCCATACCTTCGATATTTGTTTTCTGTTTCCTATATTCTTTAATACGCAATAAAGGCACACCTATTTTGTCTAGAGCAGTTGTGTATTTCTGTCTCACATATGGCACCAAATCGTCTTCGTAGGTTTATACAAAGTAAAATCTTTATATTTTCATGATTCATCCATATCCAAACCGGTACTTTACACACTTTTCCCTTTTCAAAAAGAACACTTATTACTCTTAAGGTTTATTTGTATTCGGCTCATTTTTATGGTTGCAGCAATCATGTTTTATATTAGTAGTTATTTTATCTCCCATGTTAAGTGGGTCCCTGTCACCACGGCATGGCGCGTCCTCACTTTGCGGATGGAGGAACGGCCTCCAGGTATGGAGGATAGCTGCGAATACATTGAATAAACAGTCGTGGACAGCCGACAAGGGGTGGTCCTCCAGCTTGGGGGTTGGGCGAGGTGCTAACAACTCCTCACCGTAAAAAAATATGATGTTACGAAACAGCCTACAAAGCCTCGGACCTGGACCAATTCTTTGGTACGACCCCAGCTACGGAAAAAGGATATGAGTTTTGGAACATAGAATGTGAGGAGCATGTATAGGTCAGGGTCACTTATGACAGTGGTCAGGGAACTAGCCAAGTATAGGTTAGATTTAGTGGGTGTACAGGAGGTTAGGTGGGACAAAGAAGGGACTGTAAGAGCCGGGGAGTATACTTTTTCTATGGCAAAGGGCAGGAAAATCATCAATAGGGAACAGGTTTTTTTGTGCACCAGAGAATTGTATCAGCAATCAAGAGAGTGGAGTTTGTTAGTGCTAGGATGTCATACATAGTGCTGAGAGGCCGCTGGTGTAATATCATTGTTCTGAATACGCATGCACCAACGGAAGAGAAGGGTGATGATTCAAAGGACAGCTTCTATGAGGAATTAGAAGGGGTTTTTGATCATTTTCCTAAGTACCATATGAAAATTCTGGTAGGAGATTTTAATGCAAAAGTGGGGAGAGAGGATATTTTGAAACCGACTATTGGGAATGAGAGTTTACATCAGGATAGTAATGATAATGGTGTTAGAGTAGTAAACTTTGCCACATCAAAGAATCTAGTTGTTAAGAGCACTATGTTTCCGCACCGAAACATTCATAAATACACCTGGACCTCTCCTGATGGGAAGACTCACAATCAGATCGATCACATATTGATAGATAGGAGACGGCATTCCAGTATACTCGATGTGCGATCTTTCAGGGGAGCTGACTGTGATACTGATCACTATCTGGTGGTTGCGAAAGTTAGGGAAAGACTGGCAGTAAGTAAACAAGCAGCACAGAAGTTTGATGTAGAGAGATTTAATCTCAAGAAGCTAAGTGAACTAGAGGCTAGGAAACAGTATCAGCTTAAGATCTCAAACAGGTTTGCAGCTTTGGAAAACTTAAATGTTAGTGAGGACATGAATAGGGCTTGGGAAAACATTAAAGAGAATATCAAAATCTCGGCTCAAGAGAGTCTAGGTCTACACGAACGGAAGCAGCATAAACCATGGTTTGATGCAGAATGTGCAGAATTTTTAGATAAAAGGAAGCAGGCTAAAATTCAGTGGTTACAGAATCCAAACCAAAATAATGGAGATAATCTGCACAACGTAAGACGTGAAGCTAGTAGACATTTCAGGCACAAAAAGAAGGAATATCTGAAAGCTAAAATTAATGAAATTGAAACAAACAGTAAGAACAAGAATATAAGAGACTTGTATAGGGGTATCAATGAGTTTAAGAGGGGATACCAGCCTAGAATTAATGTAGTAAAGGATGAGAAGGGTGACCTGGTTGCAGACTCCCACAGTATTTTGGCTAGGTGGAGGAATCATTTCTCCCAGCTGTTGAATATACACGGGGTTAATGATGTTAGGCAGATTGAAGTACACACAGCAGAGCCACTAGTGCCTGAGCCCAGTGCCTTTGAGGTTGAGATGGCTATTGAAAAACTAAAAAGTCACAAATCACCAGGTATTGATCAGATTCCAGCAGAATTGATTAAAGCAGGGGGTAGGATTATTCGGTCTGAAATCCATAAACTTATTATTTCTATTTGGAATAAAGAGGAATTGTCTGAGGAATGGAAGGAGTCGGTCATTGTGCCTATTTATAAGAAGGGTGATAAGACAGATTGCAATAACTATCGAGGCATATCACTTTTGTCGACTACGTACAAAATTCTATCCAACATCCTTCTGTCAAGGTTAACTCCATATGCAGAGGAAATTATTGGGAATCATCAGTGTGGAATTCGACGTAACAAGTCAACTACAGATCATATATTCAGCGTTCGTCAAATACTTGAGAAAAAATGGGAATACAATGAGGCAGTGCATCAGCTATTTATAGACTTCAAGAAAGCCTATGATTCAGTTAGGAGGGAGGTCTTGTAGAATATTCTCATTGAGTTCGGTATCCCCATGAAACTAGTAAGGTTAATAAAAATGTGCCTAAGTGAAACGTATAGCAGAGTTCGGGTAGGCAAACATCTGTCTGACACGTTCCCTATTAAGAATGGCTTGAAACAAGGAGATGCTCTGTCGCCATTGCTTTTCAACTTTGCTTTAGAATATGCCATTAGGAGGGTTCAGGCAAACCAGGAGGGCTTGAAATTGAATGGTACACATCAGCTTCTGGTTTATGCTGATGATGTTAATATATTGGGCGGAAGCGTACATATCATAAAGGAAAATGCAGAAGATTAGTGATTGCTAGTAAGGAGATTGGTCTAGAAGTAAATGCTGAGAAAACTAAGTACATGGTCATGTCTCGAAATCAGAATGCACGACACAATCACAACATAAATATAGATAATAAATCCTTTGAAAGGGTGGAAGAATTCAAATATTTGGGAGGAACCCTAACGAATCGAAACTCCATTCATGAAGAAATTAAGAGCAGATTGAAGTCGGGGAATGCTTGCTATCATTCGGTGCAGAATCTTTTGTCTTCCAGGTTGCTATCCAAAAACACAAAGATTAGGGTATACAGAACTATAATTTTACCTGTTGTTCTGTATGGATGCGAAACTTGGTCTCTCACACTGAGGGAGGAACAAAGACTGAGGGTGTTCGAGAATAGGGTGCTGAGGAGGATATTTGGGCCTAAGAGGGACGAGGCGACAGGGGAGTGGAGAAGACTACATAACGAGGAACTTAATGACCTTTACTCATCACCAAATATTATTCGGGTAATCAAATCGAGACGAATGAGATGGGCGGGGCATGTGGCACGTATGGGGGAGGAGAGAGGTGCATACCGGATTTTGGTGGGGAGACCCGAGGGAAGGCGACCACTTGGGAGACCCAGGCGTAGATGGGAGGATAATATTAAGATGGATATTCGGGAAGTAGGATGGGAGGATATGAACTGGATTGATCTGGCTCAGGATAGGGACAGGTGGCGGGCTGTTGTGAATGCGGTAATGAACCTTCGGGTTCCATAAAATGCGGGGAATTTATTGACTAGCTGAGGAACTGTTAGCTTCTCAAGAAGGCCTCTGCTCCATGGAGTTAGTTAGTTAGTTATTTTATCTCATTATATGAGTCTCATTTCCATATAATACGTTTTAAACTGCCATGACATTGCATGACTTTTAATCAAAGCGTATTTCCTGACTTTGCTTAAGGTTGGCACATAGTTAATTAGGTTAAGGTCGAGTATTGTCATGAATTATTTCTCAAATGCCCACACGCAAACGTGAAGAACTTTGTTGAGGTGTTGCATATTCATGTATTTGTAAATCAGCGTTTATTAACCACAAACAAAATAAACTTACCGTGTAAAAGTAGATACCTATTTTTTTATATCTTACATTCTGCAACATATTTCGGTTCTAACTGAACCATCATGAAGGAGACTGCAATTTCAAGAGAAGTGTTAAATCAAACATTGGAATGAAAGCCTGAGCTGCACCGTGGCCAAAGCCTGAAGTCTTAACAGAAGTCTCTCAACCACAAACACAGATGAACTCGCCTTTTCTACACAATGTAAGGAGAGACAAACTCCCCACATTACTGAGGGGGTGGAACGAGTAACGACGGACAGTGTGTGACAGACTATTATTCGATCAGCCAGAAAGAGTCCATAAACGGTGCTGCTACTTGACAATTTATTGGTGAAGACTGTGAAAAAGTAACTGTGTTATGACCCAGTAAAGTTTTGTATTTTATAGCACCAGATGAGTACTGTGCGTGGCTATTTGGCGTGGAATAGTTTTTGTGTATTTATTCATTTATTTATTTTTTATTTATGTACAGTTTATTTTACAACAATTTCAATACTTGTGATTACATACTGGATGAGAAATCGAGTAGCGTCACATTACGTCTGCAAATATTGTATAACAGGATTTTTAGTTTTTATGCTACTTCTCGCTGCTGATGCATAATCCAGACCATGGTATTACGTCTTTTTCCTCAGTACCCCTAATAAAAATTCAGGGCGCAACGTTGAAATACGCTGAAATAGCTTCCTCTCAGATATTCCGTAATTGATTTAGAAACATTCCACTATATATAAGGAAACTCAACATTTCATGAGCGTTGTAAAATAATAAAATAAATTCGAGATGTTATTTGGTAACGTTAATTCTGCTTCTTTAAATAACAAAAAACAAACAAACAATATTTATGGACATGTTTACAAAACATAGTAAAGCAGGTCTGATTCAGTTTCTTTTTGACCACAGTGCTGTGTTTGGTTTGAAGAGCCATGTATTTTGCGCCCCTGACAAACGACATAGCCCATGGTTTTATTGCTTTACGCCATAGGCGTTGAACTCTTGCTTAGTTGTGTGGGAAGGGGTGAATGAAAGGAGACGAAACATTTTGCTTTTAAAGGCCAATGTAATTTTCTCAATACGGGAAATCAAGTGTTGGACGGTTGCCACCTTATCAACTTCAAACTTCGCGTAACATTCCAAGATGTTTGTACTGCATAACATACGAATGACCTACTTTATATTCGTGTTCTGTCTGTCAAATAAACTAATTGAAGTTCAAAACACGTGCTTAATATTAATTACATTGCAAACTCAAGAAATGCCTCTCACTTAATAACAGTCAAAAAGAAAGACAACCGGACTTTGTTAAAAAGAAATCATTATACGATGTAGTGTTACATTACAGGCCTCCTGCTGCTGAACGTCTGCGGACGGAACGATATCTTAATCAAGATATCTTACGTATGAGACAGAAAACGACCCATTATTTAATGGTACTAGTTCAACTAGGGGTGTCCGGAAAATATTTTGAATAAATTTAGGATTTAATGTGTTCCATGTCCGTGCACTGTATCATACAAAATAATAATAATCACCAACTAATGCACCACAATACATACAATCTTTATTCGTAAAATCCTACATGTTTCGACCCTGCTGCATCATTTTCAGGTTATGACCCCGTCCGCGAACAGTACAGTACACCTCTGAACGGAGGATGAAAGCAATGGCACATTCTCACTTAACTGTATAAGTGCATCCAACAGTGTAACAAGACTATTCTCCCTGAAGATGACCCAGCAGGGTCGAAATATGTAGGAGGTTTTTACGAATAAAGATTGTATGTATTGTGGTGCATTAGTTGGTGAAATGTAGGATCCTGTGATGCTTTCTTTTTACGCTTTCACTATTAATTTATTTCATTTATCAATCACTTCTAGTATAAACGCACATATACTTTATCGATTAACCGGAGAAGAAATACATTGTTTTCACATATTCAGTAGATATATCTTCATTTTAAGTTATTTTTATGTTTGAAAATGATATTGCAAGACTGTCTAGCAGTAATGTCAGTATAACTGAGACGTGGAAAATAAAATTTGGGCTTTAAGGGTGTAGAGGAACAGACTGGTTGGTCGTCGCATATTTAATGGTATTTACGCCGCATTTACTTGAATATACTGAGTAAAAACTCTGTACCCAGTCACCTAACGGGGTACAGTAGCCTTGATGCTCTAGAATTGTATTCGAGAGGTCCTTGCTTCGAAACTCTGCTGGGTCGTGAGCTATACTGACGTTTTCGTTGTTTTTCTTTTTTGTCAACGCGAATGACTAGGTCACTACTGCTTCCTTCCAAATGCTTTCCATTTTTACATTCGTCGGTCATTCTACCATTCAACGCTATATAGACCAATCACTTAACCAGAAAATTTGATCTCCAGTTCCTGTAGGTGGCCTGTCGTATACCAAGACTGCAGACGGTGTACCCCATGACGTATTCACATATTTTACCGCGGCGTTCGTTACAGTAAAAATGTCTTAAGTTTTTGAAGCACACGCATAAATGTAATTACACTGATGCCCATAAAAGAAATACGGCCTTCAATGCTTCGAATTTCACGAAAGACACAAATGCTTACCAGTAATATGTGCAAATATCTTGTACGATATTTAACCTAAGTAGGACATTAAATTTAGAAATTACGGTTAACATATCATTTACCCCCTGAAGTAAAGTATGACTTTCACTCCGCTAATTATTACTAAAAGCACAGTCACGTAATAAATTTCTGTTAACAACTTATGCTCCTAATTTTACCGTAATCGGAAGTAAATATAGGAGATATGGGCAAAGTTTCATTTATGCCGTGATTTACAGAAAGGCTTTCACTATATCGAATTTTACGCAACTCATAATTAATTAATGTCATTACATGGAGATTTTCTGTACCGAAATTCATCAAAATCTGTCGCGAAATCTGTAAGTTAATGGTAGAAATTTTTAACGCCCTTAAGTAACATACCGATTTGCACTAATTTTCACAAATCTCGCTGTCAAAATATATTTTTTGGACATTTTCTTTGTCAAGTTATATCCAGATCGGTGGAAAATGTATAAGATAAGGAGAAATTTAAATTACACCCAGAAATAAATTATGACATTCACTAAACCGGTTTTTACAAAACTTACGATTGTGCAACGATATTACGATTGCGCAACGATATTACGACGAGATCTCCTGTACCGAATTTCACCCTTATCAGCCAAGAACTATGAAAGTTTCTGTTAGATATTCACTTGTTCCTGCAAGGAATGTACGGCTATCATCAAGCCGATTTTAACAAAACTCAAGCTAATTCAGCTTTCAAAGACCTCCTATAACGAACGTTATGGAGATCTAAAAAACGGCATAGCCTCTGCCCTCGGTGACAGACAGACAGACTGAGAGATGGATGGACGAACTGACTGACTGACTGACTGATTGACTGACTGACTGACTGAGATAGTCTCCATGCAAGTAGCTTCTAAACACTACGGTTCTGAAAGTCTAAGTGGCGTTCAGTTTGGAAGCTCTGTCTTTTCAGAATTTCAAGCAGTTGAAATGTATGTTTTATGGACAGCTTACTTTCTTCATATTCATTGAATGGTTCTTTTGAACCTATGACAGGAGCCAATGCTCTAATCTATGCTTTTTGCGGTTTCACTGATTAGCAGCCGCCAACTTTAAAGGAGTAAAAGTAGTCGGTTTTTCTGCAGATATTCGAACCTGGTATCTCCCAGGTACAAGTCAGATCGGTTGTAGCTTACCTGAACCTGCTCTAAGAGACAAAGCAAAATCATTATTCTTTAAATGGAAATGCAGTTAGCAGAGTAACTCCGGACATGGGCCTACATCTTTTAACAAGCGTTATCCTGGACGTGATGTCCTCCAATTTTTAATTAAAGAGAATGATTCTTTTATAACACCACTTAGAGTCTTTATGATTTTGGACTAACCTCAAGACCTCAAGTATCAGGGTTAAAGACGGCAATTACCCCCAATTGCTCCCCACCCTGCCGGGTTAATGTACATGACTTAGCCTTCTGTTGCCTTGCGCCAGCACCAGATGCAAAGGATATCCGATACAAACCAAGTCGCGCAGCAAATTTAGTAATGAATCACTCGGATTCAGTTGAGTGTACCCGCACATCTGTAGTAAATTCGGCAGTTCAGTCTGTAATTATTGACAAATGCTTGTAGAAACAGGAGGCCCTACCAACTGACACACATGCAGACACTAAACCACAAAAGAGACATTAAATATCACTCACTCGATTTCAGAGGTCGGGCGGATAAAGTTCTAAATACGGAATTTTTCACTTAATTGCTTTTTCAGAGAATAAAATAGGCCAAACGCTTGTTAAATTCTGTGTTTTAACCCAGTAGAATATTTTAATTAAAAAATAATAAACTCCGATTATGCTTAAAATATATCTGTGTAATTAAGACTATCCACCATAATCGCGAGACTTTTTAAAGCACAGTGGTTACTGTATTTACCACCTGCTTTAACATTAGAGCAACCTTGAATTTTGCCACCAGAATGTGTTTATGGGTTTAACGCGATTCAGTGATGAATCCTGCTTAGTATAAAACCAGCTCCTAACGGGGAAGCAGTGTTTTCTGTGCGATGTTTTTTTATTAACGGTTAAGAGGCACGTATCTTCACCACTTCGTCAAGAAAGACAGTGCTATGTTAGAGTAGTCTGCATAAAATTGAAGTCAAATTTTAATTAAATATTTGTCATTGGGAGTTTTAATACAGAGGTTGACTAAAATTGTGTGCCGGCTTGCAGAACTCTCAATGTTACCTCTTGGTTCAAGAGTGGTAAGTGACGCATTATTTTGGGATCTAAGTGAATGTTAAATAAAGTGTTACATACCCGCAAATCAATCTATATTTATTTTTTCCAAACTGATATGAATCTCAGATATACAGAAGTCATATACATCGTATTATCAGAGGAGCCCAAAATATCTGTGTTTTTGGTGGTGACATTTTTTCCTAGCACTTATACATCCATGGAGATTTTGTTAGTTGAGGGCCAGGTGATCTCCAACTCTCAAGGATCACCCTTCTTACGAGGATCTCTCCATCACGGGATACAGCCGGCAATGGCTCGCGATGTAAGTGTGAATAGGAACCGCTGTGTATCTGGCAACTGAAAAGCACCAGTTTGTCATTAACTGTAATGCAGCAGGACAGGCAGCGTCTAGTGTGTGTATCGCGTGATCCAGAACGCTGCAACGATTCGGGTACAGAAAGATTTTAACCAGAGCACGCGGCTGCGTTCCCCATAACCGGAGTCCACACAAGCACTACTGTAAAACCTCGTGTCTTGCATTCAGTTTATTTATCGTGCTCGTTTTCAATTAAATTTACAACTAAATAGCTATCGTGCGAAATCAGAGCTTCACATTACAATGAAATCTATGTCAGTCAATTTATGAATGAGAACTAATATTCGAATTTTTAATTTTGTTCATGTAGGAGATCGTATAAATTTTGAACTGGAAATGCATAGGAGGAAGCGACTGCGGTCAGTTTTAAGAACTAAGCTTGAAGAAATAAGCAAAATTTCGTAAGCCTTTATTCAGATAATCAATTCGCGATATGCGCCAAAGCAAGTTTAACTGAGAGACAAGAGGTAAGGAGGTGACAGAAAAGAATACACTTCGTAAAAGCATAATAACAAAAAGATTATACACGTATATAAATTTCGCTGAAAGACATAACATAATGCTTTTATTAATTTCTATATTCGAACACGGAACTTTGCTGTTTGCAAGCAAGCAGGGCGTAACCTCAATACTTGCCACATATTCAGTCTGTCTGTAGTCTCCGTGCTGGTTAATGTTACTTGAACTTGTTATGCACATAACCCAGATTGGTGGGTTAGTTCAACTTTAGGCCTCTTCATACTTGTATGGAGATATAAATAAGTCCTGTAATGCTGCATGTGAATGCAGGTTCACTAGCATATTTTGACGAGTTCGGCCAGAGAAGCAAGCGCAGAATAATTTTCTCATGACCTTCCGACACATATCACGGAATTACAGAGTCCATACCTTACAAGAGACCAATTTTTTTTTTTACTTCACGACTTCTATGTAACGTTACACGGGTGGCAGTTGACTGGTCCGTGCCCTTTCTTCAGGTGACTGGTTTTAATAATTACGGCTTGCAAAAAAATTGATTAGAGCAGAGATTTTGAACTGTTCATGATTCTGGTGCTCTATATCTTGCAGGCATATTTCTGGATATCACTTTAAAAAAGGTCACGCTTATTTTTTCCATTATTTTCTCAACTCGCAGCCATACGCATCAGTAGACCTATATAGAGACGCTTTTTAACATAAACCATGGATCACTGCTCAAGGTGAAGCACACATTTGTCCTTAACTTTCCTCGTTCCAGTTCTTAATTTTTGGTAGTGAGATGCATCATTTCGGGCTGTTACTGCCATCGTCATCATCTTTATCATCATTGACATCACCACCACCACCACCACAGTCAGGGACGTAATAAGGAGAAGGCCAGCCAGGAAGCCGCCCGGGGCGCCAGACTACAAGGGACGCGAAGACGTCACTGCAATAATCTGCTAGTAAACTCAAGTTTCGGCATGCAGTAGAATTTTTCCGAAAATTATCCGCAATTTGGGCACGCGTCTTCAAATAGGTTGGCCAGCCATGTCCTAAGCCAAAAAAAAGTTTAAAGAATATCAGTTATAAGGGGCGCCAAATTATTAGCCTCTCCAGGGCGTGAACTTATTAACATTCGTGTTGCACCCATATATCTGGATCCGGATCTGACCACAGTAGTAGTGGCAGCAGCAGTAGGAACAACAATAAAACTAATAAAAATTAGTCCTCAGTTGACATTCGCTCAACACTATCGAATATTCCGGCCGAACATGCTAATGCCGTGAGATCTGGCGCAGTTCGACCGACATCCCTGCCGGCAGTGGGATCGGCCGCGTACCGAGATGAACCGGTTTGATTAAAAGCGACACATAACTCACGTGACTTGCCTTCTCGGTGCCCAGTCGTTTATCTGCTCACGAACCAGGCAGCTGCTTTTTATTTTGCTTTTATTTTGTCTGGGCTTGTCCGTTTAAAGACCGAATGAGACTCTTATGTGCGTACAACGTGATACAAAATTATTCCAATTTAATAGTGAATTTTATGGTGTGTTTTTACGGTTATTATATGCAGATGGTGAATGGCTAATTCTTAGTACGATGAGAGAAAACTGGATGGAAGGATATTTGTCTTGTTACTGCCTAAACTGGTCAGTCTGAAATGCATTAATATGCATTCATCATACCCCTCACGCGTGAAACATTCCGCCAAATACGCTTTCTTTAAAATACAACAACAGCGAAGAGGAAACGTGTTTGTTGTTGCTGGACATGCATAAGAAACCCATGCAGAAACTACACTAGAAGAGTAATTTAATGAATTTTAATGAATTCCAATTAAATTGCCGTGCATAATTGTTTACATGTATGTATTTTGTACACTCTTAATACAAAACCGGATACTAAAATTATGCTTAGTAACGGTGTCCTGATGTGGTTAGAACAATTATTACGTACTGTGTAACAACGTTATAGATTTATGTTAGTGTGCTGGGAAGTGCTTTCTAAGGTTGCGATCGAAACATGTAGCAGATAAATAAAAGGAAGGACATAACACACTTTATGTACCATGGTGGTTTTTCATGGACTAAAACAACCAATATAAAATCTAACTCTGTTATAATGTCAAGAAGAGGGCTGAATATTTTGTGTCGTTATAAACGAGTGTTGTTATAACCGAGTAAGTATAACGTTATTGTTAACAGGGAGGAATTAATTGGTACCACACAATATCTGACGCTATAGACGAAGTGTCGTATAAACCGATGTCGTTATAACCAGGTTCTACTGTATGTTAAAATTGTTACCCCAACGTTAAATATAAATTCTGTAGACCATTCACTTGAACTTCCCCGTCTTTAATCGTTCGCACAGTTCGCTATAGCTATAGCTACACAGGCATGGACCTTACTGTCAACATTTTGTCGTGTAAGAACGCACCAGAGATCACCCCCTCGGAGGAAAAACGTTTCTATCATGAATTTTCGAGTTGTAAATAGATACTTTTTAAACGAACATTTGAGGCTGTCACTGCCGTGGCTACAAAGATTTTTCTTTTCTGGGAAATTACGGAACATATTTTGATACAGAAGTACCAACGTTTCGAGGAAACCTGCTGCTTCCTTCATCAGGACAGAAGTGTAAGACAAGTGTCAAATAAATAGTGCTGTAACTGGTTCTGGAGCTGGTTCTGACAAAACGAGTACGAGGTAGGGGGGCGTATGGAGGAGGACATGGTAATGAGTGTTAGTCCCTTGAAGTATTCAGCTATCAGGCTATATTCTGCTACATTCCAGAAGCCACAATAAAGGGCTTGTAACGATATCACGTCAGGTCTTACTATTGCGATTATAGTTTGCGACTTGATTACCTTTGGACTACTAATCTTTGTTCCTATGTACATCTGTAAACTTATTTTGCATATATCTGTGTAACACTTAGAGCATAAAACATTTTTAAGGTTTACCCAGATGTGCAAATCGGTTTTGCAAAGGAGTTTAGTTCGTGAAAAAATATTTTCCGAAGGCAACATACCAACTCCGTCTATTTTGGACTCTTCTGAGAACCATTTTAAACCCATAACTAGAAGTAACAAAAAATTTGGCATAAGGTGCAATAAAACACTTGTGTCTGCGATTGCATTGTTTAAAATATTGTCACCAAAATAAAATTTTTAAAATCGTATTATTTCTCACACGCTACACTTCTACTATTATTCTACCATTAAATTCATTCTTATTCTCTCCAATAATTTTCCTGTATTCTAGAGGAACAGTAGAGCAGGATGAGTGGTGAACAGTAAATTGGAAATAATGTGGCAGAAAGCAGTCGTGAAATAGTCTCAGAGATCATCCCGGAATTTTTCCAGAGGGACTGAGGAAAACAACGAAAAAACTGGCTATGCCCCTTCCCCGACCCGAGATTAGGACTCAGGCGTTCCCGAATTAGAAGTATGAGCTGTGCCCATGCAGTGTCCCGCTATTAGAGTTGTTCAGGACGGATCAGACCTTAAATTATGCGGCCACCGTGGCCTGAGTTATTCTTTTGACTCCAACGTGAAAATTATACAATGTTAAGTAAGTCTAATTGCTGTTACAGAAAGCCATGCGTGTCACGTGATAGGCATATATTTTTCAGGGAGCATTCTTCTAGTGCTGTATCAGCAAGACAGTGACCTCAATCAGTTCTGATTGAAATAGGGCCTCACATAATGAAATTCCTGTTATTGAATGCAACTAAATTACACGCTCGGGTAACATTTTTGAATATAATAACAAATACAAACGCACTGTGATGGCTTCCGCACCCTAATGATATAACCTGTAAATGTAATATTGTAGACAGATGATCCCGTTCCACGTAATCACGTTTTGAAACTGCTCTCCATCGCTTTGTATAATTGTATTTATTGCAGTAGAAGCCGTTTCCTTTCAAAGCGTAGCCTAATCGTGACACATTACAGTGTGCGGTGTAATGGTAACAGTACGTTTCACTGGCTACTGTACGCCAGGTGTCATAACGGTAAATCAGCGGAGAGCAGGAGATTCATTTCAATGCATTGCGGATGTGGAAACTATCGAGAGAAACTGAGAATTTACAGGCAGTAAGTGAACTCCACGGTCGGGCAAACAGCGCTGCTGCTTCATGTTGGGAAGGTCCTGGGTTTATATCTCGGCACGTAGATTTGTTGTCCTGACTGATTTTCAGTTATTGTTCTCTGTTCCTGTTAGCAAGTGTTCAGACAGTACCTCAGGTTAGGCCACGACCTCTTCCTGCCACATACTTTCGAAGTCGTTATTCACTAATCTAAAGGTACAAAATTTTCCCAAAATTATTATTATTATTATTATTATTATTTATTTTGACTGCAAATGGGTTTGTACCCGGTAGCAGTGGTACTACAGTAAGACACAACACACAAACACACATCATACAAAATAACACACCACACTCAAACGATACACAGCACACAAAATTACAAAAACAATAAAGGACACATACTACAAACAATACACACAATACAAATAAATTACAATACAAATACAATTGCAACACAAATACAATTACAATACAATATCGAAATTAATCAACATCCCAGGCGCCAGAAGGGTGACAACGAAGCAAGTTACCTACCATTACATTACAAGTTACATTAGGCGCCACCCTACAAAATTTAGGCGCCCGGACGATATGGCGTCCGGGATTTGTGAACCTCTGCTGCACTGATCATTCTGCAATTCGACGCTGTGTAGTCTGTGCTAACGTCGTTACATCGATTAGCGGTTTGTAACTGGCGGGTGGTGGAAAGACTCGGGTTTCTCATTTATTTCTTTGCTGACTGGCGTTCTCTCTCTTCCCTCGGATTCAGGCTATAGGTCGCGCGTGATAAACCGAGATGAATGTGGAAGGAAGTGGTCATGGCCTGCACTAAGGAACAATGCGGAAGTTTGCTTGGAGCAACAGAGTAAAACCATAATACGACTATGCGTCAATACGTATGTTCACGCCTCTTCTCGCATTCTTTCACTTTTTGATTTGTAACTCATTACAGGAATATGATAGGAGGTGGCGGGAGTCTGTCATAATTAATTACCTCTACAGCCCTGACCTTCGAAACTGGGGTCCTACCCGGAAGTTATTAATGCTTCTGAAATACGAGACCGTTTGCAGAGATATTGTTTATTAGAAAAGGAAAATGAAGTCAGAATCCGGGCGATGTGGGCGTAAAAAAGAACATTAGCCCCTCGCAGGATGTGACTGTGACCTTTTACCTCCACCCCACAAATATGTGTTTATCGTTTCACATTCCGAATAGTTTCAACGTACATATCTTGAGGGTGTAGTTGCGTTTTGTCTAGGAGGCAGAATGGGGCCAATTGCATAATTACGCCTTCCAGTGACGTCATTACTGTAGAGCGCCCTTTTGTTGGTATGTTTCCATAGCAACAAGCAAGTTACAAACACATTCAAAGCGGGAAATAGGATGCAGGATCCTGCTAACATTTCTCGTGTTGTCAGCAGGCCTAATCTAGATACATAAGTCTTACTGTTGGATGGATTGAAAGGATTTTCGAGAAATGTGCCAAAACCTACTTTAATGCAGCAAGGATACACAGTTTGTTCGTATTATTCGCCACCATACCGTCGTCTGTCTTGCGACAGGTCCATAACCTCTTCCAAAGCGAGTTTCCCACAGATTGCGATCTAGTGCTTCCTCTTTCGATTTCTAGTATCATCTCTTTTCTTTAAGGTCATCCAGTAGCTACTTACGTCTCCTTCTTCGTCTTCCCGTCACTTCTATCCTTCCTTCTATCTTTTCTTCAGTAACGTGCTTTAGTAGGCAGTTCCTGCGCAAAGAGTGACCAATCCAGTTAGCCTTCCTTCTTTTTATTGTTTGTAGGATTTTCCTCTCCTCCTTGGCTCTTTGTAATATTTGTTCATTTCTCACACGATCGGTCCAACTGATCTTCTCCATCCTTCTCCAGCACTGCATTTCAACACTTTCCACGTTTCTCATCTACTTTCCGAAATGCCCAACTTTCAGCACCATACAAAGCTATAATCCGAATGCAGCACTTTATTCTAGCTTCTTCCTTAAATTTAAGTCCAGTTTGCTGGTGAAAAGAGCTTTGTTCCCGTTTAATACTGCTTTTGTCACGGCAATCCTGAATTTAGTTTCACGTGTATATCTCGCATCATTTTTTTATCATGCGACCAAAATAGTTGAAATATTCCACATTCTTAAGTTGGCTTTGATATATCATAATCTGTACTGGAGATGGATGTTTTGAGATTCTCATCAACCTAGTTTTCCACATTTATTTACATTCCATAGCATCTTCCAGTTTCAATTAGTTCACATTGCTTTTTGGGTCTTAATTTATTTTTTTGAGCAGCTAAGTAGGCGGATACAAACGTATTATGTGTACGTTAAATATGTCCTTTATGACCTTGTAATTTACCTACAGTCGCTACGTTAGTAACTGTTGACTTACCACAACATTCACACATAATGTATGAGTATGCTTATGATTTATCTCTGTATTGAATTTCACATGCCCAGCTGCAGTGTTCCGTTGTTTATTGCGATAAGTCCGAAGTTAAACGGAACGGCAGCTTGGCCTACCTGCGCACATAATTTCAGTGCCTAAAACTAAGTGTCGTTACTGTCACACACTGTGAGTGTGCAAAAGTAAGAGGTACAGCGTTGTGGTGTCGTAGAAAGTGTAACTTTCGTGCTGTGCTGTGAACATGGCAGGGATGGTTCAAAAATTAAACTGAGGAGGGCAAACAGAACTATACGAAGAGCACAGTGATTTCAAAAGTTTATTCGTTTCGTTTCGTAGTCCTTACCCCTTCTACCTACTCACAGTGGGGGTCGAGGTTGTTTATTATCACTTGATCACACTCAGATACACACCACAGTCGGTAGGACTCCTCCGGACGAGAGATCTGCCCGTCGCAGAGACATGTACCTGACAACAAACAAACACTCACAAGAGACAAACATCCATCCCCCCGGTGGGATTCTAACCCACGATCCCAGCAAGCGCTCGGCTGCAGACCTACGCCTTAGACCGCGCGGCCACTGGTATCGGCTGTAAAGTTTATTTCTCTCCTATTTTCGGAAGGAAATATGCTAATTACCTTGTTAGTGTCGAAATGTAGTATATCATCCACAGAGACTAAAGTATGTCAGTTCGTACGCCACTTATTTGTAAATTGCTTTTATACATAAAATAAATATTTATTACTTATGAGAATGATCACTAAGTTTCCATTTGGATATGTGGGGTAATTTATTAGTACAATGTAAGTAATTTAGAACTCAAGAAACTTTAAGTATCCTAAAAATTTTTAATGAAAATGATTGTTCAAATAGTTATATTTATATATATATTTATAATAAAAAATAAATAATCGGCATGATATAATTCCTTGTCTTTATTTTCCATAATTGATGTTTATATTCGTATGACAGTAACATGGTGAGTGTGTTGTAGTAATTTCCATCGCACCCTGTAGGCTGTACAAAAGACCTAAATAACAGGTTCGTGACTTATTACAGATCCACCACGGAGAGCATCTCGCAAGTAGTTTTCCCCGAATTGATATTTGGACGTGAGCCAAGCCAATTACCGCTGTTTTAATGCTATAAGAAAATACATCTATTTTGGCCTTGCTGGTTACGTAACAATTACAGGATAGGCGACTCCACGGATACATCCATAACGCGTGCAGATTCGAACCAACCATCTCAATGTTAATGACCTGAGATACGAAACTTATAAACTGAAATTTATATTGTCGACATGACTCCAAAAATATATTTTATTACATTTTATGATATTTACAAGAGTCCATTTTTGGGTAATATGGGGATCCGCCGTTGTCCATTCAGATTTTATATTACGTACTTCGTAGACACTGATTTTGTTCTTTTAATTATTGTGACAAATCCCCTTGACAGGTACGGTTACCGAAAGTCAAAAATGGATTCAAAAGGAACATTAATTCTGAATCGGTACAAGCGAAGGGGCATAATTTGTGACAGCTGAAGAAGAAACATAATTAAAAACTGCCGTCCAACATATGCATAAATACACAAAACAGACTACAGAATTCACACTAGCTACAGTGTGCAGTAATTAGGGGAATGGTAGAGATACGTTAGAGTGCCTTTCGTGTTGCCTATAGTTAGGGCGGAATATTTTGTGCTGTGGACCCAGTCGCTTGCTGCCCGTCTGCTGCGCAATTGTCTGTGTTGGATTGTCGATCCGCACAACTGTACATGGTACAATGCCTTCCGTTCCAAGGACAGGAACTCATATGCATTGCTGCCGCGCGCACTTGGTTGCTTCAAGCCAGCGGGCTTGCAAGTACTGCGATTTACTCTATATAAAAATGAGGCTCAATCTGCAAGCTAGCTCGAAAGAACCCAGAACTCTGACAGTCGTAGATTGTGAACACTCGAGTAGTTGCAACGTCAGAGTAGGTCATCCTGTAGAGCGCTGCGGTAACTATACGTACCAATTGTTGTATTTCTACATCTTGCAGCGGGGTATATATATGGGTTTAGAGTGATTCTCACAGTATGCACCGACCATTTCGCTGAACATCTTTACCTGACTGTCTCTGTAATGGACGCCATACGTGTTCTTTGAGAGCTAGGAACAGAATTTTTATATACAGTTCAAGACAAACAGTCCTTAAAAGACCGTGTGCTGGCTCAGTCGGTTGGTAGCTGGCATTTCACCGTGGAGACTAGGTTTCTATCCCGTGTTAGACAATGTGAGGTTTGTGGACGGTAAGAGTGGCACTGGTACAAGCGTTGCTTCGAGTACTTCACTTTTTCGCCAATTTTAAATGGATGTCATTTCCCAAAGAAAGCGTTGCTTCTGCCTGGACCAAGAAGTACACACACAGAATATTTATGTTGCGACAGGTTAACAAGCTAATGTGCACAGTTCGAATCTCGGCTATCCTGAAGAGAATTTTCCGGGGATTATCTCTGTTTCACGAGAAGAAAGCCGCAAAGAGGCCATACACTCTCCCAGTACAGAATTAATACCCTTCATCCCAGTCATTCTTATTTTGCTCTGTCGACGCAATATACTTGTAACATGTGCAGTGCAACAGCTCGTTAAATGGCATAACAGATGCTGGTATGCTAAGAAATGAAGGCGAATGGTAGCGACAAGTGATAAGAACGGAATAGAGGTGGGTAAACTGGGAGAAGCCACTACCCGATTTCAGCACTCGGTCAGACAGCAGGAAGAAGGAAAAACCTACGGGTAATGAGGCGTAACAAAGTGTGCATTAATATCTAAATTTCTGACAGAACCGAACTTTTAAAATATCGATAAAATGGTTTTGAATTTCAGATGTGCCAACCTGTCCGCTACACCTGTACGCTAACAATTTTAAATTTATTACGCCTTTCGTGTATTTTAGGAACAAACATTTCTTTTTGTATTTTTTATAGTTCATGAAAGTAATTGTCAGAATGTCACACCATTACAAATAACCTATCAGTTATTTTATTTTTTGGGTATGCGTTTATTATCGCCTATATGAAAATATTAAGGCTACAATTTTCCCTGCTGTTTGTATGGGTGAAATCCATTACCTCGTATTAATAAAAGAAGATACTTTAGAAGTTAATGAATACAGTTAAAATAAGTTAAAAGTGTCTGAGTACTACAGGATGCTGAGGATGATATTTGGACTGAGGAGTAGGAAGTAACAGAAATGTCAAGAAAATATTGCATATTGAGGAGCCTCATAATTAATAGTCTCCATCATTAGGACAATTAACTTAAGGCAAATTAGGTGACCGGGAAATGTAACACGCGTGGGTGAGACGATAAATACATACAAAATTTTAGTCTAGAAAACTGAAGGAAAGATCACTTTGAAGACCTAGGTTTAGATGACAGGATAATATTAAAATGTAAGTTAAAGGAGCAGTTTATAACAAAGTAGGCTGGATTTATCTATCTCATGATAAGGATCAATGGTAGGTACATGTGAAAACGAAATAAACTTCTGGATTCAATAAAAGGCGAAGAATGTACTAATCAAAAGAGTGACTATTATAATCTACAGAAGGTTTATTCTTCAGGGAGTTAGTAGGTTCAATAACGCTTTTACGCAAGACAGGTAGCGTTGAAAGAAATATTAAAGTGTTATGTTAGATGGAATATCGTGTAGTGATGTAAAATACAGAATTCACAAAAACTGCACGAATTGCATGAATGAAGGAACAGAGGAAGTTTTGTTATATGATTTAATTATAAAGACTTTATTGTTTCCGTACAATCGCAAAACCTTTTGCGTCTTTAATTATTCAAATTTCATACCTCGGGCCAGTAACTGCCAGCCCCGTCGCTAATTGTGTTGGCAGTGCTGTTGAATTGACGTCATTCAATTGTTCAGCCCATATCTACAGTCGCACATAATAACATGTTGTAACCTGAATTTTGAAGTATTTTCCAGACAGATTCACAATTTTCAAGTAGAACTTCCGGTTTGTATTCATTGAATTTCTATTGACTCCGTAGGGGCCATAATTAGGAAGCATTACTTTACCCAGGGCAACATCTGTCCGTGGCAGGTGCACGTGTGAACCAAGAGCACAATAATTAGGCTACAACAGGAGTTGTTCTCACTCCAGCCAGAAACTGAAGAGGTTAGCTGAGAGGTAAACCTACTATTTTAGCCGGTTCTTACTGGGATTCCAGTTTTCCTGAGGGAGGTGTTCGTGGTTCCACTCAGTACCTTCAGGAGGATGCCCTAATGTATTGTGACAAGACATAACCACCCTTTCCGTGGTGTTGTGTGTGTGTGTGTGTGTGTGTGTGTGTGTGTGTGTGTGTGAACACTTAAAACTTGAGAAAATATCCTTTCGTTTTGTCCCTACGTGGCAAGTCAGTCTTGTAGTTACGAACACGTAGGAAGAATGGAAGATCCGAAAAAAAGTTTTCGTTGTGAAGGAGTGAGAATAACATTAAAATTATGTTAAAGAAAGAGGACGCTAGAGGTTTGACTGGGTTGATCTGGCTCAGGAAAGAGACAAGTGGCGGCCTCTTGTGACCGTAGTAACAAACATTCATACACCCATGCTTCGGTCGGTATTGCAGCCTCCAACTTTGCGTGTAGGATTAGTATCATTCAAAAAAATTCACATTTATGGAGTTCATATTACGGGAAACTATGCTTTCATAGAACCCCTTAAGGGTCATAATCTGATAACCGCAGCTAGGTAGAGGAAATGTCGTGTTTCCGGCTGAAATTTCAAGATCATACTAGTTAATATAAATCCCTGCTTGTCATTCAGTGTTCAGTGAGCTATGGGGCTGATACAGATAAATTAAAATACCAAAGAAAATGAACCACAATGTTGGTACCGAACAGTTTGTTGTGGCATGTCTACTTCGTATGCGGAAGGCTCGGGCTTTGATTCACCGCAAAGGGGCGGCTATGATGCTTTACCATTTAGTGGTTTCTGAAGTCTTCGAAACTGCAGGACTCTACTTCAAGCGAAGCCACGGGCGCCACCGAGTTCGTCTTTCTGAATCCCTCGTTTACAATTATCCTCACGTTTGACGTCACTTATAGCTTATAACCTCTAAAAAGTTGGGTTGTTGGCGTACGGGCCTGGGTCGTAGATCGGTGTGGGCTGTATTCTACTGTCTTGGTATAGGAACCAATTGTGGGCTGTCATTAAAGTGTTAGTGAACCTTATGCTTCCATAAAAGACACGAAATTGCTTGTCTAGCGAAGTGACTATTTGATTCGAGAGAAATATGCTGCATGGAGTTGATGCCCTCCGCCAACGGTGAGTGCTTTTTGTATTCGTTCTGTACTAAAACGATAATTTCAGTAATTCTTTGTTTATTGGTTTATTTGTTTCTGTGTACGGCATACTTTACAGCTTGAGGAAATTTGTTAGCTAGCCACATCTGCTGGATACTGTATGTGTCTGTAACAGGTGTTTGGGAGTTACTCTGCTGTAAATAAACAGAGGCTGTCATCAACTTGAACGAAGGGTGGAAGAAGCCGTCTGGAAAGAACTGACCGTTTTGCTGGCAACGACATCTGTAATGCTGATTGATCATAATGGCTCCCTTAGTTCATAACGTAGACTGTAGAGAGGTGCTGCAGAAACCTCAAAACTTCTGTCTACACTTCCAGTTCCTGTAGGCAAAAACAAGAAAAATTTACATGAATAGATCAAGAAACCATTGTCTTTCGGAGTCGATTTTTTACTGCCTTTTCATTCCAGTTGACCTCACATTTAAAAGGCAACTCGTCTTATATTGGATAGTCGAAATCTGCTTACACCTGGGGCTTGTTTGGCTTAACCTTCAAAGATCACAGACCGAAGCAATTTAGATATTGATTTTGTGCAAGAAATTAATACTGAATGTACTTCCCCAGATAAAGTTTCTTCTCGTTTAGGATCCACAACGATCAGCTGTCGTATAAGTTTGAGATTGTTCTCCCTGTGCTTAATTAAGCACCACGACCTGAAGACGTGTGGGGAAGTGGAGGTATAATTCCGCACAGCCTTATCTCGGCAGTATGTGGAGATGAATGGTCAGTTTGCTGCCCCGATTGCTTTACTCGTGGAAAATAGCCCCTGGCCCCTTTGAATGGATGGCTGGATGGGCCCAAAGTCAGTTTACGCACTGTGGTGAGGAGGAAAGTCCCTTTGCCCTTTTCTGGAACGTAACTCCGAATCTTCGGCGGCCCTGCCCCTGTGCTCCTTAATGTACTGTCTAAGCTACGTTCCATGTGATAGTTCTAGCAAACCTAGGATTTTGCTTGTAAGTGAAGGAAGAGTGGGGGATGTGACAAATTAAAATTTTATGTTTTTGAGTGAACATGAAATTTTATTAAATTAGTGAGCAACGTGGCTGTAGACATTAAATACAGAACACTGAAATATTATGTAAAAGTTCTGTGAGTACTTTAGTTTCCACGGCTATAAACACACGTTGTGCTTCAAGAGTACTTTATATTCGAGCTGCACGATGTTATTTAAGTTATAGTCTTGATTTGAATGCCTTTTGCTCCACATTTTCTATAATATTTGTGAAGATTTCTGGTACTTTCACGTCAGTTAACAAACGGACACGTACCGTAATGTAGCCTTAGGTTATACAGAAGTATTGAAGATGTAATTAATTCAATTTTAATAAATCAAAATTAAATTTCCGATAGATGTTTTTGACCGTGTAATAATACGTCAGTAACGACTATAAAAGGAAAAGACATTTTATAATAAGCAATTCCAACTTATATTAGTTGTTTAAAACTTGATGATGATTTAGTAGCATCCACATATGTAAAGGTAAAGGTAAAGGTAAAACAAAGCCATTACAGTCCTGGACAGGCCTTTAGGGTTCCAGGAGGTTGAGGCTCCCAAATTTCTAGAAAATTGGCACTTGAAGGTGTCAGTTTGTCAGCCCTACTCACCGGCCGCTTTTACCCCCAGGAAATATCCCTGGTATTCATTTCTTTTGGAGGCTGAGCTGACCTTAGGGCCGTAGTGAGATCGAAAGGATTAGCACATAATCGGGAATCGAAACCGCGACCTTCGGGTTTGTAGCGCAGTGCCTGAACCAACTGCGCCACCGCGGCGCCATCCACATATGTAGCCGAAGTAATTAATTAAACATTGTTTCTTTATTATTTGAAGTAGTGTTGTGATGCAGGAAAGCAAACTGTGTTATTGTACTAGTGTCATGTCCTCAGTTATGTTGACATAAATTACACGACAAGGAAAACTGCGGTTAAATGTTGTATGTTTGTCTGCGCGTAAATTATATTTCTCTATTATGTGATTATGTTATCAGTTTCCCCGTCATTTCATGTCTGTAAAGTCTAAATATCCTGAATTACACTTAAACTGGCTGATCCCAGTGGCCGTGCTTTCTAAAAGGCATGGGTCTGCTGCCTTTCGCTTGCTGGGATTGTGGGTTCGAATCCCGCCGGGATCATGGATGGCTCTCTCTTTTGGGTGTTGTGTTTTGTCAGGTAGAGATCTCTTAAGGCAGGCTGACCACTCGTCCAGAGGAGTCCTAACGAATATGGTGTGTCTGAGTGTGATCATGGAGGCTCGATAATGAGGCTTCCCTGGCCCACTAAGGGGCTGTTGCGCCGTGAAAATATAAACTTGAACCGAGAACAATAATTTACTTCCTTAATAGTTTTCATCGATGAAAACAAAACATGTAACGTCAGTAGTACTTGCTTTCTACTACGCCGTATAAACGTGCAGCTCAGTGAGTGGATATAGCAGACTGAGGATTGTAATAACAGATGTATCATACAAGGAAGTCTGCTATACGTTTTTATGTGCAAATTTTCCTCTAAGAACTTCATGATTAATATGTATATATTATGCATTCTACTGATGCATTATAATTGTACGGCCTTAATGAGGCATTAAGTCATAAACAAATTAATACAGATGGATGTGCGCACAGCGCCATCACTCACACCCTATCTCTCAGTACAGTAGTGTGGAGCTGTCAAATTCAGCTATTGATGACGTAACGACCACCCAACCAGTTCAGGATTCATGGTGCTATAGTAACCGGACTATGTCGCTTAATCCGTGAAGTCCCTCAGGCCATTAGTGCGTTGATCCGTTACGGGATGCACACTCAGCCCGTGTAACTCAAACGTTTTCAGTGTTATCAGCCTAATAACTTCTGCCTCATCTTTACTGCTTCTGAAGTGTGCATACATGATTGCCATGCTGTCTGGGTGTCCCACACTTAAAGTTTGAACTAGCTGATTCGTTTTCGCTAAACTTGGTACGAGCGTTATGCCATTGAAGGCCATGCCATTATTTCAATCTTTAATTTCCTACCCTCAGTAAAAAGAATATGATGAACATGCGAGAATGTGAGGTGGAACCGACATTGAACTGAGGGTCATGAAATGACGTATGGTAGTATAATGGATGCTTAAAAGAATGTAAACATTGTAACAAGGAATTATTTTATGTCAAATATAACATGGCCGCCATACGAAACATTTCTTTAACATTCGGTTTTGTGGGAGTAAATAATGCAGCTTTAGAGAAAGGCAAATGAAACTTGGTACTGAGATAGATTATAAAGATATCCATGCATTTTATATGAAACTTTGTTTCAACGTGCAAACATGGCGGTGGTGCGAAACTTGAGGGCTATATACGATAAATTTTATGTGGGCAGAAGATGAGTAACAGGTTCTTCCCAGAAGGAAATATCCTGCGCCAAGGAATTAGGTAAAAAGCAATCCCATTACGGGCCTGGACAGGCCCTGAGGGTTCGAGGAGGTTGAGGCTCCCAGATTTCTAGACAATTGGCGCATGAAGGTGGGAAGGTTGTCAGCCCTACGCACTGGCAGCGTACTCTTTTCCGTTAGAGGCTAAGTCGACACCAGGTCCATAGAGCGACCGGAAGAATTATGCCAATGAAAAATTCCAATGACACCATCGGGAATCGAACCCGCAACCTTCCTGTTTGTAGTGCAGTGCCTCAACCAACTGCGCTACCGCGGCCCCGCGCCAAGGAATTTGTTGGATTTAAAGGAAATATCTGTGAAAATGCCTGCAAATAATTGTTTTCGAATTCATGTTAATCAGCTACTAGCTAGTAAATGTAATTATACGACATTTGTTACGAAGATATGAAGAATGTAATAGTATCATTTTCTCGGCGTACTAGCCGCATTAAGTCGGAACATAAGGCCAGTGTCAAGTGTCTTCTGTGTCTTCATCACGATGAAATGATGTGGCGAGTGAACAGAGCTGATCCTTCATGTAGAATGCCACGTCAGATCTCACTCTGGAGTAATAATTTGTTGTGATATTGGAAGCCTTGCGTAAAGTAGCATGTAAATGCCAGATTTGAGTTCGATCCTTCTTCAACTGATTGACCCTGAAATGGAAAAACTACCCTATTCCGAAACGTCGGTAACTATTAGTCAAAACAGAGTAACATGCCACAATACTCATATCTTCGCTAACATATGAATGCTGGCATTTTCATTTAAAGCCGTTAGCTGTGAAAGAGACTGTGTCCGACACTAGCAAACAGAAGGTGTTTGTTATGAAAAGGTTTTATGGCAATAAAATAAAATGTGAAGTAAAACGCAGCTTCCAACTCTGCGTAGGAAGAGACGTTAAGAAGTGTAGACACAGTCGTGTTAAGACAAGTGTATAAAGATAGCATTAAATTCCAAATTTAAGGTAAAATGAAAGAGAACAACGAGATATTGGAAATAAGGTTATCAGGTCAGTATAGACATTAAGCAACTTACTCTGAGAAGACAAAGAATAGGAGCAAAGGAAAAGGAACGTGTCTATTTTTAAAATGCTGTATGACTGCCGACATTGTTCACACTGTGATGTAGCCTACACTATGCTTTTCATACTGCGTGGAATTTGTTAATGAAGTTAATTTTTACTTGTTTCTGTTTAGGTTTAGCTTTTCCGTGTAATTTGAAATGCATTAAAGTGGTCAGATTTTAAACAATTCCCACATTTTCGAACATTAGAACCTCTTCTTAAGAAAAAAGAAAATCACGGACCCCAACATATTATAATAGTTCCATTCTAGGGTCCTTCAATAGAGGAATTATGTAATTTTAAAATATTACTACGAAGTCAGTAACCGCAGTATATACTTTCATATTTTATTTATCACAAAAGAATTATGGAAGAAATTAAAGGCTGAATGAAAGATCGGGACTTCTTGAAAAGCCATTTTGATTCGAGGGGCTCCTGGAATAAAGTCGAAGTCCTTTTAGGAAAACCCCGTAGCCCTGGGGATTCTGCGGCCCAAAGGTTGTGAATTACTGTTTTAAAGCACAGTATTAAGTAGTCGCTCCCCGGGTTGCGTAGGGCCTGACGTACATAAGTTCGCCCCTTTGTACGCGAATACTTTCATAAATAATTTTTTGTTTAATTTTTCTCCTTAAAATAATTTTTGCCTTTGACTGATTTACTTTACCCATAATTAGTTTTAACATTCTAACACAATTAGGGGAGACCGGGTTTAGTTGGCTACACGGGTAAGTTGGCACAACGTTAATATCTCGCCTCTCTCCTTTGTAAGAGCGCAGCACCTGTGGGGCAGTATGAACAGCTACATCTTTCATTGGAGGGAAGTTATTTGGCAATGCGCTGACAGCAAAATCGGAAGCAAAATTTCATTGTATGTGTTTTGCACAACGCCGAGTAATTTTACAACAGTTTGGTAAATCCGTATTATTGAGAAGGCTGCTAGGGATTTATCTGAACTAAAAGCGTGTAGTTACGTAGTATATACGTGGCAATATGACTGAGAAATAAGAGCGTTCCTTGTGCATTTAATCTCAGAGGAAACTAACCTCAAAAGTGAAAGTTCGTGTTGGGTCTAGTTGGCACACTTGCTCTGGGGCAAGTTGGCTCACCGTGCCACCTTACTCCGCAGTCAACAGTGCGGTATTCTGTACGCTTCTTATTACTTTCATCATTTCAATGTTGTTTACGGAAATATAATTATGCCAAGATCGTGCAAAAGGAAATCTGAAATGGCAAACATTGCCCCAGATACAGTTCTTCGAGCCGTTAGGGCAGCCAGAATAGAAAATAAGTCGATTAGAAGTTAGCAAGAGATTTTGGAATCCCGTTTTTCTCTCCAACGACATATTGCAGCAGAGCTTTTGAAGATATACGGAATTTCATAGAATCCGACCTTCAGTACTGAGTACAAGAAAACTCGCCAGTTGAGTTCACGTGTGCTTCTGCTGTATGGTATAAATGAACAGGGAAATAAATCAAAAGTGCTCCGTAGTTTTATTTTTGATAAATGGGTCGCTACATAAAGTAAAATTTTCTTATATCTTTCACCATATTTCTCATTAACCCATTAAAGACGAAGCCTATCTGTTTTATATAAGGATTCAGTGCGTACCGCGCAGTAAACACTCTCCACTTCGGTTATAAAAACCAGTCTCTTAATGTTTTATAAGGAAAAAGTTGCTGTTTGTTCTGAGATCCGTACAAAACACATAAACACAATGTGGGCACCACGTAGAATTTTTAAATGTTAAAACTGGTGGTACGTAAAGTTACCGCTAGGCTTTAAAAGGTTAATTTTTAAAAACAGGATAAGTGTAATTTCTGCGCGTTTGTTCACTGATTGTGATTAAGAAAACTCAGAGAAATCATTGTAAATGGCATCAGACATCTACTATGGCTTGTCTGCAAGGGAGGTGAGAAAGTTTTCTTTTGAGTACGCAATGGCGTTAAATATAAATATCCTCGGAGGTTGGAGGGATACAAAAGTGGCAGGCACAGAATGGTTTGCGAAGTTCCTGAAAGGGCATAAGGCTGATTCACTGCACACACCTGAGGCAACAAGCATCAGTAGAGCTTAACAAGACTGATGTTAATGCTTTTCTTTTATAAATCTGAAAGAAGTGTTTGGTCGTCTGCGGCTTGGTTCGGGCGACATATGGACATGGACGAAACGGGTATAAAAACGGTGCAGATATATGACAGAGTTATTGGGCGCCGTGGTTGCAAATACATAGAGACACTGATGTCCGCTGAACCTGGAAAATTAGCAACTTCAGCCCTGGACGTTTGAGAGGCAGGAAACACAGTGCCGCCATGTTCTATTTCCCCTGCGGTGAAATTTCGTGCCCATTTCTTGAATGGTGTTCCTGCAGAGATTCAAGGTGATGGTAGTCGTCCTGGATGGATGCAGGCGAAATTATTTGTGAAGTCTGTGAAACATTTTTTTTCCCCATGTGAAAACTTAAAGAGAACGACCAGTAGCTCTTCTTTGGAGAGTCATGATTCGCATTTGTCAGATGTTGCAGTCGATTGCTGTAAGGAAGACGGTGTGACAGTTCTCTCCTTCCCACCCGATTTTAGTCACAAGCTGCAGGCCTTTGATAGGAGTGTCTGTTGGTCACTAAACCTATGTCAGTCGTGCATGTGAATCATGGTTCACAAACCATGCAGGAAAAACGATGACGATTTACGATTGACCTGAAATTATCAACATGTCTCTCAACTTTACAGCTACTCCTGCAAATATTGAGGCTGGAAAGCTGGCCACTGGAATTTTTCCCTACAACAGAGATATCTTTGTTGATGAGGAGTTTCTGTTCTCCTATGTAAGACAGACCAGCTCCAGCCGCAGACACTGCAGCATCGAGCTGCAGCAACGGAAACATTAAACATGACGGGTCTGCAGGACCAGACCCTTCAAGAATTCATTCTCCCGAAGCAGGTCCTTCCAAAAGAACACATGCCAAAACAAATCCTTCCTCAAGCACGCCCTTGACTCCGGAACTTGTCCGTCCTTCTCCTAAAAGCAAACGCTACTAGAAACAAAAGATGTATAGCAATCCTGACTGATACGCCGGTGAAAGCAGCCTTCCTAGATGCGCAGAAATTGAGACAAGTGACGAAAGGAAAAAGAACATCAGAAGCGAAGCAAGAGGCGCCTTTTGATAACCCTGAAAGAGATTCTAAGAAGAAGAGGAAAATAGTGAGGAAAATTCAGAGTGCTCAGAAGAAAATGGTGGGGAAACATTTTGTTTGGTTTCCATGGTCACATACTGCAATAGTGTAGCGGGGGAAATATGGGTTCAATGCACCCAGTGCCAAATGTGGGCCCATGAAAAATGAACTTCTGGCGTTTCCTGGGGATATATTTGTCCCAACTGCAAGTCGGATGTATCAGATGAAAATCTCTGCAGTTTTGTGGACATATATATCTGTACCGCTTTTCATTTTCCAATGTAATTTGTAATGTTTTCCTTAGTTTTGTACGGACTGTAAATCAGTTTCATTATGTTGTTAACAGTTAAATATTTTAGCGTCATTCACGCTGCCCTGGAATATTTTTGACAATAATAATAAATCAGGCTCTACTATGTGCCTACCTACCCCATCATATGTGCCAACCTACCCCATATATGGGGCAAGTTGGCACACGTGCAGAGGTTAGAAGAAGTTCATTTTTCTTGGATTAGTTTTTGATATAGCTTCTTCATTATATTTTCTTTCATAGTCTAAGAATGACACGTGCCACCAGTACCATTTTCTTTTTTGTGTCGTTTGTATGAAAATTGCAAAAAATTAAGAAGTGGAAAGTGTTCCAACTAAACCCGGTCTCCCCTATCCTTTGCCCAGTACCTCAGCACACAATACTTGATTAACGGCAAAAACACATTCAATTATAATATGTAAATAAATACAAGTATATAAGGTACTCACCTCAATCTGGTGCCTAAGATAAGAATGAGTGGAACTATATCTCCATTCCCCCTATATGCTTTTGTGACATGCATACGGAAAACTTTATCTACTTTTTATATATTTTTGGTGTAGTGGGTCAAATTCCGTAAAAGTTGAGTTTCATAAAGTTTGCGGAACGAAATTCTTACACCAGTCGCAGAGTGTCTGTATAGTCTATATACATAGACTGGCGATTCGTTTATGGTTTGCGTTATCAGGAATGTTTTAACATTCAGGTTCAACCCAAACAGTCCCTAAACCTCTGCCATACCGCCATTCTGTAACACAGTAAGATGGTTACAAATAAACTTACCTTCAATAAAAATGTTCATTACTTTTGCTGACCTTCTTATAAAATGCGTTGGTTTTACATTAACGTTGTCGACGGTCATCCCCTTCCAAATGCTTGTCCTCCATTCATGACGTTTCAAGCTCATTGGATACTGTGTATCTGCAGCTGAAATGGGCAGTTAAACAAAGTAACAATCAATAATATTTGCTCCAAACGATTGGCAGTTAAAAATCTCAGTCAGAGTAATATCATTTGTAAGTTTATACAACAGTCACGTATTTCTATTTTTGTATAACATAATAATTGTATGGAGAATAATTGTAATTAAATATAATAACTTTACCAGGTGAAATGTTCAAAGCGAAAACATGGTAGCTAAAGGTTTTAAAAACCAGTCGGTATTACAATTAACTATAATTATTGTTTGTATGATTTTTATATTTGCCACATGATTGTTTAACACAAAAGCCGAAATACATAGCTGTTATATTAATTAACAGGCAGTGTTTTGTTGACAAAATTCTTTTACTACAATAACCATTTAAATATTTGCACAACGGGAGGGATCAATTAAAGATAATTCTTGGTCCTTTACGTAACAGATGTCACTGAATGCTCTCCCCTGTACGCTTAGAGCCTGTGAGTTAGGTAAATATGTTGATGGCCTCACGCACACGCATTTTTTCATCTCAGAGTTTGTTTGCGCACGTGTTCAGCATGAATAACGCTTTATGAACTTACCGTATCCGTCAGCCTGTCGCTTTAGTCAGAGCAAAACCACAGTAAGCTCCAAGTGGAGAATTTCTCCCCTCCGGAATATAGTAGCAGAACTTCATGCTAGTTAAGACTTATAGGAATCGGACTATTCCTGTACTGACTATGATTTGTCGTAACTGACATGACGTGTGTTTTGGACGTTGTCCATCCGTCCATAACGTTTCCGAGAATGACACTCATTCTCCGAAATTTTGTGGCTTCTTTTTAGCCTGAGCGATGGACAGTTTCCAAATGTCAGTTACATCCAAGCGTCCTCTGGACTTTCTTAGGATACAGCTCCGCATTGCAATGGTTGCTACACTGTTTCGTACTCACAAGGTCCCGCGTTTGAATCTCAGTCCTAGGACCGGTTATCATGTTGAAGGTTTTAGTGATTACGTAGCCCGTCCATGTAAATGCATGGGTTGCGTAATAGGCCAGGACGTTTCCTTCCCTGCAATGGTCCAGTTATAGCGAATATTTTTAAGTTTTAACGGTTGTGTTGTCCCTTATTGTTGTTAGGCCTGTACTGTCGCAGTTCAAAGTCAGTGGATCGTCACGTGATCAAAGGAACCATCCCAAGTCAGACGGTTCCTGGAGCCGATTCAGCTTGAGGAGTGTGAGTTGGCCACACGACCAACACGAAAAAATGGGCTAACAATGAGTAGGCTAAGTCGCTTCTTTCTTTATCCCCGGTAGTCAAGTAAGTCGGCTAGAAGCGTAAAACTATAAACAAAATGGCTTTTTTGGAAACACGTTCAAGGTTTTTGTCCCTTTGCTAGACGCACCTGCGTTCTCACGCTCCGTCCAATTTCAATAGCTTTTGTTGTCTCACCTTTTTAAAGACTGCCTGTGAGCTGCTATGCGTTCAAGAAATAAAAGAATTTTTGTGTCAGTCCACTTCCAGCGTCTACTGTGAGTAATTGAGTGTTCTTTGACATGGGTCTTGATGGGTAAGAACCATGAATCCTGCTGTTGTTTCCTCTTTACCACTAGACTTCAGAACTGTTAAGTATTCTTACCGCATTATCAAAAAAGTGACAAAACGAACTGGCTTCTATATATATATATATATAAAAAGACATGATTGTATTGCTTGCAGTACAGTGGGCAGGTTTGCAAGAAGGTGGAACAAGTGAAGACAGTTTTCATTATTTGTCTTTCTACTTTCATAAATCACAATTTCAGTCCTTTAATTTAGACTGCACACATGTTGTCTTACAGAATTTGCAAATGCTATCTCAAATGTTGTGGCCGACATTATGTCGCCAGCTTTTAATAGAAAGTAGTTTGCATCTTCAGAAATTCGAGACTTTCGTTTGAAAGTGCAATGGGGCACACGCACATAGACACACAGACACACACACATACACACACGACACACAAAAATTCTTACTAGAACGTGAAAACACGGTGTTATTATTATTATTATTATTATTGTTGTTGTTGTTGTTGTTGTTGTTGTTGTTGTTATTCCCGTGTACAGGGTGTTTACAGTCATGTACATGAAACAAACCATGTTTTAGGGTGCGTAATGTTACAACTATTCAGTGGTGCATTTAATGTTACTGCCTATGATAAATGTTTTGTTATTTTACATCATTTCTTCCCTAAGTATGTGTGCAATGCCCAATGTGGCTGTTTTCTACAGTTCGTTTATGTCGTAATTTACAGTTACGTTTTTCAGAAATTTTTGGAATGATTTTGACTTTGTTCCACTTTCCCCTATTGTGACTGATATTGCTTTTGTTTTTACATTCCACGTACGCTGTATTTATATTGTTCGGCTTCTTTCTTGATCATATTTCTACCTCCTAAAATTGCCATGTTCCATTTTCATTAACACGGATTATAATATTCAGTTTATATTTGGGGATCGTTTTGTCATTTATCATAATCATCATTACCACCACCACCACTACCACAACCACGGATAAACGCGGGCGGTTACTCATTTTACCACCGCGTAAGCTGGGAGCACCAGCCACCCAAACACTGTAAATGCTAACGTAAAAAATGCATTACGTACGATGGAGGAAGGGGATGGACATATATATAAGCTTCCGCGTTCAGGTAACCCTTTTTTCCATTATGAATTACGCCCGACGCTGTTTTACCCAACACACCTTGATCACTCCTACTAACACCCTCGCTGAAAGAGGGACAACTCTGCCATAAACTAAATTTAACTTCGCTCTTGATTTGGGAACGGCAGTGTTTATGGTTGAGCTTAATAATTAATTTTAAATTGTTAAATGAGTGTCTTTAATCATAGCGGTTAGTTAAACATTCTCACGTGTGTTATAAGATTGTTTGGGAAAGATATGTTTGGCGACGTGTGGGGGGGGGGGGGGGGTCATTTTTAAATATTTCCACAATCGAGCAGCAATTTTCGGATAAACGAATTTTAATTTCAGTAGTGCTCTGGATTCTTATTACTTGGAATAAAAATTCTTACACTTCCATACAGCCGTTGACCATGCATGACATATTATATATAAATCACATAGCATTTTTAGCTCTCTTCTTGTTCAATTTTAGAGCCTATTAATATTCTATCAATGGAGTGATTTACGATATTTATGTCAAGGAACAGTCTGTAGTTAATGTATATAGTATTTAAAAACTATGTTCCTACTTCACAGATAACCCATCGCTCCTCCATTACGAAGACAACCCATTAGTGATGTCTCGTAGTGTAATGGTCGTAGTGCGTAGTAGCGTTCGTAAGGAACACAAGGGTACAGTGTGTGGGCAAGCTGCACAGCTTCCGAACTGTGTGTACCACGTGGTACATACAGTAACTGCTCTGCTTTAATGACCGGAAGGGATTTGTGTCATTTCTGTCACATTCTTAGGAGACAAAAGCGTAGAAGTCATTAATGATTTATTGCATAAACCAAAGTAGATTTCATTTTAACTTTAGTAGAGCTGTGCCTTCATACGTTCCAGCCGTCATGCTTTAAAGCACTGGGATAAATTTACCTTCAGCTTGATGTTACAAATATGTTAACTTATTGGTGCCAGTGAAAGGAGCTGTAGCTCAAACCCACGCCTGTGTTAAAGTCTTCTTTACAGGATTAAGTGATGATGCGATCATTGACCGCCCGTTGAATGTGTTGTTGCTTCTGCGAACACATTTAGATCTCGAAATGAGATAACAGTGCATTAGCTGTGTGCTGATGGGGTCTTGCTCTTGGATGGGTTCTGTTGCTCGGGTCATATAACGAAGAGGAATCATATTTCATATGTGCGTATATTAGCGGTAAATGCTTCAGGAAGTTTACGTAGGCCTAAGAACGTGTGTATGTGTAGGTCTGTGCAGTATAGGTATATACAAGTATACTTATATATGCACGTGTGTACAATATTCACGCTCCATTCGCAGTACTCCACGCAGCGAAGTCCCTCTTTAGGAGCTAACAAACTGTCAGCTAGTCGAGCAATACCTGCATATTGTGTAACCCGAAAGTTCATTGCCGTAATCGCAAGAATTCAGCTCTATGAATTGCTAAATGGAACTCGCATTGTGAAATATATTAAGTTCAAAAGATTACAGTGGGCTAATGATACGGTCTGAATGGATAATACCAGAATTAAAGAAAAGAAAGCACTGAGTGGAAAATTTCATGGAAGAAGACATGTAGTAAGACCGTGACTGAGAGGGGAAGAAACATCAGGATGGACTCCTCGTGGGTGCTGAATGAAAGAGGATCGAGGAGACTAGCGTTACCGGACAGCGATATCTGGAGGCGAACTATTCAAGAGGCCAGAACCGGATTCCGACTATCGCGCACTAAAGAAGAAGGTTTGCAAGAGCTCTCAATTTCTGCCTGTCCTGAGCTAGTTGAATCCAGTCCACGCCCTCTGATACTATTTCCTAAGGTTCTTTTCAATATTAACCTCTCATTTAGGCCCAGGTCTTCCAAGCGGCCTCCAAGCATAAGATTTTCCAAGCAAAACCCTGTATGAGATTCTCATCTCTGTATACCCTTATAATAGTTTATAAGGAAATGTATATGCCTAGGCCTGCGTACTTTTTATAAAGTAATAAGTCTGTTTGGGGGGGGGGGGGGGGGTGAGTGGGTGGAAGAAAGCCCTCGCGTGTCTCCATATGTGTTAGTTAACCACATTATTATTGTTATTATTGTTAATTTATGATATTGCTGTCTAATTATGCTATCATGGTGGCTTGCATTACACGGCGTTGAGCGTGGTACGATTATTGAGTAAACGAAGAATAGGAAAGTTTGTGGGATAATTTGAGAGACTATGACGATGCTTGCCGGAGGAGGTGAGAAAGACCAAGAGATATCTGAGGATAGCCGGCACCAGGGCCGAGATTTGAAACCTGGACCTACCAAATACAATATAAACACCGCCGCCAGCATCATCATCACCATTGTCGTCGTTGTCGTCATCATCATCATCACTATCATACTCATCATTACTATCATTGTAATCATCACCATCACCACCACCACCACCATCATCATCATTATCGTCATCTGGAATGAGAAATTTAAGGCCTCTAATTCAATAAATGCGGTTAGGTCAAGAAAGATAAATAAAAGATGAGTGCATAAGATAAAAACGGGGGAGAAACTGACTGTGGTTAATATCATTAATGACGTAACTTATTATATACAGAATGTCGGAAAGATTTCTTGCTGTTTGATGAAAACTCTGATTGTTACATGAACTCGTAATAACACGCAGACGATTTACGCATGCCACATTTGTATTCAGTAAGTGATAACACTGCACGGTACGCTGACATAACTTTAAGAACATGCAGGAATTTTCCAGCGTTGCTTTTCTACTGACGCAAATTAGTATAATTACTGTTTATGACATTTTCTTGCCTGTTCTCTGATAAAGTATGAAGCATAAATATTTTGCATGTCTACATTGCACTTGTTTCATAGCTTCCATTAAAAATGAAAATAAATTGCATTGCAGTTTCCTTACTCACAATTGCGGATTTTTTAACAAGTACTTTTCGCTTCATGTGTTTTAGTAGCCTTACACTTTACGTCGTAAAATGTGGGGGAATTTAGCCTCTTCAGGACTTACGTTATATGCAGTAAACACAGCCTGAAATAAGTGACTCTGACGTATATGCATTTGTAGAGTGACTGTGAAATTTGATCTGTGGCAATCAGTTGCGTGACTTTTATGGTATTTTAAAAGAATTCTACGGATTTTCAAGCTTACATCCCCTTAGTACCCTGATCTGAGTTCCTTTTATGGCGAAATGAATTAGATTCCAGTCGGATTAAACTGAAAATTGTGTATGTGTGCTTTATTTAGAGGGTGTATATCTTTTCCAAAGAAATTAAGCAGTCGTGGTTTGCTTAAAACTTGCAGCCATTCAGACATGTATGTTAATCTTTTTTAATAGGGCTTACACTAAAGTATTTGCAAAACGAACTACCTAATAGGAGGATGCCTCATTATAAGCCTTTTTAAGTACGAAGACAAGGCAGACATGAAAGAGACTCATATTTCGAGGATGGACGGAAGCGCATCGCTTCTTAGAACATTGCCAGGTTTCACTCCCTCGCTTGTCCTTCTCACAGGAGTAGTATGAAAACTGAATACTTTAGAATGATGAAAATAAAGAGTTTGAAATATGGGCGTCAAATTTTTATTTACTCTTTAATTTGAAACAAATAATTTGGTGATTTTGAAACAAGGGTGCTGGTTTGGATAAATCTGAAAAGGGAGGGCTGCGTGCGAATGTTCAAGTTTGTGAAAACAATTGTTAGAAATTGAATTGTTACCTCAAGGGAAATACCATACCTCTCAACAAATTTTAATTTTTTTAGAAAAAAATCGCTGTTCATTAATATCAAAACTATAAATGCCCTTGAGTGGACAACAAAAGAAACTTTAATTGCCCAATTAGGTTATATATATACATATACACAGCATATAGCCATAGCTATATGTACATAGTTATCATTGTGCACTGGAGGATTAAAGTACAATCTAAGCTGCATGCACAGTAACAAGAAATTAGTAACTTGAAGTTGACAAGAGTGGCCGCGCCTAAACAGCTCGTGCAATGCCGTAGCACTGGTACCACGGCTTTGCGTCTTTCTCAGAGTATGAACGTATTTACTTGTCCCTCAGATTTGTACCCTGTACAATAAAATTTAAGGTCAGGCTGAACACAACTTTTGTTATATATTGAACTGTTAGGCAGCTACATGTTTTGATCCTGTGCACGGATTATCATCAGACTTCGTATAAAACAGTAGTCTAAGTGAACAGTAAGAAGTGCGTATTGTCCTACATTGTATTATGACTTCTCATAGTTACAGTTTTTAGATTATTCTAAATTTTTTTTAAGAACATACTTGTAGTTGCTACTGTTGTGCAGTATATTGTTTTATTACCAGTTAAAACTATTTTATGCAGCTGCAGTACATTTTATTCCTAGTTTTCTGTTCATTTCTGTTGAATGATTGATACGAGATGTGTGGAATTTTGTATTGTTTGATTTTTCTGATTCTAGTCTCCCGTATTCTATACGATCTAGTCTCTTGTATTCTATACAACCTTCTTCAGTACGATCTTCTATAAGATCTAGTGTCTTGTATTCTATACGACCTTCTTCAGTGTTTTATAGCACATTTTCTGTGATTCAGGGACTGAATTTTCAAATATTATTTAGGTGAATTCAAACCAACATCACAAATCTATCTTACTTGCAATTTGATTTTACCATTAGGGCGAGAGGGCACTGCATTGGAAAATCAAAGCCATTAAATATTATTTTGCTCTGAATAAATGCACTCTGCTCATTCTCGCCCCCCCCCCCCCCCTCCGCCGGCAGTTTCTTTTTCTTCATGTTCTTCTGTATTCGGCTTTTAAGGTTTAGACGGGCTGGAGACTGCTGGGTGTAAATATCGCAGTTTTATAGCAGGACTGCCACCTTACGGCTTGTATTATTTTTGTGAATGGTAAACGCAGATCTGAAGTACAACTGGGATTCGAACCGGTTGACTCGCTAACCGATCTCCTTGCTGTGCCGGTGTTGTTTTTGTGGCGCATGAGTAATGACATAGAGGTAACCATGCAGTACGGAGCGCAGTACCAGCAATAACTGCAACCAGTCGGCTGCAAGGCGGCTTTCCTCCTCATAAAGATGAAAGTTTATTGCTAAGCACAGAATAATCATCATTGCAACGTTTCACCTACGTGATGAAGTGACCACTTTATTTCTAGGTTCATGAAGGTTCTTCGCCCTTTCCGCATTGAACGAGGCAGGCCTTACCGGGTGTACAAGAGTTCAGTTCTTCTCCCAGTGCCCTGCAATTCACTTATATACAATTTTTAAAGGTGTGCCCCACCAAATCTTGTACTGATTCCATTTATATCTCCCCACACTTCCGTTAATTATTATTCTTAACTACATTCCCTTTCTTTAATCTACTTCCTTCGCATTCACATTCTTATACTTATCCATCTTGATTTTATGATATTGTCGTCACGTTTAACCCTTTAGAAACGAAGCGTATCTGTTTTATATAAGGACTCAGTGCGTACTGCGCTATAAACACTCTCCACTTCGGTTATAAAAACCAATGTCTTAATGTTTTATCAGGCAATAGTTGCTGTTTGTTCTGAGATCCGTACAAAACACATAAACGCAATGTGGGCACAACGTAGATGTTTTTAATGTTAAACCTGGTCGTATGTAAAGTTACCGCTAGGCTTTAAAAGGTTAAGGTAACGGTCTTCTCTGACGTGACGATGACAACCGGCGTATGGGAGAAACATCATGTTAATCTCGCGCCGTAACGGACCTGGTGGCAGTATGACACCCCAAAGACTATCTACCGGGCTATTCTTCTACTCTGAAGATGGAGGCAGTGTATTTCTACGAAACATTTATACCCGCCTATCAGACTGCATGATCTCACATCCCAGATGGCAGCACTGGCAATAGTGGCCGTCAGAATCTCAAGCATCTCCTTCGCATTTGAATAGACGCTCTGTAATCAAGTAATTGACAAAGAGTCGTGAAATAAATTACGCGTCGCTTGTTTATTATGCATTAAACTAGGTCAGTTTTTTGTTATGCGCCGTTATTGTATGTGTGCTGTATTGAATTTCCGTTTTGCTGGCCGAACATATTCAGTCGTCCGTGTTCGCTATGACACAAGCAGGGAAAGTTATCTGACGGAATATTTGAAGTAACCTGAGTTCGGCTGACGATACTTTCTCAGATGATGGTACTAGAGAGAAGTGTCAAAGTAACGCTTGTTTTGAAAAATAAGCTTGAAAATTTTTTCATTTCTTTACTGTAAACATTAGTTGCTGGGATGATTACTGTTCTGTTGCTGCGCTATCAATATTTATAATAACGTTACTTCACGAAGCCGATCCCAGTGGCAGCACCATCTAAAGTGTAGGTCTGCGGCCGAGCGCTTGCTGGGATTGTGGGTTCGAATCCCACCGGGGCATGGATGTTTGTCTTGTGCAGTGTTTGTGTTGTCAGGTAGAGGTCTCTGCGACAGGCTGATCCCTCCTCCAGAGGAGTCCTACCGACTGTGGTGTGTGTTTGAGTGTGATCAAGTGAAAATAAACAACCTCGACACCTACTGTGAGTAGGTAGAAGACGGAAGGACTAAGAGTTACTTCTCGATACTTTAACTGGGTCTAATTTTATGCCCTTGTGCGTGCAAGGCTAATTACAGTTGCTGCTGGGTGTCTGCCGTACAACGAATTGTGAGTTCACACGCCGCTGAAGAAGTTCAAAAGGGAAATAATATGTTCACACGCCTAAAAACGGCTGTCGAATGTCTTTTATATATATATATATATATATATATATATATACAGGATGTTTTGTGAGTTGTGGACATTACCGTAGGAAATCACTTTCTAGGTGTTTGTGATCAACGAAGTTCCTGTCAACATGGCTCCTAATCTCAATCTTTATGGTGCTGTACGTGTTTTTTAAATCTTGTAAACGTACTCCTGTGAATCGCGCGTCACACCCCATACAGTCTGTTTGTAGGAAATGTTTGATCACAAAGACTTTGGAAGTCATTTGCTACGTTAAATGTTCACAGCCCATGAAACACCCTGTATATTCTGGACGAAAGATATTCAAATGCTCAAGAATTTCACACTCAGGACTGGTTGTTGAAATTAAACCAAAAAAAAAAAAACACAAACTTGTTTGTTTGACCAGGAAGGTACAGTGTACAGCTCCGTACACTCTATGTTACTGGTGACGCCACACATACAACGTACAAGATGAGACCTCCCAGAGATCAACACGCTTCTTTGATACATACCCAGCATAAGCTCTAACTCATTATTAAAAACTTTTAATATCAAATATTTTAACCCTTAATATTTTATAAGCAATGTTTTAACACAAGTTGTATGTATGTTAAATCCTCTGTATTAAGCTACCTCTATATTAAGCTCGTATTTGACTTTTGACGACTTGAGGTACAGTGAACCATCTTTGATCTTGACATGAGAATGTCTTTGAAAGTGGAACCGTACAGTAACGGTATGTAGTGATAGCTTGTGATTTTTTATGTACGCCCCCTGAGGATAGTGACTTGGTCACCGAAACATGTGTAGGGGTGACAATATATACTTACAAACAAGTATGTGCTTTTGTTGGTTTGGCTTAAACAACTGATAATATGCACAGCGTACAAAATATAAAAAATCAGGACTACATATTTCCGCGTCAGGCATCTAGGCTTGACTCTCTTCCACATCCTAGAGTATTATATGCACTTAAAAAGCAGCCAATCCCGACTAATGCACACGCGGTCCTTACAGCCGCATGTTACATATTCTGAATAGATTGTGTGGTTTGGCTAGAAACCGCTCAGCTTGTAAATCCCGTATTTGCGACCAGAAGCTGAGTGAAACCTGACTGGCTTTCATCAATGTCATCTGACCCAGTTTCCATGACATTGCTTTTAACGCGCACAGAAATTTATTTCATAAACGTGCTCTTTGTTTCTGTTGTTATGGTCACGTACACTGCAGAATACTCGGCCACAGTCAGCCTGAAGAGCTGTGGAAGGCGCGGGGCTTCAACTTAATGCGACTATTTAATCGCCTTTGTTACTTGCATTCATTGCCAGATTTTTCAGTTTATTATGCCAGCATAGGAATCGAACTACGTTCTGTGGACGGTTGCGCATGGTACCGGGGCCTTTGTAATAAAATTGGACGTATTGCCCTGATGAGTTACATAGGGCTTAATTTATGATATATCAAATTTAAGATTCCAGTAATACTGTGAAGTGAAAAACATAGTACATACTAAGGATGAAATGTTAAAATTTCGTCGGAATTAATCTACCTATAAAGATAACATATTCTGACAACTCGTGTTTATAATTGCATTTTCATAAAGCATTTTAAAATTCAATGCACTTAATTTGAGTATCGATTTCTGATTATTCACCAGTTTTTATTGTAAACCGGTGACACGGAACGTCACTGCCGAGTGGGAGGGGCCAGGATTTCAGTACAAATTGTCCAGAAAATGAATTTTGTCCTGCATATTCAAAAACTGTCAGTTTAACATGTGAGTATGTAGAAACCCACACAGTTTTTGCATGTCACTTCAACAAAGAAGAAGTAGGCAACAGATTCCTTCGAACTGTCATTTATACATTGACAGGGTGCTAAATCCACAAGACATGGAATGTGACAACATTATTATATTCTTCGCTAAAGGGTACCAATATAAAGCACAAGTTTTTACCCTATGTGACCCTAAAGTCCTTAAGGGGCCACCTTTACTCCTGCATATTTCGGTGGCATGTTTACCACCATAATGAGGGAGTTCACACTTGGAGGCTACGACGCCACTTGTGGGATAGCGTCGTTTTTCACACACATAATCGGAGCTACTCCACGGGAATTGCTGTATATCGCTGTATATGATGTGTGTGTGTGTGTGTGTGTGTGTGTGAAAGGACGGTACCCCACAAGTGGCTTCGCAGCCTCCAAGTGTGAATTCCCTGATGATGATGGTAAACATGCCACCGAAACATGTAGGAGTAAAGGTGGCCCCCTAAGGACTTTAGGGTCACACAGGGTACGAACTTGTGCGTTATTGTTGGTACACTTTAGCGAATAATTCAATAAAAATGCACGGTGAAAACAATGTAGTGAAACAGTACTGTAGTCGTTCCAGGCAGTGTTGTCTACTCATTTGATCTGATTAGACTTTCGCTGCTGCGTGAAATATTCGGGTACCGAACTGTTTTGCGGGAGGCAATCTTTCATTACTGCCGATCATTGTAGGGACCAGACCAAGGTCCGCAATATCTGAAGAGAAGCCCATCCTGGAGTTCGAATTCCGCTCAGTATATGAACTTCAAATGCGCTTCTGCTCTTTAACGGTATCAGAGGCACTGAGATCCTCATTCAGAAATTTGCTGCACCTCAGTAAATTTTTGAGATGAACTGCAATTCGTTGGCTAATCCGTAAAAAATAAAAATATCAGTAACTATTAATTTTTTGTCTAAAAACCTTTTTCTCATCCATGTCAATGTTATTACAGTTTCATATTTGAAAGTTCGCACGTTCGTTTGTTAAGAGATGTCAAATGATACGCATAACACTGATCTTCTTAGAACAAAATATGCTTACACCAGAAGGTCTATAAAGTTTTCTAAACTAAATACTTCGTTCTTAGAACTGAAAAGTAGTAACTCATTAGAAGGCATTCCTGATATATATAAACGTATAGAGACATGGAGAAACTGAAGGCGTACTGGTGTTGGTATGGAAGGCAGCTGCATATATTTCTACCTATTTGAAATATTTCTTTGTTTCATTAGTTTGTAGTGAGCACCTCTGACTCCCGTACAGCCGCCTGATGCAAAGTACATAAGGGTACAATTAGTGTCTCTAACTGTCACAGACTTTTCCCTTTTTATTGCTAACGTACCTTGCAGAAAGTGAGGCAGTATTCGATCTTTCGCCACCTGTGGCCTTTCAGCATTCATATCTTTCAATTTTGCCCAAAATATCTTCCATCCGACAGCATATCCATATTTATTAAAATCAGATAGGAGTAGAAATCAAAGAATTCCTTTTTTCTACTACACAAGTTTCCACTTACACGCTAATAGTGTTAGTATAGTACTTTGTTTAAGAACTTATTGGCTGTTTACAGATTTTGTGTGCTTTAAATCAGTAGGATAAAACCTCAGTGGTTTTATCATCACCATGCCTTTATTTTTTGACCTGCGAACAGTATCTCTTGTGTACTATGTAGATATGTGTATGGTCTGTCTCCGTAGAGAATTTCACACGCCCTGCTCCAATGGTGTGCTGGGTAACGCCGTGAAACCTGAAGCTAAAGGCGATTTTCGCGTGGCCGCTACTTTTTTATTTTACATAAGAAGAAAATATTACCTTAAAAAAGTTGTATATATTCTGAAATCCATTGCCATAAAATATTTCACGACTTGAACTCTTTTAAGTTGCTGTCGCCTCACAAGTCGCGCTTCCGCCATGTTGTTATTATCGATTTTAGGGTTTTAGAAATTACGGGGTTGATGCGTTCTCCAGTGGCGTAATATCGGTCAAATTGTTAAGAAACTGAAATGCAGACACGTACCAATCTCAAGGACCTAAGCCTTTCATTGTCAAGATGTAAAAACTAAGTTCCGTTTTGAAAGACGTAACCAAACCAAAATGTCTGGAAGCAACCTCTTCACTGAAATGATGCTGGGGACTGACATTATCGCATTAGTGTCAAGGTATTTCTTGAGAAACTGCGTAAGTGTCAAGAATGGTGCTGAAATGGCAACTTCAAATATCCTCCAGAAGCAGTTTCTACTCTGCCTGTCTAGCGAGTTGTGCTGAATCAGGCCCAACGATATTTTATGTAACCCATCCATGGGTTTCGCAATGCAATGTGTCCGTCCGTCTGTAAAAAAGAAACAATACTGATAAATGAAAGCATTCTGATCTTAGCCTTCTATTTCTTAAACTGTTCCCTTATAGTTTACACCGTTATGTGGCTTATTGTGCATTGCGTGTCTTTTTTGTTAAGCCTAATGCACGGAATATGGCACTTCCTTGGTAATGTGTTCTTAAGACAACAGAAAATGCGGTGTATAATTACTCGTATTTCAATATTGTTAGTTGTAAGAGATCGAATACAGAGTCTCATGTCTCGGGGTTACACTTATATTAGTCTTTGTTTGTTTGTTTGTTTGTTTGTTTGTTTCTTTCTTTCTTTCTTTCTTTCTTAGTCTGACCTCTTCTACCTACTTACTGTAGGTGTAGAGGGTTACTTTTGCACCTGATCACACTCATTCACATATACTCGATAAGACTCCTCTGGACGAGGGATCGGCCCGACGCAGAGGCCTCTACCTTCACAATACACAACATAACACAAGAGACCGCCATGCCCCGGCGGGATTCGAACCCGCATTCTCATCAAGCGATCTGATGTAAACCAACGCCCTAGACCGCACGGCCACAGGGGTCGGCATATGCATCAATCTTAACAGATCGAATTTGGAATTGTGTCTATTTTGATTAAGTTTAAGGCAGCGATTTTCAAATTAAGTTGCTGGTTTTCCTTACGTCCCACAGGTAGGCAAAAGATAAAACTGTGCAAGTTATGAAGGCATATAAGGTCAGTAGAAGTATAACTCCACTCATTCTTAACCTCTACAGTAGATGTGAGTGGTTATGTTTCGCAGCTAATTTGGAATAACAGTGTTAGTCAGGTGCGTGCTTTAACATTAAGTCGAACTAAGGCAGAGGAAGTGTCAGTGAAATTTTGAGCACCCAGTCTGGCTGTTTCTAAGACATGGGGTGAGGTTTCTATAGTGGTAACACTTGTTACGGGCCGGTAATGCACATGGACTTGAGACCACTCGAGGGCCTCTGGCTGAAGTACTCTTGGCATTTCAGACGTATTACCTTGCTAAGTGCGCCTGTCATAGAAAGCGCCATGACTGACATTTCATCTCTAATACCAAGCAGAGTTGGACACAATACTGATGAAGATGATGGGAAATTTTAGGTTATTTCGAGAGCATGAAGCAACCAGTTCTTTTGATGTTTAGTCAGTTGTAGGCTACTGATTATTAGTGATTGTTGTTAAAATGCTCCTATGAAGAAACACACCCAAACAGGTACTATCACAACAGAATATATAAAGAATAAACGTGCGTTGAACTCGAGTCCAAATGGCGAGTGGTCTTCTTGTTAGTCCTATGAACAACTGGGCGGTCGCAAAAGATCGATTGCAAAATGCTTTCCATTATTACATTAGCTTTATATTTTGTTTCTTCCTGTTTCCTTGTGTTTCTTGCAGATTATTTACGAGTCTGTGTTTCCTCTTCCCTCTGCTTATGCCTTTTTCTTTTATTCGTTACGTTCTTGAACCTTCTTTTCTGTCTCTTATTTACTTATTACCCTTTATGTCGTTCTCTGACTTTTTCTTCTTCTCTTTCATCCTTCCGTTCCCTCTTTCTATATGTCGCTCTTTTATATTTCCTTCGTTATTGTTTTCTTTCCTCTGAGAGCCATTTACGATGTCATTCTAGCAGAAACACAGTGCCCTGCTTAACCTTTTATAAAGCGTAGCGATTACTTTACGTACTACCAGGCTTAAATTTAACCAATTCTCCTTTGTGTTCACATTGCCTTTATGTGTTTCGCACTTATCTGGGAACAATCTGCAACTTTTACATTACACGTCATCAAATGATTGGTTTTTTAAACTGAAGTGGAGAGTGTTTACTGCGCGGTAAGCGCTGAGTCTTTATATTAGACAGAATGAGTTTCGTCTTTAAACGGTTAAACAATAGTTTTGTTTGCGTGGGGCATTTGGCCATGTCAGTACCTTGACTATTTACATTGTTTTCTGCAAGCATCCGCTGCTTGCTTTATTGTGGTGTAGAGGCGGTCATTGCCGATCCCAGTGGCCGAGCGGTCTAAGTCATGGATCTGAAGCCGCTAACTTGCTGGGATTGCGGGTTCGAATTCCGGCGGGGGCATGGATATCTGTCTCTTGTGAGGTAGAGGTAGAGGTCTCTGCGACTGGCCGGTCCCTCGTCCAAATGAGTCCTACCGGATGTGGTGTGTCTGAGTGCGATTTCGAAACCTTGGCAATGAGGAAGCCTAGGCCCAATAGGGCTGTCGAACCATAAAAAAAAAGAGCCAGTCATTAATTAAGCCTTAAATAAATGAAGTGAATTAATAGTTCCCGGTCTCAAAGTGCGTCTTTCCATCTGCACTTGCAAGTATATGCCTTTCCCTTCGTTGCTGGAAGGAATCTGTTAAATACAGACTTTGCAATAATGACACCCTGACAATACAACCCGCATCCCTTACTCCTCAGCTACTGCCATGTATATGTATTCTACCGCTTTGGGCGTAGTCACGGCATAGGAAAGGCGTTTCACCATATTAATATCCTTAACCACATTATATATATATGAGCTCACACGTTTTAATAATCCGGCCATAAATTTAATTATCTTTTGGTCAGAGACGCGTCGCTGCTAAATTACTTGCAGACATTCCAGCAGCAGCCGGACTACGCCTCGTATACAATCCATTGCTTTTATAAGTTATACGTTTTGTTGCTTTCCTTTTATTAATGTCTATTACTGGCTCTTCCATTCTGGAAACTTTCACCCCCACACGTTTCCGCGGAGGTTTATAAAGTGTGGGATTCATATAAATATGAATTGATGAAAGTCGAGTATACACAGCGGAAGATATAATACTGTGAGCACAGTAATCTATTTACGACTTTATAAAACATGTGAGAGGTTCTGTAAGATACGCGAGGGGGAAATTTGGCGGGAGAGTGGAGGCTGTATTAGACATTGTGTCATCCTCAGCACAGCACTGATGTAGACTTGGACTGTCATCTCCTAGGTCGTGGCAACATGTAGGCTGGCGTGTGGGAACCAACCTTACGAAGGAAACTACCATCCCCATATTCAGGTTATATTGAAAGCAGAAGCATTAGGATCCTTCGGAACCTTGATAATCCCTACAAGTTTACAGGATATCATATCCAAGAAAATTACATCCTTAATTTTCACTTTCGTGAAAAGCACACACTTCCGTAGTTTCGGCTCTTATAAAGCCACGTCATATAATATTTATCTATTTATTTGTTTATTTAACCCTTTAAAAACGAAGCTTATCTGTTTTATATAAGTACTCAGCGCGTACCGCGCTGTAAACACTCTCCACTTCGCTTATAAAAACCAATCTCCTAATGTTTTATAAGGCAAAAGTTACTGTTTGTTCTGAGATCCGTACAAAATACATAAACGCAATGTGGGCACCACGTAGAATTTTTTAATGTTAAACCTGGTCGTATGTAAAGTTACCGCTAGGCTTTAAAAGGTTAATCTTATAAGGGATGATGAGCAATGCTGAATTGGAAAGGATGTGTATTGAAGCAATAACCCGGTATCTTTAAAGGGCTGAATACAACCATGAATAGCTTAAACATTTTCGGTCTGTATTTCGAGATTCGAATCCAGAACCATCAGATAAGAAGTACAAATGCTGCCGCCTCAACTGGGACGTTTCTTTCTTGTAGTAGTGGCGTATTTTAAACCAATAATCCGGAATGTTTGAAGATTTACTGAGGGGCAGTTAAACATTTTTTGTATAGCTTGTGTTCTAACGCGATTCGAAAGAAGTGAGACTCTGAACAAACATAGTTTCGTGTTTAACAGGGAAATGACTTTGAGCACTCCTAGTTGCAGGTTAACAGGGACAGGAAAGTAGAAGCTGTTTCCTGCTGCTTTAAACTGAGGTCTCTGAACGTTACTTCATCACAACTAAAATCCATTACATTCTCCTTCCAATTTGTCTCTTATACGTCTACTTCTCCTGTCAGTTCAAACATGAGAAATGATTACGAAGTCCTAAAAATAAGTAGGTTTAACATAGAGATGAACTTATTTCTCAGTTTCTGTGCTAACAGATTGATAATAAGTGAGCAGAAAGTTTGGTACCTCATGCACGCAACAGACAATGGCCTCAAAATTAGTGTAATTAATCATGACAGAGGTAAAGAGAGCACTGGATTCCACAGAGACGTTCAGTTTGCACCTTGAGATCCTTTTGCTGTAGTGAGTTCTTCTATTTATTTATCACCACAGTTCAGGGTTACGATTTCTGAAGGTAACAAGTTTAGGTGTTTGGCCACATTCCTTACATCTGCTACAGTTTCTGTAATATTGTGACATACTTTACATGTCCATTTTGTAGGCTATGCTAATTCCGACCCATGAATATAAGGTGAATGAATGACTATCTGAACTGAGACATTTAAGTGAATCATCTTAAAATATCTATTTAAAAGGCCCTAAATGTTTTTCTTTTTCATAGTGTTTTACTGGTGGCTTTCCTAATGCAAAAATAGCCCGTACATGTTTGCCGTAATGTCCAATTGTGTTGCGTAATATTTCTACATTTATTATATATGAATATTATTATATGTAGTGTGAACTGAAGCAGAATTAATTTAAATTCGCGCTCAGCCCTCTATAAGTTACAGTTTTCCATGGAAACACGTTTCTGGTTACGTACGACTAACGTATTTCAATTTATGTTACAGAGTGACCTGATATTTTAAAGAAAACACGCTCCTTAACTTTTCAACTGGTGAAGCCATTTGTATATTTTCAGTGACAGAAATTGCACTTGACAATATAAATATATTAAATAAGGCCGTTTATTTAATGAAAGGGAACATAAAAGGGGTTAAGACGTAAATACGCATCCGCATGGGACTCTGTCCGACGGCATAACTCTAAAATCGAGCAGTGAGTGTGATGATTATGCATATGTCATTCATGCCGTGGGCGTGGTTCGAATCCGTAATTCCAGCGTTTTTTTTTCACGCGAATTCGGCGTGCGACGTAACCGTTCGAAACAATGGCTGCTTGTGTACGAGGTACGAGAAAAAAAACTTCCGGGATGGTTTCGTGGAGCGCTAACCGGATACAGTGCAGCGGTTGGTACCCCTGAGTTGATTTGTTTTAAACTAGTGCGGGTGAGTGTCACTGTACTGCAGCGCTGCGTTTTTTACAACTGACCTTTTAAGTATGTTTGTGTTGAGTGCGTTCTGCGATCGTTCTGGCTCAGGGAAATGACAGAGGTTAAGCAGCAAAAAATTTGCATACAGTTTTGTTTAACCTTGGGAAAATTTACGGAAACTTACGGCATGCGTAAAAAGCCTTTGGTGATGATGCTACGAGTAGAACACAAATCTTTGAATGGTGTTCGCTTTTAAAACGTGGCACAAATTTATTGAGGATTTTTAACATTCAGGTCGCCTATCGTCAATATGTGCTAATGCTAATTTGGGACAGTGCGTCAAGCCACGCATGAGGATAGGCGGCTCGCAATTGGCGATGCTTGTAACAGTCTAGGCCTATCACGCGGTACGTGCCTGCGCATGTTAACAGAAGATTTAAACATGACGTGGAAAGCTGCAGAATTTGTGCTTTGTCTGCTCAGTTAACGATCATAAACAAACCCACTTTCTGTGTGAAAGACCCTGCAAGATCAAGCCAAGCAAGGCCAGAAGTTTCCTTTCTACCGTCAGAACAGGAAGTGAAAATGAAAATCCAAGGAGAGGGAAGAAGACTGTCAGCTATCGCGAAGATTCAAGCTGAAACGCGGGCAGTGTTAGGCAGTATCAGAAAACGGGAGTTTCAGGATATTTTCAGAAGTGAGGGAGGCGTTGGTCCCCCTGTATAAACTCCGAAGGTTACCAGACGGACCTATAAATAGCTAATACTGAAATTTTTATATTACCCCATTCCGGAAGTTCTTGGCTCACAATTCGTATATATGCTGCTTGCTGCAGAATTAAAACTTGTGCACTTTGCTCATAAAATTTATTTTTGCATGTCTTCTGATTCGTGGAACATACTATATGAATGATTTCCCTGAACAGAATTGGAGGTGCATGTGTTTTCGGTGACGTAAGAACTCATTTTTTAAATATTATTTTAAAAACTTTGTTGCTTTCTATTATTAAACAGCGCGCCCACTTAGATCAGAAACGAACAAAATAAGACTGAACCCTGAACACCAACAATTCGTAACAAATCGCAACTGTAAGTCAAAGAGATCATATCGTGTAACGTAGAGGCGGCCCATGCATCAGATAGGTAAACCTGTATTTACATGTACGCTGTTCCCAAGGGCAACATTTGCAAGGTCTATGTCCTCTGTCTGGACATAAAGGAACATCGTTTTCATTAAGAAGCACTCATATCCCGTCTCTAAACTTGTGACGCTTCGCTGTGCTTCACGTGTCAAAACATTTTAAAGTGACATATAGTGGTAAGCCATAGGCGCGAAGTTGTTATGCAGTAATATTCGGTGTGTCACTTACCACACACGTTTGTACTTATAATCGAGCAGCTTTATGTACTACTAAAGCTGTAACTTTACAATAAATATATTTCCCCTCAAATCTCGGCCTTTTTTAGTGGCAATCTTGACTGAGGGGTTTTATTTGTTTACGCCGTATATCCAAGCGAACATCACCACAATATCTACAAATTCTTGATTACTGGCCATTCACGATCTCCTGCCAAATTATTTCAACGTTTCATCACCTGTGACGCTTATTTGTATATTTACGAATCATTTAACGAGGTTGTCCGTAGACTAAAGGAAGTTGTTATGCCCTGACTGGGGATACTAATCCTGACATTGCATTGGGGGACTCAGAAAAACAACAAAGAAGCTCCATCAGCATAACCGGCCACCTTCCGAACATGACACAAAAAATTTGCGGCTTAGGCCAATGTACTGTGTGCTGTTGCAGTTACAATAGTATCACTAAACAGTCTAGTTTTCATGTGTAGGATTTATGTAATAATACGCTTAACGTGAGGAGAGTTTCATGAGTACAACATCCGTATCGATCTTTCTTGTCCTCAAAATCGTCAAAATATGTCTAATTTTATGAAATCTGCTGTTGAATATTTACAATGCATTTATTAAAATGTAGCATAACAGTGCCGCCAGTAAGTAAATATTTGTTTATATTTCTTTCTGTACTAAGCAAAGCTTAAACACTGATTTGCTGTGCCTTCATTTTAGTAGGTGTTCTTGCGAGTTTGAGAAGGAAAATGATTTTACTTGAAATTCGGAAACGTCTGACGACTTTAGAGTGAATTAAAAAGATAATCAGAAGATATGTAATCCCTAAAGTATACGTGTTCTGCTTTGTCAGAAACGCCACAGCGTAAGCAGATATTTACACCAGTTACTCTTAGATGTGATACAAGAAATATGTAAGCATATGTGTAACTAGAATTGGTGCAGTTGTTTTGTGTATTCGGGTAAGGTGATCGTTTACTGTTAGAGAAAGACATAAACCATGTCAGTAAATAGATGTAATAAAAGAAACGTGTAAGCACATGTGTAACTAGAATTGGTGCAGTTGTTTTTTGTATTCGGGTAAGGTGATCGTTTACTTTTAAAGAAAGACATAAACCGTGTCAGTAAATAGAACACTCAAGAAAATAGATGAGCAAAAATGAATTAAGTTGTTGAATAATTTTTACTACTCTGTCCGTGACTTCATGGCTTATACATGTCACATTTTATTGTTAGGATAGCAATATGCAGGTGGTTACTATGAACATTTGATTCGGATGAGGGGAACACGAAATATGTACGTATTTTGATGTGGAAACCTCTTGGGAAGCAGATGTTTGGGAAACTAAGTAAGAGATAGGAGGATAAAATTAATAGAAAGCTTAAGAAGATAGTTTATGGAAATAGAATTTGGATGGAACCGGCTGGGGATTGTATACAATGGAGTTCTTTGATTTTGAAGTGACAGCAACATCGACAAGCAGGTGGTTTTTAGGCCTTTGTCATCAGCTGAATTAGAACAGAAAATAGTGACACTTAACTAAAGGCGACGCTTGCTTCTGTTCTCATTTCCCGTGAGTCGCTAAATGTTAACTCGTATTTCCAGAGAAAGACCTGCGGAAACAAAGTTGTAGAGAAAAGTTAAGAACAAATTTTGTGTCCAAGAAACTTTTTCCGTTTACTCTTACGGTTTTGGAGACAAAAAAAAGGAAGAAACCGCCATATTTATTATGGTGTTGATACAACTCCTAACTTGTTTCTTTCCGAAATCTACTAAACCTCATGTTTATGTAGAATGTCACATCTTAATTTTCCATATAACTTATATCTGTAAAAAGTAATTGTGGTTTCGTCAAATGTTGTTTAACGTATAAAGCTCGCACTTTTAAAACTGAACTAATCCAAAACATGTCTCGAAAGAACATAAAAGGGTCCACTAATTTAAAACAGAATATTAATGAAATTCTCTTGAATTTACGTTGAAAGCCAAGCGACTGTGAAAATACTGCGTAGTAAATTCAAGCTGTTGTAAAGTTAGCTACCCGCTTTAAATATTTAACAAGTGGCAACCGCAGAGAACGACTTGTGTTCGCCTGTCTCATTTAAATTACATTAAGGTTAGCCTAGGCTATCTTACAGAAAGCAAGTACGAGTAGTTCCCTTTGCATAAATCGAAGCGTCGTCAAGGTAGGTGAGTTTGATTAGAGGGCCGTCTACAAGCCGCGGGTACACTGCGCATCAGCATAAACCTTAAAGTTACGACCTTGTGCTAAAACCGTGTGACTTAATGAGGAATGTTTAAATAGTCTGCATGTCTTTACCGAAATTCTTGATTCTAAAGGCATAATTTGAAGGCATTCTTTGCTCCACTTAGGTCTCTAATTTGGTAGAAGGATAAAGAAAACTGGGTCACACAATATTCAGGTGCAAAATGAAGATGGGTGACATATGTGGGACATGTGGCAGGTATCAGAAAGGTGAGGAATACGTAAAAAGATTTAGTCTAGGAACATGAATGAATGAGACCACTTAGAAAACAAGGCGTTCATGGGCAGATTGTGTAAAGAATGAGTCGCAGAGAAAGAGGTTATGTATAGTTGGATTCACCTGGTTCAAGAAAGAGTACAGTGGTGGGTTTTTGTTAAAAAGGTAAATCTGCTCGTATATGGATTACCCAGAGTAGGCCTAAGTACAGTCAAAGAGCTATCTCTCAGTTCTGATAAGGTTCTTTACTAATATTAAAAACTAATCCGACAAACATGTTTGGCAACGCATGATACATGATTTGCCTTATCTAATGGTAAACGAATTTGAAACTGTTAATTGCATAAAAGTGTGACTTTAAATTTAAAATAAGTATAATAACGTAAAATAGATTAACATTATTCCACCTGCACCTAGGCCTGACAAGTTGTTTATTAATTTATGAATTACACACAAATTTTTGTGACATGTTTTCATCATTTTTCAACGCGTACTGCATGTCCGAACTACCTAATCCTCCTCCATTTGACTAAATGGGAGTGTATGTTTATCTCCAGCTTTCTGTCAAATCAATTTGGGCAGAAACATTGCGTACACACTGACAGGAAATTAGGTCTGCATATTTGCACTGAGTTAAAACCACAGGTATTACAATTCTTTGTCTGAACAGCATTTCGTGGTCTACCGGAAACGCATACCTTACGAGTGAAATTCAAGCAACACTGACGAAGGTTGCGGTAATGCGAATAACGCGTTCATATTAGCTCTGCTGTGCACTCCGTGAATTGATGTGGCAGCGGTTCATGAAATGCCCACATTACGGTGTGCTCTTTGCACGTAATTCATAGAATAAGAGGTTGAAGGCAAAAAGCTTCGTCTGACCTCCCTACCATTTCTGTGCCACTCGGCATGCTTCATCTCCGAAATTATGGATTTCGATGAAATTTTTTTGAGGATTTACTTAAACATCACTGGGGTAATATAAGTATGGCGCTTAGTGTTTCTGTGTGACTCTTGCTTTATTTGAGATAGAGCTCGACATTTGTAGATCTGTATGAAAAGCGCTTCGTCGGAAATTATTCGTACGCTACACAGCATAAACTGCAGGAAGGTGCCGTTATTATTTTCAGTTTCATTAGAAACATTTTTCTGCGGATTGAACATTTTAGAAAATACAAGGAAAGTAATTTTTGGGGGTACGCATTGTGATTAAGTTTGTGATAATAAGTGTGTATCTACATAAAAGTGTGTCTAAAATAAAAGTGAATCTACAGTAAAAGCGTGTCTACAATAAAAGAACACTGAGAATAACGACTTGACCAAAATCGCGAAGATCGCCAATCGAAAGCATGTGTCATTGTCAGCAGAACACACTTTTATTTCCATGTTTTTTGTGGGATAGCCTCTGTGGGCACGCTCGGTTGTGTGTGCACGCGCGCGTGCCTGCATTCTTGCGTGCGTGCTTAACATATAAAATCAAAGTACGGCAAATTTAATCATTAGAAACAAGGTTCATTAAATAATACTTAAAAATTCTATTCCTATCTCCATTTCAAAATGAATCAGTTAATGTTGTTTAAGGAAATAACAACACTTTACTCTGAGACTCGTACGAAATACAGCAGTACACTCTGTGAGTAAACTGCAGAATTTTCATAGTGTTCATCATATATTAACAGCATGATTAATTAACTAACTAACTAACTCCATGGAGCGAAGGCCTTCTTGAAAAGCTAACAGTTCCTCAGCTAGTCAAAAAATTCCCCGCATTTTATGGAACCCGGGTGTTATTAACAGCATGATTACACCAAGAATAATGGGATGCAGAAGGCATGTTCCGCGTGTGAGGTGATAAATTTACAAAAATTCTGGTTGGGAACGCCTCGGCTTAGATGTGAATGTAGTTATAAAATAGATTTTACATAAATATATCGATGTGAAGCGAACTAATTTCGCCTCAGAACAGAGGCCAGTGGTCGACTACAGTTTATTATTTATTGAATTTTCGGATTCCATAAAGGCGTGCAATTTTTTACTAGCCGCTGGGTTACTAGCTCCTGAGGCAAGACCCTGCATTACAAGGCGTGTGAATGAATTGCTTCATTGTTAGTTCAGTTGCGAATAATGCTGTTTCATAGGATGTCCCGCCGTTGGTGTGGAGGCAGCACGTTTCTTCAAGATGTTGGTAAACTTGCATCAAACTGAATGGTGTCACATCCCAGAAGACAAGTAATCTTTGCATTCTATGCCACTATGACCACTATATCGGTTGGTTAATTGGTTAGTTAGTTAGTTTGTTTGTTTGTTAGTTAGTTTGTTTTTGTTTGTGGGTTGTTGCGCTATAAAATGAGGAGTGGACGTCATCGTGAGTTGATGGCTGCATCAATAAAGGAGAAGGTCTGCACATCGCATAGTAGGCCATGTTTTTGGCTGCTGTTAGACCAGCAGTTACAGGCTGGTAGGTGAAGGTAGAGGCTCCAGCGTTCTTATGTAGGGGGGAGGAGATGAGAGGTCTGCTTCAGCAATATCGACCTCAAAATTCCAATATTTGATGTAGGTAATACGTTCATTCGTAGACTATATACAGATATCTTGCATTATTGAAACTCATATCAAATTCGCATCGCGTTTTAAATGTCAATTTGCTGACGTAAGGAATGAAAACCCCGCTCTGACGTAATGTTAAGGTAAGACGATATTTTGAAAAGCAGATGAACTGTCAGTTTCTTACTCTTCCTGCTTTTTTTATTTATTTAAGAATATCCCTGCTTCCCGATGTTGACTTACAGCTTCTTGGAGTTCTTGTCCGCCAGTTGTATGCTAAATAATTAATTTATGACTCAACGAAGTAATTAAACCAGGAAGCCACATAATTCCATTGTAATATAACTCGAAGCATCGTAATTGCTATTCTGTAGACCGTCATTAAATTCCATCCTGAAATATCTAGATAGAAATTGTAGGATTTCTGAGATCCGGGTTTAATATTATACAATCCGAAATCTGCGAACATTCTAGATTAAATCCTAAAAAAATTACGAACATCGCTTTTATTCACTGCTGCAGCCATTGCTTTAGATTGTCATTCAGGTGTCGTTAGAGGTAACTGAGGACATCTCTCAATAAAATGACTGGGCGGGTCCTTGTCTGCCAATTTGTCAGTATTATTTCAAGGAACACTGCTTCCTTGTCTGTCCACAAAAATGTAAGCCGCTCTGCGCACTTTGAATTGGTGTCAGAACACAACTTTTCTTTGCAAGAGTCGGCAGCCTCGTACATATTCCATTTTCGACGTCAGCATCCTGTACATTTGGATGCCCTACATTCATCAGATTAATGTCCTCACATGCCCCTGACATATGTCTAAGAAAGGTCTTGGCAATCATATTTCGAAGCGTTGTGTATGACACTTTGAAAAGATCAGCAGCTCTTCTAATCCCTACATTTCCCTCAGAGGCTGAGATTTTTCCTTTTACGAGGTCTGACCATCTACAACACGTGGCTGCATTAAGAAAGCAAGAAGAGAAACTTTTGTACTGATCGATTTTACCCGGTCCCTGTGATCGGAATAGCCCTGTTTTCGTAGTATTGGAAGTGCCAGTACAGTCGGAGGAAAAGCAATAATTGTTGCTGGCTGTGGTCAGGAATTTAAACTGCTTTCCTTGGGTACATGTGACATTGGAAAATAAGATTTAACATTTATTAATTAAGTGGCTATATCTTGTTATGCAAGTATCAGAAGTTATTCTGAAGCCATAACGCGGCATGTACAACTTAGCGTACTGTTAACAAACGCTAGACTAATTATAAGGAAGTTACGGGATGGTAAGAACTACGCAGCACATGAGACCTATAGTAAAGACAGCTGCCTACCTACTGACGCGAAAACGTTGACTGTGTTGCGCAGTGGGTACGCGCAGTAGCCGCGGTTTATATTTTGTTCGCGACAGTCCCGTGAACAGAATAGCCTTGCTCTACCTCAAGAGCAGCCCACGTACTGGACCTATACAAGCCAAAGTTACTACTTCAACAAGTTCTGGTATAGCCTGCACGCTCCCATTACAAAGTTTGTTCTACATTCTTGCAGTAGTTCTGTCTTTACAGAAGGCAGGCCGGTCCTACCCTGTGCTCTTGCCCCTGCTTGTGTTTTCATGTGCAAAGAATGCATAAACCACATAGCACGCGATGCGTTAAACCTCCATTTAATTTTCAGTTCTGATGTTAAGACACATTTGTGTGGTGCTATAAGATTTAGAAATTTCGAACTTTCGCAATATGTTAAAGTCCTAGTGAATGTTTTGTCTAGAATACAGGCTGGATAACCTAGGAATTTTGGTTCGCTATTCAGCTGGGACAAGAAGTCTTCTCCTCCAAAACTACAAGATGGATTCTTGGGCCTACCCAGCCGATGGTTACCAGAGACTTCCTACCTCTGTTAAAAGCGGCCGGGGTGTGAAACTGACCATTCGCCTCCATTTATGACGACTTTAAATATTAGTGGCACTCTAACGCTGCTCGCCCCATATCCGCTAACAAAGTGTACAGAGACATCCGTACCTTATCTGTCTCCGTATGGTTCTCGGGTTGCTCTTCAGTTGCCGTGAGGAACTATGGACCGCGCAGTGTCGTCACCGTGAACAATCGATCAGTAGCCTCGATTATTGACTCGTGTTGTCATTCAGTCGCTTGCCGGACACGGAACGTCTGTTTGATTAGAGGGAGAGGAATAGCACTCTTCGATTCACTGTGTGTGTGTGTGTGTGTGTGTGTGTGTGTGTGTGTGTGTGTGTGTGTAGACCTTAGAAGTGACTGGTTGTATACATCGGTTTGTCGGACACGGAACGACAAGTTTGAAAAAGAAGATGTTTTTTTTTAAAAAAAAGTCATATTTGTGTAACCACGAGGACAACCCTCTAAAAACAAATGTCTTAAATAACATACTCCGATACTTTGAAGTTTCTGTCGATGATTTTCTTGCCCTTTTTTGTCTCCTATATTTAAAATGACCGTAACTTATTTGCAGTAATTTTGTGGTTCAGTTACTTACAAATTAATTGGGATATTTTGCTTTATACTTCTTATTAGTATTTAATGTGCCTTATACGTAACATAAACTCACCAAAACATTACCTAAACCTATGCCAACTGACTCTGTGTTCAACTATAAAAACCTAATTTTTCATACATAAGAAGAGAGCATATTTATGTAGAAGCATATGAACTTGTAGAATGATTTTAGCTTTGCATTTAGCATTTGACTGGTAGAGATGAAACTGTGTAGAAATAAAAGTTATATCTAGCTTCGAATCGGAAGGGAGGATGACAGTATGATATGTTTTCAAGGTTTTAATATCAGTATACTGGCAAGAATAGGATAGTCCATATAAACCCATTTTTAAGCTACATTCTGAAACAGCATTTTGGAACACATTTCCGCGACATAAATTTAGCTTCTCAGCAAAGGCGTAGTGGCACATTACAACACAAACCCAATAAATGGGACGATTTACCAAACGGAATTCTGTTATCCGGTCCTTTGTGTACATTTCCTGAACAGTTATCAGATCAAGCATAGGAGTTCAGTTTGTAACAGTGACAAGGAAACATCTCCACAGAGCTTTAAACATTTTAGCGTCTCGATAAAGGGAATGCGGAAGTTTTATAAGATGAAACATTTCAATTCAGTTATAAGACATTCCGTAAAATAAGCAATCTCTCTTTCGTGTAAAGTGATAATACTGTGAAGTTTATAATACAATGCTCTTTAGCCAGTCAATATTAGTGAGCATAAAAACAGAATTTATTTAGAGGTTAGTTGTTCCGTCCTATCAGATGGATGGATAGGAAGCTTATTTGCTATTCATAATATCGAAAAAAACATTGCAGATAAAATTACGGAATTTGAAAATGATATTAACAAGACAAAAAATGCATGAGGTTAACAGGGAATGACATTTGAAATTATTTTAACGTGTAATGTTCTGTGAGTGGTTATCAGATATTCTGTTAAATTTCATAAACGTAAAGTTGTGCCTGACACGCCATGAAGGCTTGGAGGGGGACTGTAGTTACAGATACACCTATTTTTAACCCCTCCACTGTGGTGGTGTTAGGTTAACTTCACCCCCTGGCGGCTTTACTCCCGGGAACAGACTCCCTGGCGCCATATTTTATAAGTCGATATTTTAGCTGTCATTCTGTCTAGACGTGTATGTTACTTATTGTCATATTGTGTTTAAGGTTGTGAATAAAGTTAAATGTACCTGTGGTTAGAATTAGATGAAAGTTATGGTCATAATTATGCTGATGACAACGACGATGACGATAATGGTGGTGGTGGTGGTGGTGGTGGTGGTGGTGGTGGTGGTGGTGGTGGTGGTGGTGGTGATGATGATGATGATGGTGGTGGTGGTGGTGGCGGCGGCGGCGGCGGCTTCAGCGTTGGAGGCGGTAATTAAATGTAATTTACTTTTAGTTTATTTGCGTGGTGACTCAGCCTAATGGTTAATTGCAAATGATAATGATGATGATGGTGATGATAATAGTAATAATTTTCTAAGACCCAAACGGAATCTTTGCAAAATCCAAAAGGCATCCATGCTTTGAACATGCCGCATTGTCTTTTCCCGTATTCAAAAATGACTTGGCACAAAATTTGTAATCACTGTGGTAAAACCTATAACTTTAAATTACATTAAATATTGCAACACCAGAGGCATATGGTGGTGGTGATGATGATGATGGTGATGGTGATGGTGATGATGATGATGATGAAAATAATAATAATAATAATAACAAAAATGTGAACAATATTTATTTCTTTGGCATCTGTCCGTCGCAATTACGGATAAACGTATTTATAAAATTAAAAAATACCGTTTTATTTCATGATGCGACACTCCCTAATGGGCCAGGGCCTCCTCACTGTCGAGGCTTCACAATCACACTCAGTCACACCATAGGATTCCTCTGGACGAGTGATCGTCCCATCGCAGGGACCTCTATCTGAAAACGTATAAATTGACGAAGGAGACAGACAACAATTCCCCACGGCTGGATTCGAACCCGCAATCCCAGCAAGCGAGTGGCCGCAGACCAACGCCTTAGACCGCGTGGCCCCTGGGATCGGCAATGAATACCGTTACTATATAATAAATACGTTTTGTAAGCCAACGGGGGAAAACTGTACAAAAATATAAAAAATAACGAAGTAGTTCAAGGTGAGACCGAGCGACATGTTCTTAATTTATTATTACTATTATTATATTTTATTTATTTATTTTTATTTATTATTATTATTTTTTTGTATTTTGGCCAGCATGCGATTGTGAGTCCTAAAGAGACTGTAGCATTGACACCACTGCCCTCCTGATATGAACCGTCAGAAAATGTTTTAAAACCATCAATTTGAAACACGGGAACTTCGATTAAGGGCTCTATTTTTGAGTATTTACTGACTATAACTGCTTGTCGAAGTATGAAAAACTATTGGCTGTGATTGTCAAGACCAATTAAATCCAAGGTAATTAAATACGACAGAGGCCTATTAATCCACCCAGGAAATAAAACGATGGAGAAATAGTTCAGTGTTAGCTTAGTTGTAAAATTTATATTTCCCGTATCAATAATATGTTCTTTGAACAGCAATGTTAATGGTAATCAATCACGGATAACATAATGAGAACAGTGACTTGGAAATACAATAAATACGTGCGGCGTTACAATGCAGATCATTATGAATATTAGCTGGATCGTAAAGGTGTAAAGCTCGGTGCCTCTTTGTCAGTGGTCTTTAAGCTAGCCACATGGAAACTATGTCGGCACAACTGCCACTAACAGCGAAAATCTGTACTTTTTCCTTGTTACATAGTCCGTCTTGCTAGAAGCCCTTAGCCTCTTCCAAAGAGAGTTCTCCGCAGAGTGCGATATATTGCTGCCCCTTCAAGTTACAGTATCTTCTCGTTCCTTAAGGTCATCCAGTAGCTGCTTACGTCTTCTTCCTCGTGTTACCGTCCCTTCTATTCTTCCCTAGGTAACGTGTTTTACAAGGCAGTTCCGACCCAAGATATGACCAATCATGTTACCCTTATTTCATTTTTTGAGAGGACTATGTAAAACTTATTTATTTTTCACAAGATTGGCCCCTTTTATCCTTACAGAATTCATCGTATTAAGCACCCTTTTGACAATTAAGTTCCTAAATAAAGTTAAAGAACTTTGTTTAATATGAATATGTTGTAGCTTCATCTTTCAGGTCTTCCTACTAAACTACGAGTACTTCATGTGATTTTCGTTTTTCCCATTTGTATTCTGTTTATTCAGCCTTATTTATTTAAAGTTAACTGAAAGTTACAAATTATAATTCTTCCCATTATATATTTTTCCCAAGCCTCTTCTTAATTCTTCTTTCCTACGCTGTGTCTGCCGTTAATACGCCGGTATAAAATTTTGCAGTAATCAAATAACAAACAAACCAAAATCTCGAAATTTGGCCCCGTTCGGGTACTGATAACAGCTGCCTATGTTTGTTAATCTTAGGCAATTTCCTGTAGTTGTTCAGGTGGCTATTTAATGCTATGCTATTTACACACAATTGCATTCTCTGTTCTTACTGATATATTATCGCGACTTAGAGGTGGAGTGCGCGGGGATATTTACAGTATTGTGACAATTTCACAAAACGGAAGCAATACAGCTGGGGTTATTATCACGAGAAGGCAAGCATGACCCCATAAAATTACTTTACGACATTTCGTAGAAGCAAAGGTGATTCACTCCGTCCTGGGTTTCAAGTCACACAGGCTACCGATAGGTGGAATTACTGTTGTGTTAAGTTACCGGGGACTGCATTATTTGCTGTAATAAACCTGTTAGTCTCAAAGCAATAATACAAAGGCTTACGCCATTCAAGTAGTACAGATGTTAGTAAATTTGTACTTTGCTGTTTAGCCTCACGTTCATGTACTGCAGATTATATCCAGTGTTCTTTTTCGGCAAACACCTTACACACCAAAGTGAATCAAAATTTTCCTTGTAGTTCAACGAATATTCACCACATAGAAAAATTTATCACATAAGAGTCCAGAGCATGCAATTTAACACTTTGTTATTTATCAATTACCTTTATAATGAGCCTTTTTCGATAAAATCAATAAAGATTTATTTTTGCTCAGTGTAAATTTGGGTGTGGTTTGGACCAGTTGGCAGAAAAATTAATTTCGCCCTTCAGCGGTTAGTGTGGCATCTCAGAAACATGTGCATTCGAACCCAGACTCGACCCACACATGTCCGTTGATTTACATACGTGGCGTTAAAACGCACAGAAATGGAAAGAGTGAAATTTCTTGCTGCCTAAGAGCAAGACCATAAATGCTTAAAGGCTGTGCTGAGATAATGCTCTGAATTCTTTTATTGTTGGCTCTGAATGAAGGTCAGCCGCCACCAGACTAAAGAAAAATATTGTGTAGGTAGCCGGTTGTAGAACTTCCGGGATGCAACCAACTTCAGGGTAGTAATGGAAACAAAATATAGTAAACAACTACAAATGAGGAACAGCTAATAAATTTTGTGAGTATGTAATGAAGTTGACACAGCCCTCAATTTGGAACATTAATAACAATATAAGAATTGTCCGTGCATATAATTAAATACCACGCCATGAAGTCGTTCGGTAAATGGAGGTACAGCCCCACGCTTTCTTAATATCGGCATGAGTGGTCAGATTCAAGCTCCAGCAGCTGCAATTCCCCAGTAACCACTGAATATGAGGCTGAATGGACCTTGAGTCAATCTGAACGATGTGTAGAATAAAAAAGAAAAATATTTTCCGCTACTGGGAGTGCCAATTCGACTGGCTGCGCAGTCTGAGGCATAAGTCTGCTGCTCCTCGCTTCCTGGAATTGCGGGTTCGAATCCAGCCTGGAGCATGGATGTCTGTTTCGAGTGTTGTGTTTTGTCATGTAGAGGTCTCTGTGTAGAACCAGTCACTTGTTTGGAGGAGTACTATCTTGTGTGGTGTGTCTGAGAGTGATTGTAAAACCTCGATAATAAGGAGGGCCTGGCCCACTAGGGGCTGTTGCTCCATGAAAAAAAAACTGCCGGGAGTCTGATCCTGATTATCCGGATGTCCAGCCTTATCAAGTAATTTTTGTGTGCAAATGAAGAAGAAATTCAGTTCAGGACGTATCTGCTGTTATCCGGCTCAGACCTTTATTTTCCTGCGTTCAGTCTAAAAACATTAGAATTAATATCTACGTATTAAACATATTACTTCATGTGTTGAATGTTAATGGGTGTGAAACTTTGTGTTTTGTTCTGTTGAAGAAGAGAGATTGAAGATATCTCGACAGCAAAGCTACTGAGGACGATATATGGAATAACAGAGATGAAACAGTGAAGGACGAGAGATAATTACGTGATGAGAAGCTTAAAAACGTTTCTTCTTCTAATATTATTAGGGTGATTATATCATTGAGGTGCAGGCGGGAAAGAAATACGAAACGGACGAAACTTGGTAGTAAAAGCTGAGTAAAAGTATCCATTTGGTAAACTTCTACATGGACTACAGGTTAGTGGCTAAAGAGACGCGACAGAACATGACTTCAGAGTGTGGGCTGGATTAAACTGTCAAGGGACAGGGTCAAGTTACTGATTTGTGAAATATTTTCTAGTTGGCTAAGTAGCTCAACTGTCACTTGCCAAATAAACTGCTGTACCGTGAAGTAAATGTGCAGGTTACGAACAAGAATTGCTGCCTGCACACTGGACGAGTTTAAACACATTTCGATTACAAAAATCATATGGACGGTTTTATTGTTGGTTCACTGTAATCAGCTGTTGTGAACTATTACTTATCACAAATAAAAAGAGATAGGGTAGCAGCTCATTCCTGAGAAACTAATGAAGAAAACATACCTAAAATTCAGTAGTTTTAGTTTTAATAGAAAGTGCAGACAGCGAGAACGAAAGACGATTTTAATATTTCTGCTATTAGTAACAAAATTATGCTTCGTGCTTCCCACCCAATGAAGGTATGACATAGAGCCTCTCTGTATGCAGAGTCGTAAACAAAACAATGGCTAGAGCATTCCAGTGTGAACCAGCGTGTCTAATGAAGCTTCTTCAGACGACGTGTCTCGCGATCTTTTGTTACAACGTGGCTTTAATATGCCTCTTATTCTCAGAGCGCGTCTTCATATACTCACTGATCTGAAAATGAAACTCCTCTTACTCGTTTTCAATAACGACTTAATTTTTAATTCAAACTACTTGCTATCGTGTACTATATCCACTATAAATTATAGACTTTTCGTTTCTTAAAGAACGTTATTTATTGAATGCACAGGAAAAGTCATAAATATTTGTAAATATTATATTTAGGTCCTTTAGACATGTGTTTTACCATATGCCTGTCACACTTACCCCATTATAAGGCTACACATTTTTCCTGTAAATACGTCACTGATTCAGAACTTCTAGTGTAAAGATAAGTGTACTTCTAGGTGATGATCTTCGATCCTTCGCTTTTTTTGTTGTTGTTTTAAATATGATCGTAATATGCTTATAATAATAAACATTGGTAATAATAAATTATTTTTCCATTCATAGCATTAAATACTCAACACATCAAAGAATACGTGAATATTAAATATATAACTTAATTAAATCTTGATTTCATTTCATGCAGGCCCTATTTGCTACGTGTTTCGATGTCGATTCATTTTTGACGTACTTGAAATTCAGTTTGAAATTAATGTAAAGTAGGAGATACACTTTCCGTCACACGCAAGTTTAAATTCGCTCAGTAGGTTTGGAGTGATGCCTTATTGCCAAGTTTTATCCATCTCCATTTAGTAGTTACTGACGCAAAATGCAGACGGAAAGACAAGAACCCCCTATTATACTTTCATTTTAAGTGCTTTTGCACGACACACTTTAGATATTTTTGAAATTTTGTCTTGCCTTCAGGGCCTTAGAATGGGTTGCCTGTGGGTGTAGAAAGCCGTTACTTCAGCAAGGTGAAGTCTGAGGAGTACAGTGTGAATCCAGCAACAAAAATGCACTGGGTGGCATTTGACTGGCGAAAAGTAGTCCGTAAATTTCAGAGCTGTTTATATAGTTAAAAATACTAGACGGTTGAGGAGACAGTGGTTGAAAATGTATATAATTTTTGTGCACCCTGTCTGCAGCAAAATTTCTTACACCACGTAGAACATACTCCTGTAATGCATTTCCCATAAATGCATCAAGATATGTTATCGTAAGTCAGCAGTACATACTAAGTGGCTCTAGGCATCAGCGATTTTACTGAACTTGTGACTATTTTACCATAGGCAATGCATTGTCATTCGCCTTGAGATGCATCTAAATTTAAAAATACGTGTGTTTTATAGAAGCAGTTTGTATAGCGACGGGACTTTGCACTTACATTTACGATGTTCCGGTTTCGAATCTTGGTCAGATTTCCGGCTATTCCTCCTGAGGCTTCCGTTATTTCTCTCAGTTTCTTCATATAGAAACACAATATGACCGCATACTTGATAGCCTATTATGTATTTCTATACAGTTTAGCCCTTTAAAGCGGAAGCGTATCTGTTTTATATAAGGGCTCATTGCGTACCGCGCTGTAAGCACTCTCCACTTCGGGTATAAAAACCAGTCTCTTAATGTTTTATAAGGCAAAAGTTGCTGTTTGTTCTGAGATCCGTACAAAACACATAAACGCAATGTGGGCACCACGTAGAATTTTTGAATGTTAAACCTGATCGTACGTAAAGTTACCGCTAGGCTTTAAAAGGTTAACGCTATTTACTACCTTCAGTTGAATATAACAGATAAACCTTTTAGAGTGTCTTACAATACCGTCGGATTATTTGGTGGTAGTGAAAAATGAATTCTAAAGAGGGTGAAGTAGACTGACGTGATCTAATTTAAAGTACAATTCAAGCATTTACCTGAAGGTACTGAATGAAACTATGAAATACCTCAGTGAAAGTAGTCGGTGAATATAAATGCGCTTACAGACAAAATTAAATTTTATTCATATTTTACGAGCATGGGCATCTTTGGACATTCAGTCGTGATTTGTTCAACTGTATATGCACCGAATAACACGTAAATACTCGTACTGGTCGAGATGCAAACCGCGAGCCTCCCTAGCACAAGTCAAGATTATCTCATTAGGTACGATATCGTACGAGGTATGATGACTCGTGACATCCAGTTCACCTCGTGTTTTAACCTTTGGTGTAAACAAATGGGCATTTTAACAAGAAGACGCAATAAAGTACAAACGATCAGTGTTGTCAGGAATCCACCGTTATTATCTGACGAAATACTCGCTTCCTGAGAACTAGAATAAATTAACTTTAGCTCCATACTTTGTTTAGTTTTGTTGTAAACAGCACTAACCGAGGTATTTATTTATAAAATGGAGAAACTTGGACCCAGGTAATAGGAGATTAACAAGTATTAAAAATGTTACTATTTCAAATGCCATTGCTATTTGTTCTGGTAAGAAATTTCTCCCTGAGCACACTGTAAACACGTATGGGAGATTGGATTATAGCTCCTCTCATTCTTAACCTCGATACTAGGATCAGTTGAATAGTCAGCTTCCTTGCCCTCGCCCTGCTCCCATTCTGATGAGATATGTTAAATTAACTTATACGTTCTGAAAATGTGGCTTATACATTCTCGAATGACTTGCGTTGATCTCTTTCTTTCTTTCTTTCTTTCTTTCTTTCTTTCTTTCTTTCTTTCTTTCTTTCTTTCTTTCTTTCTTTCTTTCTTTCTTTCTTTCTTAGTCTGACGCCTCCTACCTGTTCACTGCAGCTGTAAAGTATTACTGTTTCACCTGATCACACTCATTAACACATACACACTCGATAGGACTCCCCTGGACCAGGGATTGGCCCGTAACAGAGGCCTGTACCTGGAAAACACGCAACATTCACAAGAGACAAGCATCCATGTCCCCGGTGGGATTCGAACCCACAGTCCCAAAAAGTGAAAGGCTGCAGACCTACGCGCAGCCATTGGGATCGGCTGCATTGAACTCATTAAGGAAGAATACTTCTAATTGAGGCCTGACCAACTTCAACCCACATATATCGAAGGGGGAGGGGGGGAGGGTTGAATGCACTAGAACGCCGTTGTTTACAAATAGTAAATTACATTAAAAGTACAGTTGAATTACAAGGTAGTAGGCTTTATTAACTCGATAAGACACAAAGCAATATTGGTTTAGTGTATGCTGTCCTAAAGCGAAGTGTTACAGTTTGTAAACATTATCTATGTTTATAAATTTGCCGTATTATATTCTCTAGACCTATTATGTTATGTTTGTTACATTGCAGGATGTTATTGGAACTATTCGTGTGACCGAGGGCCGCGATTACTTTCCTCGAGACCTCATGTTGTTCAGTCGTGTACTAGATCATTTATGTATGCAAAAATTCAGCTGTACGTCACAACTTGCTCGTTACAAGGATCAACCAGCTAATGTCGTTTAGGGAAAGAGCCGCTGTTTATTACCAGACTACACTTGGTGTCAAAATGCGAAGTGTTTGTTACAGTAGGTAACATGATAGTGCCATCCGTGTGGTGACTGTCCTACGAGCTGCGTGTCCGAGGAAACGTGTCCGAGGAAACGTGTCCGAGGAAAAGTGTTTCGAATTTTGACAAGGGAAATAAATATTTTTCTTCTCCAAAGCGTCCAACTCAGCTCTGGGATTCGCCGAGTCTCCTGTTCAGTACACACTGGGGGTTTTTTGCCTGAGGGTAAAGTGGCCTGGACGTGAAACTGACTCTTCAACCCCTCTAGTGCCAAGGTTAAGAAAGAGTGAATGGTTCTATACATTTACACCTCCATATGCCTTCATGGTGTGCATAGGAACAACTAAATTTACCTTTAAAGCAGGTAGTTGTAATAACCACTGAACTTGATGCGTCTAATGTTGCATAATTTTTGAGAATTGTCATTAATTAATCTACGGGATACGCGGCGGCCCAGTTGGTTGAGGCACTGCGCTACAAGCCGGCAGGTCGCGGGTTTGATTCCCGATGATGTTACTGGAAGTTTTCATTGGCATAATCCTTCCGGCCGCACTATGGCCCTAGGGTCGACTCAGCTCTTCAGAAATAAGTACCAGGAATATTTGCCGAGGGGTGGTAAAGGCGGCCGGTGCGTAGAGCTGACAACCCTACCACCTTCATGTGCCGATTGTCTTGAAATCTGGGAAACTCAACCCCCTGGAGCCCTCAGGGCCTGTTCAGGCCTGTAATGGGATTTCTTTAACTTTTTTAAATTAATCTACGCAACTTTCCGGGAATTGATTTTTTAATCTTTATAAATCTGCGAAGACCCAGTTGCGTTCGTTTCAAGTGATTAAGGAAGAAACGCGTAATTAATTAATTGAAGGAGGCAGAACCCTTCGTGAAAAGATCTTAGTTGCTCAAGAGACCAAGTAACCCGCTACTTTTCCTGGTATCCTACGTTCCGTCGTCATTTTCAGAAGCTATCTTGAGCCACATGAATAAGAAATGCCGAAAATGAAGACCCGAATTTCTGCACTGAGCTTCCGTTTGCAGCTCAAATTTGACATCCGGTTGGCAGTGGAATTTCGGGTGTTGACTGCTGAAGTGACTACCCACCTGTGTGGTCTCGGTTCGACGGCCGTGTAAATACCTTATGTATCCGTTTATGGTCCCACCTGGAAGGGCAATTGAAGCTTCCTGTTTCAGGAAGGAGCTGGGTGTGGCCCAACGCCTGCGATAGATAGCAACACGTATACACGGGCATGTACAGCAAACAACTGTTCTCATAAAGTCCTCAGTACTTATAAAACCTAACTGAGTGGCCTCCAGTATTTACAAATGTTGAGATTCCTTGTTAATTGAAAAAAAAATCGCGTAACCGACGTTTTACATAGTGGTGCTTTGGACTATATTAATTGAGAAACTGCATAACAAGATACTCTTATAATCTAAGTACAGCTGTGAACTAATTCTCATTTTGTTCGTCATAGTAGTAAAATAGAGGAAAATGGAAGAAACCGTGCACAGGGCGAAAGAACGAGACTGATGTGAAGTTACGTGAATTTTAGAGGCCCCTGGAATAACCTCGCTGTAACCCTGGGCTTTCCGGAGGTCGCGGCCCACAGACTGGGAACCACGGACCCTCCTCTAGGTAGACGCAACACAGGAAACTAACAGCAATGTTTCATGTTCTTCTGTCTTTTTCCTGCGGTAACTTAATGATTTATAGCTTTATGAATCAAACTGTGTACCGCGGAACTACGCCGGCTTGTAGTGTACCAGTCGTTAAGTACAGGATGTTGCTCATGTGACCATGACCTTGCAATATGTAGCGGAGAAGTAGTTATTTGCACTTTCCCACCTGTACGATTTACGAAAGTAGCGGCAGACATTTTGTATCAAGTGCACTTCGCTTTACCAAAACGACATAAAAGCCCGATGTTGTACAGAATCTTTTGGAGTGTGCGTTCCTGGTGACGTGTTTTGTGGGTGAGGAGTATCTCACAGCTGCGGGGAAACTTTTTAAATTGTACTTACAAATTTACCTCGTACCACAAAGAAAAATCCCCGTCTTCATTACAGAGACCAGGTGGCTAAAATGCGGTTTAGAATAATAAAAGTTCATTGTTATTATCAGAATCATAATAAGCCTGTGAACAGACGCTGTGACTAAAATAGAGGTATTTTGAATTTTAAGGTATGAAGTAGAAGTACTTACTGCTGTGTTTGCTTTGATGTGTTAATACCGAATATTCAGCCTTATTTATTGGTTTGTTTTTTAATGCTGTGTAAAACCGTAGGTGTTATATCGTAGAAATAAGCGGAAGGTTGTTGCAGATGGTGGGTAGGTAATGATGTTAGAGATGGTGGGAAGGTAATGGTGTTAGAGGATGTGTTGGAGCTTTGGTTCTGTTGGGCACGCCAGGAGAAGTTGTATTCAGGTTAGCGGATAATACGGCCGTGCTGTAGACTTCATGCCATGAGTATAAGACAGTAAGTTTCAGTTGTGTCATCGTGCTCCGTTCCTGCAACGGATTTGTTGGTTATGCAATACTGCTGTACCAGTTGCAGAGATTATTTAGTGTCAGATAATGTGCAGTGAACGGGAAGGCTTATTTGTTGCTGAGGGTATTTAACGACACTGTCTCTTCTGCAAAACTTTGGCAGCTGGAAGAATATTTAAAAGCTGAACGGGGCAGGATGTGAAAAGAAGTGGCCCTGGCTTATTGCCGAATATTATTGCAGCTTACGCTGGAAAAAATTAGGAAAGCAACAAAAATCAAGTACTTTTTTAAACCTTCCTTCCTACCTTCCTTCCTTCCCTTGTACACGACATGCAGCCAGTTCCTCGAATTGTCGCTCTCACAGTGTGCTTTTAATACTTGCCTCAGTGTTGTATCACACCTTACGCTAGTTCTTCTAACCGTCAACTTTCCCAGAAGTTTCCCCGCTAACATGATATACTTATTTCAACCTCCTGATTCATCCCATTGTAGGTTTCCCTTATTTCAATAGCCCTATTTCAACAAAAGTAAATAATTTTTACAAATTTCCACCGAAATTCAGTCTTATTACCCGAAAGTGTAATTGCTGACAAGTAGTTGTGAAGGTCAAGAACTCGTATCTTTTCGGGTTACAAAATTGTCATTTTAACACACAGTGTTTAATACAACTTTTATGTCATTTCGTGCATCATATCAGAAACATCATCCGTCTCTTGACAAAGGGTACTCATTAACCACTTTTGCTGTCGAATAATTTAAAGTGACGTATTGGACTTGCATGAGTTCTAGTGGATAATTCGTATCAGTCGCTAAATAATGACTGCAAGCAAGCGTCGACTGGCAGACAGTGACTAACACAGCTCACCGCATTGAATTAATTTATGAGTTTGAAATATGATTTGAAGGACCACATTCGTTCATAATTTTCCCCGTGATCAGCACTTAGTCTTTCCGGTATGGTGCCCTGTTACCTATCCGAAAGACCAATATGTAATACAAAGTATATTCTCTTTCTTCGGGTTTTAGCGTCAGACCTTATACGGAATTTTCAAAGGTGTGAAACATGCTCCATATTCCTGTTAATATGTAAGGTAGTCATGGCTGCTGACGCTCATCTGGAATCATGCACACTCACAGCAACATCTCACGAATTATCTCTCAGTACTGATGTAGGTATACAACATTATATTAGTAAAAAATCGTAATTTCGTAACCACTGAATTGATTTCTTACGTACGACAAATTATATCTGTAGGTCACAGTTATTCTCATTACTACAGTAACATACATATTCTTGTTCCCTTATTCAATCTGACATCCTGTACTCCATGTATATGTACATTACACTGCGAGATTCGAAGTGGTTACTGCGGTCTTGCTAAGACTGAAATCCTTGTCGACTGGTCGTCAAAGTCAAAGGCTACTTGGACTCTGAAGATAGAGGGAGCAAGCTCCTGCAGAATGTCGGTAAACATTTACCAGTAATTAAGGTTTCATATTAGTAGACGTCCTGAATCTAAACTGTGCTTAATTGACTGCACGTAACTTCTGCTAACACAGAGGGCTGATACCAGGTATGATTTGATAATGTCGGCCTGTGAAGTTTTTTTTAAGGATATAAAGAATTTTTCATTTTAAGTAGGTTTAAACAGAAAATAATCTAGTAAATTCTTGTTTCACTTCTATGCTGGTTACTGGAGTAATAAGATTATATACGTATGATATTTTATGCAGTTTTATTCGTGGAATTCGTCAGTTAATTGCCGTTAAAAATTCAACGCTTCCAACCACCAAACTGAAAAGTCTGTACAATAGCGTTTTCATACGCGTACGTCATGAAGAAAACTAACAGATGGAATAAAAACATGTCTAGGTCGTCTCTAGCAGTAGCTTAATGTAGCAGTAAAAGAATGGAAAGACAATGGGACTAAAGAAGGAGCTAAGAGAATAAAAAGAAGGGTTCTTTCGCCGGAGGTGTCAGCAGTGAGAGCTCGATGACTTATGACGGGCAATAAAGCCTGCCTTGCAGTTTGGAAGGAGAGCGCCAAAAAACTTTTGCTGCTTTTGCGCATCTTCCTCAAAAGCATGTTCACGATTCCAGGATCCATCTTGTTTGTAACGTGACCAAAAAGTGTAGTGCCACGTGTGGCCTGATAAAGGCTGCTCAAAGACTTATCCGCATTTGTCAGCCACTTAAAACCAAAAATCCAAAGACTGATTGGTTTGTCAGTATCAGACCTCAATTGGACTCTGTCTTTCCACGGTTAAATCCATGTTCCATAATCACGTCTAGTTCTTTACCCTAAAATCGTCTTTAATATTGTCTTCACTGCTATGTTTTTGTGCTGCGAGTGGAAGTAAATAGAGAGTATTTCCAGTAAGGTAAAAAGAAGCTAGGAATATTTACAACTTAAATGATACAAGTCAACCTTATATAAGTCAATTGGCCTACCTCTCAATTACAGTGTGTGTGTGTGTGTGTGTGTGTGTGTGTATACATGATGCTCCCTGTGGTCATGCGGTCTAAGGCGTAGGTCTGTGGCAGCTCGATTGCTTGGATTGCGGGTCCGAATCCCGCTGACAACGTGGATGTTGTTCTTCTCTGTTTGTTGTGTGTTGTGTAGGTAGCGGACTCTGCGAAGGGTTATTCACGCATTCAGAGGAGTCCTATTGGGTGTGTGTGTCTGTGTGTGGTCTAGAAATCTCAACAATGAGGCGGTATAGACTGAGTCGGGCTGTTGTGCCACAGAAAAAATTATGTATGAGACTGGCAGGGGACTGTCGTCCTGTGAGGAGAAATCAATTGGAGGACAAAAAAGTACAAATTTTTAAGCCTGTACAGGCATAAACCTAATGCATGGTTGAGTTGCTGACTGACCGTTGTTCTGAGGAGAAGGAAGCAGGGAAGTTTTTTGAAACGCATACTAACAATTTAAGCCTAATAACAACAGTCACGAATTCGTAAGTTTTTGCTCTATTTACACGTATCTACGCCGATCCTAGTGGCCGCCCAGTCTAAGGCGTAGGTCTGCGTCCGAGCGCTTGCTGGGATCGCGGGTTCGAATCCCAGCCGGGGCATGGATGTTTTTCTCTTGTGAGTGTTTGTGTTGTCAGGTAGAGGTCTCTGCGACGGGCCGATCCCTTGTCCAGAGGAGTCCTACCGACTGTGGTGTGTGTCTGAGTGTGATCAAGTGAAAAGAAACAACCTCGACACCTACTGTGAATAGGTAGAAGAGGTGAGGACTGCGAAACGATTTACACGTATGTATACACATTTACGTCCATAATTTTATACTAATAACTATTCCCATTAAGACTTGAAATTTCTGACAGACCCGCAAACTTATTATTATTATTATTATTATTATTATTATTATTGAAATAAGTTTTATCGCTCTGACATTAGTACTCAGTGAAAATACACTTTCAGCAAATCTGTGTATTTGCCTAAGGTTTGTTACTGCGCTATGTTTCTGCGCCGTAGATCAAGCGAAACTGGACCGCTATCCACCCCAGACACACAGATGGAAACTGTGGGCTGTCGTGTAGGTCATGTGACATTAATAAAGCAGTTATCAGTTTACCATCAACACAAATATTTCCAATTTTGTTTTATTAATTGTAGGTTCAAATATATATTTGCATTGCAATTTCGTAGTTTCGCCTTTATGTCCTTGTACTGATAAATATTTTAGCTTGATTAGCAACTATAAATTTTATCTTGGATTTTCCGCTCTGTTGCATAAATTACAGAATGTTGACCCACTTACCATCAACACAGATATTTATAATTTTATTTACTATTATTCTTATTTTTAAAATTAGAATTAGTTGTGTCGATGGTCAGTTGGTAACTGTTCTGTAATTTGTGCAGTAAAAGGGATGTCAAAGATAAAAAGGAATAAGACAGGTTTAGTATCTAGTAGCAAGGGTTTAGTGCCAATTCTCATGGAAACCATTTGATCGATTCGAAAGGTATTTGTGTGAAAAACAGACAGGCAGGCAGGCAGGCAGACAGACAGGCAGGCAGGCACGCAGGCAGGCAGGCAGACAGACAGACAGACAGGCAGGCAGGCAGGCAGGCAGACAGACAGGCAGGCACGCAGGCAGGCAGGCAGGCAGGCAGGCAGGCAGACACACACACACACACACACACACACACACACACACACACACACACACACACACACACACACACACACACACACACACACACACCACGCACGCATACTCGCGCAAGCCCTGTTGATCTAGTAAACACGTCTTTCCTCATAAACTAGGCAACGCTGAGCTACACTGGGAGGTATGTAGCAAATCAATTATGGGTTAAGGTTCTTAGGTTTATTCTGAAGGTTTCTTCCTCTCCTCACATGCACTCAAGGCATAAAACACTTGACAAGCATTTTTTAAATTTACATGACTCACATTTGTCAAATAATTTTCAAAAATGTTTTGAAATCTGTAGGCTTCACCGTGGCCATTTGACCAATAAACGTGAGGGATATTCAGGCCGGTATTGAAATTGTGATGACACACCTCTTGTAGTTGGCTACCCTTGTCACGACACGAATATTATCGAGTGACATTCGGGTCAGTCACGACGGCATAACGCCGCAAACCGGACAATAAGAGGAGCTATGTGTGAGAGACAAAAAAATACGAAGTCAGAAAGTTCTGTGTTTTCATTTGTGGTGAAATCGAGGTGTAAATTATTTTCAGGTTAAATATTGTGTGATGTTATTGTGATAAAGTGTGAAATTGCGTTTTCTGCCATATTTTATAGTGAGCTGACTTAACAGAATCCTTAATTATAAACCTAAACGAACATTCATTCAACGTAGAGCGAGAAGACAACTATCCCACACGGAGCGGGAGCGGAAGGTCAGTTCTTAGGGGTAAAGGTAAACTTATTTCTGTGCATACTACAAGCAGTGGCGAATTCTGATCCGGAGGGAAGGATTAGTGGAAGGGTACAATTTTAGTGGAATCCGTCCCGTTGTCCTGTGACATATTAATGTTGGCATATATGTTGCCGTCAAACACAACAAACCTTCAGTGATATCGTCTATAAATACTACACGTTTCGTTCTGTAACGATCATCACTGGGCTTTAAAATACACGATTTAAAGCATAAGTAAACATGCATATGAATTTTTTTAAATTTGAGCAGTGTCGCAAATTTTTTACGAACTTTTACAAAGCAGGATGGAGCGTGTTAAATCTTTACAAAGTTGTCGTAGTATTGGAGTATATGTATTTTACATTTTTCATATATATTTATTGGTTACTATATAATTTTTTCTGTTGTTCTTAATTTTTAAAATTGTGTTGACTGGTTCTTGTTTGTTTAGATGTTCAGTTCCCTGGTGTATTTCCTGCAAGTGTGAATTCTCTTGTAACCGACAAATATTTGTTATATGATTTTTGTTTACTTTTAGTGTTTACTTGTTGGATTGCATTTATAGCCAACATTTCTGAAGGTTATATGGGTTTGAGTATTTGTTATTTTCTTAGAATTTCTTGTGAACTATCGGTCTATATCCGCTCCTGTTTCTTGCATATATTGTTCTACGTACACCAAGTAAAATGCCGCATTTTGTAACCTTCCAATTAGACCTGACCGCCGGATCGGGACTTGCCGCTGTTTTGAGAGTATTTGGGGGGTGGAGGTATAGATTCACCCATTCTTAACCCCGACGGCAGGTAGAGATAAGTGGATAGCTTCACTACCTGGCCGCGTTTTCTCCGAGGAAGAACTTTCCGTGCCCACTGAGTAGAAGGATTTGTGGGAGCCGGAGCCCGTATGGACGCTTCGGAGTTCAGAAAGATCTCTTCTTCTGCATGGAATTTAACCATGATTCCCCGGTCACCCGGACCGTAACTTAGTCACTGTACAGAGTACACCATCTCGACTTCCGCATTAATGCGTTTAAATAGTGCAATTAAGGCAAGGACTAAAGACCCTCTATGTGACAAAGGTAGTGACTGCCTCTTATTGGTTGACAGGGAGTTGCCTACTCGAACACAGTGTTTTATACAACCATTGTGTTCCAAGCTTACAGTGACAGTAGTTCCTGTGAGTACTGTTTGTGTTGTTACGTTCTCACAGTCGCCTTTTTCTTCTGTTACTTCTGTCCCACAAGCCCCAAACTTCAACAGTGCTTGTGCATGTAACATAATATTTACTTCCCCAAACGCCCCATAAAGTGAAAAGTTACCTTACGCCTATAATACACGAGTTTCGTTTTAGGTCAAACACATTATTTTCGGCAGACATGAAGAAGAGAATCCAGGAGAAGTAAAGAAACCCTTTAGTCCAGGTTTTGTATGTTTTATACATATGTAGTTTTTACCAAAAGGTGGTTGTCTGCAGTGAGGCCTAGCTGTTTCAGTATTTCTGTCATATATATATATATATATAAAGGAAAAATATATATACATACATATATACAACAACGTGCCTACTTGTACTTCTACTACAAGTAATGTCTTTTCTGAAAACATTATATTCTGTAAACTATTCCATTCAACTCAGTTAAATCGGGGAATACAAATTTTCTCACAGAAATGCAAACCGAATCTACCATTTCAAACTGGAACTATTAAGTTAGTCAGGTGAATCTAACTGGACACAAAAGGGTGATTCCTTGACTCCAGGTCATTTACCCTTTTTTGCAGCTAACGTTACCATTACTAGGACTACCTTTTCTTCCCGTCACCCGATGATCCTAACTTATCACTATGTAGCCTAACTGAATCCTGAATTTAGGATATCACCTTGTCACCGTGTAACTTAAAACTGGATGTTCAGAATACATGGACTTGTTAATGACAGGTCAACTGAAAAGTAAAAAAGAAGGAAATACCATTTTTACCCTTTGAAGTTCCATGTCTGGCAGTTAGACTATCGAATGGTTACACGTCTGCGTATAAGGGTAGGAGGCAAATTGTTATTTTTTCTTTTATGAACCATTTTCCCATTATTATTTTTTTTTTGGTACTTGCAAGTGGAAGCATTGTCCTTCCACGGAACCTGATAATTTCGCAGCACTATTACGTCGAGCAGAATGTTTATGCGGTGGGCCACGCGGATCATTGTTCATGTATTAGTGAGATAACAAGGTGCATTCTGGTACTTTATTGTTCCTGATCCCAAGGCAAGAATATCTTCCTCTTACAAACTGCATGACTGATAAAAAAAATTCGTCACTCGTTTCTTCTGCACTGGCTTCAGATATTTTAACTGAGTCCGTTTGTTCGCTAACCCCTGTGTTTTGCTCTGCGGCGTTTATTAATAAATGATTAGGAATATAATAAGAGAAAAATTTGTACGGTGTATTCAAGTCTGTGATTTACGCAAACGGCTGCACTCTTCCTGGTATTTTTATTGCACTTTCAGAGATACAAGCTTTTACCCACAATATATATGTTTCTTATTTCTCCCATTCATTATCTTTGTTTGGGCCAAGATAACCTTCACTTTACTAGAAACACAAAAGTAACATTATCAATTTTCACAAAAAAAGAAATGAGAACGTAAGTTATAACAGTAGAACAAATAAACTATAAACAAGTATAATAGAAAACTGTTGTTCTTCTTTAAAATCTGTGATCTTTATGTGAATAATATTTCGATTTTTAAATACTAAAGGATGCACAAGGACTGCAAACTGTACAGTGTGATAATTGTAGTCTAATACTGCAGTATCAGCCTTATGACCAATATAGTAAAGAAGACTGCATTAGAAATATGCCACTCCGATGGAGTTGTTGTTTAGTGTTGTAAAGGTAACCTTTTATCATGCCCCTGAGCGCAGGTTCTTTATCGCATAGGACGTCTATATCCATCGGCACGTCTCTTTACATCTGTGTTGCTCAGGGACACGATAAAAGGGACAGTCTGTATAATTATCAGATATCACATTGGAGGCATATGATGAAATCTCCACGCTGCGTGACTCTGGACATCCCTGGCAGCTCCAGAAGCTGGATATCCCTGCGAGGGTAGTCTTCCAGTGAGTAATAGTGCAGGGCGTGTGGAGTTTAGATGGCGATTGAAAGACGAATGGGTTGCAGGGTGGGGGCCTCGCTGCTACAAGGCTGGCGTCCAACTTACTGACGTGACTGACTGATTTACAGTAAGCAGACTTACTAAATCTTGCTGAATTACTGATTGAAGGACTCCCTAACTGCAGCACTAATACATTATCTTACTGAATTAGTGTTTGACATGCAGGTTTACTGTTTTATATATTTCCTGGCTTCTTTATGTATTGTCTTTAACCCTTTAAAGACGAAGAGTATCTGTTGTATATAAGGACTCAGTGCGTACCGCGCTGTAAACACTCTCCACGTCGGTTATAAAAACCAGTCTCCTAATATTTTATAAGGCAAAAGTTGCTGTTTTTTCTGAGATCCGTACAAAACACGTAAACGCAATGTGGGCACCACGTAGAATTTTTTTACCTTAAACCTGGTCGTATGTAAAGTTACCGCTAGGCTTTAAAAGGTTAAGACTGCTAAGTTACTGATGTGCACACGTTTATGCAATTTATTTTAGTTTGAAATATTTATTTACATAAATATTTCTTTAGTCCTGCCTTTTCTACCTACTCATTTTAGGTATAGGTGGTTACTGTAGCACTTGATCACACTCAATAAAACACACACACACACGCACACACGCGCGCGCACACACACACACACACACACACACACACACACACATACTGGGTAGGACGAGGGATCGGCCCGTTGCAGGGACCTCTCTATGTGACAACACATAATACGCACAAGAGAGACACAGTCATGCCTCTGCAAGGATTCGAACCCGCAACCCCAGCAAGCAAGCGGCCGCAGACCTACGCCTTCGACTGCGCGGCCACCGGGAGCGGTCAGCATAAATATTTACCACCCGAATTATGAAATTTAAAATTATTTATTCACTGCATTTTGAAACAATGTTTTCTTTTAATGTACCAAATAAATGCATTTACAATACATGATATTACAGTCGCTTTACTCCGACACGTTTTGGCATAACAATGCCGTCTTCAGGGAGTACACACCAAGTTTAAAACAGATTAAAGTAAACTGAATTATATTAATAAATTTACGAAATTGTCTCGTTTTCAATGGTCGCATTTTCTAGATTGTTTTTCGCAATAAATGCTTAAAACAAACAGAAACGTAAATGACCTTCTCTTCCTCCCTTTACTTGCTTCGCCTCCGAAACTACTCCACGGATTTTGATACAATTTTATTTACAGAAATTTCTCTAAAACTAATGATTTCCCATTAGATTCCGAAACTTATCGGCAAACCTTGCTGTACAGAAGCTCCAGTGTAACTAATCGTCCCCAGAAAGACACTAACAAAAGTTTTGATTAACTCCAAGGCGTAGAATCCTCTTAAAGAGTCAAATGTAATTTTGAGGTCAAGAAATGTTAGGGTTTTGTGGAACTCGGACGCTCATAATGGTACTCACAGAACTCGGACAATAGAGCCCTGACGCCTGTACAGTACGATTGGCCCATATTGTAGGCCGTCATATATACATCTCATTAAGATATCCAGTTATTATTTGAAACATGATTTTATGAAACACAATGGAAGGTATTTCATATTTCAGTGTCGTATCGTGTCTTCTCCATGTTCCTTGTTGGATTACACACCATATTCAAGCCCAATGAAGTACGAAGGGTAGTTGAACATGCACTTGAAAAGTGTGTATATGTTGCTGAGTGAATATTTCTACTGGTATTGGTGTAAAGGTAAAGTTCACGCTATAACCTGCCGTGAAGGCACAGAGAGGGAGTACAGTTATACCTATATTCTTAACCTCGGCGCTAGATGGGGCTGGGTGGTTAAAGCCAAGTTCCGGCCGCTTCGTCCCTAGGAATGACCCGGTACCTATTATGTAGGAGACTCTGTGGGGACCAGGGCTGCTCTCGATGGGTGGGGAAAACGTCGCCCCCAAAGGGATTCGATCCCCAGACCGTCCAACCCGTAGCGAGTCGCTATATCGACTACGCTATCCCAACACACAATATTGGTGTTCATTAGGTCATTTAGTAAAAATTTCTGAACTGTCAGATTTACATGATTTTGAATGTTGCGGTGATAAATTATGAATTCAAAGAATGTGGATGGAAATGGTAGTCGCATTTTAAGGCACTGTCCCAGTATTAACCACGAGAAACCCAGAAACACCGGGAGAGTATTTCGAGATTCGACCCGAGACCTGTAAAATACGAACTGCACTGCGATATTGTGTGCTTATTTCAGGCCATATATTTGTTCAGTGGTCTAGGAAGACAAGCCGTTGGGTGGCTGATTGTTGCACTAACACTCTTCTGATTGCAGTCCACGTGCCAAATGTGCTTCCCGTAATATTGGTTGTTGAACTAACACTAGCCCGATTTTAGTCATCGTGCGGTATATGCTTGTCATAGTACCGGTTGTTGCACTACCAGTCGGCTGATTATAGACCACGTGCGGTATATGCTTGTCATAGTACCGGTTGTTGTACTAACACTCGGCTGATTGTAGACCACGTGCGGTATATGCTTGTCATAGTACCGGTTGTTGCACTAACACTCGGCTGCTTGTAGACCACGTGCGGTATTTGCTTGTCATAGTACTGGTTGTTGCACTAACACTCGCCCGATTGTAGCCCACGTGCGGTATATGCTCGTCGTAGTACCGATTGTTGCATTGACACCCGGCTGATTGATGTCCACGTGCGGTATATGCTTCCCGTAGTACCGGTTGTTGCACTTACACTCGGCCGATTGCAGTCCGCGTGCTGTATATGCTTCCCGTAGTACGGGTTGTTGCACTGACACTCGGCTGATTGATGTCCACAGGCGGTATATGCTCCCGTAGTACGGGTTGTTGCACTGACACTCGGCTGATTGATGTCCACGTGCGGTATATGCTTGTCGTAATACCGGTTGTTGCAGTGACACTCGGCTGATTGCAGTCCACGTGCGGTATGTGCTTCCCGTGTTACGGGAGCTAAATTACACAGGAGCGACGAGTGAGAACTCTGTTTGAAGGAGGTTCACCTACACAGGGCAGTAGGCTTCCAACAGCCCTTGTCCTCGTAACAGTCACTTTCAGCATCAGCTCACTTTTTCACACTCGGCTGACATTTGGAACGCTCACAATGACAATTCCCAGAAATTCGTCTCTTAACTTCGGCATGTTTGCATAAGATGATGGGGACACAGCAGGTCAGAAGGACGTTAACTGAATGTTGACACAGTCATTTGCCCGAGATATTCTTCGGCAATTCTGTCGTTAACTGGTATTAAAATCTTAGTGTGGGTACTGTTTCTCTGTGCTGGCGCTCTAAAGACGCACGTTATATGGTGACTTGGAGATCCTTACTAGCTGCATCAAAGCAAAGTCTTTTAAGGACCTCGAGAGTATGGATATAAAGCCTGATTTGAAATGCGAGTAAAAGAGTGTTGTAAATGACACCAAAATTTATTAATTCACCCCCCATATATTTCGATCTCACTAGGTGAACATCAAAGAATTTCGTAACCACAGCAGCAGGAGGCACTCCAGGTTTACACATTAAAAAAAAAGTGTAGAAACAAACATATTAAATTTACAGAACGATAAAACCAGTAAAATGTGTGTGGAATTCAGCATAAAATCTGGTCTTATCCTTTTTAGGTGCTTTAACAAAATTGCGGAAAGCGACTATTAGCTTCATCATGTCTGTCTGTCCGCATGGAACAACGCGGCTCCCACTGGACGGATTATCATGAAATTTGATATTTGAGACTTTTTCGAGAATCTGTTCAGAAGATTCAAGTTTCATTAAAATCTTGCAAATAAAACGCCTACTTTACAGGAGGAACATACGTTTATGATAATATCTCGCGGACGTCTTCTTAGAAAGAGAAGTGTAACAGACAAACCTTGTACAGAAAATCAAAACACACATCTAATGTTTCATAAATTTTTTCAAAAATTACCCTCCCCCTTATGAGATAATGCGGAATAATATGGTAGAGCCGGGCAGGACACGAATTACAATATAATGCAGCGCAGAAAAATGCAAGTATGTAGACACATTCATAATATTTTATACTTCTTGATTTTTGATGGCAACAACGGGTATGTGAACGTGCGTCACTGTTAGGTTAAATGTATATTGCCTGTCTTGTGTGAATTTTATGTTGCTATCTATTTGAACATTTCCTAGATATGTAATTCTTAGGCGTGTCCTGTTGTTATAGTTACGATTCCCCTTGATAACAGCCTTATCAGACCTAAACATGTCGGGTGCGAATTAAAAAACATAGCTGTAGGCCTACAACTCCGGGGTATGTAATTTGGTTGATGCTGATCTACGTACATGGTGCTAGCTGACAGAGAAACGGTGAAATTATCACTGAACGGCGTTGTGAGGACCAAATTTTAGTGTATAATCACATCTTAACCTTTTAAAGCCTAGCGGTAACTTCACGTACTATCCGGTTTAACATTCGAAAATTCTACGTGGTGCCCACAACGCGTTTATGTGTTTTGTACGGATCTCAGCACAAAAAGCAACTTTAGCCTTATGAAACATTAAGAGACTGGTTTTTATAACCGAAGTGGAGAGTGTTTACAGCGCGGTACGCACTGAGTCCTTAACCTTTTAAAGCCTAGCAGTAACTTTATATACGACCACCTGTTTTTACGGATCTCAGAACAAACAGCAACTTTTGCCTTATAAAACATTAAGAGATTGGTTTTTATAATCGAGGTGGAGAGTGTTCACAGCGCGGTAGGCACTGAGTCCTTATATAAAACAGATACGCTTCGTCTTTAAAGGGTTAAATAAAACAGACACGTTCCGTCTTTAAAGGGTTAATTCATACCACGTTATATAATCGTGTAGTTGATGCAAGGTTGCTAATAATCTAGGAATAAGGTTGCAAGGCATAATAATGAGCGTTAGACGCTCTACGGAGACTTAGATGTAGTCAAAGTGATAAAAATAGGAACCTTCAGGTGGCTGCGACGCCTCTTTAGAATGCAAGAACTGCATCTTTGCAGAAAGTTAACTTTACATGAAACAGAAAGCACCCGACTTGTTGGAAGACCCAGACTAGGGTGGCCTGAGTCACTTGAGAAAGATCGAAAAGAACATGGGCGTAAGGAATTGGAGACGTAAGTCGCAGGGTCGAGAACAGTGGAGGACAATTTTCGAAGAGGCTAATGTCTACCAGGGACTGTAATGCCAGAAGAAAAAGAAGAAGAAGAAGAAGAAGAAGAAGAAGAAGAAGAAGAAGAAGAAGAAGAAGAAGAAGAAGAAGAAGAAGAAGAAGAAGACGAAGACGAAGAAGAAACGAAGAAGAAGACGAAGAAGAAGAACAAGAAGAAGACGAAGACGAAGAAGAAGAAGAAGAAGAAGACGAAGAAGAAGAAGACGAAGAAGACGAAGAAGAAGACGAAGGAGACGAAGAAGAAGACGACGAAGAAGAAGAAGAAGACGACGAAGAAGAAGAAGAAGAAGAAGACGAAGAAGAAGAAGAAGAAGAAGAAGAAGAAGACGAAGAAGAAGAAGAAGAAGAAGGAATGAGGTCGATTGATATCATGGGCTTGAGTGTACCTTTCAAAAGTTGAAGTACTTGCCACATCTACCTCCACAACCATCTTATTCGGAACTGCTTCTTCCTTCCCTTCGGACATCGTCTTATTTTACAGCAAGGATACGGGAATGTGTAGCTGTAAGTCCCGCCACTTGATAATGCAGTAGAACAAATTACGTTTCTGCTACTGAGTGTCGTGTAACGTCCTTTTACTGAGTAGGAATATGTTAGAGTCAGTTGCAGAAATTACAAGGAAAATGATTAAAGAGGACAACCTGGCAAGGTGTAGTTGGCACTCCTGATTCCTCTTTGGGATATCTCTGGTTAGACTCTCCTTCGGGATAGAAAATACCTGAATATTCTAATACAGAATTCTAAAATGCATCTGTAAAGGAATAAAATGTAAAGGAGGCAGTGTTTTATGTCTTATTTACAGACCCATGAAATGAGTTCTGTACACTTAGCAGCAGCCCAGGTTCCGCTCCTGTAGTCTCTTCTGCGCACTTGTAAATGCCTCAGACGACTAATTACTCTTTTCAACATAATGACTCTTAATTGCAGGTAATTAGTTCATTATTTCCTCTGGCTTTCTGCATGCGTTCCATCTCTTCTGACTTCTTGACATCCTTCCGAAAGCTGACATTAACAATATGTCAGGAGAGTTTTATCGCTGACTCCTCCCTCCTCAGGGAGCTTGTTCTCACTTGGGCTCGAGGGATGTTGGGAAATACTGAACATTGTAAGTGACTTGAAGGGCTAAATCCGTACTACAAGGTCTTCCATGTAGAGTTCATACTTTTTCAGCTGCTCAGTATATTAATGTTTTGCCATCTAATGTAGTCTCCACCTTCACTTTCTATTTATCTGAGGTCTGTATTAATAGCTCTACGCATATATGGCTAAACCTCCTAATCTCTTTACTCACTTTAACGTTTCGTACAAAAGTGCTTTGCACATCGCACTTTCACGTACATGCTACATGCCTCGCCCATCTTACAGCCCTTAATTTGACAACCCTGATATCATTTAGCGAGAACACGTCCGTGTATTTCTACCAGACTACATGATGTCACTCCCCCAAAACGTTTACTGTTCATGACTAAGGAGGGTAAATGCGTGACTAAAAATGTAAACTTTAGTGGCGTGAATAATTAGCTATGTGCGAAAATGCTATACTTCTTATTTTACGCTAATTGTCATGTGACCAAGTTTATCGATGTGGTGGTTAAAATACCCAAACGCAACCCCGCGCCCCCCCCCCCCCCACACACACACACATGTACCTTGGGTCTACACTTTCCTAATCTCGGCCGGGTACCTCTGTCGCTACAAGACTTTCGTATTTTCTTCCTCAGTCGCGTTAGTCAAACACTAGAACAGAAGCAGACCACTTCCCCACGTGTTCGTTCAGCTTTGTCGTTGACTGGAGGCACAGACTTATGAACCCGAGTATCATAAATCTAAGGTTTATCCACTTTCAGTGGAAGGTTTGGGAATACACAACTATATTTTCATCAATAACAGCAAAAATCAATCCCAACAAACGTCGCAATATATTGATTATGACTCCGCCTTCGTGTTTAAGAAGACTTACCGGGATAGCAGTTAACCCTTCTTGATATTAATACATTGAAAGAACATGGACGGTTCTTCTCATATCCCTCCCAATTCGACATGACTTATCGTCCAGGCATTTGATGTATATAAGCGAAGAAGCTGAAAAAGGATTTTCGTATAAACGGAAAAAGACAGTTCGTTCCATGACTGGTAACTGAAGAAGATATTTAAGGAAGTTACACCCTTTCACCCATTTAAAGCCAAGTGGTAAGGAAGATTTCTGATCCTGTATGTTGAAATGAACCAATTTGTTAATCCAGACAGAGTCTATACAAAGCCCCTAATATTATATCTGCTATTAGTACCGGAAGATCGAAGTGGCTAGGCCTCGTGGTTAGAAGGGATGGTTTTAGATTAACAAGGAAGGTTTTGAATAGGAAGCCGGATAAAAAGCGAAAAATCGATATACGTGAATTGAGGTGTTTTGATGACGTCCAAACTGATGTAGGAATAAGAACATTATGAATGAAGAGATTACTGTATAAAGCTCAAGACAAACGAGAATGGACGGGAATCACAAGGAGGCTAAAGTCAAACTCAAGGGCCCGTAATGCCATAGAAGAAGAAGAAGAAGAAGAAGAAGAAGAAGAAGAAGAAGAAGAAGAAGAAGAAGAAGAAGAAGAAGAAGAAGAAGAAGAAGAAGACGAAGAAGAAGACGAATAATAATAATAAGAAGGAGGAGGAGGCGGAGGAGAAAGCCGAGTGGTAAATATACGTGTCACACTTTAGAACATTAAAAAGGTCGTGTTTTCCCACGCAGTGTATTTGTGTTGCGTGTGATACTCAAAATAAAAACGGATTATTGCCCTAAGTAACCCTAACTTATCGGCCTACAGAATGGGCACAGACCGTGTTCTCTTTGCGAATGGGCATTGGAGCTTTATATATAATTTAGAGGAACGTCAGTCAAGGGTTAAATTATCCTTCGTGGCCCAAACGGCACATTGATGTTGCTTGATGGGGCCAACGAAGCGTATCCTTCGCATGCTTGATTCAACATTCACTGTGAAAATGTAGTGGGAGAATACAGAAAACGAATTATATGGGCTTCGGTACGGAGTAAACCAATCCAGTTTCGTGATGTACCTAAATTCGTGCAACAACACACTAAATTCACCACGAAATTGGGTGTGTGTCTTGCACAGTTACTTTAACAGTACTCCGTGTCCTATCGTGGCCCCGGCTACGGAGGGCAATACAAGACAGGCAATTATTTATTTTGTGTTACTCATACCGTGCCTGTACTTACAATTAATATATCAACCAACATGTTTGCTTAATAAAATGCAATTCATGACGAGTACCAATCTCCTACTACATGTTTCGGCACCGGGGTGCCTTCCTCAGAGAACTGTTTTAGAACAAAGGAACACAAGCCCAATATGCTAAACTAAGTATTGCATCGCCATTATTAGAATAATTAAAATATTAAAATTGTGGATTTGTTAAGCATAAATTACGTCACAGTGAGCCGTTCCAGGTGCACTTCTAGAAGGGCTCGCTTTCACATAATACATAGATGCATTGTATATACGTACATACATACAATACATACATACATACAATACATACATACATACATACATACATACATACATACATACATACATACATACATACATACATACATACATATATACATACATACATACATACATACATACATACATACATTACCGTTTTCTGTACAGAGTTCCTGTTTTCTTAAACGGAATAAACACTGATAAATCGATCTGGCACGTGGAATTTGTGCGGGCATGCGGAGCAGCAGTAACTGATGTCACTCTTGCTGAAAACCTCACAACATCCCATGACTATATATCTCAAAATAAATAGATACTCAACTTTAAATCTACGCATTTTTTTTAAATAACGCTTGATATATGATAAAATTCTTATATTTTATGTAAAAATTTATTTGATGTGTAGAAAATCTGCAACAATTATTGTTTTTGTGTGATGGTTGAAGCATAGCAGTATAATTCGCAGGGAGGGCAACTATTAAAATCCGACTTCCTTAAAAAGTAGTAAAGATATTTTAATCTATAGGGTCTTAATTTATGTGCGCGTAAATATTTCATGACTTCGAAATCCTTGTCCGTCGAAAAAATTTGGCTACTTCGCAAGATAGAAAGAAGTTAATTAATTAATTAATTAATTTATTTATTTATTCAGGTTTTATTTAATGGCTTCAATATCTCAGGCATTCTACTGCGTAATTATTGTGGAATAATGTTTGGAAAGGATGTGGAAATAAGCAATGACTGAATAATTTTATGTGTGTTGATATATCGATATATTTGCCTCGAAAAACTAGTAAAACCCACAGCCCTGATCTAGGAAAGCTGTTCTGTGGACTGGGGGGCTAGGTTCCTGGGCTTTCTTTGTAGGGCAGCAAGGTTAGAGTCGATTTGAAGTAGCAAAGATTGTCGATATATGCTAATTAGGCAACAAAAATAAAAATGAGTGTCTGCACTACTCTTAGATATCACGATGCAGTGTGAGGTTTGAGGATCCTACCGGTGTTGGTATATATTAAAATTCCTTGAAATGTTACGCCATGTTGACTGGTAAATAATAGCCGATGTATCGAAAGACCCTATTACCTCAATTGTCAGGGTTAAGCAGTCTTAGAAGCTTTTAAATAATTACCGACGTTTCGAAGGATCTTATTGCCTTCATCATCAGGCTTCAGATTTTAAATATTTACCTATTTTCCGAAGTTCCTTCGTCTTTAGTTTCAAGAAGTACGGAATGCTTGACCCTGAAAATGGAGGCCCTTCAGTTCTTCAAACGTCGGGAACACTTTACCAGTTGACGTAATATACCACCTTACAATGAATAAATGTTCATGATTTAATGATTTTTTTAAATCCGCGTAGGCAACTAGCCGACAACGGCGAAACAATAGCTGCTGTCGTCATTACTGTCACTTGCCCTGAGTACAGAAAAGCAAGTGAAGGTTAGTGCCTTCTGAGATGTGACAGCGTGCAGTCTGGTAGAAGTGTACGACGAGTCGGACAAACCTGCTCCAATGCAGACAGAAAGGATCACTTCATACTTAACACCGTGAGAATCTTAAATCTCAGAAACAGAAATTGTTTCATTCGAGCACTCAGTGTTTCTCACGCTTTTGCTGTAATAACAGGCTCTAAATTTGAAGCTTCGTCAATGATTTACTGCAGGCTGTACCGCGCAATATACTGCGTATTTCCAGCAAAACTTGTTGCCATTATTTAAGCACACAGCGTGATGATCATATAACAATCACCTGACACGTCAAATATTCACACAAAATACGTTCAGTGTGTTTCCTATTAAAACAAAGGCACGAAGACCTACAGATAAGTAGCAGTTACTTTTACTCTTGTAGCTTTTGAGTTGTCTGTTTTATTATCTCATTTATTTGCAATGAAGGTAATTAAACCTACACCGTTTTACGTCGAAGTATTAAGCTGCGTTTTGCAAATACGCTTAAGGGGTTAATAAAGATGTGATATAAATGAAGAAATTTATCAAGGGGGGTATTACGAGTATAGCAATCGCAGGCAGACAGTTTCTTGGTTTAATTTAAGACGCTTGATCACATGCATCTATTAAGTTGCGAATTGACGTGAAACTTTGAGGACATTAAGAATATTAGAGAAGGAAATTAAATTATAACCAGAAAAGGATGGACAGGACAGAATTTTTAAGGCAGTTTATTCCTTTATTGATTTGGATTAACCCCTTAAGTGTAATAGACTGCTGCTCTGTGTTACGCAGTAACATAGCAGAAATACAATCAAGAGGCCGTACGTTAATTAAGGGATTTTGACACAGTCACCAGAAGTCACATGCACAGCAAGCAAATAAACATCCTGTGGTCTGTCTTTCTTGTTTGCAGTAGGAATGAAGCTGACTGCACTGTTCAAGCAGGACAAATAAATTTCTGACTTACACAATTGGGCAAAAGGGATTTTAGGAGCGTTCGCAAAATTGCGAAAATCAACTAATAAATTCGTCATGTCTCTGTCCTTCTCTCCATCCGTCCGTCCTTCTGCCTGTCCATCCTTCTGTCTGTCTCTCTGTCTGTCTCTCTGTCTGTCTGTCTGTCTGTCTGTCTGTCTGTCTGCTGTCTGCTGTCTGCTGTCTGTCTGTCTGTCTGTCTGTCTGTCTGTCTGCTGTCTGTCTGTCTTTCCGCTGTCTGTCTGTCTGTCTGTCTGTCTGTCTGTATGTCTATCCGTCCGTCCGCGTAGGACAACTAGTCTCCCAGTTGCCGGATTTTCATGAAATTTAATATGTGATTATTTTCGAAAATCTGTAGAGAAAATTCAACTTTCTTTAAAATATGATAAGAATAACTGGTGCTTTGCATGAGACCCTATGTACATTTATGATATCTCGCTGAATGTTTCTTAGAATGCGAAATATTTCAGAAAAACCTTGTAGAGGAAATCAAAACACACATTTTATGTTCAATATATCCTTTCGAAAATCCTGCCGTTTATGAGGCAATGTGGAAAAGTATGGTAGGGCCAGACAGGCAATAGGTGACAATGTAATGGGGCGCATGCACTTTGCATACTGAACCACTAAGGCTACAGACTTGCACTCAGAATAGGTAATGCTTACTGCAACATTTGTTAAGCGAACGCGTCTCAATGTTACGTACATCGCCTGTCTTGTTGCTGTGTTCATTTTAGGGTGTGTACCCCGAACAGATGGTAACATTTTATTAGATCTGTGTTGCGCTTCTTCGATTCCTTAAAAGAAATTAAGTAAATGAGTGATTTTTGTAATTAAAGCGCCGAGAACAAAAGAGGGACTAGTCATCAATTTTGGGCTGCTGGAGTTAAAAGTTCTAGAGTACAATTCAAGCAAACCTGTATATCTCGTGTTAAAATGAAATATGTCACGTGTTTGAAACACTGAAAATATGTAGCGTTAAATTAGAAAAGGGGACAGTCTACTTGTTGCACGACAACCTTTATGTAGTTCGTTAAAACCGGCTGTGCGCGCAGTCGGATGCGCGGATTACGGTGCTAAATTTCAGGAGAGTTTGGAGGAGTGACTATTACGGAAGTTATGTACAGAAATATTTTTCATGACATACGCCAGTAAAACTACTGAAATATTTCATTAAAAATATGTACCAGAAACTTACTGAAGTAAAAATATATGCTATCACAAGCCACCGAAAATGGAATGTTTGTTCCAAAAGTGAAATATAAATATTCACACGATTATTTCAAAGAACATTCAACCCTGGATCTATTCGTCTTCGGATGGATGTCTGCAGCACATCTGAGAAACTGAAATGCTAATGCTTCTCTTAAACTTAGGGCACAAAGCATATTTCACGCCCTTCAAGCAAAATCATCTTGTAGCAATATGAATAGCTGGGAAGGCCTTGTTAAGGGAAAAGAAAAGCGAGTGTTACGGATTATATAAAAAATATACCTGTTTTATATAAACATGTTATTGAAGTCTTCTGCTACACACAGCCATTGATTTTTGTTTCTAAAATACAGGAGTTCTACATGGTAAGACCACTTGTATCATGAAGTCATAGCAAATAATGGTCAAAATAAAGTACGTAGTGCCTTTACGGATGAGTTTCTTGTAAAATCAGAGGGCACCAAATGTAAAGTTCATTCAGTTGCTCTACTGGGCGTCTGTAACAGCATAGTCGTTATCCAGTTCTTCACAGCATAAGTGTGAGCACAAAACATGCTTCTTTGTTTCACAAAATATTTGTAAATTTTCTTAAAAAAATATTATAACCTTTCGGAAGGGTTTATTACTTTATTTAGAAGAGTCAAAATTAATTTACGATATGTAAGATAAAGAATGTGGACATTGCGAGGGAAGTCAGTAGCGTTTGGTACAGCAGGTCAGTATCACAACAGGGGGTAAGATAGTTACAAGAAACCAGAGAGCAAGAGGGAGTTTTTGTGAAAGGATAGAGGGACAATTGAAGGGTGAGACAAGTAGAGGTTAGTAAAAGGTAGGATATGGCCGTAAATTAGTACGAAGGAGACTTTAGTGTGTCACACATTCGTCGATGTCAAAGTTAATGGGATTTTAGAGTTTGTTAGGACAGTCAAAACTCAAGGGTTTGACACTTTTCGAGATGTAAATCACGATGGAGTGGACACAGTGTTAGGTACGGTAGCACATTAAAATTGCCCAGTAGACGAGGCTTACATACATTACTTTAACCTTTTAAAGCCTAGCAATAACTTTACGTACCACCAGGTTCAACATTAAATAATTCTTCGTAGTGCTCAAGTCGCATTCATATATTTTGTACATATCTCGGAACAAACTGCAACTTTTGCCGTAAACATCAGCAACTCATTCGGTTTTTATAACCGAGGTTGAAAGTGTTTACTGCGCGGTACGCACAGAGTCTTTATATAAAACAGATTACTTTTCGTCTATAAAGGGTTAAGAGATACCGCGTCAGTCATTAGGAACCAATGGGGAGTAAGTAATCAAAATTTTAAAGTTTTCGGTCTGTTGGGTAATTGCTAAATTTATATAGGGCCAATCAGAGTAGTTAGAAAACGCAGAATAGGAAGATTTTGAACTAGGGAACCAGGTTTGCTTTCTATGGCGAAAGATACAGAAGTATTTCTGCTTTCATAGAGAGAGGACGCATAATCGCGTCAAACCTCATTTTCGGATAACTACAGACTAAATTTCCTAACTTGAAATTATTAAGTTATTACGCGGGTGCAGTGATTAAATAGTGTTCTAAATTGGATTGCAGTGTTTGATACCAAGTTCGGAACATGTTAATGATTATAAATTATCAAATCAGTGTTGTGTAATTAAGACACTACACAAACAAAGTGATTAGTACTCCGCTCATCGTTTATTAGGAAAACAAATATCTACATAGGGCCCAGTAATTTATAATAAATCAGGTAGTAAAAGTTAGGTTCTCAACAAAAGGAAAAATAAATCATCCTAATATTTCTTCGTTATCCACAACACTCAAGCAATAATAATCCCTGAAAAGTAGGTTTCATGCATATCGGCTGAGTCTGTAAAAGGCGCCGGACGGTTAGAATGTCTGTTCTTTGAAAGGGGATAATTGGGCACTAACACCGTACAATACTTGAATTCTCTTCTTACTCCAAACGTAAGTCTTTTCCTGAAAACAATTTTCTATTGACGGTAAATTGTAACCTTTCTCTTTTTTTGTTGGAGCGCATTTGCTGTTTCTAATTTGAAGCCTTTAAAATTGCTAAGTCTAATGTGTTGTAGCAGAGACAATTGACGTCATTCTTGAAGATTACAGAGAGTGCTGTAGCAAGACTGTTAAACAGAATCGGCTGTGTAGTAAAGACATCAGATGAAAGAAATTCTGAATGCGAATGAAGGGACAGAGATGAGGCAAGAGTCTCACATCAGTGGTACGGCTTAAGGTCCATTTCTAGATATGTTTATTATTTATGTTAAACAAAAACAGCAACATGGAAACATTTTGATCCATACATGTACGGTGTCACGTGTTATTTGATAATATATCTGCCACAATATAAAAATTTTTTTGAATACGCCTACATATTTTTTTCTGAAGTTTTACACAATGTATAAACGTTTAGTGTAAAACAATATTACTTTTTCTTACAGTTGTGGTGCTTATTTTAGGAGTGTTCTCAGTTAAGCTCAAGAAGAGCACTTTTGACACAGGTTTGAAAATTTTTGGTGCTTCTGAAAGTTATTAGTTTCCTACTCTGAGTGTAAACATGAAAGCCTCTTAGTCACGGACATACAGCCTATTCCTAGGTCAAATCCAACAAACGGTATACATCTTGATATAGGACATCGCAATTTGTATATCGGATCACAAAGTTTTCTGCGTTACTGTTCTTGTGTTGTGGCCTGATGACGGCTCGAACACAGAGCCGAAACTAGTCGCCTGAAAACGTTTACAATTAGCTTATTGTTGTGTGTGATTGATAATTGAATTCACATGCATCTGTAAAAGGTATGCAGTTTTCTGCGATGTTAATCAAATCGAGGAATGAATGACTAATCCCCTTCGCGTGTTCATTGCGTCATTTGTGTTGAGTAAGCATTTGACTTTCATCTCTTTTATATTAAATATTCGTATTATGTGCTTCACACCAAGTGATAGTAAAATCTCGGAAGACCGGCTGTATGCTTTCGGAACGATATTGCAGCTTTTCTTTGTCGCTTCCATAAGAAAATAATACGAGGGGAAGCGCTGTTTGTAATACGCACGTATATACAAATAACATCGATGACGTGGCTTCGGAAACATCCACTGGCCTGTGAAGGATGGCGGACGATAAGAAATGTGAAGCTGTTTCAGTTAGATCGCACTTGCTTAAAAACTTCAGGCGCTAAAGCAGTGTGAAAATATTTCTGAGCACACACATACATATATACATAACAATATTTTATTTTATTCCATTTTTGAGTTCCGGAAGAGCCCAAACATTCCTTCTTTGTAAAATTTAAGCATGTGTGCACCTTTTCTTCTGTCCATCTCTCTGTTTCTCTCTGTTTGTTGTCTGTCCCCCGATGCATATACAACCAGCGTTATTGTTCGTAATAATTGGTGCATCAGCGTAAAATTAAATATTAAAACTGTGACACTGGATACGTGACCATCTGGGTACTTCGTGTGATCATATGCATGCGGTACTGGTCTCTCTCAAGTACGATACAAAATTGCCGCGAGGTTAGATCGCACTCCAGTTCAGGTGGTGTTTCATTCTCCGGGACTGTTCATTTGATCGGAATGCAGTTGGTACGTAAAATAATAAACGCCAGCCTCTTCTATGTCTTCGGCTTGTACAATGGAAATGGCTTGGAGTAGTGTTTCTGAGCTGGTGATTTGAGTTCCACTAGTAGGATTTGTCAGTTGGCAAATGCAGGGTTTTGACGGTACTAAGTTGCATTAATGATTCATATAATACTGAAGTGTATATGATTCTAAATTACACTTCTTGGAGAAAGAGATGCTTTGTTTCTAGCCAATGGGAACATGGCCTGTTGACAAAACGCTCGGTGGGACGGGACGATGAAAAACACTGGGAAACACGGACGCAGAACACAATTATATGCGTACAGAGTTGTCTATCTGCTGCAGAAATTGAAAGACTTGCAGCTACAAAGCAGTGAATTGGAGTTCACACACATACACACGATGTTTCAGGAAATGGAGGACATTATAAGGAGGCTCAAGCAAAAAAAAAGTTCAGAGCACAATTCATAAGGCCTATTCTCCTGTTCTGGTCGTACGTACCTGTCTACAGTAATTGTACTTAAGTTTTTCAAGAGCTTACCATCCACAGACTGTGTAAGCGTGAGGTTTCTCGAGTATAACAAAGTTTCGCTTAGTCGCCATGTTTGTAACTGCTGACTTACTACGAGTAAAATCTTTACTATAGTAAGGACAGCTATGTGACTTATCGGTTTATATATCCAAAACACGAAAATTTTTCTGCCTCTGCATTGCCATATTGCGTCGGGATCGATTCCATTTGACTGAACTCGATAAAGTTAGTGTGTGGCCTGGACACGTAGACTGATGCAGAAAACGTTAACTTACAGCATTTTACGGGATGGACATTTGAAGCGCTGGCACTTGTATTACGGAGAAGAAAATGGGATGATAAATTTAATATTGAAATTTATTTAAGGAAATATTGTGTGGTGAAGTGAACAGGATTCAGGTCGCTGGGAACTGTGTACAGTAGCGCTGTAAGCAGCTCTGTCAGTCGGTCAGTCAGTCAAGTCATTTAGGCAGCCAATCAACAAGTCGATCAAATATTTCGTTGAATTGATGAGCCAAAACAAAGAGATCGTTCAGATCAGGTCAAGTCAGGGCAGGCAGGTTATTCAGTGTATCGCTCTTTTGGGATGAGACGCGGCGTAATCTGTGTGAAAGTTCCTTACTGGGACGGCGGCACGTAATTCTGAACTCGATGTTTCAGATACTGAGATTCTAGAGCTGGATGCAATGCCTCCATATTAACCCTTTAAAGACGAAGCCCATCTGTTTTACATAAGGAACCAGTGCGTACCGCGCTGTAAACACTCTCCACTTCGGTTATAAAAACCAGTCTCTTAATGTTTTATAAGGCAAAAGTTGCTGTGTGTTCTGAGATCCGTACAAAACACATAAACGCAATGTGGGCACCACGTACAATGTTGTAATGTTAAACCTGGTCCTATGTAAAGTCACCGCTAGGCTTTAAAAAGTTAACGGCATATTTCGCCAATACTGACGTGTATGCATTACGGAAATAAATATGCCGATGGAGTTCCCTGACCACTGTCTTAGTGAATTTTTCGATCTCTCCATGTATAACTAGACAAATTCGCATTGCCTCCCACAGTGCAGTCTAACCATAATCACTGACGCAGCCAATCGGCAGGCCCAGTCAATTTGTCATTCAGTCCATCTGCAACACACGTATCGTGCTGCACTGAAACCACTCTATTTCCATGGTGGCAATGGCTCAGTAGAAACACACAGTTTGGTTCAAACAAACCCTACTCGGTATGCAAAATTTATGTCACTGTTCGTTTTCGTGTTGCACACGCTTTCAGACATGGACAACAGATTCCATTCAGCCTGAAACTAATTGGTTTTGTGCCGTATTTCATGCTTTTATTGTGTGAGAGGTGATACTGACACTTATTAATTCGTAACTCAAAGACTGCCATTTACTGGTTTCTCTGTGTTAGCTCTATCCGCGGCACACGGCGACCACACGGTTTTACGGGAATAAAATTTCTTTAATTGTCTAAAGATTTTAATAAAAAATATTTCTTCTAAAACTGTGCTCTTATTGTCTTTTGTCGCCTGTCTTTTGATACTCCTTATAAGCTGCAGTTGTTTGCCTGTACAGCGTGAACCAAATGGAGACGGGCTGTGTTCTTTGCAAGGTACGCACAGAATTATGACGTGTAATTTGGATTAATTTTAATTGTTAAATGGACCGTGCCATGGCTCAGGCGGATAGTACATGGCCTCTCAACGCGGAGGCCCGGATTCAATGACGGGAGCTATCACTGTGGGATTTGTTGTGGGCAAATTAGCACTGGGAATGGTTCTTCTCCCATTACTTCGGTCTTCTTCTGTCAGTATCATTCCGCCAATGCCCCAAACGCATCTTCATTTCACTACTATTCTTAGCAGTAAAACGAGAACGAATATTAGAAACTATCAGACAGAACAACGCTTGTGCTTATATAAGGTGTGCCTGTGTGTGTGTGTGTGTGTGTGTGTGTGTGTGTGTGTGTGTGTGTGTAGAGGGGTTTTACTTCGTTTAAGTAGTTAATGTGCCTGGCATATTAAACCGAGTGATGTGGGCCCACTTAATGTCACCATTTCAGTACAAGTAGGCATATTTGCAATTAAATTTAGGCTGAACCAAAGCGCACGAAATATGATCTATGATCTGAGAGGCCAACTTAATTAGCTGTTAAAGTTTGCCTAAGTGCGCATATAATACTCCACAAACACATAAACTATGAGGATTTAATCAGCTTGCATGGAGCATGTGAGCCAAATGCTATGGATAAGATTAATCTTAGTGTGAAAATATTAACGTAATAATGTTGAAAATTGTTACGCTGCATTGAAATACGACTGTGTGTGCCATTAATAAAAGTTAAGATATAAAGAAAATTAGGGGTGAAAATTGACATGCATGAAAGTGAGTATTCCAGTGTTCTAAACAATTCCAGTTCACATATTTGACGTTTGGAATAGCTGATGTATATTTAAGCCGCAAGAAGATGTTGCGATTGAATTTTGATTCACATTCGGAAAAAAAAATTTCTTGAAAATGATATTTTTAGTTTTCTCAAGGAGAGTGGTTATAAGGTTTAGGTTTGCATATTCTAACTTTGGGCCAATCCTATAAATAATGAAATGTGCATTTATCATCTCGCTGCTTGCAGAATGTGTACTTTTACGTCAAACATTCAAAAACATGCACTTTACACACGGAATATGCAAAACGCTTATGATCCTAAGCCTAATAATTACTTTTCTAAACAGCATTAATTGACTGGCTTTTTTCATAGGGACGTATTATGTTTTCCGTGAGGTAGGAAATTAATTTCCAAATATTGTGTTATAGTATACAGATAAACGTCAGAGTTAAAAGGACACGAAATTTTTTAAGTGTCTGTAAATTTCATTGCGAAATTTGAGGTTAGGGCGTCTGTGGAGTAACACTGTCTAGCCAGCTACAACTCTACCGAAGGTGCGAAGGAATTTGATGTCTTTGCTTTCAAGTCATGCACATAAGTCTTTTCCGGCAATAATGGATACTCTGTGGCTTGCCATTCACACAGACATTTTATAAAACTGCGAAATTATTTCACAAATAAAGCCTAAAGAAACATGCAAGGGCAGGCCTGTACAGAATCCTGTCTTCATTTTGCGTAATGTGTTACTACTGTAGGTCAACCCATACGCTGAGATCATAAGCCGTGTCCTATTTTCTCACGGCGCTCTTAACGTCATACATTACAACAGCAACATGTTGAAGAATAATGATTAACATAAAGGTGACTAGTGTGCATTTTAATTACGTAACATCAAGTGCAAGTGTTCACTGTTCCTGCTACACCAACACGTGAGGCTCTGCGCGATCGACACGAAAAAGCACGTAGATTTGAACACCAAAATATTTGTTTTTTCTAAACCTGCCAGTGTAGCTCAGTATAATGACTAGGTTAGATGCTTTTAGAATCGTGGTTCGATTCTCTGCGACAACAAAAGATTTATGTTTTTTACAAAATATCATACCTGGCTCTGGTGCTCAGACAGGCTTCTATTCAATAAGTATTTTGGGCTCTTTTCAGGGGATAAAGCGACCGGGGAGTGAAGCTGACCACTCCCATCTAGTGTGTAGTTTAAAGTGAGTGACGCTATACTTCCTTTCCTGCATATGCCTTCTTGTCATGCAGAGAAACAACTTTCATATTACACGGTATGCCTTTCCTTGCAAATTAGTTTTACGTTTCAGTCGTAGCATTGTATGTTCCAGTAAGTAAACTGACCAAATCACGGGCTGATTGACTAGATAATCTGGGTTCAATCCCCTGCTGGTGCAGGCGTTTGTTTTTTCAAACATGACAAATTTGCGCCTGGGGCCCACACAGCCTTCTATCTGAAGGATTCCGCGTGTATTTTACCCGGTGTAATTTCCCTTCTGGCAAGGAGAAGTAGACATGAAGCTGACCAGTCATTTCATACCGATATACACGCGTTATATACAGTCGAACCCGGTTATAACGACATCGGTTAATGCGACACCTCGTTTATAGCGTCAGATATTCTGTGGTACCAATTAATTCTTCACCGGTTATCACAACGTTATAATCCTCGGTTATAACAACACTCGTTTATAACAACACAAGACATTCAGCCACTTTCATGACGTAACCGAATTCGACTTTATTTCCTTTTACTTGCTATGTAAAACATAATGTAAAAAAAAAGCATCGCATTCCCTGCGCCGTCTTTGAACTTAACACACTTCAATGCTGTCTGATGGCTGTAGGTATTAAAACAACGGTCTTTAAATATCTGCCAACGTTTCGCAAAAGCTTGCTGCCTGCACATTTTATACGCTGGATATGGATACAATGCATTCCTCTGAAACGTCGGTACATTTCTAACAGACAGCGAGAGACGACAATTTTATATATATATAGTGTCGAACTCGGTTATAACGTCATGAAAGGGACAATATTTTGTCTTTAGAGTCGAGTGTCGTTATAAGCGAGGAGTGTAATGTTATGGTTCATAGTGACAAATTAATTGGTAGCACACAGTATCTGACTGTATAGGCGAGGTGTCGTATAAAGCGATGTCGTTATAACCGGGTTCGACTCCTCCAATTCTTCTGTATATTCTATGACACCCATTAATCTTATTAACAAAAATGGAGACTTATTTTTACCGTTCTATAAATATTGGCTCTACTAACATCAAAGTTTTCTCCAAATCCCTTTCAGAGAACAAAGAATATTTCTAAAATCTGGTGGCAGTTTTTTCATGAGAAAAGAGCAAGTAAAAACCAAGACAGTGTGGTCACAGGTCGCTCAATCTCTCGGTACATGTTTACACGGCGGAAACACGGCTGCGGGGGAAATGAAAACCTGCTTTAATGTTCTGAGATATCGAAAACCTGCAATTAAGGAAGAGATTCCTTCTTCCAAGTAGCACTTCGAGGTCCGACCAGATAAGCTTTTAATTTGCATGAGGAAACGTGCGAAGATTACAGAGAAAGACAACCTTGGTTTGTAATAGGGGGTACGACAAAAGTATTGGCGTCATGCAGGCTAAGTAATCGACGCTTCCGGCTACCCATTAATAATGCACGAAGGGAGGTACGGTGAATCTGCCACGTCACTGTCAGGCCTACGAGGGAAACGGAATGACCTTATAATTTAGGCCTCACTACCTTATTATTCGACTGAATACGTTCCTTGTCATATACGCATTTTGATTTATTATGGTTAAGCATAGCGACAAGTTGCGGGGCTATATGTAATACACATTAGGGATTGCCACGTTTTTCGCCTTTGAGGCCCTTGAAGACTGTCAGAATATAAAAATGGTCGAAGTGAATCTAATCAATATCTAATCAATATTTCTATTGTATATATCCAGCTAAGGATCTTGACATTCTCATTTCTTTCGCTTCGCTTTTTAATCTGTTTTATCAATTTCTCTCCGTCGTATTGTGCAGCTGGTTTAATATTTTACACAGCGTCGAATCTGTGATATAATTACACCAATACAGATACGATTTTTTAATTTTGCCCCAAAATGTCTGACTTTCTGAGCAAGCATAATGAATGATGCTAGAGTGATTGATTCAAATAATATGATACTTGGAACATGCAACAAAAAATATACGAAGAAGTACTCAACAGATGGTACCCCTTCGCAACGATGCAGACTTGGATTGGAGGATGATATTAAAAAGGAAGCTTTGTAAAATAATGTGCAAAGTTCCTAATTGCACTGAATGATGATTTTCAATTTTTTTATGTGTAATGGGTTTTTACTTTTGTTAAAAATCTTACATAACGCAGTGAACAGTTGTCTTTTAATATTTTTGTGCCCTGGATTTTCAACCAGTTAAAATCTTCTACCACCGATATTACTTTTTGTGTAGAACCCTTGATACGCTCTTCGTGGCATCCATCACTTAATTACTTACCTAATTATGTCGTCTTGTATTAAAACTGCCGTGGTGTGCACGGGCTACTTAATTTCTTCAGTATCGTAAAGTGTAGTGTACTACATCAATTTGAAACACGCTTGTAATTCTATGCGAGAGAGTTCTTGCATTGCAGTTAATGGATGAAGCGGTGATCAGCACGTTGTAAATTAACAGTTAACGTAGGGTGTTAACAAAATTTCCGTCCAGCGAACCAGTTTCATATCGCTACCAGCCGCACATGTACCAAAGCATGCAAGTCATAACCATGATTTTTGTATTCCTCTTTCTTTCTGATCTGTATGTATGTCACGCTGTGGTTTGGTACGCATATTTTTTTCTTACAGGGGTTGTTTGTTTTTAGCTGTAAATTTTTGCGAGCGAGATGTAGGGCGGTCTAAGTGTCAAAGACGGCCGGAAGTTAAAAAAGAAGTCCTACGTCCCAATACGGGCGGTTATTAACCTTTTAAAGCCTAGCGGTAACTTTACGTACCACCAGGTTTAACATTAAAAAATTCTACGTGGTGCTCACATTGCGTTTATGTGTTTTGTACGGATCTCAGAACAAACAGCAACTTTTGCGTTATAAAACATTAAGAGACTGGTTTTTATAACCGAAGTGGAGAGTGTTTACAGCGCGGTACGCACTGAGTCCTTATATAAAACAGACACGCTTCGTCTTTAAAGGGTTAATTATGACATCTCTTCTCCATAGGATTCTTTAAAAATATGTCTGCATTTGTAGGGATCTCATATGAGAATCAGAAATATATGGAGTACAGAAACGTTTGTGTGATTTTATTCTCTGTTCCTCTGTTAGATCAAACATTCGTTCTTCTCGCGAAGAAGGCCCTTGAGCGGATTCTCTATGCGTTCTGTGACACAGTGAGCACTGTTTGGGGTCAGTCTATACCGCATGCATTAGCTTGTTGTAGGTATAGTTCGGTGCAGCGAAGAAGGTTTCAAATTGCAAGTAATAAGTAATAAGTTTGTCAAAAGAGGAAGCTGGATAAACCAGGGGTAATAATACTGATAGATATACAGATCTAGAAAGCTGTGCTCTTGCGGAATAGACTTTTGATTTCTCCACAGAACGTTTGGTCAAATATTTAGGCCTACAAGAATTTCATTTTCCGGAATGTTAGTATGAAATATGTTCATTTGTTCCACGTAACGTGTCTGCTCATCATCAGTAGCCAGTATCCAACCGCCACTGTCAGAAAGCATATTAAATGGGCTTCATGTTTTCTGTCGATGTCCAGGACTCTAAACATATAGTAGGCCCAGATGTGCAGGGACTTTTTCTTCTGGCAAATACTGGTTTCATTTTGATGCTCTGACTGGACTAAGTATAGTTTGTGCTGCACTGAATTCATCCTCCTGTTTTAGGATGAACTGTACAATCTGCTCGTATTTTGTGCAGTGACCCTCTGTTGGTTTTGTTTAATTGTGTACAGTCAACTAAACCCCCTGGCTAGTCATGATTATTGCACACTTTGTTTACACAGTAACTGTACACCTTAGATTTTTCACTCTGCAACAACAGTACATGTTCACTGAATCTGAGCAGGTTAGCTGAAGTTGTCACGCGTCCAGTATGTTGTTGTTGTTGTTGTTGTTGTTGTTGTTGTTGTTGTTGTTGTTGTCGTCGTCGTCGTCGTCGTCGTCGTCGTCGTTGTCATCGTCGTTGTTGTCGTCGTGGTTGTTGTTGTTGTTGTTGTTGTTGTTGTTGTTGTTGTTGTGCTGCTGCTGTTGCTGATGCAACTACTACTACTATTGCTAGTATTACCACCACCACCACCACCACCACCACCACCACCACCACCGCCGCCGCCGCCGCCGCCACCACCACTACAACATTTTCTTTATTCCTGGCAGCAGCACTTCAGTGCGCTCTTCCTGTCGGATATTTTTAATGAAATAATTTGCTGTTTCATTGTTTATTTATTTAGCCCATCCGTGCTAACTAGGGTGACTACAAACTGATCCACTTTTACTCTTCGCTGAATCAGATGTGTTTCTGCTGCTAATGGCTTCTGCACGAATATAAATCCCTTAATGAAGAATGTTGTTCAATTTCTGACATTTTATAATCTTCTTGTTATGTATTGTGTACTTGTACTCCGTTTTGTGTCATTTTATTTCCTGTCGGCGGATACCTTTTCTCCTATATTTTTTGTTTGAGTTTCTTATTTGTAGATTTTCTAATTTTTTATAGTATTTCGCTGTTCTTGGCAGTAGGTGACCACCAATTTTAAAATAAAATAAAATTAATTGAATTAGTATTAATATTATTTGCTGTAAAGTAGCCGAGGCGTGAAGCCATTACCCTCTATCTAAAAGGAAAATTAAGAATGCGTGGAGCTATACCCCCACTTCCAATATGCGTTTATGCTATGAACAGGGACTTTATTATTATTATTACTACTATTTATTATTATTATTATTATTATTATTATTATAGTCATTGCCATCATGACTGCTGTTAGCATTGTACTGCATTTCAGATTATAGACACCCTTTATACATACGTGAACCAATCAGAGTTTCGTCAGAACAGCACTAGGCAAATGTTCCTTCAATTTCACAGTTCGATTCACACGTGAGTTAACGTCCTTCGGATAGCCTGCTAAGGGAAGTTCGGAGGCGCAGGTGTCACTGCCTATCATGCGGCTATTTAAGTTTGCTTTCGTGGCCGCTGTGGTGTCTGCCAGCCTGTGTTTGACATCCTTATGTAAGGTATTCTTCCTTCAGTTAATCTGGTTCTCTTTTTTTCAGGAGATCGGACCTTGCAAGCAACGAATATCCTGAAGTCTTCGCATGAAAGGTGAGCAACAGATTATCGAAGTGTATATTGCGGCTTTAAAATTATTCGTACAACCCCCTGGCTTCAATTTAAACTGCAGTGCTCTATACAGAGTATAACAGTGCCTCTGCGAATTTTTTAGGTTGTCCAAATCGTGCATTTTTTAGAGAGATGTATTTAATTTATTCTACCAACTTAACGTACGTTATTAGTTACATATGAGTGTTAAACACGTATCTCCGACATGTTTCGGTGCAAGCGTACCATCTTCAGGGAGCAAAATATTGCAGGTTTTAAACCAACTGCCAGTGATAAGCTGTTATTTGAAAGGTTCCACAGTCTGCAGTAGGCTCCATTGTCAATGTAATTTATGTATAAAAGGTACAAGGTGTACTGTTTTTAAAATCGCGTGGTTAAAATATGATTAAAATATTTTTACATAATAAATATGTTTTACACAAATTAAAATTTTTGTGGCGGCTTACAGTGGAAACTTCCAGTTTGTGGCGTTATGTGTTCAGGACTCTAGTGCCTGTCTTAATCCAAGGTGGATCGGATCCTTGGGCTTATGCTGTGTAGTATTCTGTTAAACTATAGTCTTTGCTACGCAATGATGATGATAATGGTGGTGGTGGTGGTGGTGGTGGTGGTGGTGGTGGTGGTGGTGATTATGATGATGATGATGCTGATGATGATGAATGTTGCAATGCCAGCGCACAGGAATGTAATGGAAAAGAAAGCAGAAGGGAAAGTGAAATACAGGTGTTTATGTATACAGATACAAAGAACGTGGAATATGAACTGTGTGATTATCGTTTCGTAGTCCTTCCCTCTTCTACCTACTTGTTCACAGTAGGTGTAGAGGGTTCTTATTTTCACTTGATCACACTCAAACACACACCACAGTCAGTAGGACTCCTCTGGACGAGGGATCGGCCCGTCGCAGAGACCTCTACCTAACAACACAAACACTGTACAAGAGACAAACATCCATGCCTCCGGTGGGATTCGAATTCACAATCCCAGCAAGCGGCCGGCCGCAGACAAACGCCTTAGACCGCGCGGCCACTGGGATTGGCCTTTGTGATTATACCGGTAATAATTGTGGCCATTGGAATAGTAGAAAAAGTTTAAAGAAAAATTTGGAAACCATACTAGGAAAACATGTAATAGTTTCACTACAAAATGCTTGGAACATCACACGTAATGCGGAAAGTATTGCGGTCTGAAACTTGAAGCCAGGTCGGTGGGGATTGCCGTTATTGCGAGAGTTCTCAAGTACGAGAAAATGAAGGCCTGTGATAAGGAAAACGTAATAATAATAATAATAATAATAATAATAATAATAATAATATAACTTTTTGTAACATACTGCACATATTAACATGAGGCTGTCGAGTTTGACTTATTAATATTTCAGAGCAATTTGTGTGGGAACTAATTTCTGACAGCGCTGGCTAATTGTTGTTACTTATCTTCTGATCTTCTGGAATACGACGTTGTGTAGCCTGTTGGATAGTTACGTACCTACCAAACTTCACGTCAACATATTCCGGAAGGCAATAATTTTGAATGCAGTTTAGTTTCCGTAGGAAGTAAGATAATTTAAGTTTATTACATATCCTGTTGGCATGTTGGAATCATTGGGTTCTTGTGCAGGGAAATTAGTGAGTGCCTGCATTAAACACGGAGTTACTTGTACGTGTAAAGAAGTCGCCATCTCGTGTAATATGCCAAGGTCAAGTCACGAAATCAATATTAATTTGCAACTGTGCGACTTAAAAATTACGTGTTTGTGACTGTGTACGAGAGTGTAGCATTTGACTGGCAGAGTATGTTAAACCAAGCAATGGCAATAGTATACCGTATCCTATCTAGCACTCAAAGTGAGGAAGAATTTAAACGTGATATTTCTTAACTTTTTGAAATTTTCCGTACAATGAACTCTCGTGTGACGTCGTTTCCTATAAATATCACGGCCCCTTAAAAATATTATGTACCTCAAAAGCTGAATATTAAGTTAATAAACACTGCCGCTATTGTATTTTCTATGACACCTAAACATTTATGAATAAACACTCCCACAATCTCGTGTTAATCAACATGTTTGTTCCTATTGGCCACAACAGTGTGCAGCACAATTGGAATCCATCGTTGCCAATATTACAGCATTGTGTACTTGTTGATCCTTTACCTCATTGCTCATCATTAGCATGAAATGTGACGTCACTACCTGTAAATAAACGACAAATACCGAAGCAGCGCAATGGTGATTGTTGAATAATTTAAGTTTATGATATTATTTTTTAAGCAGACTTAGTTACATATGCTTCTTGTACGAGTAAACCCGATACAGAATCTGTGTGTGTTTCAGTGCTTAGGCAGGGATTGCACGGAACTACTTTACAGGCTACTCGCCAGCGAGTGAACTCGCCAGCGATTTCACTCGCTAGCTAGGGAGCGAGCAGCAAGCAAGTGAACTAGCCACGCCTATTGCATGTATGAATGAAAATGCTGGACAGTCAGCTACTAGTGCTGATTTCCAGCTTTGTCCTACGTGGAATCGCCATTCTCATTGTAGTATCTTGTTTGCTTATGAAACCTTCTACCGTGCTCAGTAACTCTTGGAATTTATCAGCAGTCAATCTCAGATGATTTTTGTATGATAATGGATCTTCATCGGCTAATTCCTCCCAAAGGCGAGCTGAAGTATCATAGCGACCTCGTCTTAAGATCCATGGTCTAACCCAGTCTACCATTTCTTTCCTTTACGTTTTTCAGTTGTTTAAATAATCACGTAAACAGCAGAACGAAACACAGCACCGGGGCAGACTAATTCATTCGACATCTCAGAAATGAACGGAAGAATTTTAGTGTTTTAGCACAAGCTGCTTACCAGCCGTATAAATTACACTGAGTGAGTTTTACAAGCGGGATAGTGAAGTAGCCAGCCAGTAGCAAGTAAATTTGAACGGATTTCAACTTCACTCTTTCGGATTTACTAGCCAGCGAGTTTATTCGCTTTTGTAATTAGACAAGGCGGGTTTAAAAGCTCCTAGTGGACCCGCTGTTGGGTATCGTGCAAAGTATTCCCATGTAATCGAAGCCTTAATAGTAACATTCTATGCCGCTGTCCAGTAGCATTTACTGGCAAACAGTTTTGAGGTTACTAAAACATCTCCATAGACGCCATATTATAAAGACCTCGCTAGCCTAATTCAAGACCCATCTCATTTTAAAAAAGTCATTTATTTTCAATTAATTTTTGTAAACTAATATCGTGTTTAAAATTACTGTATAGGACAGAACTATACATTTTTTATTATGATGGAATAGTGTGTGCAAGGACGTTTACTTTCGTGATGATAGTAGGAAATTCTGCACAAGCAAAAGTAAGCAGTTAACACTTCCTGTTTTCCGTTATCTGTTATGTTTTGTTTCTAGAACATGGTGTCCTGTACTCTGCATAAAACGACATGTTTATGGTCTTTCAGTTCCTGTAACTACTGAACTCTGCTTGCCTGTTTGCATAACGAGCTCGACTCACACGAGCCTTCGACCACATTATTTTAAATCACGGAGCAGGGAATTATATGTATTGTTTCAATGCTACTATGCGTATTTAGAAAGTATGAGCTGAAATATTAAGTCTTTTTTCTCTTTTCTTCAGGGCTTGTAAAACTTTTCCTTTCGAAAGTACTTCTACATTAAAAGCTGAAAAATAAACATTTATGTATGTAGAGAGTGTAGTCACGTTTCGGAACTGTCGAAGTCCAGGCAAGTGAAAAGATTCGGAATCTGTTGTACAATTGGAGATAATAAAATACATTTAATCTTAAATTTCATGTGGCTAGTGAAGTGTTTCTGCAGATAACTGCGGGACAGTAAGTGAACAAATTGTAGTAATTGCTGAAATACAAATTTTGCAGTCACTTCTGTTCGAATTCTGAAGAATTGTACTATTAGGTAATGTTACAGGTGATTCATAATTTATAAGTTATTTTTGAATATGAAATTTTGAATTTTAAAGTAGGCCTGACTAGAACTTATAACAGCTGAACAGAAGGTGAATCTAGTATTGGGAGGGTTACTAAAATTTTTCAAAACATTCCAGTTCTGATGTGTCATTGAATATTAATCGGAGAGAAAAATATTTCGATCAGATATTGTAAAGAAAAATTAAACATATTTCATAACCAGCACGTCAATCGCTTTTCGAGGAAAGGAAACAATAAAGTGGATAAAAACTACAGAATTTTTACCTTACGTCTATTTCCTGACTGGTTTAAAACATCCTGATGCACCATAGGCGTTAAGAATGTGAAATATGGTCGTATGGTACATTACAAATCTGACTGAAAGTTTTGCGTAAATGGCTTTCTGTTTGCTGGAAAAGACATACAATGCGCCGTTGGAAACTCCGCCATTATGATTAAAATGAAAGGAAAACAGACATTCTCATGTTGGAAGGGTCCCTTTGCATTACTTTGCTCTTGGCAGCTGATTGAGAGGAAGGGTGTAGACGTCTCCACATTGTAGGCAAACTCAAAACTTAGGACAGGATGATATTTGGTTTCACTAAACACACACATTTGCATAAATCCCTGTTCCCATATACACGAGAGACCGGGCAATGTAAAAACAGCGTGTTCCGTGCTCTGTAGCATGTGGAAGGCTTTGATGTGTATGACCAGCCAAGTTTGTTCACTAGTGATTTAGAGTCTGCTAGGTTGGCACGGATATCATGATCGCCAACACCATTGGTGGTGGTGGTGGTGGTGGTGGTGGCCTATATTGGATGTCTCCCTCACAGAGGCTGGTGGGTCTAATAGTTTTGTTTTGGCTCCTTGTATCAAATTATTACTGTTTTTATTACCGCAAAGTTATCGTAAGTGCTTTTCTGATGTTTGTTTCTTACTTATCCGAATGGCATTCCAAGTAGCCAAGTCCCCAAAATTTCATCTACTTACTCTGATCACAGCTTCATTCTCGATATGCGTATTGATTTAATGCAGAGTACGTGATATCGTATAGTATTATATGTGTATGCCATATCGGATATAATTGCGCTTAGGAGTGTGCGAAAAAATTATTCGAAATTTCTGAAGATCCAAATACTTAGTCTTGAATTTTTGAGGTACAGAATTTTAACTTAACATTTCCTGGATCAGTGGCGTTTTATTTCACACCTACGTTTTCTCAACAGGAGGAACGGATGACGAACTGTGTTTTAATTATACAAGACCGAGAGACAAACGGATTTATAAAACAACATAATTTATCTAATCTACAGTGCCAGTACCAATCAATCTTTGACTAAACAGTTGTATGCAGTACTAAATACCCATTCATGCACTACCTCTTGCTCATATATATATATATATATATATATATATATAAGTTCTTGCCACAGTGGACAATAATTTTTTGAAGATAAGCTTCTTACTGACATGTATTTTAAGGGATTGTAAATCCATTTAAATCCCGATTCAGAACATTTGGTCCTAGAATTCAATGCAGAAACCTTTGGAATAAAATACTGGAGCAGTATTCTAAGTTCTCTTAAGTGTTAGCATGGTTTCTCATTTCGTACCGAAAATATTCATAGGATCTTAAATAATTAATAAAGAACACGTCGGAGTTGTAAGAGCGCCTTGATTGATTGCTGGGCTCGAGGTTAGCTTGACATTGATGATGATGAATTCTGAAGGCCATTGATGTTGCTATGAATTCAAATAGACGACCTTGAAAGGGAAAAAGAAACTGTGGCAGGATATCACTTAGACTTGTTTTGCACATGTTGAAGCACTGGTCAATGGCGGTAAGACTGAAGCCTTAAGCAGCTTCTGGACTATTTCCGAGAAATGTCACATTTGTTGTGGGAAAAGTTTATTGTAAGAACACGTGCGCCTGCGTTTCGCAACAGTCGTAATATCTCCGTGCAACGATGGGTCATATAATATGCAAATACCCACGTTAGGTCTTGGCGTTTCTAGAATGTATGCCACTATATTAACCTTTAAAAGCGCAGCGGTAACTTTACGTACCACCAGGTTTAACATTAAAAAATTCTACGTGGTGCCCACATTGCGTTTATGTGTTTTGTACGGATCTCAGAACAAATAGCAACTTTTGCCTTATAAAACATTAAGAGGTTGGATTTTATAACAGAAGTGGAGAGTGTTTACAGCGCGGTACGCACTGAGTCATTATATAAAACAGAAACGCTTCGTCTTTAAAGGGTTAATCCCAAAAGAGGCGAAGCTTTCTGAATTGTACGAATGGTAAAGCAATCCCTATACAGGCCTGGACAGGCCCTTAGGGCTCCAAGAGGTTGAGGCTCCAAGTATTTCTGGGTAGTCGGCACATGAAGGTGGTAAGGTTGTCAGCCCTACGCATTGGACGCCTTTATCCCTAGGAGATAACAGCTGGTACTTATTTCTGTTAGAGGCTCAGTCGACCTCAGGGCCGTAGTGGAACCGGATGAATTAAATTAATTAAAAATTCCAATTACTCCATCCGGAATCGAACTCGCGACCTTCCAGTTTGTAACGCAGTGGTCTGAATAATATAGGTACGCAAAAACTTGATTCTTATTTCACAGAAAAGTCACATGCGTATTATGAAGTTAACCCTTTAAAGACGAAGCGTATCTGTTTTATATAAGGACTTAGTGCGTACCGCGCTGTAAACACTCTACACTTCGGTTATAAAAACCAGTCTCTTAATGTTTTATAAGGCAAAAGTTGCTGTTTGTTCTGAGATCCGTACAAAACACATAAACGCAATGTGGGCACCACGTAGAATTTTTTAGTGTGAAACCTGGTCGTACGTAAAGTTACCGCTAGGCTTTAAAAGGTTAGTTACTGTGGTGGTGTCACGCAAGTTTGTCGTCGTCGTAATTGCTGCTGTTGCTGCTGCTGCTGCTGTTGGTGACGACGACGACGACGACGTTGATGAGGATGGCGATGACGTTGCTGTTGTTGTTGTTGTTGTTGTTGTTGTTGTTGTTGTTGCTTCTGCTGCTGCTGCTGCTGCTGCTGCTGCTGTTGTTGTTGTTGTTGTTGTTGTTGTTGTTGTTGTTGTTGTTGTTGTTGTATCGTTTTTTATCCTCAGAACCAGCTGAAGCACATCATTTTGTGGGAGAATCTCTGAGTTACGTAATACTAAATGCTGTAACGTACGATTAGCATTGCCCTTTAAAGGTCACGCTGCCTCTAATATCTCTTTATCTTTACTTGTCAGTGGAATTAGGAGGATGATGCCACTTTAAAACTTCGTATTTCTATTCAGAGGATCAAGACATAAGTTGTTCCTATTTTACACGCCTAGAACACTTATGAAGGATTGAATGTGTGGCTTCAGATATTGCTAACTTCGGCACTAAATAGAGGTCAGCATCACAGCCCGGTTGCTTTACTACAGTGGGTTGGAATTTGGATGAGTGCCAGAGCCGATGTGGACACCGTGAAGAAGGAATAAATCTCTTATTCTAGTCGGGAATCGAACACTGATTGTTCCCTCATCCAGCCCGTAGCCCGAACGCCGTTCATATGGAGATGGAACGAGCAGCGACCATGACGGACTTTTAGTTGGCTTTCTCGTCTCTCGCTACAAGTAGTGGAATAGTGCCTTTGAATATATCACGAGGTTTGTTTTCCAAAACTTTTACATGCTAAGCATTCATGTTTACCTTTCCCTATCTCATTCGACGACGTGAAATGTCCGCAATATAAACGGCGTCATTACAAAATGCAAAACTATTCAACCAAAAAACCGTCGCAGTAGACGTTCTCTTGTCGTTGTATCTACTCGTACGCAAAAGTTATTCCCATCTGTTTAACTGAAAAGCTGAAATATTTCTCCCAACAGTCTTCCACTTATTTATTTATTTATTTCCTTATTTATTTATCTAGTTCCTGTTTAGATTCACAAATATAAATGAGTACCTATCGTTCTATCTTTATTTGCAATCGGCTGCAATCTCTTCCGTTAAAAATTAAACAAATCTCCCCGCTAAACTGCTGCATTATGTGACAACTAGAAATTAATATGTTCAGCTCATTCACGACAGTTGGATTTTGTTTAGGAGAAAAATCCACGCTATTTACAGAAATTGCATTATTTTTAATTCTGTGCCGTCCGTAGAAAGAGAGTGCAAAATGCAGAAACTTCACTGGAGACAGTACCGGGCGTTTTAAAAGCGAATTAACATCCCAGATTGCTGAATTTCGTTTTGAGAAACAAGGAAAATATAAATATATTACCTTATTACAGAAGGTGCTTTTGGCCTGTACAGAGCTGCTGTACCTCCTAAACGGAATGCTGGATAATTTTTTATTGTCAATTGCTTCTCAGTGGAACAGTTGCGAAGGCCTGCACTTTATGTAAGACAGATCAGCACCACATTTTGCGCTTCCTGGTCGTGCGTGGCTTGACAACCATTTTACTCGTGGGTGGACTAGGCGTACAGCACGAACAGAATGGTTTACGTTAAGTCCCAAACTTGCTCCATGTTGTAACATACAGACTTTTGGCAGTGGTTGTACGTAATACCAGCAACATTTACAGGAACATTTCCCATTGTCATAAATTGTGTTATATTTTTTGCCAGTTGTGTTTTGTGTTAGTGATTTCACCTGAAGAATGAAGCAGTTTGCTTCCGAAACGTAGTGTGTTGTGTTGAGTATTTTTAAGATAATGGAAAAGTTCTTGCAAAGGCTGATGATATTCCTCCATGTTATTTCTTTTTTGCGGGGTTGGGGCAAAGAGGACGTCGATTCGTCAAAACCAGGAGCACAAGATGAACAGTAACAACAAATTCGAGCTAATATTGCACCTGTTCTTCATGATTTGTTTTTAAGGAAACAGTTTGAATCTGTCTTCCAGATCGCTGTACATGTAAGGAGGAAAGTATGGGTTTTTCAACGATACTAGAATTGCGGTAATACGACATCCGGTTTAGGAGATGCATCATTTAACGTAACCTAGCTATTACTTTCCACTTACTTGACAGTGACTCCTGCGCCTTAAAGCCTTAATGTATGTCTGTCATAATACGGAATTTGTAGGAATACTCTCATATACCCACATTAATCTGAATATCTGGTCAGAAGCTGCGCATTCTTGCGTGCAAGTGCGCATTCCTTTTATTCCTCATTACTCGCAGCTGCTGCGCGGTTTGCAGCTGCATTGGAATATACTTTAATGGTTGAGGCAGGTCGGATGGCCTTGAAATATGTTGGCTTCCAGGTTCGCATTGTCATGTAGGCCGGGTTCGAGCCGCACGGTATTGTAACGGGACATGTTTGATTTTAACGTGTGTTAATAAGAATTGTAATAGTAATAAATTTTATGATGGTCGCAGTAGAACTTGCATCAGTAGGCGAACTGTTGAGGCTGCGCATTTGCTGGGTCTGCAGCTATACTCTTAAATGGCTTGTCTTCTCTTTTAAGTCATGCTACTGTCTGGTACAGAATTGCTTTAATCCGTCAGCGGCCTGCAGGGACTCGCCTGTTCAAGAAACTCGGTGTTGCGAGTGAACAGGAAGATGTCTCCGTCAGCACAAAACTCTACTATTGGACGTTATCCAAAGCCAGTTTAATCTGCATTATATAATCATAAACTTCTTCCCTAAGACCTAAGTGTCCGCCTTGCAAAGATTTTTCCTCCTACATACATAATAGGGTGGCCAAATTAGGATCTCACTCTAGGCATTGCGCGTTCTTGCGAAGTCTTCTTTCTTGTCCTCTGAACTTATCCTAGTGAATAGGCTCAAAAAGGCCACGATATGCTACTTCCAAATCCAACACAGTTCACCATACAAAACTATCCATATATTAGACAATAAGTAACGTGCGCATTTGAGACAACATTGTTAGCATACAATGTGACGAGTGGCCTCCATTGCCATTGCCTTGCTAGGAAATTTGCTATAAATTTGGTAATTTGATAGACACAGAATTAAAAGTAGAAAGTATAAAGCTGGAATGGCATCGACTGGAGTAAAGCAAGTTCCATGAAATTCAGTTGCCTTGCAGATTGTAAGAGGGCAGGCAAATGAAGGGGCTGACAATGGACACAGAAAGATAAAAGTACATTTGTATGTGTTTTCTTATAAAATGTAAAGTAGACTGAAAGAAGAATCATGTGCTATCAGCTTTACAGAAGTTCATGGTGACGCGACTCTAATGCTCTTGCCTTGTACCTAATTTGCAACACTAGTTGACTTTGTAAACAACAGATAAAAGATACTGAAGTAATTCATTTCACGTTTTATGCGGCAAGTAGCATTTATATATTTGCACTTAAAGTTTTAAATACCTGGTCACATGGTGTACCTTCAAAATGTGATAGCTATTCAGTAGATGAAGTCGTGGAGGCATACGGAAAGCTACAGCAACTCACTTCCTAACTAGCTGAGTCGGGTCCACACATTCGAAAGACATCCTGTTCAGGCAAGGCCCATTGAAAAACATTCGTCCTACCACCGCTTAGGTCTCCTCAATGGTCTTTTCCCTTGAGGTCATCCCGTCTAGTCTGTGGCTGTATTTATTTCCCCTTCCCCACTGTCCTACAAGACCCCACATACCAGGTTATTGATTTAATTACCGTTGCAACATTAGGTAAAGAGTGCAAATTAAGGACCTGCTTACGTTACAATTTCCTCCTCTTCATTTTCAAATGCATAATTATCCCTGCGGGCCGGTATAACGTAGTCGGTACAGCGACTGGCTACGAGTTGTACGGTCTGGGGATCGAATCCCAATGAGGGCGAGACTTTCCGCACCCGTCTAAACCGGCGCCGGGCCCAGTTCAGCCTACTATACAATGACTACGAGTCATTCCTGGCGGTAAGGCGGCCAAAGCGTGGCGTTAACTACCCACTCCTATCTAGCGCCGAGGTTAGAGAAAGAGTAGAGCACTACCACTTCTCCCCTTTGTGCTTTTGTGACAGGTTACAGGGCGAATTTCACCTTACTTTACGTATTTGCATCCCTGCGCAGCGCTCATTAGAGTGATTTTGTTCACTTGCCAGTCTGTGCTACGCACCTAGAAACCTTACGTGTGTTATCACGTGTGGCACGTGGGTGGAACGACTGGAGAAATTTATGTAAACGCTCAGGACAATTCGTCCCCGGGCAGAAATTCAGAGAGGTCACTGCCCTTGCAAGGTTACATCGCAACACCCTTTAACTGAACCGTCCTGAGTCCTGCAGCTTATTGCACTTTTCCATTTATGTTATTGTGATTCAACCTGATGATGGCCGATAGAAATGCCTGAAACATTTTGCAGAGGATAAATAAATTCATAGTGTTTAAAGTGATGTTTTCGTTCTGATAATAGAAATGGATGTCAACCGAACTCATAGTTTGTTAATCTAAATGTTGTCAGTTTTGGTATGACACTTTGTCCTTAGTGATGTCTAGCCTCACCGTAGGCCGTAGATCCTATACCCCAGTTTTCATTCACGCATCGGTATTTATGTATCAGCAGATTGTTATTTTCAGCCTCGACACATTCGGTGAAATATTGAGCATTTGAGTCATGGTGCAATACGGAATAATACCGCAATATGCCTATTTATTGGAATATTTAGAATAGTCCTATAAGCAATTATCGTCGAGCTGGAAATAACCACAGAACAAAGCCTTTGTGGAATGTTATTAGATTTCATGGCAGAAATTTGCACAATCACGTTGCCTATTAGCAGCTGAGAATTTAAACAGCTTATGGGTTCGTTTTCCACTCTGCAACTGCTCCAGTGTGTCGAGTCTGTCATCCGAGTGTCAGCACCCAATTTAGCGCTGCGATGAACGATTGATGGCAATAGTTACTTCGTTCTTATGGTGAAGCACTTAGCAAAAAAAATTGGCCACATTAGGTATATCATTTTAAAATATTATGTTAATATAATATCAGCATAGGTGAATTTATTATACGTTTGTATTAAAATTATAGTGTTGAATTATCTCCATACGGTTTTTTAGTAAGTCTGCTTATGTAGAAGCAGTGCCTTTTTGTCCACACAGAAATTATGTTATTGAGCAGGAGGAATTTAAATTTTATGTTTATGTACTTTGAAATATGCATTCGGAGCCGAAAACCATAATATGTGTAAAGTACAGCCCTTGGAAGGGACTTAATTTGAACTGGGAATCATACGTAAAATTTACCCATAGCAGACAAAATACAGTATGTGCTAGGATGAGAAGAAGCTATAAATATACAAATTAAGGCAAGTTCTACAGTTTTTATATGAAGTTGTTCCAGTGTAATCATGGACTGTCGCCATTGTAATTGAAGGGCTTGGAGCGAGAAATATTATGCCACATGTGGTAAATTCTGAGATATGACTATTTTCATTTCTCAGAAAATTATGGAATTCATTCGAACAACTTTTCTGTGTCATGTTCTTTTTTGTTTGGTTCATAATGCTTCATACGATGTTACAGCAGAATTGTAACTGAAACCTGGATGTCGTAAAAAAACACGAGATAAAATTATAAACTAAGACAATAATATCAAATTTCAGACTCACACAAATTTTATGTCTTAGAAATTTTTTGCTTCTGAATTGGTAATCTATACTCTTCAGAGATCTTCTGTTTTATATTCTTTTCTTTGGTTTACAATAAAAGGACACATTTGTGTTATGTTAACTGGAAACAGTTTTAAATCGTTCTAGAGTATACTATCTGACCGCCAAGTCTTCTGTTGTTATCACAGTTTAAGTTCTTGAAGTTTGCCCTTCTGATTTGTGTCGCATAACTGGACACATAAGACAACGTCTCGATTCCTGTCCACAATAGTCAAGAACTTTTCGTTGCTAGAGTGCACAGTGACATTCTTCCTTTCATCAGCAGTGTACACATTAAGGCAGTGACATCTCTTGTACTCTTCTTGAGTTATCAGAATGTTTCGTGTTTTGCACCTGCGTGCACGTCACGCTAAGGAAGTGGAGGCTTTCAAAGAAGAAAGATTTTTGGTTGTGAAATCACCCATAAGCCAGAAGAAAATAAACCCGTGTGCTTAATAACCTACCAGTGACTTTCTGCACTGATTTCTACAAATAAGTTTAGGTCCCCAAGTCGAGAAGGCATTTGTTGTCCACTATGTCACTTGTTTCTTAGGGCCTGTATTTCGGCTTATGTGACAGTTCACTGTCTTCTTTCTCACTGGAAATGATCCTTTCCACTTGGCTATTTTCTTCTGTGGTGGAAATGTGACTGCTTATGTGAGCTGAGTCCTACGACCAAACTCTTACTTGGATGATATTTGAAAAAATTATGTGGTAATATAGCATTTGTTAACATTGAAATGTAAACAGTAGCCAAAGACAAGATACATTACGGGCATATATCGAGATCATATCTTCTGTGTTTCTAACTAGATTTTATGATCTCAAACGCAGCAAATTTTTCTACACACACACACCCGGTAGGACTCCTCTGAACGAGTCATCAGCTCGTCGCAGACGCAACTCCCTACACGACACAAACACTCACAACAGACGAACATTTATCCCTTCAGCGGGATTCAAACCTGCAATCCCAGCAATCGAGCGGCAGCATACCTACGCATTAGACAGCACGAGCAACGGAATCGGCTTTTTCTGCATTTGTCTGACAAAATAATTAAATTGTAGATTCAGTCCTTATGTAAACCGCAGTGAAATGCATGTGCCCGTACAAAATGGTAAAGTAATTTCAGCAATATGGTGCTAAGCCCTTCTTGCGCAATAGCTAACATATGATTGCAGCTTTGCTTATCTAAGTCTTCTTTTTTCTTTTATTTTCTTTCTTTCTTTTTTCTTTTTTCTTTATTTTCTTCTTTCTTTCTTTTTTCTTTTCTTTTTTTTTCTTTTTTTGCTGAATATGACTTCCTCGTCTGACTGCTTTGCACAGCACAATAATTGAAGAACATAAGGTGAAGCTTGTCGTTTATTCATCACATAAATGGCCTACACCATATGTGAAAGACATAGGAAACGAACGAGTAATGTAATATTGAGGCGCCTTCGGACCTTTGCGTGTTGGGCGCTTCTCAGATGGTCATACCATTTAATCCACTCAAATTTTTTGTTGCTTTTCACACATGTACATATATTATAGAATGTTACGGCTATTGTTAGGGACTACAATGACATTCCTTTTAAGAACTTACTATTTATTTGTCTACAATGATTTTTGTTAAATCTATCACTCATACATAACCTTAAACTTGAAGCCCTTTAAAGTATTTAGCAATTTCTGAAGTATAACGATAAAGTTGTACAGTTTATGGGCAAATTAATAGTCCATTTGCGTACCAAATTTTATATTCCTGGACGCGACTGATAAATATTGAATATCATGATGACACGTTTTCCTTTTTCTTAAATTGTGCATCCCTTTGCAACAAGAAATCAATAACCGTGTTGGAAGGTTACGTCACTGTACGAAGCCCACGTCATTGAATATTACGTCATACCACAAAAATTTTATTCTACTGTATGTGGTACCATGTTACTGTGTCATTACAATCAGGTATAAAGCAAAAATTATTACATACAATGACTGCAATTTTGTCGTAATTATCCGTCGGACAAATGCGTCTTAACCTCAAAGTTTCGCCCAGTCGCAAGCAATAAGTATTAAATATTTTTACTCCCCATGCTTGTCTTAATTGCCGGCATGCAAATCTTATCGTTTCTGCGCCATTTATGGTATATCATCTGTGACCTGTCTGGTTGTGCTGTATTTTTTGTACAGTCAGTGGTGCTGGAACGCGGTCATTGCGTTATTGTGAGACCTTGCGTTACAGAAAATAGCGTAATAAAACAATGTCAGATGAGAAAAAACTGTCCCGTTCTTCAACCTACATATTCACACGTATGTAATCGCATAGCAGCCAAAATGCGTATGCGAAAGTTCGCGTTATGCAGACAGCGTGCATCTATTCATCAGTCACTCTACAGTCAGTTCGCTTTAACGAAACACGCGTTATAGCAGAACTGACTGTAAGTATCTCGTTAACGGCACGATTTTTGGGAAGCAACCGACAAGAAATGCGTGTTTTGATTTTCTCTACAGGTTTTATAGAAACGCTTCTCATTCCAAGACTAAGTTCTTCTCCTTCTTCTTCTTCTTCTTCTCCTCCTTCTTCTTCTCCTTCTTCTTCTTCTTCTTCTTCTTCTTCTTCTTCTTGACCCTTGAAGGTCGGATAGATATGTTGTCCCAAAACGTCGGCACGGAATCACCACTCTACGCTGTATAAAATCTTACATGAGCGCAGATCTCATTTACATCGTGACGGAAGGCTGAAATCACGCATAGTACTCGTTACTTTTCCACGGCATTGATGGTTACGCGAACGCGCCTCAACGTTACGTTTATCAAATAGCTGTGAGAGGTGGTACTTCTGTCATTCTATTTCAGCCTCTTGCTCGTAGAACTGCTACTGCATGGTGCACTTGAGGCAGCCATTATGTAGATTCAAACGTAGCATAGCACTTCACACCGGCACGCCGGGAAAGACGTGATCGGGTCACGAACCAGACCACTGACCCCAACTAGGGCCGAGTTAAAAATAGGCACAGCAATGTTTGACTCAAGTGTGCGTCTTCGTGACGTGACGTGTAATCAAACGCAGGTGTTATTACGTCTTTCCCTTGCAAACGATCCCTTCAGATTGCAAGCTTTATTTCATTCCTGTTGATGGATACTGTCGTTTGCTGTAGGTTTGCATAGCCAATACGTAGGGCATCCTGAGGACCTCGTCCCGGTGAGGTATTCTGAAAATCAAGTCTTGCGTGAGGTCACATTTGAGATCGAATTCGTGGTGTTCTGTCTGAACTCAAGAATATGGAATCTTTCCTGTATTGCTGTGAAGGTAATGAACCAGCAGAACTTCTAGTAGTCTCCATAACGATCTCTGTAGGGCATGCACCGTGCCTCACGTCATACGTGCTGATCACGACGTGACACAGGCAATGTACACAGCTACGGTCCCCCCGCCTTGTGCGGTACGATACATGTGCCGCCTATAACATAACACAGAAAATGTGCTCCCCTGCTATATCTTCAGGACGTCCCGCATATCACACGTGACGTTTATGACACGACACAGATAATGTGCACCCCTGGGGTCACTGCGTCACGATGTGATCAGGAAACGTTCCGTGTCGAACGTCACATGTGACGTAGTAGCTAAAACCAGCAAATGCGCGCAAGTGTAGGAACATATATTATAAACTTAGTAATACCTCCTACATGTATCGGCCACTCATGTGGCCGTCCTCAGGGAGGTGCGTTACGAAGAATAAATACATTAAGATATTGCAAAAGTTATGTGAACCAGTTCAAAGGTGTAAAATATAAAGTTTTAGAAGTTACGTTGTTTAATATACGTGTCAAATTTTAAAATACGGATAAAAAGTTGTGATTAATTATACTACATAACAAACGATATATGTAAGTGGTATGTATGTAATAATAAAATTGCTTAATGCCTTACAGGCAAAAACTACATATGCTCATAAAAATACGAAGGAGTGACATTGGTTCACAAACTTCTGTAACACCTTACTGTATTTATTCTTCGTAACGCACCTCCCTGAGGATGGCCACATAAGTGGCCGAAACATGTATGATGTAAGTTTACTACGTGTACCATACGCTTGTGTACATTCGTTGGCTTTCGCTCTTATCTAATTGTGCAATGCACGGTTATGGATCATTTTAAAAAAGTCATATGTGATGTTTATGACACGACACACATGAGGTACACCCCTGGGATCTATGCGTCACGATCTATGCAGGAAACGTGCCGTGTCGCAAGTCACATGTGCCTGCTATGACGTGACGCAGATAATGCGCGGCGGCTTACCGTCAGGTGCATCAGTTGGATGTTTTAAATACATAATCTGCTCGGGTTACGCCCGCGCACGTTCGCCTTGCGTATTCAGAGGAGGTTGATGACACCTCACGACGTACAAACACTTCATCGGGCCCAATCGCCTGTGTACTCTCCACGTGGCGTCAACACCGTTTATACTGAGGCAGTAATTCTGCAATACTGTCAGTAAAGTCACTGACCCCTTAACATCATGGAAGAGATACCAGTGTTGGTGGCGATGGCAGAACACCTGCTGGCTTTTAGACTGGACTCCAACACAACTTAAGGTGCACGGGTGATTTTTTCGCACAGTTTTAAGTGAGTTGGTAAGAAGAGAGACAGTGAACGTAGAAACATAATGTTCAGGTGCGTTCAAGGAACCATTGTTGCCTTGAGAAATCAATAAGTATTACATAATATGAGCGTATGACTGTAGGCGTAGTTATCCAGCATGCAAAGTGCATGCGCCCGCCGTGTTACGTCATTTGTGGGCAGTCCGGCTGTATAATATTCTTCCACATTATCTCACAAACGGCACGATATTCGGGAAAAAGTTATTGTACGTAGAATTTGTTTTAATTTTCACTACAACTTTTGTCTGAAACACAGCTTTTTGGAAGAAGAATTCAGCGAGATTTTATCATAAAAGTTCATAGGTCTTCATGTAAATTAGTGGTTATTCTTGTAAGATTTTAATGAAACTTGAATTTTGACGACAGATTTTCGAAAAATACTCAACAAACTTCATGAAAAATCTGTCCAATGGGAGCCGAGGTATTCTATGCGGACGGACGGACAGACAGACAGGCATGACGATGCCAATGGTCGCTTTTCGCAATTCTGCGCAATTCTGCGAACGCGTCTAAAAACTGGTGTGTTGAAAGAACCCTATATTTCGCCACGTACTGAGGCCCTGTTTGAAGCTGACTCGTGTAACTTAGAATCCTGAGCCTTCGTATGTGGGAAACACCTTCGGCTGTACGAATCCACATATCACACTTCACTATCGCGTGCGAAGTTTATTGTGGTTTTGCCCAATTTTAATCAAACATCTGAATGCTACCGCGCTGTAAAAGAAGCAGTTAATGTCCATTTTAAGATCATAAAATATTTATTTCTATTCCACTGTTTCCCGCTAGTTGATAAATAACTTCTGCAGCTTATGTAATGATGTTAAAATGAGAACTAAGCTGCTGAAATAACTGTTAAAGAAACCATTTAAAGAGGCGCCTGTCCTATAAAGGTGACACAGTTTAGGTGTGAAGTCCTGGCTACTTGCTGCAGAGCCTTGTGTTCGGTGCCGTGTGAAATTCTTGATGATCGAAGGTGCACTGGAGCCGGATTTCTCCCAGGTTTCTTTAATCATTCCACCATTGCTTTCTCTTCACCCATTACCGCCCCCTGAGTTGTGCGATGGCAATAACAAGCAGCATTCTCCGTCGATATACGGTGGGAAGCTTCATCTCCCTGACTGGTCACAGAATCAGGAAATTGCTTGATAACTAATGAAAATGAGAAAATTTATGTTTTGTGATTAGAAAACACCTGTATGTATGTAAATGTATCAGTAATCTGGAATCCGCGGTATATGCGGCAGTTGAACAAAGTAGTGCTTGTCAGAATCATCTCAGAGTCACTGAATATTCTTTGCTGTGTTTCCATGTTGCTGCATATATATATATAAAGAAGCGTTTACCGTTGACCTTCCTCTTATCTTCTATTTTCCACAACTGCTCCGTCTGACGTAAATACAGGCCTTGATTGACTTCTATCAGTTTTCGTTTCATTCAAAATTAATGTCCCTCTATTCTTGTCTTGTTGGTTATCAATTTAAGAGTTCCGTAGTTTGCAGAAGGTTTCTGACGTTCTTCCTATCGTGTTCTTGCGAGAAGGACCACAGACTGTCCTATGCAACTCAGTAACACTGCCTACTGCATGAAGATTCTGTGGTAAATAGGCCTATGTTTTGAAAATGGCCCCAAAACATCTTAGGATTACTTGATCCCTGGACTTTTATTCCCAACAGAAAACGTTGTTCTGAAGTTGGATGCGTTTCCGTCTTGAGGTTCTCACTGAGGTGCGGAGGTGCCTAATCGGATGGGGGCGATGCAAGGTGTTAATTTCAGCCACTGTGACTGAGAACATCTCGATAATTATTCTAATGACTGAGAAAATCTTTTTCTATCAGTGACCAGTCATTTTGATTATCCCTTTCTAATTCACTCAAATGAATACTGTCACTTGGCTGACTAGTACAGCTTTGGCCTTGACAGCGTGTGTAGGGTTCTCTTATGTCAGGGCTAACCGTATTGATAAATCATATTAAATCCTGTCAAAAACTTAGCAGTAACACTCGAAGGCGTATTGTGTACCACGACTGCTTTGCAGCTTAACCTTTTAAAGCCTAGCGGTAACTTTACGTACCACCAGGTTTAATATTAAAAAATTCTACGTGGTGCCCACATTGCGTTTATGTGTTTTGTACGGATCTCAGAACAAACAGCAACTTTTGCCTCATAAAACATTAAGAGATTGGTTTTTATAACCGAAGTGGAGAGTGTTTACAGCGCGGTACGCACTGAGTCCTTACATAAAACAGATACGCTTCGTCTTTAAAGGCTTAATATATCTTAACTGATATATGCTGGTTATGCGTCGTAAACACTTGATGATCTTACTGCTTCTTGGGCCATCACGACCAGTGTCGTAGCTGTTCTCGTGTGTAAATATTTATACGTACTACCGCAGTCTGTCGCGTGAAGACGGACACAGATCCAGTTTTCCAAACATTGTGTCCTATTAGGAATGCCAGTTGGTGGACAAAGTCCACTAACCATGTTATCCTGCGAATAACACACTACGTCAGAACGCTTTAGAACTGCCCCGGAGCCTTTTCTTAAGATGGAGTAATAAGCCTTGTCTTCAATTTTAAAAGTAATTTCAGCAGACCCAACTGAATCGTGTGTTCCATTAGTGAACTAAATGGACAAAAAACCTAATTTATATGGGCGTGTTGTGTAAAAAAAATAAAACGATGTGTGTGTTTTATTGGTGACAGTAACACATATTTTAATTTGTAACAAACTACTGGTGGAGAGAAATCACACACACACACACACACACACAGGCCTGTCACACCTTATGCAGCACGGCAGTACTTTTGTCTGAACGCTGCAAATCACAGTTATTAATGTATATATTACCTGCTCTAACATTAAAAAAATCTGCAATGATCCTTAGGATAAACTCCAGCTTTCTTCCTAACAGAACTGAGTAACGGAGGCATAGCATTTGCTGTGACGTATTAACTGAAATACTGGATGTTACTTGCATGAATTTCAGTCTTCAGATGATTAACCGTTCAAATTCCAGTGGTAACTGTACGTTCCGCCTGTTGTAATGTTAAGAAACGAAGCATTTTACCAGGAAGGTGTTTCCCTATGCAGCGTTAAACAGCTGGCCTTCCTAGTGAGGAAGCACTCTGTTCTCTGTTTGGTAGGAACTGAATTTATGTGCATAATTTAGATGAACATCGGTTTTCAATCAGCGTGGCGTTCCAATTTCGAGGCTGAGAAAGCACGTGTGGGATATGTAGTGGATAAAGTAGCAATGAAACAAATTTATCTCCAAATACTTTGATTCTGCCCTGCAGTTTCATTCCACCGATGCTTCAGACTCATATTCACCTTCAAAACTACTCTTAACAGAAGGACAAACGGGCTAAGCGTGGGGACACTCCAACAAACGTAATGCCCTGTCGGAATTTGGCGAGCGTCAAATAGAAATAAAATACTGTTATCCGGCTTCAGAGAATTAGATAACGCTGAAGACTTTTTTTTTCATTAGTAACCTTTTGATCTGCTGTTCTCCAAAAATGACTTCCCACCCGAATTTTCTCCCGGTTTGGAATACGTATGTCAGGTTCTGGAGTCACATATTTTGGGTCCATTCTCCTGCCGATTTTGTAACTATAACCTAGATTTATTTACTGAACACCAAATTTAAGTGAAACATAACGATGTAGGCGGAACTATCCAAGAAATAAACGTGGATATTTAAAGTTGCCGCATGGAGCATAGCAGGGAGCTTCGTGGTGACGATGGGAAAGTATCGATTTCCTTCAAAAGATCGAGTGTTATCTCGAATAACTGAATGCCATTCGGTGAAGGAAGACGAGTACTGTGGAGTTGTAAGTAGACAGTTGCCTACGGAGGTGGGTAGCTATGTAGAGAGGTAGGTACGTGGGTGGATAGATATGTACGTGTGTAGCAAGGTGGGTATGTAAATAGGTAGTTGGTTGATTGGTTAGGTGAAATTTTGAAAACATTAAAATTATCATGATATTACAGTACCAAGTGACAGTTGACGCTGTAACACGAGTGGTTAAAGGAGCAAAATATAGTCAAGTGATGCATGGAGATGCCAAATCTATTCGGTTGAATAAGTTGGCTCAGTTGATAATGTTTCTAACACATTGTGGGGGCACCAGGACGCAAAATATCCTCACTCAGTCTTTTATGATTTTCCTCAATGCATTCGATAAAAGTCGAATAACACCACTACAAAGCCACGGCCGCTTCCTTCCTTATCCTTTCCAGTTTTTTATTCACTTCCATCCCAACATTGGACGCTATATTGTCCGAGCTTGAGTCATTTTATAAACCGTAATAAATACACAAATTTTATTTGTAGCCATTTTCCAATTATGCAGATTGATTATCATAAACCTAGTGCTTCGCTAATGAAAACATTAAAAGTGCTCAAACATTGGGTAGTATCGAGCATGTTTTTACAGCAACAGGAATCGAAATTTTTATACGTGGGGTGCCAATTTCGCATTTCTACTGAACTACTTGATGTCTGGAACGAGGATTGCATTATGCTCTTTAGTCTCTGCAGGCATGTCGGTTTTGCCAACTCATCGTTCGTTATCACATTCCCATGACAGTCGACGGTACATAACTTGCAATTTGTAGCCAAATAACTTAAGAAAAAATACGTAAAAGATTATACGTTAGTGCTAGGGAGATTATCGCTTTGTTTTAAGGATGACGTGTGGACTGCCTTTCATTCTGTGCAGCCTTTCTTTTCTCATTCGCACTTTGCACAGCGAGTAAGATTTAGTCATGCACAGGACGCGGTTTGTCGAACAGAGGCTAAACACGATACGGAACTAAGTACGTGACAAAAATAACATGTTGGCTTATAAAGCACGTTGCAAAACGAATATTAATGATTGCTAATGACAATGAAGTTTTGCAGGTGTATTAGCAAGATAAGCAGAACTGGAAACGCGACAGGAATATAATAACGTGTCTTTATCAGTTTCACAGACGCAGCTCTGGCTTCGCCCCGATATTCGTCTTGCTACAAATTTTTACCTCATATCCCTAGGACCTTCTGTTTACGTGAAAGTGGCCTTCTATGTTTAGTCCTTTAAAGTACCACGGTTACTGGAAACAAAAATCTACGTTTTACTGCCAGAGTTTATTTCTGTGTTTTGAATGAGTCTTGCAATACACAGAGGCTATTCCTATAAACAGTAATAAGTGGCTGGTTTTTTTAATGTGGGCACATTTTTGTTTCTCTGCGATAATTGACCTTTTCCATATTATTTAGATAAGTTTTATGCATCGGAGGATGAAGGAACTTTGTCAAGAGGTTATTAATAATTATTATGTATTTGTTCAAACAAGCTCAGTGCTGAATTTTAAGTGTAATACATTACAGTGTCTTGTAAAACAAAAAATAAGTAACAGATAGTGCTCAAAAAAGGCATATAAGGTACTTAAAAATATTAATTCATAATGCACTGAACACGGAAAACGTTCAGCCGAAGAATGATACGAGGGAAACGAATAGATAAAGATTATTATTATTATTATTATTATTATTATTATTATGTTTAAGGCAAATGCAACTTCGATGGAACGTATTGGTGATTATGAATGATAATTAAAAATCAATACAACTTTAAGTTTTGGGTCCAAAATTCTTTGCACGTTTTTCTTATCCTTCTAAACGGGCATCTGCACAACTTCTGGCTTAAGCCTATTTGGAACCCTTGAGCTTAGTGTGTCTGCTGGCGAAACTTCTCTACACGTATATTAATGAAACAGCCCTTGAAAACGATATAAATAATTCAAAAACATGATACCCAGCTATGAAATAAATGAAACATTAATTTTATGTTTCTGTGAAAGCAACAGAACGCAACTGCAGCGCCTGTTCGCTGTTGTATCCTGTGGTTTTCTATAGGCTGCTGATGTTCACCACACTTTGAACACCAGACTCTTCGGAAGCCCGAGAATTGTGTCTTAGTTGTAGGCTCGTCCTTTACCGGGTGTTGTTTTTATGTAGAAGTAACTTGTTTCCTTTCATTGCTTCCCCCGTCAATAAAACCATGCACAAAATTCAAACACTCCAAGGAAAAGTAATATATTTCAATAACATTCTGATGAAAGTATGTCAAATTTGGAATCATTTAAGCCGTTGACTTTGTTGATCGTCTCGTGTTAAAAATAATAACAATAGGCTACCAAAATTTTACCCATAGAAACCCACTGGAAGGTACGTTTTAAATTATGATTGTGCATTAAAAAGTTGAATTCTTTATCTATCTATCTATCTATCTGTGTGTCTGTCTGTCTGTCTGTCTGTCTGTCCTTCCGTCCGTCCGTCCGTCCGTCCTTCTGCGTGTATTCGTGCGTCGGTGTTTTTTTTGTAGGAGTGTTTATGTAGGAATGTAAATGTTTGTTACTAGGCCTCGATAAAAACAGAACCGAAGGTGATGGCAATAAATGGTACTTGGACGTACCAATACTTCAGCTGGTATTACAGCCTCGACCTTTGTCAAAAAGTTACAGCGAGTGAACATTCGGTGAAAGCTACGGCCTTCTTAACTGCGTTCTCCGTTGGAAAAGTTCCGATTCTCCCATATTTTTGATGGCACAGTTTTGCAGTTCGTGTTCCAAGTTAATCAATTGTTCCGAGGGAACGTATCTAATTACGTTCTAGAGCTGAATGTGTCACCGTCGTATAAACATCTCCGATTTCTTTGGAGCCGATTCTTACCGTTATCTGCGAAGGAACTGTTTTTCGTTTTGCGTCATATCTAATTAGACATACTGCCGCCGCGCAGTCTGCAGCACCAGTGTGGGCCGATTTGGGCGGCGCGGCGCTGCACATGCTTATTGCATAAGACCCAGTTCACACACGACATTCAGGAGCGCACAAAAAGAAGTACAGCTTTAGACGCATGCCATTATTATCACGCAGGTTTGCGTGTTGCTGTTCTGTGCTGTGGGTGTACGAATGGTCCTCATACCTGGTGTAGGGGGGCCTATTATCATACGCTGTAAAGAACATATTGACATTTTGCTTGTATTATCACCTTTTTATTGTTTTGATGAAAAAGAACAAGACAGTGAAATTCCCACGCCACGAAGACATACGGCAATTGGAGGTATAGCTGAGTGAATGGTCACATTTCATGATCCGATCTGTTTATCCTCGCTCAACAAACCCCGGAACACATTAGGACGCTGGAGCCTCACAGCCGGTCTGTACACAGTGGAGAAGAGGGAATCAAACCCTGATTTCAGGATTGTCTAGGTTAGGTTTCCATTTACAGTACATTCCATTCTAGATGTTCTATATTCCTCAGATATATGAACGAGGAAGTTAGTGGAACTTAATCTGTACTGTTGATTTAGGTTTAAATGTATTTGATTGTAGTTTATATCGACTAATTCCCGTCGTTGAAGAACGACTTGCCGAGTGCCTCCAACTGGACAGCATTCAAACTCCTGCTTTGCTTAGGACGACAAGCGTTTGCCTCACTCCCGTTCCTTCCTTATTAGCATGTAATTCTGAAGTGTCGATAACAACGCAGTTAACATTCAGCTGAATAACGTGTGGAGCAAGGATAAGCGATTTAATTCATTTGGGTTCTTCCCTGATGATGTATTCATGTCTCTCCAGAGAGATAGGGCTCTTGTAAGAGATTAAGTCTGCAGTGAGCAGGTGCGTAGGGCAGCAAGGCGGTGAAATATAGGCAACGTGGAAAGGGGACCTCAAGAAATGCCCTCAAAGTGGGGGCAAGACAGAGTTTACTGAGCGGTGCTAATCGCCATGATACATATTCGGAAGCTTCCGGTGCGATTCTGACTGAAGCATACTATTATTGGTTAGTGTTCACATCACTCGGTGTGGTTAGTGTTCACATCACTCGGTGGTTTTAAAAGGTTTTCGTTATTTTGGAGGTCTTGGAAATTTAGATTTTAGGCGTCTTTACAAAGTAAAATAGACGCTTTATGTGGAGAAAATGTCCATCGGTCTGTCCGTCTGCCTGTTTGTGACCTCTCGTCCAAGCAAGTAAACTGTTTTTATTCTTTGCAAAAATTTGTCGAATAAACGCGAGTTTCTGTAAATTAAGCTCAGTGACAGTCATGTCTGTTTAAGGGGGTAAATAAATTTCCACCTCTAATTTCCATATTTCTTGATAGACTTTTGTGAAAATCGCTATAGAAGATTTTCACGTAGTGCCATTGAGTAAATATGAGTTTCGTGAAAATCGGTGTAGTGAAAGTCATACTTCACACAAGGGCGTAAATGATTTTTGTATTATTCATACAGTGCATAGTTATTAAGTATCTATAGATTCATCCCAACTAAAGCACTGCTGTTATTCAATATGTTTCTACATTACGGTATTTATAAGTTATTCCAACATGTTTCTGTTCCTAATGGGATCATCCTCAGGGATAATGATAAAATTTGGACACAAACGTAAATCTAAAAAGCTTAAGTGCATGCAATGTTTTCCGAACCTTGTACCATGGTGTCCTCTCGTATTATTAAATACTTAATTCAACCCACGCCCACTGTCTTGGCGTTTTATGTGTGCTGATGTATAGGCAAGGCCTGCGTCTTCCATTTTTAAACATTTCAACTTGAGCATTAATTCTTTATCATGTTTCTTATATTCAGAGCTCAGCGACACAGCGTTCGAGAACCTTTGTTTTATGCTGTCTCTTTCGAAGCTATCATTTTACCCTATTTAAAAACAATCAATTCAAACTATTCCACTTACTGGCGCATTATTCGTGTTCCAGCTTGCACTGAATTTAATGGTCCTAGACCAATTTATACAGTCACCATTATTCCCGTAATTTCTTGTTTTCGCCTGCGAAATATTTTCAAATGCCGAACACAACGAGCCTTAATTTATATTAGATTTGGGTCTTTATCGGAGGAAAGAAATTTTGTTTTTGCTTGTTAGGTTATAAAATCGCGTGTCGAATATCGTGGGATTTTACCCACATTTCGGAAGGATATACTGGTTCTTACTTCAGGGTAGATGAAAGCGGCAGGATACTTGAACATGCTGGGAGCAACTTAGGACGTTATGTTGAGTAAATCCAGAAGATTAAGCCCCTCCGGTAAACCCCTTTTTTATATATTCGTAGTATATATATATATATAATATCCCATCATTCCGCTGCGGAACATAGGGCTTCCACAAGAATCCTCCATCTAACTCTGTTCTTGGCATCAGTTTTGATATTCGTAGTATACATACCAGTAAATATCGTCGATAGAATAGGTGACGAGTAATATAGTGAAACAAAATTATTGGTGATTTATAGAACGTGGATTATTCTGAGCAAGGTAGCACAGCACTAAAGTCTGACTCACACTCGGTACTGATATGGGAAAATAAATTGTACTTTTACGGTACTGATATGGGGAAATAAATTGAACTATGGCCACTACGATTACTGCCATAAGTCATCCCGCATTAATTTTCAGCGCACTAAAATACAGGGTGTATCCAAAATGCTGGGGCATGCTCCAGTAATGACTTTCCCCACCAAAACAAGAAAAAATGTTTACATAAATATATGTCCGCGAACACTTATTTTTCGGGATAGAGCTTCGATGCTGGCCGACCTCATTCCGTTATATTTTTATGTGTGGGGGACAGTTAATGTCTTTAATGTGTTCATCTCCAGTTGGAAATAAAGAGACACCTTACCAGCGCAATTCTGATGCCTGTCAGACTATTTTAAACCGTCTCCGGCCCTTTGGAAGAAGGGTGCGACAATCCATAATCATACGTATGTGTGCGTGTACTGATTCAGGTGAATTAGATTTTCGGCATTTGTTATGAACTTCGACTTTATAAACGACAAGAAATCAACAGTTATTAAAATTGGGAAGGCGTGTTGTAAGTGTATTGTTAGCCTTAACTAAAATATTACATATTTAAGGCATTTTTGTTGATTGTAATCTTTCAATTGCGACACCCAGGAAGGTCGCGAGTTCGATTCCCGATGGTGTCAATGGAATTTTTCATTGATTTAATCCTTTCGGCCGCACTATGGCCCTGGGGTCGACTCATCCTCTAACAGAAGCGAGTATCAGAGATATCTTCTGGAAGGTAAAGGCGGCCGGTACCTAGGGCTGACAACCTTACCACTTTCGTGCGCCGATTTTCTAGAAATTCTGAGAACGTCATCCTCCCTGGAGCCCTAAGGGCCTGTCCAGGCCTGTAAAGAGATGACATTAAAAATTTTTCAATTAAACTCATACACCATTCATTTCCGGATATATGTTTATATGAACTATTTTGTATATTCTGATGTGAATAACTGACTCTTGAAGTCTGTCCAAGCATTTTAGATGCATCCTGTATATACACACACATGCATACCTACGTATATAAATACACACATACGTACGTACCAATGCATACAGTGCATGCAATGCAGGCATTATATACAATGCGTAAAATACATACGAAACATACAGTTCATGCAATACTTGTGGGGTAATTGGGATGTTTCATTGCCTTGATCCTTCTGGCGATATTATGGCCCTGGAGTCGGCTCAGCTTCTAACAGATATGAGTACCAGGTATATGTCCCGGAGAATAAACGCGGCCGGTGCGTAGGGCTGATAATCTTACCACTTTCATGTGCCGATTGTCTAGAAATTGTGGGAGTCTTAACCTCCTAGAGCCCTAAGGGCCTAGCAGGCCTGTAATGAGACAGCCATTACCTTTACCTTTTTACATGCAATACTTACAATGTGTACATACATACAATTTCCTTCTAAGAAGGCGATTTTTCACAACGAGTTTTTGCAAGTTCCACTTCCAATGTAGAGGGTTCTCCTTCCATTTGACGGTGCATTTCTAATTTAACACATTCTTATCTACCTTCCATACATGTAGTAGACAGTCTCCAACCGCAACCACTCGATTCGCCGTGCCGCGATGGAAGTATACTAACTGATGCATTGTAACCTGCATTTAAAACTGCGAGAACCGAGAGGTCTGTCCGGATGTTGTTGTTGTTGTTTTTGTTGTTGTTGTTGTTGATGATGATGACGATGATGATGATGATGATGATGATGATGATGTTGTTGTTGTTGTTGTTGTTGTTGTTGTTGTTGTTGTTGTTGTTGTTGTTGTTGTTGTTGTTGTTCACACAGTAAAAGAAGTCTGCTTAGCAATGGGTCGCAAAATGACAGTCAGCCGACCCCGCAGTGTTCGCCCCTCGTTCCTCACCACACGCATTACAAAACAGCTTCTAATCAGACCCTTGTGAGGTACGTCGGAAAATGTTTGGAGACTTGTTACTTCCGGTGTACGTGTTCATTGCTCAGCATGGGTCGTATCATTGTCATTACAGAGAGGGATTTTAACAGACATAATGAACTGTGCAGTAAATGGTAATACATGCGGATCGTCAATTCGCATTCATCTGCTCTTCACATGTGCAATACGGACAAAGCCATTTGACCGGAAACATCGTAAATTATCCCAGTGTGACAAGACGTGTTACACTGCTCGTTCTGTCTGTCGCTATATGTATTTCAGTCTGCCTTACAGCCATTATGTCTTTGTGAACTGCATTAGTAATATTGACAGTGTAAGGTCTTCGACTTTCAGAACATTGTGCTGTAGGTCTGAGGTCTTGGAAACTAACGCTATGAAACAGAGTTATTTTTCGGAATGTCGTAGTTGCTGAGTCGGTCCAGAAATTCTCCGCATATCACGGGAACTGAAAGATCAGTACCTTGTCCTTGCAGGCCCACCACTGGGCCTTATTTTGACAATGATGAATCCAATTCATGTATTTATACATTATTTTTAAGACGTATTTAATATCCCCCTCCTTGGATCTTTTCAGGTTATTAATTCGTATTCGTGAGTGATAAAATCCCGGAAGATGAAAATACTTGTATTCGGCATGTGGAAAGTATGGGACACAGAAAAGTGCATGCTGGGTTTTGGTGAGGAAACGTGACGGCGTGAAACTATGTAGGAGCACTAAGGCATATATCGGGCGATAACATTAAAATTAATCTTCAAGAAATAGGTTGGGAGGGATATGGACATACTGCGGGTGCTTATCGACACAGCAGTGAACCTTCGGTTTCCGTAAAATGCACGGAACAACTTGAGGACATATTATTTCCCCAAGAACGACTCTGCTTCAGGTAGCGGGTTAGGTAGGTAGGTAGGTAGGTGGGTAGGTAGGTAGGTAGATAGGTATGTGGGTGGGTGGGTAGGTAGGTAGGTAGGTAGGTAGGTAGGTAGGTGGGTGGGTGGGNTAAGTGTGTGGGTGGGTAGGTAGGTAGGTAGGTAGGTAGGTAGGTAGGTAGGTAGGTAGGTGGGTGGGTGGGTGTGTGGGTGGGTGGGTAGGTAGGTAGGTAGGTAGGTAGGTGGGTAGGTAGGTAGGTAGGTAGGTAGGTAGGTAGGTAGGTAGGTAGGTGGGTGGGTAGGTAGGTAGGTAGGTAGGGAGGTAGGTATGTGGGTGGGTGGGTAGGTACGTAGGTACGTAGGTAGGTAGGTAGGTAGGTAAGTAGGTAGGTAGGTAGGTGGGTGGGTGGGTAGTGGGTGGGTGGGTAAGTAGGTATGTAGATAGTAGATAGGTAGGTAGTTAGTTAATTTGTTTGTTGGGTAATACATTAACTAGGTAACAGGGACTAAAGGGAAATCGTCAGAACTTGACAGCTATTCAGTTCAGCGGTATGTTGTAAGCTATTACAGCTAAATTTTAAAATAACTACAGGGTAATAAGTAAAATAACATAAATGTCAGAGAATATGCTAGAAAATAAACAAAACATTCATAATGTGAGTGCAGAAATAAAGTTAAATGTAAATGCTTATGAAGTAATTACACTTCTCAAATACCTATTTGTCATGAAAAATCAAGTTAATTTGTTAATCTTTAAAGACGAAGCGTATCTGTTTTATACAAGGACTTAGTGCATACCGCGCTGTAAACACTCTCCACTTCGGTTATAAAAACCAGTCTCTTAATGTTTTATAAGGCAAAAGTTGCTGTTTGTGCTGAGATCAGTACAAAACACATAAACGCAATGTGGGCACCACGTAGAATTTTTTAATGTTAAACCTGGTCGTATGTAAAGTTGCCGCTAGGCTTTAAAATGTTAAAGCCTGAAATGTATTTGTAAAATATTCACAAGTACGTTTTTCTGCGTGTCTGTCGGTTTGTTACAAATGAACTTCATTAATGCTGTTAGAAGAAGAACCGCTGCCTATGATAATAAATGTACTGAATAATAAATAATAATACTGAATAATAAATACGGTCAAATTTAAAACTTTAATATTCTTTAAAGGTTTAAAAGAAAAACGGCCAAAAATTTCTATCTAAAGAAATGAATTCTTGTAGAAATATAAAGAGGTGTACTAGACTGTAAAACGTTTCAACTGGCAGACATGCGTACGAATATAAATAGTTGCTGAGGGAATCAAAATAAAATGTTCAATCCATCTTGTCGCAAATGATACACAGACATTATTTATTTGATAAAACCAGAGTCATTAAGTGAATGAATACACATTTAACCGTTTAAAGCCTAGCGGTAACTTTACATACGACCAGGTTTAACATTCAAAAATTCTACGTGGTGCCCACATTGCGTTTATGTGTTTTGTACGGATCTCAGAACAAACAGCAACTTTTGTCTTATAACACATTAAGAGATTGGTTTTTATAACCGAAGTGGAGAGTGTTTACAGCGCGGCACGCACTGAGTCCTTATATAAAACAGATATGCTTCGTCTTTAAAGGGTTAATCTAAACGAGTAAAGTCACGCCTGGGTTACTGAATCGATTTTCGGAACGTACTGGTCAACAGTTGTGAAAAGTTTCACTCACAAGTGTATGTAATATTTTCATAATTGCCTGGAATACAAGTCAGAAAATTGTCACCCCAAATTCATCATTTTTCAAAACCCCCCGAGATATAAGCGGTGGAAAGTCACTTGAGAGTGACTATTAATTTTAAGAATCCCCTGAGATGCAACTGTCACGACAATTTACGGATCTATTTATAATTACCCAACGGAGCGAATTCTAGCCTAACTGGTTTACTGCGCCTGCGCAAAATAGGTTTAGGTTCTTGCCTTTCGGTTGCTTGCTGAAAAGTGCTATAGATATTTGTGTCCCATAGTCATATATTTTCTATGTAGATATTGCCTTTTTCGAAGGTAACACACACTTCACCAACTTTCAGACATCTTTTTGTATCTTACTCATGCACGAGCACACGAAAGCACGCACGCAGATACATACACACATAAGGAAGACCCGGAGCAATACGACAGGTTGTGTAAAAATTGTATTCCCTGTAAGCGCCGTTGAAGTTTGCGTATATTAAACAACGATACTTTTTCTTTGAGTTCCGAGACTCAAAGCGCGATCTGTAAGCCAAATCCTGTGAAAAAAGAAAGAACAGTAATAGAAATTTGTATATATTTTACGTATATTTTGTGCGTTGCTTTTATTGTCTTCCGCGAAGCTGTGCACATGCAGAAGTTATGTAGGGATCCTTCGTTTGTTTAACGGCGGTTTTCAACCTATAGAGGCCTACAGTATAGCAACGTCACAAGCAAATATCGACTGAAGTATGATAAGTTAGGATTTCATCTTGGTACGCTTTACCCATTTTGAGTGTGCCTATGTAATATGCATGGAAGGATCCGATTTTTACGCGTGTTCGCAAAATTGCGAAAAGTGACTAGATTTGTCATGTCTGTCCTTTTGTCTGTCCGCGTGGAACAACTCGACTTCCACTAGATGGATTTTAATGACATTTGGTATTTGAGGATTTTTCGAAAAGTTGTCGGGATAATTCAGGTTTCATGAAAATCTGACAAGAATAACGAATACTTTACGTCAAGACCTATGTACATTTATGATAATATCTCGCTGACTTCGACTTAGAGTGAGAAATGTTTCAGACAAGTTGTAAACAAAGTTGTAGACAAAATCAAAACGCGCAATTTATATTCAGTAACTTTTTTTTTCCGGAAATCGTACCCTTTATGAGATAATGTGGAACAATATGGTAGACCCGGACAAGCCACAGATGAGAATACAATACGGCGCATGCTCTTTGCGTGCTGGATAACAAAGGCTACACACACACACACACACACACACACACACACACACACTCACTCACTCAGAATATGTATTACTTACTCCTTTTCCACGGCAACAATGGTTACGCGAACGCACTTCAATGTTACGTTATAGTGGTTTGCCTGTCTTATTAGGTTACTGGTTGCATTATGACAGAGCGTCTTGTTCGAAATAGAAATCCGTGCGATTGTTCGAGTAGACCTGTTGCAAGCAACGTACCAACATTTTACGATGCAACTGAGCGGACCCCTTCCTTGCCTACAATTAAAACTTATTCTCCCGAATTCGAATTGAGCCCCAATGCCCGCCAGGAGAGCTACCGAGCACTGAAGTGACTGTCAGCCCAATTTTTATTGAGATGTCTCGAACTCAATTCTTGACTCAGAAACTGGTAATATAGACAGAGGAGTTTCGTTGATCGAATCCTTTCATGTAATGCAGAGAAGCACATTAAAATAAGCTAAAAGCGCTTCGAAGTGTCAAACGTGTTTAACCCAAGAACTAGCCACTTTATTGACAGGTGTAGTAGCTTTGTGTGCCGCCTGTCGAGTCGATTCCGACTCCCTGTACACGCAATGTCCTCGGTGTGCGAGACGTGATATTGTTCGTCTTTTGTCATCTTTCCCATTTACGGCAGGCATTGGCATGTCTGATGAAGTGCCGTGTGTCACTGTTTGTATTCCACTGGAGCGATCGTAACAGCTGGTGCTACGAAGCTGCCAGACCAAGACGTAAATATTCTAATCTGCTGCCCTACTTTACAACATGCGTGTAGCAGTTGGACGTGCGATAACAGCTCTGCCTTATCACTCTTAATGGCCTTATGAGGCTATGTTTGCTTTATTTGGAGCTGGGCCAGCGCGTTCCGTGCAGTGATTACGAAATAGACAGCCGAGGAGAGGCGGTTCGATTACGGGAAGAGGCAAGCATTTTTCTCTGGCATGAAGTGTCCGGATCGACTCTGGGTCCCATGTTAACTTGGTAAGCGAGGCTTTTTCCTCGGGGGTAAGGCAGCCACTGCTAAACCTGACCACTAACCACCACTCAGGGCGCACGTTTGGAATGTGTGGAGCTGTATTTCCACTGTCCTATATACCTTCGCGGCGTGACGCTTAATTAAAACATTTACCTTTGTGTTTTATTTATAAACTTCCTATTCCAACGGATTCGAGTCAAACAATTTTGCCACGAAATATTTAAAGATTTTTAAAGGTTTGATGAAAGTTTTTTTCCAAGGCTACGTCATCAATAAATGTGTGAAATTTGAGATTTTTACTGGGACAAATATTTAGATTAGCAGATCCCAGTGGCCGTGTGGTCTAAAGCGTAGGTCTGCAGCCGCTCTCTTGCTGGAATTGCGAGGTCGAATCCCGCCGGGGGCACGGATGTCTGTCTCTTCAGAGTGTTTGCCTTGTCAGGTAGAGGTCTCTGCGACGGGCTGATCACTCGTCCGGAGGAGCCCTACCAAATGTACTGTGAGTGTGATTGTAAAGCCTCGATAATGAGAAGGCCCTGGCCCTCTAGGGGATGTTGCGCCATGATACAAACATTTAGATTATGATTTTCTGTGATGTGAGTCTGTGTAGTTTGGTAGGTGGGTAGATAACATTTTTTCTGTTGAATCTATTTTCTACGTCTTTATCCTGAATATGCAAGCGGCAGGTTTTTCCGACACAATAGTATATACATGGAGATGCATTGCGTTATTTCCCAGAAGACCGTAGACTTAACTTTGTGAAACCTGCGGATATTAAATTATCAGGAGGGTAAGAATTATGTGATTCTGGTTTATGAGATCGTGTGGTTTCGTAGCTGATTGCCAGCGTTTCTGAAGGACCCTACTGCATCCATTTGTAGTACAGAAATAAAGTTGGACGTAGCGTTTTCCTTCGAAACGATGTTAACCACGTACAGCATTACATTGTGCCATAACCCAGAGGGCCACAATAGATATCGTGAAGTTTCTATCTCTAATAACTTTGAGTGAATATCATACAAACGGAGAAAAATGTATAACGAACTAGCATATGCTGGCTTCTGACAATTGTACGAGCATTGTGGTTCGATCGAGGGGTGAGACGGGCGGGAAGATGCAGCACACACAGAAGAGGCGAGAAGTGCTTGTTAACGAATTTCAAGACGGATGATCACGTTGCCAGATGACCTTATTAGTAACATTTTTACCAATCCAGGAGATGTTTTGTGGGCCACATGCGGTCCGCTGGTTATCTGTTGTTGAGCTACGGCTTACAAGGTGATTATGGCGTTTCCTGTTTGCTTTCGTTGACTTCGCAGGATGTAGGGCCAACTTACCTTCAGACGCCTAACATTTTCCATGTTACGAAATCGAATTTACGCGGAAGGCAGTTGTGAGTTGAAAAATGGAGTAAAGTTATAAATCCACAGAGATAAACTGATTTTGGTACCAGAAATGGGGAATTCCGTCCACTGTCTTGCCCCTGTTTCTCTGAGATTCGCTTTTAGACCAGTTTCCTTCTTAGGAAGAAACGGACTAACCTTTTGACGTCACACTTCTGTTTACATGTGACTGTTTTTGTTCTTCAAATGTTGAAAAAGTAACTAATTTTCACGAAACTTAGTATGAAAATCAATACGTAGGACGGTACTTCGATGTCGTAGGTTATGATTTCCTACAGGCTGCCATAACAACATGGCGGGCGCACGAATTTGTGAGGAGGGAGAGTCATTAGCGCCAAGTACTTTTCGGTCCTGAAATAATTAATGTCTGATAATATTCTTAAAAGAATGCGCTGAGGTAGAATATTCGTAAAATATGTTGTAACAAGATGGCGGCCGTGCGACTATTTTCTGTGGAGCAAGGAACGTTAGATTGGTCGTGGAGATATATCATAAGCTTACATGAAGAGTATTTTTAACTTAACAATTAGAAAGACGATAACGCTTCTAAACCTTGAGTTCATAGCAGACAAGATTAATGTATACCGAATCCGTCTTTGAGTAGATACGCCTTAGATAAAATAAAATAACGTTATTAATACTAAACATTATGTAAACATAGAAGTAAATGCAGTAGAAAAGTAAGCACGGATTTTATGGTAGGGCCCACTGTTATGTTCCTCTTATGCCTATAATGTATCCATGTAGTTTCCTGACAAAAATTTTGTGTGCGTTCTAATGCGTCCTGCATTGGCCATTTAGCTCATCCCTTTTGCTCTGACATTCCTAGTAATATTTGGTGCGGCTTACACAATATGAACACTTCAGTATGTAATATCCTCCAGCCTTTTGTTACTTCGTCAGTCTTGTTGCTTTTTAAGGCACGTACGGTTCGATCCTGCTCAGAGAATGAGAAATTATGAATCGTTGTAAAAGTTTCCTAAGGATTTTTCAATCATATCTCGAAAGTAACAGAGAAATTCCAGCCATCTTTCTTGTAAAATGGAACAAGATTTCTGGATGCTGAAATAATTAAACGATTTTAAAATGGCAATTTTATCAGCCTGTATTCTCATGCGTTTGTTACAACGGCGATTCTTCCTTGTCACAGACGTTTGGTTAACGTTTGTCTGAAAAATGAAAGTGGACTATCCTTTCAGCCTGCAAACTTTAACGGATAAACTGTGCACTGAGACACAAAAGAGTAATAAAATTCGACTGAATTGTGATTAGTTTTGAGAGAGGATCGATGGTTCACGTACAGTTTATATGGCATTCTTGAAACGGGAAACAATGTTGTAGTTCCATTGTGTACGCCAGAAGTCTCGGGCCTGACTGACGGAGAGATCGGTTTGCTAACTGACGTCTCCGTGGCCTGTTTTTTGTACAGTCCCTCCAGGAATGTTATGGAAGTGTACTGCAAAACAGGCCTCGATTCTCTCCTTTCAAAATTTTCGAAATTAATTATTTACAATTGCATTAAGTATAAAGCTGAAACTGCATCGTCAATGAAACTGAGAAACAAATTACTCTATCGTTACTATAATCACCCCTCATATCTATTCCTAGTCCAGATGTGTCGGTTTCCAGCTTTTGCTTAGACGCAGCCTGTGCTAACAGCTTACCTGTGATTTTCCTCCTTTCAGGTAAGCACTGAGAGAGTAACGAATCTTCGATTCACGTCTTCCCTGCCGAGCACTAGCATTATCAAGGCCTTAAGCACTATATATTTAATGCAGTTGATAGTGATGTTAACTACAATTACTAAACATTAACTAAGTAGTTGAAGAATGCGTTCTTCTCGGATACGGCACCGTGTTTACTAGATAACTAGTGAAGTTTTGCAGACCCTACGTTCTCCAACTTTATGTCTTTTACCCTGCTGAAGGAAGCAAGAAGCTTCTCCGAAAGAGTGGTACCTATCTACTAAGGTATGTGGCATCACATTCCAGAAGACTTGCCACTTGCCTTCGTGAGAACCTTGCGGCTTAGCTTCGCTGTGTTGTTATTATTATTATTATTTCTGTATTTTTATTTATGACTTTACTATCGAGTTATTCTCCTCACCAAATCAAACTGGTAAGCTACTCACATTCTGAGGACGGATCCTCGTCATAATCACTATCAATGACTTCCATGTAACATGGACCCGTACCTACCTGTTTAATGAGATTCCTTCACATGACAGGCTGTTACGTCCTTTCTATCCACCATTTCACTACTCGTTATGATAAAGAGACGTGGTTCTTCTCCATTATACTGAATAGAGCTTATGGAAATAACTTTCAGGAACTAATTTTTCTCACAGCAGGCATATAGACATATAGAGTGGAGCTGGAAGGGCATATTACATATAACACACAAATCACCTTTGACTTCTGCCCTCTCATTTCAGTAGCAACTCGTTGATTCCTCTACTTTAGTAGAAATCCTGGTCCGGCTGTCGCCATTAGGGTATTCATTAGGTCGGTATTACACAATTTAGTGTTTTGCTAAGAAGGGTGATCAAGTTGAAATCGCTTTCTTTCGACAGCCAGCAACATCTGACGTCCGAGACACTACTAAACTTCAAACAGGTGGAGGCGGTTATTATGGTTTTCGGTTATTTAGAGCACAGCATCAAATGCTAGGTTTATGCATGGTGGAACGAGAATTGTTACAGGTGTGTCTTTTATTGTGTCCCTGGGCATGGCTGCTTTAATGAATAGAAAGTCCGAATCTTGTGACAAGTTCGGTATCCGGGGACACGAAATAACGAGAGACCTGTAGCTTGCACATAATGTGATCGAGAGTGATGATTCGGAAGGGATTCCAAAGGAAATGGCCCACTCTGTACTCTCTATATGTTATTACCCCAGCATTTAACTGAGAGAACTGAAGGACATTATAAATTACTTAGGAGAAACATCCTGTAGATGGAGGTGAACAGTACTTCCAAACCACCGCTTAACACCCCAGAAGGCCTAATTTTAACCTTTTAACTACGAATGGCGACTGTACTAGTCGCGCAGGGGGCATTTAATAGAAGTATTACTGCAACGTCTGGTTGTAGGATGCAGGCTTTTCCGAAACGTTATTACCTGTGTACCAGAATACTTGGCGTCGCATTCCACAAGCCCGAATGGAAGTACTTCTTCCTTAAATATGGAGGTAATATATTCCTCCATAGTGCTGGTAACTGTTTACCGGTGTGCACGGCGCCAAACCCCAGAAAACGGCAGAATAATAGTTTACTTCTACTCCTAATATGTAGGCACGTTCTTGGAGGTGACTACCAGTTTTAATGTGTTCCATGTCCGTGCACTATATTATACAAAAACACTAATCACCAACAAATGCACAAAGAGAGTTTTATCGTCAATCGTAACACACTCCTACATGTTTCGACCCTGCTGGATCATCTTCAGGGAGAACTTTTTTGTTATCATTATACTAAGGTTGCACTTTATAGTTGAGTGAGAATGTGCTGTTGACTGTGTACTGTGTACTGGAGGCGTGAACTCTCTGCGGTCCCGGCCTGCAGGGAGTTCACGCCTCCAAAAACAACGTAGTACACAGTAAACAGCACATTCTCAATCAACTATAAAGTGCAACCTTAGTATAAAGATAACAAAAAAACTTCTTCCTGAAGATGACCCAGCAGGGTCGAAACATGTAGGAGTGTGTTACGACTGATGATAAAATTCTCTTTGTGCATTTGTTGGTGTTTAGCGTTTTTGTGAATACCAATGTTTGAAAGCAATGTGTGCGTTAAACCTGCAGATGGAGGCGGCTTGTTTCTCCGAAGCTTTGGTATCCACGGAACTGTATTGTGTTGGAACCCAGAAGACCGTAACATGAAGAGGCAACACCGCGAAACCCGAAAACTCTAATGGGTTCTGAGCTGATAAACAGCTTGAAAGTTGGGCTCTTGTCTCTCGGCTAAGAGTTTACTTCCCTGTGTAGTACAGAGCTTTCCCTTATCCGGCTCATATGCAGCACTGTAATTATATTAGTTGTTCTGTAAAGATTTATGCTGCTGTGCTGGCAAGTTCAACAAGTAGATTAAGCAAACCGGAGGTGACAAAAAAAGGCCCGTGAAGCGTAAGCCTGCCTCCGAGCTGCATTGTGTCAACAAGATATCATAAATTACGTAGCGACCCAAGGAAAAATAATGGACAAAAAGTGTTTGATGGATTTGTCTGGAAGCTTCTTACGTTACGGACAGAATACTGAAACACAGTTACAAAAATTGTAGTGGAATTAGCTGTCTACTTCAGTTACTATTTTTTTTTTTTTGAAAAAGAAGTCGATATTATATTAGACCGCTGTTAATGAAATGCCTGAATCGTCGAAATCGACATGACAAAGAATCGAAGACGGATAGTCGCATGTTTCGAAAGATGAAATTAGTTCAGACATAAACTGCTGGAAACAAAGGCTTTATGCTGTCTTTCACAATAATTCGTTACCAATAAAATATTGGTCCCTGTTAAAATTTACACATTTTGCTTCTTGTAAGTTGTCTGTGAAATAAATCGTTAAAATCAGCAACTACGGAAAAGACGGGCTGAATAAAGAAGCATTTTTGTACCTACAGTTTGATATTCTGTTCATAACGCATGAACATGCCTTTCTTTACAGCCGATTCTTTTTGTATGTGTCTTAAAAGTTATGTTTTGCATCAAGAAGCCTTGTCTTTGCGCAAGTAACACCATCGCCATTGTATCTGCACCTGCAGTTACATTTTCTGTAAAGAATTTTCATGTAACTTCTACGAAACAAACGAGTTTCAAAACTGAACTAGTATTAAAATAAAGTCTGCCTTTGTCTGTCAAATTTTCCGGGCCTGTAGGTGTAGATTGAGTCGCCGTGTGAGCAAGCCACTGTCGTATGAAGTTTCAGATTCTGACGACGGGTCTTTCAACATTAGACCTAAGGTTTTATGGTTTGTACTCATATGTCTATGATCAGTAGGATGAAATAGGTGAGGCATGAGAGAGATAAGATACGTAACAAAATTTTGGTCCGAAATCCTGGAGGAAGAATAACAATGGGGAGTTCTAAGCTTGGTAGGAGCAAAATATTGAAAGGAATCATGGAAAAAAAGGCTATAAAGTATGGACTGGATTCACTGGCAGTCTCTTGTGACGTTGGTAACGAACCTGAAGGTTTCATAAAAGGTGGGGTATTTCTTGTCTAATTAAGCAACTGTTAGCTTCTCAACAACGACGTTATTCATGTAATAATTAAATATGTCACATGTTGGACAAAAGCAGATCAGGGCATCTAATGGAATATTTCAGAAATTAGAAGAAAATTAAAAATAAAGGGAATAAATAATATATATTATATACGGACATATCCCTCAGCAAGGGTGCACATATGTAGTAAGAACTGTTGACATTTGATCTGGATTATTGTTCAGAAACTACTGTGCAGTGTCAAGAAAAACAATTTATAAGGTTACATTTTCAGGTTCCTTCGAATTTTATTGTACATAGATGGTTTGTGCGACGTGCCTTATAGACAGAAAAGAAAGGATAGGCATTCTGTTTTCTCTGATTGCAATTGCGTTTTACCTGAGGAAATACATATCGTTTAGGCCTAAATGCACTTTCATATTCAAATATGTACAAAATTTACAGGTAAGCAAATATACCTTTGTATAATCAATATCATATTCTTGAAAGTTTTAGTGCAGTGGACGGCTGTGAACTCTCATAACCTGTACACATTAAATTTGAAATATATTTCATGCTTATAGTGACCCATATAAAACTTCTACTCTGTTTGTCTTTAGTTTCCATGAAAATAAAATGTAAATGTCAGTCATTTACGATAACATCAGCAGGCGGCAAAAGTATACAGCAATTGGTAATGCAATGTCGACATTTTCGGGATATTTTAGCCTCTCGATTGCGTAGTAGCCTCTTTGTTCTGACAAGCCATTTTTTGTCCTGTTTGAAGGAGGCACCTTTGTTCTACGAAGCTGTTTTGTTTTCAGGGAATGGAACTGTGAAATTTTCCCGTTGAATTTTCAAAAGGCATGTCAACATTGTCACACAATAATTTGTACCATGTATCTTAACTTATTTACCACCTTCCTGGGAGGCTTGCTTTACGTTCTTCTGGTATGTAATGAAATGTATTTTGATAAATATTTACGAAGGTTTAAAAGGATGGTCAATGCGTGGTGTTTCCTAGATCTTGTAAGGTAAAGGATAAGCCGTTACAACCTTAAATGTAGCCCACGTATTTCACTAAAACATAACAATGTCTAGGCATAATTCCCGGTCATATTCACGCATTTGTTACATTTTGTAAAACTCTAAAAATTACATCACTGCAGAAATTATGACCTTGCATTCTCAACCATTCTCAAAGAGCCATTTAGGTCTACACTCTCTCACATTGTCGAATCGGTGACGTCCCAAGTTTTGCTTCAACTCCCCACAATCTGTTCTTCAGTTGGTGCACGTCCTTCATGCACTGGGACTATCGGTGCCATCATCATCTTGGATGTCTCTTCGACAGTTTTCAAAATTTTTGGCGATATTTCCTGACATACGGCACTCTCATTGCGTCGTGGTCATTCACATCTCTCATTTGGCTGTAAATTTCGATGACAGAAACATATCTAAGGTTTTTAAGAACTTCTCGGGACTAAGTATCCTAACACGTGGTTGGTGCACATGACTAGCTCCTGAGTGAATCTTGCGCCATCTGTTGCCTGCTAAAGGTGTTGCCTCTTGCGAAAAATACAATGCTGGATTAACGACAAGTTACAGGCTATGGAACCTTACTTACCGAATATACCTCATACAAACCAAACTTTACCGACTATCGAAAGCACTAGAGTGTTTTAACTTTTCTGAAATCTGGTGTTTGTCTAGAAAATATTTGAAGAAATTAATTCCTACGTAACACAAAGTACCTTATGTCTCCAATACAAATTACAAACTGTTAACGCTTTGTGTGGAAATTATAGCTGTTCATGCTGAAAATTATTCGAAACATATAGCCCTATACATGTAGGGATAAATACGAGCACATTATGTGGGCAAAATGCAGGTGATATCGGCGTGTATAGTATAATCGACCTACTTCTTGCTCTCTTCTTCCCTTCTTCCGGTAGACCGATTACGTCCCGTACCAGCTGTGGCCGGTAGATTCATGACCTTCACTCGAGGGAATCTACGTTTTGTGTGTCCAGAGGCATTAGTACCCAGTCCTTTGATCTTTGTTTGAATAAATACGCGAAATAATAAAGTTTATATTGGTTTAATTGAATAAAAATTGTTGTTCGTTACACTTGGTTTGCTGAATGTCTCACTGCATTAAAATGCCTTCTCACCTGGCCGACCGCCTCGGTGTATACCCAAGTTCGAGCGACACACGTAAAATATGTTTTATAATGGCGTTAAATCTTGGATCACAGTAACAGTTTAATTATAATTAATTTTGACGACACATCACCTCAATGTAGTAGCATTCCAGCACTCAAAACATAATAATTTTTAATTTCCACTGTGTTACTTAGTACTTGTTGAGAATGATGCAATTTTCGCGTCCCTCATTGTTGGACAAAACGAGACAGAGCTGCTTTCCTCCGTTTCCCATATACGTCCTAATTTAAAAAAACTCACAATTTTCTCATTGGTTAACATGATTTGCAAAACCCTCTATGGCTACTTCGAACAAAACGACTGCAGTCCAAATGCTCCTACACCACCAGTTATGGCTACCCCAACTGTCAACTTCTCAAGTCACTTTGAGTTTTAGTCTCAAAAGTCCTTTGTCTCTCCATTCCCTGTCCGATCAGGTCACTGGCTGCTAGTCACATACCTTCCTCTAAACATTACGTGTTTCGGTTCATTTACTTATCCAGAACAAAATATAATTTTTAAATTAATTTACGTACCCTGATTCTCAATTAAACTCGAACCCTGTCCATATGGTTACAATAGTAAAGAACTGCTCTAAATATTTGTATTGTGAATTTCAGCTAAGTATAAAATATAAATTCGGTTCATGCCTTAAAAAACACACACACACACATACAGCTTTTCACTTAGGAAGTCAAAATCCGGTTAATGCTGTTAGCTTAAAAGGCGACATTTTTATGAAAATCATATGAAACACATCTATGCGATATTTACGACAGATGCAGCGCCTTTTCTTTCTAAGTGCATTGCATACAAACTATAATAACTAATTTTGTGTCAAGCGTTAAAGGTGTTCAGAAAAATTGCAGTAGATTTTTTTACAGGTGTCAGATATAGTGGGAGATCACCGGGAATATGTAACGTAGAACAGGTGAGTCCGTCATAAATTTTACTAGGTTGCTTCTCGAATTCTCTTGGTGAGAGGTCTGTACTGCAATGATGGGTTCGACTGCGTTGCTGAATAGCGGAATACGCAGATATTTGGTGCTGTGTAGTAACAAGAGGCTGCTGAAGTACGCCAGCAAACACACCTCATTCTAATAACGCCGACTGTGTTTTGTTCCTGCAGATTTAACAGCAGCACACTTGTTATAGATCTACTTAAGGTTTCTTTTCAGTCTCCTTGGACCAAGTTATGAAGCCAGGAAGACTACCATTGTCTGGAAAGCGGCTGTGTTCGGTTTTTTAAACAAATTACACTGTGCAAAGCCCAAAATTTACGAAAGCGAAAATACCTAATCTTGGTTAATTTCGGGGTGCTGAACACGAAAATTACATTAAAAATGGGGAATTGCCTCAGGTTTTCAAGTTACGGAAGGCATCTCACCTGACCTTAACTCACAGACTGCTACGTCTGTATGGTGCCTCCTATTCAGAAAGAGATTACCAAGAAAAAAAGTGGACAGTGAAGTACCGAAATATACCACCGTCCAGTGCCTCGCTGTGAAGATCTGCCTATTCCAGAACCCCTCGACGGTGTTTCCTTAGACTGTGATAAGGAAGAGGAAAATACACCCGAAGAAACAAGGCAGTCACCTACTTTAAGAGCACCGGAATGTTTCCTGAACGTAACCTCTGCCGCACCACATAAGATCACGCAGAAAGAAATTTCTAACCTTATCAGAGACCTAGACCTGTCGAAGAATCAAGCAGAACTGTTGTCTTCAAGATTTCAACAGTGAAATCTTCGGGACTTCACTGCGAAAGTGAAAGGATTTCGCTCCCGCCAAAAAGATTTAGAGGAGTTCTTTATGACACAAGGTGAACTGAGTGCTTGTAAGAATGTCGAGGGTCTGATGGCAGCAGTGAACATCAGGCACAATCCGGAAGAATGGCGACCATTCATAGACTTTTCCATGCATAGCCTAAAAGCAGTGTTGTTACACAAGACCAATGTACTGCCTTCAACCCCTCTTGCCTACGCCATCCACAAACAGGAAGCTTATGAAAACATTAAGGAAAATCCCAACTACGTGAAGTACAAGACATATCAATTGCACATTGGCGGTGATTTGTAGGTAATTGCCATTTTGAGGGGACTGCAGAAAGTTTACACAAAATTCTTTTGTTTCCTAAGTGAATGGGATAGCCGAGCCAAAAGCGTTCACTACAGCAAGAAGAACTGGCCTGTACATAAATAACACACAGCTGGAACAAAGAACGTAGCTCATCAGCCTCTTGTAGGTTCATGTAAAGTGTTGCTTCCCCCTATACGTATTAAATTGGGCCTCATGAAAAATTTTGTGGAGGTACTAGACAGAAATGGCCCTGCATTCTCATCCTTGTGTGAGAAATTCACAAAGCTTAGTGCGGAGAAGATTAAGGCGGGTGTGTTCATTGGCCCCCAGATACATCCGCTTTTCAGAGACGCCCAATTTGACCTCGTTCTCTGTGACAACGAGAAGGCAGCCTGGAATGCCTTTAGACATGTTGCGACTGGTTTTCTAGGAAATGTAAAACTGTCGACTTCAGAAAGCTTGTGGAGGATCTTATAAATTCTTATGAGAAGCTCGGCCGCAACGTGTCATTCAAGATGCATTTCCTGCGTTCACACTTCGATTCCCTTCCGGTTTGCTGTGGTGCCTTAAGTGATTAACGTGGTGAGAGTTTTCACCAGGATATTTCAGCAATGGAGAACAGATACAGGGGAAAATAGAGTGCTGCCATATTAGCCGATTACTGCTGGGCGGTGAAGAGGGATGCTCCGGAAATTCAGTACAAGCGAAAAAGCGCCTCGTTTAATTCATGTAAGTTCACAGTTGTGTCCTGCTTCCATCCAGCAATATAAACAATTCTTTTTTTACCAGAGCCAATCCCGTAATTTAAATGCTAGTTTGATGTTCTGCATTGCAAATTCTACCAAGTAAACATGTTTTCTTTTCCGTAACAGGATACAACCCCAAATTTTTGCACAGTGTTATTGTTACGTTTCATGGGAGGTGACATACGTGCAGTTATTTTCCCAAAATCAGTTAAAGCTTGGGTGATCAATAGCAGTACCTTTGTTAGGTGGTTGGATTATTGATTCACTGTTTAGCCTGCTAGTTAGTTTGTTAATTGACAGATGTAATATTTTGTTAATCTGATTCGTGTATAACAAGAAAACATCTGGAAGTTGGAAATGCAGTACACAAAATAGCCAACGTTACTTTCTAAATTTATTACTTTATATAGAAATTAAATAATTTAATCAAATTAGTGGAAGTCTCGCATGCAGACATTCATCAAATCCATAGAACAGTTTTTCGGACCCGTGGACAGATGTGTTTACAGCTTTATGTAAACCAGGTTATACTATCACCGAAAATCTGAGTTGCCCAATAATTATTTTTGACTCTTCCGTGTTAAAATTCTGCAGCATTTTTGACGTGGTTTATATTATAGACTATATGCAAAAGAGATCCTGACTCTTCTGGGATATTACGCAGCGTATATTGTTAGTTATTTACCGACGTTTCGGGACTTTCTATCGCGTCAATTTTCAGAGGCCAAGCAGTCCCAAGTCTTCATGGACTGTTTGAAATTTGAATTTGGGACCGAGAAGTAGTCCCGGAGAGTCGGTAAATACCAATATACGCTGCGTAAAAACGCAGAAGAACAAAGACACCATTTACACTGCGACGGAAGCCTGAAATCGTAAATGGAAAAGCGCATTTTTAGCCTTGCGTAAAGGCAGAGGTGAAGCTGTCCTTCCACACACTCTGAAGGCATGTGACGGGACGGGAGACGTGAAGGTGCAGTTATACTCGCGCTTCAACCGGAAACTAGATGGAGGTCAGTCGTTTTGTTCCTGTGGGAAGAGTTTCCTTTACCCATTCAATAGGAGACCGTGGGGACCACAGGAAAATTTCTGGACCCTCTGGAGAAGACAGAAATCTTTGTGCCTGCCGGAAATCGAAAACGCTTCCTCCTTCATGCAGCCCGTAGCCTAGTCACTGCACAAACTGACATATACCGTCTTCTACACACAGCCTTTCGGATTTGTTGTGGGTTAATATACATCAGAAAATCTGGTTTTCTTTATGGAGTAACGTATATGGTATGTCAACATTATTTCTGAAAATCTGCGTCGTATATATGTAAAAGTCCACGTGTAGTATTATGTAAGCGAAGCTTTATTAGCAGTTCATTTAGCTGAAAATCAGAATTTTGCAGCTTTAGATGCAAATCTCTAATGTCGAATTTTAAAGACGGTATTTTGAGGTTTAAGCAGTAACATTGTATTACCCACAACCAGATATAACCTCCACATAAGACGTTACTTGTATTACCATTTTAACAAGCACCTGTCACTTTATTAAGATGCCGGTAAAATCCCAGTTAAAACCGTCTAATGTGTCGAGCTGTGGCAGACTTATAGGTACAGTGTTGGCAAATGTATGCCGGGGTCTCTGTTTAGGGGATATAACCCGTCAAGCTTCCTAGAGACGCTGGCGTGTAGCGTTCGACTGCATTTATTGTGTGAATAACTGAGCATCGTCTAACGAAAGAGTAGCACACTATTAAATATAAACAGGGAGTTAAACCTACAGAACCAATGTTTGTTGTTCCTACCTCTTAGAAAACGTAATGTAAACATTTACACAGCTGGTTCTGTTCACCTGTCTTTCTTCAGAGTGCAGGCTCTTAGCAAGAAGATTTTGGCTTTACGCTTCATCAAAAATATTGACCCTCCCTTTCTTTCTTTCTTTCTTTCTTTCTTTCATTCATTCATTCATTCATTCATTCATTCATTCATTCATTCATTCATTCTTTCATTCATTCTTTCTTTCTTTCTTTCTTTTTGTTTGTTTGTTTGTTTCTTTCTTTCTTTCTTTCTTTTTCTTTCTTTCTTTCTTTCTTTTTTTCTTTCTTTCTTTCTTTCTTTCTTTCTTTCTTTCTTTCTTTCTTGTTTCGTTGTGTCTTGCTTTTTGGTTTCTCTTTCTTTCCTTCTTTCGTGCTTTTGTTACTTCTTTCAGCGTCTAATTTCCTTTCTTTCTGAGTGTGGCTCCTGTTGTTTTCATCCTTCTTAGTCGAGTTTCATTTAGTGACTCAGTGTTTCCGACCATGTAGGACGTCGTGACACTATGACAGTCAACAGTTAACTTGAAGGGCGGCAAGAAAGCGGTCGTAGTATAACCTGAGGGATTATCTTGACATTTGCTGGGAAGGACTGAGAAAACTACTATAAGGTTCATGAGAATTGACGGTGCTCCGGCTAGATTCGAATCGGGCAGCTCTCAAATGCAAATCAGAATTGTTGACGCTTGAGTCATCGTGCTCGAAGTTTCATTATTTCAGCTGTAGTTTCTTGTGTATTTTTTCTTGAATTTCCCCTCCCTGCTTCCATTTGTATTTTCTTTAAGGATGTCCTTTATAAATTGCGTTTGACCTCATAATTCGCTTATATTTATGTTTAATGTCTGCAGATATAGAGGATGGCAAATTTAAAAATGATTAGCACTGATCCGGATTTCATCGATGACATCCTAACACGTACTTTCACGTCATAGATGGGATATTTATACGCATTTCTGCGCAATTTGTGCGAAATGGCTTTAGAGGTCGTTAAATCAATTAACAATCCTAACATTGCAAACATTGATAGCCATTTCAGTGTTCTGCTTGGCTGGAGCGTGTCTGCACTTGTTAGTGCCTGACATTTGTGGTAAATGCCCTTTCATTTGTTGGGTCGCTAGAAATTCCTACTCATCGGTGGAAGTGCAGCGATAATAGGCTAAGAATGATAGCATTTATATAAACAGCAAATTGGTGTAGCAGAAACGCTGTAGACGTTTATTCTGTAGGTGCCTGGTTTGAATTTCGGCCGGTATACCGACTGTCCTACCTAAGAATCTGAATGTTTCTCCTTGGCCCCAGCAGGCAAATGTTGGAGTACTAACTCCACAATACAAAATTCTTTCAAATTTTTCACAAACAGATTCTACCAGTTTCTAGTTCCTTACTTACTGAGTGACTTTTCGTGATAATGTTTTGGGCTACGCTTTGTCATTTTTTAATTCATACTTTTATTCATAGTAAGGCTGGCCATATGCGGATCGTTTCGTAGCCTTTCCCCTTCTACATACTGTTGACAGTAGGTGTACAGGGCTTTTATTTGCACTTGATCACACTCAAACACACACCACAGTCTGCAGGACTCCTCTGGACGAGGGATCGGCCCGTCACAGAGACCTCTGCATGACAACACAAACACTGTGCAAGAGACAAACAACCATGCCCCCAGTGGGATTCGAACCCACGATCCCAGCAAGCGCTCGGCTGCAGATCTACGCATTAGACCGCGCGGCCACTGCTATATGCTATATGCGTATACCAGTATGAATTAATAGCATTATTATTTCTTTTGTAACACACTGTGGCTCTGTACGTTGCAAACGATGTGGAAAAATACCAACGGTGTACACGACCAAACGTTAATTCACGTTTACTTTAAAGTCAGGAATCCTAGGTATTTTGGCAAACTTTGCCATCCTCAGGGATCTTACAGTTATGTAAGAAAATTATTAAGGGCATTAAAGACAGTGTTTGGTTTTTATGGTCTTCTGTTAGAACAACGACATATAATTAACAAAATAAACTCTCAGGCACAATTTCAGTCTATGAATTTACTTGATAAAGCTATTAATACGTACCCGAAATGTTTCAAACTCCAAGTCGTTACCCTCATGGGGAACTCCTTTATCAGCAGGTGATGTGTGTTTGAGTGCTTTAAAGTGTTTTGTGTACAAGAAAATTGAAATTAAAAATTTTCCTTACGATAGGAAGAATACGAAGGTGTAAATCCTGCACATAGTGAAAAGACGGTTTGTATTTTCATACACACAGGATGTTTTGTTTGGCTAAACGCTCAGAAAAACCGCTTGTTAACTACTACTACCGCTATTAACATACTGCTGAAAAAATGTTAACTGTTTTATATACAAAATATTTTGGCCTATGTAATCACAGAACTCACCTTGCGCACTTGATATTTCAAACGTGACGGGGATATGTAAAATTTTTATTCACCTTCTGCTTACACTGATGCTGTGTTTGATGGTTTATTTACTTTGCTAATTGTGTAAAACAACACACGTGTGGACACTAAATTTAAGTTAGTTAATGCTAATTAGTTGGCTGCGCGGTCTAAGTCTTAGGTCTGCGGCCGGCCTCTTGCTGGGATCGTGGGTTCGAATCCCACCGGGGACACGGACTTTAGTCTTTTGTGAGTGTTTGTGGAGTCAGGTGGAGGTGCCTGTGACGTGCCGATCCCTCGTCCAGAGGAGTCCTACCGACTGTGGTGTGTGTGTGTGTGTGTGTGTGTGTGTGTGTGTGTGTGTGTGTGTGTGAGAGAGAGAGTGTGACCAAGTGAAAATAAACAACCTCGATACTTCCTGTGAGTAGGTAGAAGAAGTAAGGACTACGGTAATGCAAATTGGCCTAATAATAGCGTTTGTCAAAGTACTTAACGTATTTTTCTTCAAACTTAAAGTGTTGTAGGCAGAAAAATAACACACTGGCATTAAATCTTAACTATACTTGAACAGTTAGTAAAATTCCCAAGAATATGAATATACATATCAGTGTGTTAAGTCCCAGCTGGGGTCAGAAAGGTTTTGTCTAATGCAATTTTACCGTTCATTGTCTCTCGGCTATCGTCTGGATTTGGTCAGAATAGGAACTTCGGGACACTAAACCCCACTTATATAATATTTATTTCAGTTCCACTTAACATTTTTGTTATAACAATATCTCTTAAATTTCTGTTTGTGTTTGGTATCCCGTTGTGTTATCCATAAAATACACAGCACTAAAGCGCCGTCGACACTACTCTTTATTGTTTACTAGCAATAATATTAATTATAAAAGGATGTGTTAATGGTGTTCTTGTAGTGTTGTCTGTTAAAGTTGTTCAGTCTACTTAGTTATTCCTCTAAGGTACATAAACTATTTGGGAAATGACCTGATTGCCAGGTATTTGTCTAAGGTATACAAACTATTTGGGAAATAACCTGATTGCCAGGTATTCGTCTAAGGTATATAAACTATTTGGGAAATAACCTGATTGCCATGTTTAAAACGAAATAGTGTTTTTACCCTCCAAATATAAGCTTCGTTTTTAGTAAGACTATGATTCTAGTCTATATTAAGAAATATCAAACTACTTTTGTACGACGTGTAGTAATTTATGCATGATTCTCAATTTGCCACAATATGCAGCTACGTGACATGCAATGTTTTCATGGCAGTTAAGTTTAAATATTTTCAGAAGTTACACGTTTAAAACAAAACCTCTTAATTCGTGCTGCAGTAACTTAGTTATTAATATTACGCATTATTAATTATTATCTTTATTATTGTATTCTCTAAAATTCCGTACGGACTACATAGTGCTTCAGCCCATTATTACTTTTGAAGTAGTGATCCTCACATGATTTAAGGCCCATCGATTTGGAGAGCAGCCCATCAAAAAGAATATAAGGGTACAAGACAACATAGAACAAGGCGGACAGACAACTACGACTGACAGTTACTACACGTTCCTTGACAAGGTAATTATTCACGGAGCCGTTAATATGCAGCATGATTTATTAATATTTAATCGATTGGAGGTCTAATAAGAGTGTGTGTAGTAGGCCAGCATGTAGAATTCGGTGAAATCGTTACAAGTAACTATTATTTACAGTGTGTCCTAATGCAGAAGCCTGTAATTATATCAATTCATCACATTCACTGTATGACTTCCTTTTTATAGTCACAGTTCCTGGTAACAAATTAAGTTGTGGTAATAATTTGTTGCTCAAGTCTTCTTGAAGTGTCAAGTAGCAACTGTGAGCATGTCAGAGAATGAGCAGGAACTGTAGCACTCCTCACACACCGATTCATGTATCAGCCTGCGGGCTTCTTAGGGGATCTCCTGTCATAAACCCTACCGCCAGAGAAAGGAAATCCTACATTCAAAGCAATCTTAAATTATTTGACAATGATGTGACATAATGATTGAGTCTATTTACTTGTAATTTGTCTATCGGCTAGTTCTTTCATGTTAGAACCACATTGTTTCGGAAAGTGATTCTTTTACAGGTTGATGACTCAGAGGGTGTGATAGTATTCTTCTTCTGCTGGGCTTGTAGATGGAATTACTCTCGAGAGTAGGCGATAGCTCTTCCTAGGGGCCCAAAAGTGTGTGAGTCTAATTCAGTTATTTTCCATCTGAAGAAGAAGTAATACGATTTATTATAAGTTGTAGCTTTTATATGAAGACGTAGGTGGCTGTGAATTTGAAAGTAGCCAATTTAGTGTGTTCCATGTCCGTGCACTATATTATACAAAAACACTAATCACCAACAAATGCACAAAGAGAGTTTTATCATCAATTGTAACACACTCCTACATGTTTCGACCCTGCTGGGTCATCTTCAGGGAGAACTTTTTGTTATCGTTACAGTAAGGTTGCACTTTATAGTTGAGTGAGAATGTGCTGTTGACTGTGTGCTGCGTTGTTTTTGGAGGCGGGACCACAGAGAGTAACAATAACAAAACGTTCTCCCTGAAGATGGCCCAGCAGGGTCGAAACATGTAGAAGTGTGTCACAATTGACGATAAAACTCTCTTTGTGCGTTTGTTGGTGGTTAGTGTTTTTGAAAGTAGCAGTATTAACTTATTATACAATATTATTTTGTTAATCGCCTGGAAGAAACTGCAAATGGTAGGTAGATTGTTTAAGCACGCTGTGTAACTTACAGGTGTNTGTGTACTTGAAGTGCGTTTTGGTGTATGGAATATTTCATTTTCGAATACAGCTACGAACCCCATCTAGAAAGATGATTACTGCGGCCAAGGGGTCTGAAACCTAAGAAGTTTAGTGGCTTAACACTTGAATAATAATAATAATAATTACTCAGTCAGGTTTATATGCGTGCAGACTCAACAGTACGAGAGCCAATTACAGAAGTAACACAAACTACTCAAAATATACACAAGTGACACTTACAGAGCGCAAATTAAAAGTATTAAAAATATAAAGATACCAATACAGGTATGTAATGGCAAAGCATATAAACTTAAATGTTAAGTGGATGCAGCAAAAAATACAAAATGAGAAAAAATAAAAAATGAAAAGCGGAGGAAATTACGACAGTGGAAGATAATACCTAGAAGCCATTAAAAATAGAAGGAATTAATAAACAAAGAGAATAGACAGTGATAAATTGTATGATCCATAGGATAACAAAATGTATACAAGGAAGTGGAATTGAATAATAAAAATAATAATACTTTTTCGTCTTCGTCACCTGCTAATTGTCCCTGTGAAAAACAAGTCAAATTTACTTCGTCTTGACGGTATTTTTTGTGCATATATAATAAACTTTCTCGGCAGAGCTGTGAATTCATAATACTAGTGACAAAGTTATACTTGTGTCGACGACAAGTTTGTTGCTTGTGATTAAGCACAACAGGATGTCACAGAGGGTGACTATCTTTTTTGTGTATCCCTGGAGGTGACATTTTGAAATCACGACCCCAATACTCGGAACACTGTCTGGTGGAAGGTATCGTGTATTTCACACGTGCTGTCACGGCTTAAATTGTGGGCTGTTGAAAGTGTTTATTTCTGTTACAAACTGTGTTACATATTTTCAGCGTAACTGGATTTTGTCTGCATGTTTCAAACATGCATGTTGAGGCCTTACTGATAAAGCACACAGCTCACGCAGCTACTTGTTCATTTCCTAATTAATCCATTACACATGCGTTACGCCAAGTTCAATGTGAACATGGCCGTAGCTTGTACGTGTCAGGAAACTGTGTAACATTTTAACGCACCGTGGCTAACCTGAAACTTGCGTTACGGAAGAAAGAGAAGCGAAAGGGATAATATCCACTTCTCAAAGGAGCGTCTTCCCTTTAGTGTGTAGCATTTGATCCCTCATCCGTCTCGACCTGACAACGCGTTATTCCACCTCTTTCTTGAGTCTCGTTATTCCTACACGTAGAACCGGCTAATAGGACTTGACTCGTTTATTGATAACATATTAGACACGTCTAAGATTCCTGCAGGATGTATGCTTTGTATTCACTTAAAAAGGAAATACTTGGAATTGTTTATGTCGATATCTGGCTCCTATTTAGAATAGTCAAGGATGTCGGAATATCCAGATTAGAAGCTACACTTTCACTCAGAACATCTCCTATATCGTAGTTACATAATGGCTTGTAAAAAAGTGTTTAATGCGCCCATGAAGGAAAGAGAGAGAGAGAGAGAGAGAGAGGAAGAAAAAATACGTGAAGACGAACCAATAAACGGAAGTAAAAAGAATAGAAGAAGCATGTCACACAGAAACCAATCATTTCAATCTATCTCATTACGAAATACAGAACTATAATTGTGCCCCTTGTTTTGTTTGGGTGTGAGAGATGCTCTGTCACATTGAGGGAGGAACATAGGCTGAGGGTGTTCGAGAATAGCGTGGCTAGGGAGGGCCTAAAATGAACAAGGGAACAGGGGCTTAGAGAATGCTACACAACGAGGAGCATTGTAGTCGATAGTGCTCACCAAATATTATCAGATTGGTCAAATCAAGAAAACTAAGATGGGGTACATGTAGGATTTATGGGAATCAGCAGAAGTGCATGCAGAGTTTTGGTGGGGAGACCTGAGGAATAGAAATGAGTTGGAAAACCCAGGCGTTGATGAAAAGATAATATTAAAATGGATCTTCAAGAAATGGGATTGGGAAGCGTGGACTGGATTGATCTGGCTGGAGATAGGGACAGGTGGCTGGCGCTTGTGAATGCGGTAATGAACCTTCGGGTTCCGTAAAATGGGGGGAAGTTATTGACAAGCTGATGACCTGTTAGCGTCTCAAGAAGGACTCTACTCCATGGAGTTCAGTATGGCCATGGAACAATTTGAAAAAAGATGCACTATCTAGATATTATGTCCACCGATTTTTTTTCTGTCTTGTGATGTTCAGGTGTAAAATGTGTGGTTTGTAAATCCAAAGTTGATTGTCTAACAGCTGACACACATTAAGCCGCGATCGTCTCACGTTTTCCGACGGACAGACTGACAAAAACTTCTGGTTTCTGTGTGAAAGACATAGAAGCAAACTTCAGTTTATGAGATATAACAAAACAGTTACAGCATTCTTTTTCTAATTGGCGAGATAGTTTAACAGAACAAGTGCCTGAGAAAGAGCTCTTAAGTTGTTGTTTCACTGAATTCCATTCTTGATTTTAAGACTTCTCTAAATTCCCATTTCAAACTGCATCAATGAACTGGGCATAACCGCAGCATCACTCGTGTATGCCCATAATCATAACGTCTCCTAAATATCTGGATACATTATACTTCTGACGTGATTGATTACGTCAAACGTCACTTCTTTTACTAAGCCCTGTTTTTGGAGGTTGAAAATGGTTTATGCCACGCCAATAGACAAAAGCTAGCTTAACAATTGATGTAAATAATCAAAATATGTGTAGTTGGGGAGGCAGGTAACAAATGCATGTAACGTATTTATGGTGTCACTCAAAGTGTTCTTTTTTTTAACCATCTTCTTTTATAATACATTTTTACCACACTTGGCTTTTCGAAAATCGATGACAAGTTTATTTTGAGCCAGGCATCTGTTACATTGGACCGATAACAAAGTTCTAAATCAATGCCTGTCGTCAAATTTCATTATGAATCAGTGGTCTGTGCTATAATAAAGCGAAGCAGTGTTATGTGGTAGGCAGGATTAAAGTTAGTTATTAAATGTGTTAAATTTTATAAGCTCAACTGTTAGAAAAACCACTTTTGGTGAGCGAAATATGCAGTAAGTCTTTTAGCTTGCTGGTTATTGTCACATCCATCTCACGCAGTTAGGCCTATTTCTGCTAAAATTGTGGTTACAAATTTAATTCAGTTCGTCACTGTCACGTAGGTCCTTCAGAAGAGTGAAGTCATACAATCAAAACCTCTGACATGGTTAACCAGCTGTAGTCGATCAGCTTAAAAGTCTCAGACGAAGGACACGAAAATGACTAAACCGTGCGTAGTAGTCTTTTTGCACTTTGAACAAGAAATTCCATAACCGCCAATTAATGACTTGTAACTCTTCACTTGCGTATGGTTTCTACTGCGAAGTTAATAGAGAACGCTCAAATATTTTACGAAATTTACTCCGTGGTCATATACGAGTATGTGCAATAGCCATGACACTGGGGTGCGCAAGTACTGCAGTAAAACGTATATGATTCGAATCCTTGCACTAAATTTAAATTATGGTAAGTCCAGGTGGATATGTTCAACAATCCAATAAGATTTTTTTGGGGGGAACCCCCCCCCCCCTTCGCGGCCTTACTGGTGGCTTTGTGACCTTTCCTGCCATTTGCAGCGTTTCTCTGGAGCTCTGAGAGTGCGGTGAAGGAAAAATACTACTTAGATAGAAAAGCGTGTTTGGGTAATAAATTTTGGTTTTGAAGCTGGTGTCTTAAGGTGAGATAAAAACGATGAAACTTTAAACGTTTATGTATGTTAACGTTAGGGTTTAGACGGACATGCTGTACTGAATCGCAATTTCTTGTAACGGTTAGAAATATTAAGTAGTGCTGAGAAATATGTGAGCCAGTTCCACTATTAATAGCCTACTATGATGCCAACCGTTGTTGTATATCTCTGAGCAAATGCGGGTAAATGGGCCCATTTTGGGAAATGTTGAAAAATTTCCTTTTATTTACAATATTCTTAAATTATTCTGTTACCGTTTAAGAAGTTAAGAAATTAAACAATTTACATGCATTTTCCATATCTTTGTTTGAAAGTGGGTAAATATAAATGAAAAGCAGGGCACTCAAATAGAAGAGAAGACCCGAGTGAAGCCCAAAAGCCTTGTCGTGACAGGAGAGGCAGTAGGCCTGACACAGACCAGGCTGAAGTACCACGAACATGCCTGTGCCCTGGAAAAATTGCTGAGGGCAATGCCTTGAAGTCAAGGGGAGATCAAACCGTATTTATTTCTGGCGAAGAAAATGACGTTGCAGAAGGAAGTTTTACCAATTCTACATCGACGAAATTCATCCCTATGCAACTTGTACTTGGACAACATGCTCCCTCCACTAACACAGGGCGTTCAGCTGCTTAATTAAAAGGCGGAAACAAAATGCTCAATTCTTGACTTCTGCTACTTGCATTGATGAGGCTCGCCAAACATAAAGCCAAGGACAGCGTACAGGCGACAGTTGTCCATAGCGGCAGAATTTCAACTTTCGATTCGTCCTCTTAAGTTGATTTTGAGGAAGTCCGCGCTGAAGGCGCAGAGGAAGTTAGATATTGTATGTTCTGCAGTTAACTGTACAACTGCCGGGGTTCATGGCAATTTGAACGCTGAATACAGTGTGTGAAATGCGCTGTATTTTACCGTGAGAAATGCATCAGTGCAAGAGGCTGTGAAAGATTCACTTGTATAAACTGCGTGTAACGAACTGAGATAGGCCTGTAGAATTTACATCCCATATGTAACTATCATAAAATTAAACGTGTATAACCAAAGCCAAATTTTTCATCAGTAATTTTCAGTATTGGTGGTCCCATTCGCGTTAACTGCTGGTCCAATTCACCCGCAAGCAGGCGGGTGAATACGACAGTGTAGAGACTTTGCAAGATGCGATATACCAGCATTGCAGACTGTCCAATAAGTAGAAAAGAAAAACGTATATTATAGGGGAAGGGCCAGCCTTACCGAAAATAGTATCGGAATAATTTCCCGCCCACTCAATATGGTGTAGTAGCTGATTTTGAGGCGCATTCGCAACGTTACGGAAAGCGACTTTTAGCTTTTTCATGTGTGTTTGTCTGTCTGTCTGTCTGTCCGTCCGCATGGAACAGCTCGGCTTCAACTAGACGGATTTTCATGAAATTTGATTTTTTAGCTTTTTCGAAAATATGTCGAGAAAATTCAAGTTTCATTAAAATCTGACAAGAATAACGGTGCTTTACATGAAGACCTACGTACATGTATGATAATATCTCGCCAGTTCCTCTTAGAACAAGAAATATTACAGACAAATTTGCAAAGAAAATCGAAACCCACATTTTATATTCAATAACTTTTTTTTCGAAAATCTTGCTGTTTATGAGGTAATGTGCAAAAATATGGTACAGCCCGACAGGCCACAGACGAATATATAATACGGCGCATGCGCGTTGCATGCTGGACAAATAAGGCTACGGACACACCCTCGGAATATGGTTTCATGAACGCGCCTCAATATTGCGTTTATGCATACGTTGCCTGTCTTGTCTTGTTTGTGGTCTCATTTCACCCGAAATTACCTTGCACGAGTAAAATCTAATTTCTTAATTAGCATGTCATGACTTCCTTAACGTTTTAGCTAATAGTCTGTGTATTTTCATTCTGAAAGGGGAGGTAACAACATCCCGGAAGAGAAACGAGGACTTCTGTTTGTTTAAATATAAGAAACATACCTATTTGTGATACACTGTGAAGTTTGTCAGGCTTGTGTTGTAAAAATGCCAAGGGAGTCCATGCATAAGAGGACCTGGCCCAGGATCCGCAGCCTCTTGAGTGGAAGGGCATGGAAAAAGACGTCAAAGAAAACAAACCAACCAAGGAAAGTAGAACGGAAGAGATAAAATCCGAAAAGTAACAGGAGAGTGCAGCAGCCGAGTACAGTTCTTTTGTCCGCTGCGTGAATACGTTGCAGCACGTCACAGGCCAGCTGCCTGGTGTGCGATAATTTCAGACGTGTTGCTGATGGATTGTGGCCAAAGAATTATAGGAGGTAAACGTGACAGCCGAAGCAATGAGCGCCTGCTAACTGGGACATGGAAAAACAGATACGGTTGACAGCAGTTTATCCTGAACTTCATTTTCGTCGTTTGTGAAACGGGAAAAGTATAATTCAGCATAATTTAACTGAAAAATAGGATTTCATGAATACACACCGTCAATTTCAAAACTCAGTTTTGTGAAACTTCGAGATTCTTTGAATAATTAATGTTAATTCTCAAAAATTAATTACAGTCAGGAGCCTAAAAGAAATTTGTATTCCTATTACTTAGTCTTAAATTTAAAAGCTGTTTCTATCGCACACTGACAAATTTCCTTATTCAGAAGTGTCAGATCGCGATCAGTATTCCGCTGATAATCATATCTGATGAGATCAGAATTGATGTACTTAAAATATGCGTGTTAAATGATGGAGGTGAACTTGTTATTTACGAAAACTGGGCGTATCCACTTTTTTGCTAGAATAATAGACGTTTTCGATGTGCCTAAGAGACAGAAAGTAATGAAACAATCATTTAGTGTACCTTACACTGATTGGAAGTGTTTTCATGAGTATTTGAGAGACTGTGTAGTAGAAATTGATTTCCTGTGTTGCAATTGGCTACTATATGAAACCATAACACACTGAATGATACTGCCACAATATACGTGTCATGTCTTTCGTATCACCACTTGAAGCCAAGTTGGCGAGTGGAGGCACCAGTGTGCCCCTGAGACTCAGCAGGCCTACTTGCTTTGTTTCCCAGCCAGTAGTTTTGCTAAGAAAAGTAGAAATTGTAGTTTCAGATAACAAAACTTCGAAGTGATACATTCAGAATATTAATAAATTTCTGGATACGTACGAGCAGTTCGAGCTATTGTGAAATGCAAGACTGGAGGATTATATGAACAAAAATACGAGAGATTCTTCTTTCCAAAATTATTGTCTGTGATTTCTGAACACAGATGAGTATTTAACATGTGATATGCTAAGGAAAAGAACGATAGATCTAAAACGTGAATACCAGAGTTACGTTTCGGAACCTCAGATGCAAGTCGAAGATTGTGGAATTTGGATCTGAGTACATCTAATATATATATATATATATACACATCTATATATATATATATATATATACGTGGCGCAGTTGGTGGAGGCACTGCGCTACAAACCGGAAGGTCACGGGTTCGATTACCGATGGTGTCACTGGAATTTTTCATTCTCATAATCCTTTCGGTCGCACTGTGGCCCTGGGGTCGACCCAGAATCTAACAGAAATTAGTACCAGGAATATTTACCTGGGGGTGAAGGCAGCCGGTGCGTAGGGCTGACAACCTCACCACCTTCATGTGCCGATTGTCTAGAAATCTGGAGGCTTCAGCCTCCTGCAATCCTAAGGGCCTGTCCAGCCTTGTAATGGGATTGCTTTACCTTTCTTTATATATATGTATATACGTTGATCCTTACACATTTACTCGTGTATACAAACTGTTTGGAAGGACAGTAGACGCAGTGCCTCTGAAGCAACTGCACAGAAACTCTCGAAGTTTTACCGAGTACCAAGTAGGTGCCAGTAACCTTTCTTTCCGACTGCATTACATCCGTCTGTGTGTTCGACCTATCAGCTTTGCCGCCAGAAACTTGCAGCAGAACGAAGGCACAGTGTGCGAAGTGGTTTGTAGAAAAGAGTTCAGACACACATTTCACAGTGCAAGTCGACTTCAAGGACTTTGAATAAAGATCTCGTGTAGGTTTTTGACGTTTTAACGAGACACGTATGGACGGCGCGCATCTTCCTTGGGCGAAACATTTCCAGTCTCCTTAAACTGTACCCAATATGTATCAATGGTCTCGATTTTGGCATATCGTGGTAACACTCCTTCTCAACCTCTTTTGAGATGTGTATCCAATTTCGTTTCGACAAGCAACTCCCCGCACTGTGCCTTCCCTTGTGGTTTCATGGCGACAGAGCTGAATTACGCATACTGATGCAGTGCGGTTGTCCACAAAGATTAGAGTCATGTGCCGGGCACGCAGTGAAATTCGGTATTTCTCTCGAAGATGGTGCACTGTGGGTCTTTTTGTCTTCCTAACGTTTTTACTTGCAAATGAATTTGTAAAAATATTTTGTTTACACCTTGGCAAAACGTATCTGGCAAGGTTGAATGAGTCTGAGTTTTTACGTCATAACAAACTGCGTTAGGCCTGTTTAACGAAAAACGCCATTTGATAATAGAGGGTTTCACAGCGATGCTGATGTAGATTTCATTCTACTGAGATATGACCCCCTATAGATGGTTCAGAGTCAACCGATCTTTCGGAGAAACTTACCACTTTCCTTTGTTACGCTTCGAATACCATAAAAACGTCGACTTGTTTGTAATGAATGTAGCAAGGCGGCGACTGCCCATTTAAATACACGCAGCAATGCTAAGTAGCAGTGTCAACTGTGGAGTTCCAACAGGGTAGAGGAATATAAAATCGTTGGTTACAGAAGACAAACACAGTATAAAAATTGGTCAGCCCTGTTATGGAAGAGAGATAGGGGAACTGGAAAAGGACAAGACAAAACACAAGTTTGGCTATGACTTTTAAATTACATTGAGTTATTTCAATTACTTAAAATAACATTTGTTTGCCTTTCTTTGATCATGGTTATAAATCTACGATAGCAAGCCAACAAGCCTCGACCAGGGTTCTGGGAGTGGGGATGGCGCTTAAGTATACGTACGGTGGTCGACGGATGTCTTCGATTTAGTGGTGGGGGAGGTCTGGAGGCACAGTTTGATTTCTCTTTACAAGACTTCAGTGTCTGAGACTTAAGGCTTTAAAGGTCCTCTCTGCAAGGATCGAAGACCCCCTACCCTTCAGCGTTTTATTATACAAGAACAAGCTAACTTTCAAAAAGAAAAAGCAAAAGGGATGTTGTATTGATTGGCAGCACAGAGAGACTAGACGGAAGCTGGGTGGTTGTTTCAGCCTTCTTAATAGACCGTTTTGGCCTAATTTATTTTGACGTCTAAGGGCGATTACTTTAACATTACCGACATGTAAAGAAAGAAGCATAATATTTAAAACTGCTGGAACAAAGGATGAATATTATGCATAAAATATTGACATAATAAAGTGTAATTTGGGTTCTTAAGTATTTAAAACAGATCCTAAAACTTTATCACAGTCACAAATCCTTGTGAGTGCGTTGTCAGGTAGAGGTCTCTGCGACGGGCCGATCCCTCGTCCAGAGGAGTCCTACCGACTGTGGTGTGTGTTTGAGTGTGAGCAAGAGAAAATAAAAACAACCTCGACACCTACTGTGAGTAGGTAGAAGAGGTAATGACAGTACTATATATTTACTTAGATCACTTATCAGTTCCTACTTTAATTAAAACCCTGGCTTGGAATTCTCACGCGACTCTTGGCCTATATGCTATTTTGCCAAAAACCGGACACGCATTTGGATGATAGATGATTCAGATGTCGGCGGTGACACTTCAGACAAGTGTCTCTGGATCTTTCCTTAAAATGCGCTATGACCTCGTGCTTCTAAATGCTTTTCAGTTGATTATTCATTATCATGAAATCATTAGAACTGTATGGCCTGCGTTACAAACAGCGTCGTCAAATAAAATAAAAACACAGACGACATAAATAGTCATCCTGAATTAGAATTTCAAAAGCAATGCACAAGAACAAAAAGTAACACAAGAGTCATAGGCTCTTTCATTTGGATGCATTTCCGTTGCTGGTTGTAGTATTTTGTGCCTATTCAGACGAAACGCAACCAAAGCCTGTTATATAAATGAGTGATTAACTGTAATGAGTGAAGAAGTGCGGAATTTTATCCAGCGTACTGACATGTCGCTCCGGTAATGAATGGTGCAGAAGTAACGCGATGTTTCCAGTTCAGTGAAATTACAACGCGCTTTTGAAAGATCTGGCAACCGGTACATTACTGAAATTTCAAATATGTCGTCATTTTTATTTTTAAAAGAGAATTACACGGGTATATGCCTATTGATTTTCCCTTACGTTGGCTTTTACCATTGGATATGATTTTTTCCCGGTAAATGAATCAGATATATCGACACCATATGACTGTGTGTGCTCCCTCCCGCATGATGATGTAAGAGATATTTCCAGAGAGAAATGCTTTGGTCAGGATCGTCGGTCAGTTAGACAGGGCGTCTGAAACTAAACTCATGGCTTATGAAAATGGAAGAAAATTGCCTGTAACAAAAAGAGATTAAGAAACCCTTTCGAACTGAGGGCAGTCCTTGTACTGATCAGTTTAGCTGCGATGCTGCTGACAGATTGACACATAGCTAGTATAATTCAGGGCTGCAAAAATTCCGACAGTGGATGACGAGTATAAATATACTTATGTGAATGATACAGTGACATTAGGGCCAAGCAAGTGGCTGTTAGTTAAAAATTAATTAGTTTTACCTTTCATTTGGGGGGGACTTAGATTTTTTCATGAAGAGCATGTGAAAAGAGTGAATAATTTCTGAATGATAAGTGTTAAGTTGATTATCAAAATGCATACCTATAAATGGGGGTGACGAGGCTGTATAGCTTACTTATAATTTTCCATACCGTGTACGTAAAAACCCAACATATATTGTTCTACCAACTCGTACACTAAGAAATAATACAATACATTTTAAACATTTCCCAACATGTTTCGCTTTATATTACGTCATCCACACGGGAATTATGTTAGAACACTAGGGAACAGCTGAAGCAAGCCAGTCTTTGTAAAAAGACTGGGTTGCTTCGAAACATGTCGGGAACTGTTTAAAATTTATTGTATTATTTCTTAGTGTACAAGCTGGTGGAACAATATGTGTTGGCCGTGCAGCTTATTTTTAAATCGCCGCAATTTTCTTTCGGAATAAAGAACTAATCTCACGAAATGCGATGCAACATTTCGATCCTAAAATTTTCTAATAAGATTTAGGCTCTTTATACTTAACACTTACATAACCCACTATGAGGTAGTGCCTGTTTGAAAATAATGGTAGTTGCAACCAAACGTATGAAAAATTGTTGCGTATCAACTTTTTGAGTTCCTGAATTTTTGTTCTCCTTGCGGGACATAATGCTTTGCTTTCTATGCGTGTGCGTATGTATGTGATGAGTGGAATTTGGGTGAGGTGAAGTGGGGTGGATGGTAGAAGGGATGAGGGAAGCTTTTAGGAGGGTTCGGCTGAATGACGTATCGTGGCCTATACGATGCGAACCCCTGACAATCTCCCATGCAGTGGCAGCATTTCCATCCAATCCCTCTATTCCCTACCCAATATCCAGCTGATTCTGTTCCCACATCTGTCCCCCGCCCCCAGCTCCTCACCCCTGTACATCCCAACACAGCTCTCCATATACGATATTGAGAGTTCGAAAAAAAAAGAGATAGGGCTACATGAGGGTGTTGAAGCTATCATCCACTTCAGCGCAATAGTATTCCCTCAGCTTAGGCGTCCGATGTTTCCTATGTAATTTATTATACGGAATGTTCCAATATTAGCAAAATCACTATGAACCGCTTGGAAAATTTATTTGGAAGATTTAATGCCTTTAGCACATCACAGTGCACAATATGTTACAATTTTCGTGTTCTTTGGCGAAAAGTAGGAATGGTATATACGTTAACACATTTCTGTGCCCGAATGGAAAGCAGAGAGTGCATTTTGTTTCAGTGCAGATTTATTCACAAAATGAATAATAACAGGTAACTTGTAACATCGCGGTCTAAGGCATAAGTCTGCGGCCGAGCTCTTGCTGGGATCGTGGGTTCGAACCCCACCGGCGGCATCGATGTTTGTCTCTTGTACGGTGTTTATGTGTTGTCTGGTAGAGGTCTCTGGGGCGGGCCGATCCCTCGTCCAGAGGAGTCCTACCGAATGTGATGTGTGTTTGGGTGTGATAAAGTGAAAATAAAAACCCTCGACACCTACTATGAACAAGCAGGTAGAAGAGGGAAGGACTGCGAAAAAAACGAAACTTTAACATACTTATTACATCGGCCTAGCCCTAGGTGGCGAGAAGAAGTTAAAATTAATTTTATGTAGTTAGTGAGTGCGTGTATCGGGTGCTTCCATACTTAATTGCAAGATTTAAAGTGTTCATTGTTAATATCTATTCATATAGTTTGTATTAATGGTTAATAGTAACATACTATAATTACTTTAGTAACTGTAGTGGGCAGGTTTGGTAGCGTCTGTGGATCACAGTACATTTCCAGGCGAAATTTCATAAAAGAGCGAAAGGTGTGTTAATCGACACAGAGTGACACGAAGTCCCACCCACACAAAAATTGAATGCGTTGCTGTAAAATCAGCCTTGATGTCGGAAAACCTCTAAGTAATTTTTAAAATATAGTTAATTGCAGTCAAACCATTAAGACAAGATTAGGCTATCCAAACGCGAATAATAATACGTTTTGTACCTGTAGACCTGTTGCTATGCAACGTAAATTTTACGACAATTTTCATTCAGTCATAGACTAATAATCCTATTTTTAGCCCTATAAAGGACAATATCAGTCGTCTTGACATTGCAACATTCTGAGTTATGCCCACGCAATATATTTACGTGTTCAGTACAATTGTCAGAACCAAAAGGATTATTTCCGTAAATAGCATTAACCAACTGGCGTTTGTAATACAGCAGCGGTGTTTTCTGTGAGGTACAAACTGAATTCTTAAATATTACTGTGGCGTGTCACAAAAAAAGAGGTTTACAACATATATGTTTTTGGTTCGTTATTTTCCGCTCCTAAAAGTCAGTTCAGAACTAGCTACACCACTATCCAACCACTTTTCTACACGATCTCAGCCGCAGTTGAGGTATTTATCGTATCATGGGACTGTCTTTTCAATCTGTGTTGACACAAGTCCGCTTGCTGTGTTATCAGCCGTCGTGTCACAACTGTATCCATCTCACGATCATCTTTAACTTTGTGGTCGTCAAGGTTTTGATGAACGCTGGAAACAGATGACAGTCGCTGGGCGACTGGTTTCCCTGATGTGATCACATATCTGTGTGAAGTTATCTAGTTACGAAATTAAGGGCTGCAGCGGGTTAGCAGAAGTAGGTGATTGCTACATAGGCAGACGTCACACGCAGGGAAGTTTGTGGTCTTCTGAGATATTACGCCGTTCAGTCTGGTGTAATGCTGCTGCCTAAATAACTGCACAAGTACCTGATGTTGGAGACAAGACTACTCCGAAAAATTTCACATTCTTCTTAGTGTGCTTTGCTATTGATCAACATAAGATATCAAACCAACAAATGCACCCTAGTTATTTTTTATTTTGATATCATAGATCACAATAATTGTTGATTAGTCCAACACGTTTCGATCCCTTTCGTGGGATCATCATCAGGGACTCCTTGTAAGAGTATAGTTACACAAACAAACAATATAAGTACATGTTAAATATGTAAAATGTGTAAAAGCTGTAAAAGTTTTGTCCATTCGCATGTAAACAACCTACCTGCTGTACACAGTAACCCAAGGTTACTTACAATTTTTCAACTTTTGCAACTCTTAAACATTTTATATTTCTAACATGCGCTTGTATTGCTAGATTTTTTGTGTAATTATACTCTTACAAGGAGTCCGTGATGATGATCCCACAAAGGGAACGAAACATGTTGGACTAATCAACAATTATTGTGATCTATGATATCAAAATAAAAAATAACTGGGGTGCATTTGTTGGCTTGATGTCGTATGTTGATGCTACTGCGAAACTTGGTGCGGCTCCTGTAGACTGGGAACGTGTCTTCGTACTGACCGCGTCGACACTCCTACATCTCTCAAACTTACTACATGTTGCTGAAGGACGAAGTAGTTAATGACTCCGAGTCATTGTTTTCGAATCCGGACCAAAACCCAGTTTGTTTTTATCAATATAGACTATATCAACTTCTGCTGAAGCAGACGGGAATCATTGTCGTAAATAGGGGCAGCTAATGGGCAACGCATTTTGATAAAACACGCCTAAAAACTTTTCATCGATCATAAAGAGAGTTGGGAAAACATTTGGGCTCCATATACCGTGCGTCAGAACGAACGATTTTGCCGTAGAGATTACCGTAAGGATAAATGTAGGAAAACATTGTTGCTCCAGTTTCCACAACCCATTATAATTTTACAACCCCCGATTTCCTTTTAGTTTACCTACTAAAAGGCATGCAGCATTTGATTTATCTAGTCGTAATATTCCGCTTCATTCATTTCAATTGCCGAAGTTCTCCGCTTAGAATGCGTAGTGTGTCACTATATTTTATACCCGGTACCTTTCTTTGCATTGATAAGTGACCTCAGTTTTAGGGGAGGGAGTTTGTAGCAACTTTGCTTCTCTCCCCTACCCAGTTCCGATAATGTGCAAAACTTTCAGCTTTAAAAGTATTTTCACATAGAGTGTATTTGTTGTCATGAATCGTAGGTATTAAAGATTTCAAAAAACGGTTGCGTAGTTAAATGGTGTGCATTTCCCTCAACTGTGCTGTTTGCACATAAGCCCGGAAGCCAACTACCAACACCCATTACGAAGGGTTTTGGTGAAATTTTTCAGTCCCGACAGGAAAATGGGAAAGAATTATTCTTTTTCAGGTACTCTTCAATGCTACATAAACTAAGCAGCTAAAGAACGACTTTAAATAAAGCAAGACTTAATCCCTCCAAAAGTTTGTCCGTCTCTCTCTCTTTATCCCCTAGCCATGTTGTAGAAAATATGATGAGCACAGGAAAGTTGTTCTTTGAGAGAGAGTTCCCTCAAAATGGTTGCTTTATATGTGTCAAAAAGTGGGCATGGTGTGTCCAAATCTCACGCTGTCCCTTTCAAACAGTTTACTGTAGGAAAAGGGTTAAATATTAGTACCATGCCTCTTACTGCAATATCGTTTTGAAACAGAACTGATTTTTCACCTTTCAATACGTACAGGCTGCGCAAACAGCTAGTACAAAACACGTATAGCCTACATAATATCCTAAGTCCTTTCAAGGGGCTATTCATCTACCAGTGCCTACAACTGTACCCTGTGTACGAGTATCTGTGGACCAGTTTCTATCATGTTCCAAGGGCTACTAATTGACGAATTCAGGTGGACCTGCGGGAAAATCCTGCCATGGTAGGAACTGGGGCTCTTTTCCTGTCACAGGTCTTCCATATTATCAGACCGAGTGGACTGGGAAATCCTCATCAACAATTTTAAGCCGACGAGCAACCCTTAACTGCCAGTTCAAGTACTTCCTCAAGACGTTCATCAAGAAGTTCTTCATCGTCCAGATTGAGTGAACCAAACACAAACAACAAAAAAGTATTCCTCTCGACAGGGGTAATAAAGAGTATTTATATAACAATCCAAATTTGAAAGTGGACAATTGTAATTAAATCCGACAACCGAAATTTGTGGGTTGCAGTGAAAGAGGGAATTTTCTCTTTACCACCACGTCCAAATCCTTCTCGGTTCCACCCAAACTTCTGTATAGTTAGTAGTAAAGGCCCTTCCCGAGGGATTCATGAGTCCTTGGTGTGATTCTGACCACTAACATAAGCTTGGTGCCGAAGTTTATGGTCTTAACGGACCATCACTTTTTCTACACTTTCACACAGGTAGCCTACGGCCCTGATTTTACTTGCTTTAACCTCGCATTTCTGTTTTTTTTAACTAACTGAAATAGCCTGCTCATGGTCACATGATATTAGAAGAACATGCCTACCGTTTTCTTTACCGTTTTCTTCCTATGAGTTTTGTGACTTCTGCCCATATAATCTGACACGTTGAAAAACGGATGGTTGAAATTAAAGCGTAAGAGATTTAATCCACTGCCAACAGTATTTTATTAAAGAGGCCATTACGAGAGCACCCCTTGAATAATAATTGGTCTGCAAAATTTGATGATAACTCTGTTATACCATTGTAAATGTACCAAGTTAACGTAAATGGCCATGGAATAGCAATTTATAATGTTACATTTTATGAATATTATTATTTAATTTCTCTTGATCGGCGACATTCCATAAATGTGATTGGTAATTTTGAATACCCAGAGTTGAGACAGTAATTATAAAATGGTGCTTGGATGTCTTTGATCACTGAATTCGCTGTCGGTAATACAAATTATTCGTGGTTAACAGTAATAAAGTTAATAATGTACCGTATGACTAAGTAATTCGTTCAATCATCGAGTTTTAAATACTCCTGTAATTATTGTTGATTGAATTTGTTGTTGCCGCTTCCAGTGACTTTAATTTAAAATAAAGGGGCTTTGGAGGATGTTTCCTCTATTTTATAAATACGAAATATGTCATTGTACCATGCATATTTGATTGAATAGATCCACGATTTTTACTTTTTGTTTCTTGTTTGATTGTTTCGTAAATGTTAACTGGTAAGCAAAAATACACCTGTGCTTGAAATTTGCATTATGAGTGGGTTGAGGTTATATAAAGAACAGAGATCTTGTAAAACCCAGCACATTTTCGACCGCGTCATGATCGACGGGCAAGGTTCGACTTCCTCTGTGTTTCAGACGATTTGTATTAGACGCTTGGTTCGTGTGGCCCAGCAGTCATGCTCGATGAGGCAGCGAAGGAGATTTCCTCAGGGTTTTTCTGTTTTGAGAGCGCCATTCATTCCACAGCCAGCTAACTTATCGATAATTATTGAAGGAGCTCCATATTAAGGGGCATTCTCTAAAGGTTAATAGTCGCTCGTCTGTTCAATTTCTTGATTCGTGGAACCGGGAAATGTCATTGCCATGTTCACAAGACAGAATCCGTGCTGCACCCTCACATTCCATTTCCTTAGGATTAATTGTAATCCAATGATCACATGTTCGAGTAGGTCTGCCTTCAGACTTTCCGAATGAAAATTCTGTAAACACGTTTCTTATCTTTCATTCGTGCCAATTACCCCTCCCCACTGCCTTTCCCTTTATTTTGTGAACATAATAATTGGTCGAGATCTGCGTTCTTGTGGGATATTACACAGCGACGAATGATAATCCTTTACCGACGTTTCGGGACAACGTATCGGTCTCATCTTCGTGGACTTCTTTACCCTTGAAGATGGCACTGATACGTTGTCCCGAAACGTCAGTAAAGGATTACCATTCGACGCTACATAATATCCCAGAAGAACGCAGATCTTATCAACATCGCGGCATTGCCCTCAAATCACGGATAATAATTGGTCGTTTGGTCAAAACAACAGATTGTAAAGCTTCGTATTATGAAATTTGATGAGACTTTATGGTGCCTGTTGTGGTTCAGAGCGTTCTATCTAGACAGTAGAGTGACTGTTTTTTAATTTCTCATCCTCCGGTTTACTTGGGACATTTCGTTGTTTGTAAGATCATATTTGGCAGTAGGATATATCTTCCAAGCAGACGTCTGAACCCTCAAATTATTCTCGTTAGAGAAGTGACGCCATGTGTAAATTTGTTTAAAGTTACCAACACTGTGGAGAAATTGATTGTCTGCACCTTCACCGCAGTTTTTATAATCTGAAAAAAGAGGCAGTGGGTTTCTCCGAAACGTTGGTACGTGTCTAAAAACTGCCTGGCGCCACATCTAGGAAGACTGCAACCTGAGTACTCATCCCAGTGGGAAACTCAAATCTCACAGGAATGGAAGCCTTGTTATCTGAATTACCCTATCCCAGCACCAGAGAAGAAAGTCATGGGCAGAACATGTTAGAGTGGTCATTGATTTTGTGCCAATTTATACCCGACATTTCGTGTCTGTGTCGCTTCTTTTGATTGTAAATTACCAACATACATGTGAATAAACTCAACGTATATTTTGGTGCAGAAGACACTTTTTGTTATTTCACTAAATTTCTTACAGGCCTGCGTGGTATGTGCCATGTGTATTGCTAAAGTTTCTGTAGCGTAATTAATAAGAATGACGCTATTAATTGAAAGGAGATAGGGTACTTTGTTTTAGCAACTATTGTAATGATAAGGACAATGCACGTAGGCCTCTGCCTCAAGTGCGAGTAAATTCGCATGCAGTAAAATTCATCTAACACTGGAACTGTTATCTCTTTTTAATACACGCAAGAAATAGTTACTGAAAACTCTTGCATTCCTGGTTTTAATTTGCTTGATTTCTTTTTTTTTATGAAGCAGGGGAAGGACGCCGTTCAGTCTCATCAGGAAAGTAATTGATTTTCGAACGATACAAATAACGTTTTCACTGAAAAATACAACAACGAGTGGGTCAGTAAGTGAAGAAAAGAAACATGGAGAAACTTAAGACACTAACTTTTCTTATTGGAGCATCTCAATATTCCAGAGAATGTAGAGTAAAATTAATGCAGCAATGCCTCTTATAAAAGGAAAGTGTGTAGAGAGAAAACGGAAGGAAGAAACAGATATTTAATGGTAAACTTTGCTGAAATGGTGGTTTTATGCTTTTATAATTTTGTCGTAAACGGTTTTTGATGGACTTTATATGTTATAGAACACACTCCTCAGAACGGAAAATAATTTGGTCACAGCTCAGTTATGGACAAATTAGGTATTATGGTGAAATAATGAAAAAAGTAAAAGAACTGAAGGAGAGCGAAATATGTGTACTGCTGAGTAAAAAAATATTGCATATTATGTCTTGAATTCTTGTATGTTATTTAGAGCATAAATACCACTCCTTTATGTCTAGAAATCTGTCGGAAACTTTTAGAAGAAAAAAGATGTTCAGATCCCTCGGCATAACACAAAAGAACCCTTTACCGCGCTTTCTTTCACTGTTGGTCACAACAGTCTAACATTTATGTGAATGCCCCTTTTATAAGTGTGCATTCGGTACGGTTGTTATCATCAGGAATTTTCCGCATTTCCAAAAAAAAAAAAAGAATTCAGTGTCTATTACGTTCAGTTCACGCTCGATAGCATCTCACAATATCGGTTGACCTATTTGTAAACGAGAGTACCGAACAGAGGACTATATCACTGAGTCTAATACACACTCAAATTTTATAAAACGACGTGTAGGATCGTGTAAGGTCTCCGACATCAAAGGAAAAACGGTGGTGAAAATTTCCTCTCAGAGCTCAAATAACCTTCTAGAAAATGGCGTTATATTTTGTATGGGAGAAAGAAGGGAAGAGTAGAGGAACTCACGTTGAAACGACGTTGAAGTAAAACGCATCATCTGCAGAAATTTCAACCTTAAATCTTATCGGATTCACGGTTGAGCGCAACGCGTTCGCTTTATGTTATTGTACGTTTTTAGTGCTTCCAATCCTTCGAGAGGTCACACAACAGAGAATTACATTTTGTAGATGGAAGAAGATCTACTTGTGAATGCAATATATAATTTCAAAAGTAACCTGCCGATCACATTTACTGCTCTACATGGGTGCGTTCAAAACTTCATCGCCTGAAAGCTTAGCTTTGTGGTTTAAATCTTGTTAGCACCCTGGATGTAGTTCCGCATTCTATTGTTTAACACCTAATAAGTGAAACTGGAAACAGAGGAGAATAACATTAACGTTTATTAAATGCTAGCCGTGGTATGTCGGTAAATCGACTGGTTAGGGGTCTTTTGCACCCGACGTTAGACTACAGACTGGTATCTTTACAAACATCACCACCCACCTACAGTCCGAAAGTGAAGGAACACTCACAAGAATTTTCTTCAAACCACTCTTCAAAAATACATTTTTATCACATACTCACATTATATAACTTCACGAATCTTAAATATTATTTTTAATCTTACAGTACAAGGCTGTATTTTACAAATTGAAAATGTTTTAATTTTATACTCAGACACCAACCATATTGTATTTACAATGGTTCCACAACTTGTAATGCCATAATGAGATCTCAATGACAATAATCGTCTTGTGTTATATCTTGTACACAGGTCTGATGATGACGACCTGGGTGGTCGAAACATGTAGCCTTGTATATCATAAATAATAATTTTATATTGAAGTTGTGAGGACGGCTTTTAATTGTACCCAATTTACAGACTCGTACGTAAGATATTTCGCTGCAGGTGGGGTTAATATTCGTCGCAAGGGTCTTAAGTAACACACAAAAATAAGAGCCTTTCAAAACGAGTCTTTCCTTTTCAGAACCTGACAGCCAGTGTTTTACATTTTGTTTGCTGTATTGCAGCACTGCATATATTTGTACGTTTTCGTGAGATTTGACGTAAGAACGGCGACGAGTTTGAAGATTGCGATGTAGTATAAATTGGTGGATAAGCGAAAGCCTGCCTGAACAATCTGGTCTCCATCTTCAGGATAGAAAGTACTGCGAAGTTCGAGGTAGCAGTTTTCTAGAAACGTTGATGCCTGTCTATCAAATTACACGCGTTCCGTAACACTGTAATCATCATGCGCATTTCAGTCAGAACCAAAAATGTCATAGAGCCTATTACCTAAATCGGTGTTTCGATCGTAAGACGAGAATAAAATTAGGCATTGCAGGTACTAAAAAAACACGGCTGTTCAGAGGGAGGTTAACGTGTTGTATCCCCTGTGAAGAAAAGTATTGGTTGAGTCCTGGGGAACAAGTGAATTATCGTAAAAGAATTGATGTTTATTTGACTGTTAATCACACACAACACGCTATTATGTACACTATATGTTGGCAACTAGTTTCGGCTCTGAAAATGAGCCATCGTCAGATCACTAACGAGAACGAAAAAGTGGAAAACTCTTTATATCATGGGATGGAAATCTCCCCCTTTACATAGAAAGATACGCTATAAATGTATGTAAAACGAAGTTCTTTGTTCCTTTATATACATTTGTAGTATATAGCCTACAAGCGAAACCAATTATAACGACATCGGTTTATACGACAGCCCGCTTACAGCGTCAGATATTCTGTGGCACCAATTAATTCGTCGCTGTTAACCGTAACATTACACTCCTCGGTTAGAACAGCACCCTTTTTATAACTACGTTAAATATTCAGTCCCTTTCATGACATTATAACTGAGTTGGAATGTATCTTCCTATGTAAAGCGGCAGATCTTTATCCTATGGTGTAGAGTTTTCCATTTTTGCTGTTCTTTTTAGTGGCCTGATGATGGCGCATTTTTGGACCCGAAACTGGTTGCGAAGATAATACGTACAAATAGCTTGTTGTGTGAGATTGGCAGCTAAATAAACATGTATTTTTGTGATTTGATACACCAACGGGGATATCTTGTATTAAGAATTATCACGATTTTGTCACGAAATAGAAGAAACCTTGTTACGAAATTGTTTAAGGGTGGAAAGCAGCAAATTGCACGTCCAGCATGTGCTGGTGGGTCGGCCTACTAATTTTGTTACCATAATCACTTGACTTGCTTGTCTACTAGGGTTACAGAAGCTAGGGGGCTGAGTATTGTCCTTGTGTCTGTTTGCACATTACCCATATTGAGGTGGAAGCCGGATTTCGGAACAGATAAATTCTGTCAGCTTATTCCGTGTAGTGCCATCGCTGCTAGCTGGAAGCCCAAAGAATCAGAACTACATTCTTCGCCATAGTGACCACATGTGCAGTGGGAATCATCCAGCTGCTTAACGAATGTGTACCGGGGAAAACTTTCCCGGGTTTAAGGGAGACATCCGTCATGAGGGCTCAAAAATTCGATTTTTAGTTTTTAGCATATTTAAATACCCCACTCGTGTATGCGTCAGTTGACGTTAGTTTTATTAAATACGACATCTCGTTAAATTTTAATAAATTAATATTATTTAAGGCTATATCCTTTAAATGCAACGCCCATTTTTTGCACTCCAGCAGAAAAAGGACTGTAATTCCTAGAGTTTCAAGGTTTAGGGGGATATTTCTTTCTTTGATGTGGAGAGCAATGTTGGTCTGTAACGTTTCACAGCCTGCCACATGTATCGATAATGGTATCGGGCCCTGTTCTTTTGTTTCTTGAAGGTGTGTCTGTGTGTGGAAAGTGTCCAGTTTTTATTTGAAAATGCGTAGAACAAAGAAATTTGCATCGAAACCAAAATTTAGAGGAAATAAATACATGAGTGTGAACAAGGAAACAGGTGTTTCAAAAAAGAGACAGCATCGGTTTGACCAAAGTGGCGAAAGCAGTTGTGTAAAACATAACCTCAGTGCCTGAAACAAAAAGATATATCTCACATCTGTGAATGCAGAAATTCAGGTAGGTGAGAACAATTTCTGTAAAAGTGAAACTGATTTTACTCAAGATGGGAAGACTGCAGTTAGTATGAACCTGTTTTGTGCCTTTATAGAAAAAAACACTAATTGCAAAAGTTGTGGTGGTAATATTTCTTTGTTTGAAAAACCATCAAAGAGGAGAGGTGTTGCAAGCAACTTAATTATTAAAAATTGTAAATGTGATCATACTGCAGATATGATGACTCCAAACATTACCAGGAGCAGGGTGTATGATAACAAAATCCGTTTAGTGTATAGCCTAAGGTAAACAGCAAAATCAGAGACACAGGTAAAATGTTATGTGCAATGCTGAATATTCCCCAGCCTACAACAAGTTTTAGTATTTATAATAAGACTACTGGTTCAGCTGTGAATGATGTGGGTGAATTCTCCATGATGCAAGCAGCCAGAGAAGCTGTAGCACAGAATGAGGAAGATGAGCCATCACCTATAACTGTTTGTTTTGATGGTACCTGGCAAAAATGTGGACACACTTTCCTGAATGGCATTATATCATCTACCTCCTTCAACAAAGGGAAAGTTTCAGGTATGGAAATAATGACCAGGTTTTGTTTTGTTTGTCAGACCACTCTAAAACCTCCGAACATGAGTGTAAAAAAACTACGAAGGAACAAGAATGGACTGGAAGGTGCTCATGTACTTAACATTTTTAATTGTTGTGTTCATACCCAAGGTATAGGTATTTGTTAGACAAAGTATCTTGGTGACTGGGATAGCAAATCATACCAAAGGTGGTTGCAGGGAAGCCCTATGATCCGAAAGGAGCTGTAACAAACTTAGAATGTACATGACATGTACAGAGAAGAATTTGAGCAAGACTGAAGAGACTTGTGAAAGAAAAGACAGGAATAAAATTGCATGACAGCAATCCCTTGGAGGCAAAAGTCACCTTACTCAGTCTAAAATAGACAAATTAAAAAATTATTATGGTTTAGCCATCAGGAGGAATGTCAACAATTTGGAGGTCATGAAGGGAGCTGTGTGGGCTGTCTTTTTCACAAGCTGTTAGCAAATGAGAAACCCCAGCATGGTGTTTGCCCAAGTGCTGGTGACAGTTGGTGTAAATTCAAGAACAGTGCCAATTCAGGGGTTGCATATGAACATAAACATTCTTTACCAGTTGCTGTTATGGGTGCAATTAAACCAGTGTTCAGGGATCTTGCTGGTGTAGATCTTCTGAAGAAATGTTTTTGTGCGATAACTCACAGTCCTAATGAATGTGGGGAAGGAGAGCCAAAACTGCTTTTGTAAGGGTTGACACATTCAAGTTTTTGTTTTGATTATGATGAAGCAAAAGGAATGATGTCCTGAACATATTAGGCGTGAGATCTGGCTCAAACCATTGAATGCTCTGAAGCAGACAGATATGGAAAGATTCGGAAGGCAGAAATAGCAACACTGAGCAGCACAAGGGAAGCAATGAAAAACAAAAGGTCACAAAAAAGAAGAAAAAAAGACCAAGATGGTCCGGGTGATACAGAATATGGTGCTGGGAAGCATTAAGTTGGAGTCTGTATCATTATTTGTCATTATTTTGAGGGATGTTAAACTTTAAATTAATTTTTCTCAAAACTATATTTCTTAAGTTCCGGTACCATTATCTCATAAAGTATGTGAGGTGGAAGCCTGAAAATTTCACCATCCCTTGGCAACATCATGATAGTCAATCTGATAAAGACTTGGCATTGTAGTTGCAGTAAGAGGCTGTGTAGGTATAACTGAATATGAAAAAAGTACTTCAAAAGTAAAAAGAAGTACTTAAAAGTGATACATATTATGGAAAATGAATTCTTGAAAAAGCTAATTCTTTGTCTAATTGTGATCACATTAATAAGCTATGGGTGGTAAAAATTTCAAATTTTTATCTCCAGTAATTTCTTCAGAATGTTTACCTAAATGAAGCTCAATTTAACATTGCTTGCATAGGCTTATACACTCCAGACCGCCTCCTCTTAAAGCAGCCGTGGCATGAATCAAACAACTATTCTCCATCTAGCGTCTTGATTAAGGATGCTGGTAGTCTAACAACAGTCAGGTGGTCAGGCCCATGTCTTTTATGAGTGTTGCTGAATTAAAGACAGTAATATCATTAACCTACATTTGAAGATTATTAGAGATGAATTTATTATGTGTATTGCAAAGATGCCCGTCAATACATGTAACGCTCATAGAAAGGCAGTTTGTCATTACCAACGCATATCGTCAAACTGAGATTCCTGAACTGCTAGACAGTTGGTTTACAAACACATCTTCTATCAAAATGTTGTGTCCGCAAAAAAATTGCTTCTCCTTTTATTTTCATAAAAACGTAACGTGCTTATGCGTCGGTCTTTCGAGGAACGGTCAAGTTTTTACTGTCTGCTCTAAAATTGTGAATCGGTGGTGTAGGACAAATTGCTTTTTCATGAGTCCTATGCCTTATATTTAAATTTTAGATGTGAAGGTGGAATTTTAATTTTTTAATCTAGTTCTGTTTTTCTGTTCAAAGCTGTAACATTAAAAGCTACCTAAGCAACTTAAATAAAAAATGACAACAAATATGAAATTCCAAAAGCTTGGCTGACAATAAACAAGTTAACGTAATTTAGGTACCAACTGTGATTATATTTCTTTGCGTCATATATTAAACTGGCAGAAAACTCGAATATTTTGGTTCTGCTGGAGACTCTGTGAAGACTGGCATTTTCTGAGACGTTTTATAGAAGTTGACACTTCTACCCTGAACACTGGTGAGTCCATATGCTCTTCTGAAACGTCGGCAATTTCTACTAAATTGCACGACGTCGCATTAGACACAACTGTAATATTCATTTTTTGATCTGTTAATATGCTTTATCTTCTCGGTTACAAGTACGTAAACTTTGGCATATTTTGGATAACCTCGCCACGAGCCTTTCTTATCCTGACAGTTATTGACACATATTTTGTTCAGAGCGCCCGATCCAACAGCCACCAACAGCCAGCTACGGTTTTCCCACCCCTGATTTATATAACGTTCTAAATAGATAAACGAAACGCGTTCAGTTATTTCGGCTCCTTGTATTTTGTATTTGTCATTAATTGACAAAATTTTTACCGTATTTGAATCTCTTTAGAACATGTTCTAACACTTCCATCGTGGTGGGTTCTTTTTAAAGGACAGCCTGTCCCTTTAAATGTTTATTTTATTACAGCTGCTGCTCGTTAGTTTGAAACATTACAGATAATTAGGTTTACTCAGTGCTTCATTATATTTCAGCAGACTAATTTTTTATCCTTTCTTTTCTTGGTGGTGACTTAATAGAGAACAGACTGTGAATGTAATGAAAGTATGTTTACCTATGTCACTGCCTTGTTAAACAACGCACAAAGAGATGTGAAACCCACAAAGGTGGGTATATTTCATACTTTCTAAGGATAATTAATCTTATCAACTGATGTTGTAAATATACTCAGACAGGCATTAATTCGTGATTTTTTAAATATCGATTGCTGCGTTATTAAATTACTCCAAGTGCAATTTTGTAGGCATTTCTTTTCTTCTGAAAATTCTATGAGGTTGGAATTACAGCAGAATGATGTCGTTCATATACTTTATATTGAAACAAAATAAATAATCTACTTGATGTACTAAGGTAAACTCTAATAAAACACGGCCTGTGAATTTTGAGTATTAGCTCAAGAAAAGAAAACTTTTCTAAATATCCGTGACGTGCTGCACACAATAGTAATTTACTTCGTGTTTGTATTTCTTTAATTACTAGTCTCTCTTGCGACAGGTAAATAGCTTATTTCAAAGCGACCTCTCCATAGAGTGCAATCTAGTGCTTCCTCTTTCATGCTCCAGTATTTCTGTTTTCATTAAGGTCGTTCAGTAAGTGTTTACGTCTATTTTCTCGTCTTCCCGTCTCTTCTGTCTTTCCTTCAAAACCGTGTTTTAGAAGGCAGTTATTACGCAACATGTGACCAATCCGTTTAGCCGTCCTTTATTTTATTGTATGTAGGATGCTCCTTTCCTCCTTCACTCCTTGTAATACTTCTTCTTTGTCACACTATCGCTCCCTTCTCCAGAACCACATTTCAAAACTTTCCAGGTATTTCTGATCTACTTCCCGAAGTGTCCAAGTTTCAGCACCATACAAAGATAGGGTATATGCCCCAGATGCAGCACTTTACCGGTTTCATCCATAAATTTCTGTCCAGTTTGCTCGTGAAAAGAGCCTTCTTCTTGTTAAACGCTGCATTTGCCATGTAAATCCCGAATTTAATTTTACGTATACGTCTTGCACCATTTATTGTCTGGATACCCAGGCGGCTGAAATATTCCACGTTTTCCAATTGTTTTATTCTATCGCAGTCTTTGTTGCTATATAACGGATACAAATTACCATGAGCAGCCGAGTGAGCATAATAGGCATAGTAAGCAGGCTACGGGCTGGACGTTCCGGGTTTCATATTTTGGCAGGTGCAAGAGATTTTTTCTCTTCTCCGAAAGTCCCGACTTGCTGTGGGGCCCGCCCAGCCTCCTTTTCAGTGGGTACCGGGATCTTATCCCGGGGATAAAGTAGCCGATGCGTGGAGTTGACCACTGCTCCAGCTAGTGTAAAGCTTAAGACTGAGTGGAGCTGTAACTTTACTCCTCTTCTGTGCCTTCATGGCACGAAAAGTGACAACTTTACATTACACCTTTTACAGAGAACATTGATTAATAGTTTGCTTGTAACCTACCGGTACCATACAGAAGACCCGTCCTTGCTAGTTTTGTCCATCGTGTATTCTCAGCAATTAATATTTGTTATTGATTTAAAAACTGGTCCCGTTTAGCGGACAAAAAATCTAACACTACGTTGGGCGTTCAGAATACATCTGTAAGTCCAGAAATTAAACACTCTGAAAATATGTGTTTGAGACTGGTATTTTTTTACAGGCAGGGTGAAGGAAGTGCATAGTTTAACCAGCAGCCTGTAGGGGGCGTCAAATAGCCATACTAATCAAGCAGCTTCTAATTAGTTCCTACGTGGAACTTAATAACCCCAAACTAAATTTCTTTTTCCGGAGGCCCCATGTGACTTATATGTGGTGGGATATTTCATATTCCGAATGACTTTCAAGACTCATAGTATCTCTTTAGCATAAAGAAATTGACACCGCCCGTGGCCATGCAGAACAATTCCCAAAGATATATGTGCCGGCTACGACAATAAGGAAGTACACATTTTCGAATTAGAAGTGAGAGTGTTTTGAATTGTATAGTGAGTAGAGGCCACATATAAATCTTCGCCTTTTTAAGCTATTATTTTTGAGCGACTGTTGACAAAAAGAGACTTGGCAAGATGGCCAATCATAAACCTAAATTCTAATGGAATATATCCAGAAATAATTTCTTTCCATGGAATTAAAAGTAACTGGTTTCTGGAATGGAATGTTTGCGATTATTGGTAGGTTGGCACAATGTAAAGCGTGTCTAGCTATAAATGTACAGCGTTGTCACTAATAACGCTTTGACGATATAGTTCCGTATCTGTAACCGTTGTGTTTGGAAATCGGGAAACTTCAGCGCCAAATATTATAACAGTAATCTTCTAGGTTACAATACGGTGTAGCTTCGTTGGTAGTTACTAACACAAATGTAATGAATACCGTCTTCACAACTTATTTCTTTATTTATTAATTTCTTAAGTTACTAACCTTACGGATGAAGCTGTTGCTACAGTCCACATGCTACATGGGGCAGTAGATTCTTTCGAAACGTTGGTAACCACTCACCAAAGTATAAGGTGTCTTAACGCAGGAAAATAAGACGTTAATTTTCACAGCCGTAAAGCCTTTAGATCTGCAATATGAACTAAACAGTCTTATAACAGTCTTTGTAAGTTTCAGATTCCATTTGCGCTTTGAGATACGGACAGTCGCGCAAAAAATGCCCAAATGAGTCGGCTATAAACAGATTCAAAATTCAACTAGGAATGAAATTTTGTACAAATAATTAACAAAAAATTTATGGACCTTAGATGATGGAAGGATGATGCAAAATTTTGCATTGAAAATAAATTCACGGTTTTTACCTGTCCCCTATCATAAGAGTTGTAATAAATGCATACAAAATGTTTGTTCGAATGTCTGAAATTAAATCCAAGCAAGGATGGGAAGATGTTGTTAAAACGAATGTTAAGTAGTGTGTATGGTTTTGATTTGTATAGCTCATAACACTAGCGACGTTTTGTGAATACGGTGATGTACCTTTGGATTTCTTATAAAGCAGGAGATTTCTTCAGTAATTAGTCAACTGTTACCTGCTCGAAAAGGAAATATTGTATCTCTTTTCCAACAAGAAATTCTTCTTGCTGCAGTTATGTGAAGCTGATAGTTTATTGGAAAATGTGACGTCAAGAACTCCCACGTCCGTTCTTATGTTATCGACCCCAAGAACAGCTGTAATTCGTTTCACGGAAGATCAGTAGTTCGTACATTGCTAATGGGAAAAACGATACGCCTACTGTTCTGTGTGAGCCCAGCTTGACGTAGCTGCAGTGGTGTGTCAGATGTCATCGGAAATATTTATAATAATGACAGGGAAATATTCTGAAGAATAGTACATGCACAGGGAGGAAGAATTCATTGGGACCAACTATATACATATTTTTTTTAGTGGTGAAGAGCCCCGCAGCAGACGCTACGGACACACAGCAGCCTTGAGACTTCTTGTGCAACCCTGTGATGACGATGATGATGATTGTTATTTTTTGTCCTTTTCCTAGTAATAGAGCACCGGTGGAATGAAACTGACAGGAGAAAACCGAAGTACTCGGGAGAAAAACCTGTCCCAGTGCCAACTTACGACAGGGCGTGAAGTACACTGACTTTCTTAATCTCAGTTGACGTGTCATACGTGAAGCCTGGAGGACAGGAATTTTGCTGAAGCCACGAGTAGAAGTTCAAAAAGTATGAAAAACTACAGAATGTGCGATTGTCCATATCTCGTTATCATTTATATTCATTTACTGCAGACACGAATGCGCTGCTTTGAGTATGGTGAAGTAACAGAAGGGCGGAGAAAATTGCGTATTGTGTATTTTGTACCAAGTATTATTTTGGCGAACAGATCCAGGATGTTCAAGTATAGTGGGCATGTAGCAAGATACAAGAAATGCATACCAAATTTTGGATGCTAAACCCGAAGATAGGGGTTCTATTATATTGACCTGGGAATGCATACAAATTGGGCTTAAAGAAATCGTAACTAATGACATGGACTGAATTTGTCTAGCTCACGAAAAAACCTACAGTAATAAAGCGAAGGGTTTCTCAGGACGTGGGAACTTATGGCCCCTTCAGCGGTGTTAGCTTCACAAGCAGGTCTGTGTTCCATTGAATTAAAGCTAACAAGCGATAGAAACACTCCACTGCACTTCGTGATCCGTACGTCATCATAAAAATCGTTAGAGTGAAATTCTAATCAAATTTCTTGGTTTGTATAATGTAGCCATTTTTAAATAATGTGCTTTTGAGACTTTAATGAAGATTTATTTCAGGTTAGTGTAAAGTAGTTAAGTTCAGCAATTTGGAATAGGCCTACTGCCTTCAAAGTGTGTCTTGTATACCGACACTGAGCCTTTGAGTTCTGTTGTCAGGGAGGTCGTCCTATATTCATTCTTTCTTTAGGTGGTACTGAATCTTGTTTTGCAGCGATGAAGCGAACTTATTCTTCTTGCTGTTACAATTTTCTTCGTGAACTTTAGTCTGTGTAATGTGACGCCATCGTAAGAACATAAAATCTCAAATATCTACCTCGTTATACATAATTGGAAAGTTTACAAGTATGTGTACAATTAGCTTCATATTTCAAGTCCTTACATAATGTGTTTTATGTGTGAATAAAATTTGCTAACGTGTTTGTAATTATGACTCAAATTTCCCTACTCAACCGTGGAGGAAATCACAAGCGCCACGGTAACAGTTCTTGTTTCGGTCGATTCCTCTTTACGCGTAAATGGAGCCATTTTCTTCACTCGTGCTCCAATTAGGCACGAAGTTCAGTCCGCGACTACTACCTAGTGCACAAAGTCGAATCTTTTAGCCATGAAAATTTCATATATTTAGACCAATGGGTGGATGAAGAAGTACCATATTCGTCTAACTTTACTGTGCAAAACTGATGCCATGACTCTGCTGCTGGATACAAATATTATTGCTTTTTGGGACCTAATGGCGCGTAATTGGTACACGTATAAATACAGATGTATGGGAGGAAATTCCTGCCTCCCTGATGACGGGGCAGAATTTGCTCCGAAACGCCGGCAAATTTCTATCAGGCTGCAGGGCATTTCATACCAGCATAGAGTGGTCGTCGTTATTTTCATTTATTTATCTGCGAATCTTAGTTTCTTATACCTAAGAGTGATGAGATCACGGATGGCGAGATTTGTTTGGTGCAGCTTTGTAGAAGACATTATAAAAAACTGATACCCTAAACCTAACCCAGCAGAGTACTCTGCTTAAGAGACGATGGCTTTAGCGGAAAGTACTGCAGTCGATGTTGTGTAATAGACTATGAGAACGTAAACTGGATTTAGGTAGGTGAGGTAACATGTAATGGTGGGCATTAGTGATGCTGTGCTGAACTTAAGATCTGCATAAAAGCATAAATACTTTTATTATGTGAGGAGAGGAAGTCCTGTACCATGTAGTCAGTTCTGTTCGTTAATTAATTAATTTTCTGACTATATTATTAAAGATAATCAAACCAGCGTCACCGTGCAAATACTCTGCACTGAAAAATTTGGATTTTGCTCGTTCCCTAAAGTGTGCAATAGGCGAGCGTTGGCTTTCTACGCGCGTGGTAGAGGTTGTCTCTGCGTGTTTTATCTGCATCCTAGCAACGGCGCTATTCTGATTTTGTAATGAGCGATGGGAGTTTTCCAGCAACAGCGCAGCATAATGGGGAACGAAACTTGCTTGACTGGAAGCCATGTAAATGGAACATGGTAGCTGTAGCAACATTGTCGGACTCTTGAAGTAATGTACATTTCCTTGATTCCAGCTGAAGAATGAAAGGTACATTAGAATTACTTGTCCGTCGTGATGAACAAATATGAAATGAGAAGTTTAGAATAGCATACACGCTCGTCTATAATATAATAAGAATATTGTTTGGTAGCTTGTTATTGTTAGCGCAGTGAATTCTAGGGCGCCACAACGTGTTGGACATGCAGTTTGGCAAAGAGAGCTAAGGAACGAATGCGCAGCTGTGGCACGGAAAAAGTCACGTTGAAGATCAAGCAGAAGAAGAAGAAGAAGAAGAAGAAGAAGAAGGGCAGGTGGATGGAACTCCCAAAAATTTCATCCAACGGCCATAGTTTTCACTAGCCGTGTGGAATCCTCGAGTTCTGCTGAAAGGGTGTTTGTTTTCTCCGTGTTTGTAATCTGGGATAATAAAAGATGACGTTTCCAGTAGATTTCACTATTGATAAATCTGAATGGCGATTATTTGAAAATGTCCTAAGGTATTCATTTATCATAAACTTTAGGGCCCTTTTCCACGAGCGTGTTTGTGGCGCTTCAGCAACCTGAGTATCAACCCTCGTTACCTAGTTCAGTTCCAGTTTGGTAATGGAGTTCGAAGAGGAAGTTGTCCTTCCTGGGTTACAGCACAAGAAATTAAAGAAGAAGAAAAGGAAGCATAAATTCTGGATGCATCCCTTAATCAATTCAAGACAGGAACGTGACATGTCTTACACTGTCTTTAACGGCCTAAGAAATGATGGAAGTGAATTTTTTAACTATTTCCGTATGTCAGTCTTCTCCTTTGACGAACTGATCCAGCGTATCAGAAACGATATTTCGGAATCAGACACAAACGTGAGATGTGTTCCTCCAGAAGAGCGGCTGGCTGTAACCTTGCGGTAAGTTCAGTTAATCTGTTTACATTAGCTTACTTTTTAAAGCATTTGTATTCTGCTGTAAATGTGTTACTGTTGCAGTTATTGATGGTTTATTTAACATCGCTTGCCTTTGCTAATATTATACATAGTGGCGAGTGATAGGAAACTCGGCAGGTAATTAATCTGGAAAGGAATAATAATAATAATAATAATTATAATTATAATTATAATGGCTTGATAATTTGAGATACTCTACTGGTATTTGTCTTGCGAGACTGAGGGATTCCAGAACTGCCGGTCCTTAGAGCTAAGATCGAGACCGCGATTTCTTGAACACTACTAACAATGCTAATCATTCTACTGGTACAGTCGGTAATGATTAGTAAAAAAAGCCTTCTGAACACAAGAGGAAATATTTAAGAAAAGCGTGCAATTCAGTACAGCCAGTAATAAGCATTTACTTGTTTCAGGTATTTGGTAACTGGATACACTTTCACTGACCTGTACTCTTCTTATCGACTGGTTGTGACGTCAGTTGCGAGAATAATAAGGCATGTCTGCCGAACACTGTGCAGAGAACTCGTAGATGTGTGTCTGCTTCTACCGTCGAAGAAATAGTCGAAGAAAATATCTGATAATTTTCGAGCCTACGCTGATTTTCCTGTCTAGGAGGTGTAGATGGCAGGCACATCCGTATAATAAAACCAGTGAGCAGCGGCCAATTATTTTGCAATTATAAACAATTCTTTTCCGTAGCTTTGTTGGCCGTTGCTGATTCGAACTATCATTTTATATCTGTAGACGTCGGATCAAATGGGAAGTGTTCAGATTAAAGCATGTTCAAAAACTCGGCACTGAGTAAAATAATTCAGGAAAATACTCTGAATATTCCTCCAGGAAAGCCATTCGACGGCATTTGCAGCCCATCCCTTCCTTACGTGTTCATCGGAGGTGAAGCATTTGGGTTATCGACGAACCTGTTACGGCCATACGGAGGCAAGAATTTGTCTAAAAAGAAAAGAATCTTCATCTACCGTCTATGTAGAGCAAGGCGGTTTATCGAGTGCGCATTCGGTATGCTATCCAATAAGTGGCGAATTTGACACAGACCTCTGAATGTGTCCATTGATTTTGCAGAGAATATAGTCAGGGCGTGTTGCGTACTTCATAATTTCGTTTGTGGAAAAGATGGCTATAATTTTGACCATGCTTTGTATGTAGAAGGCCTGGTGGACATATCCAATTCAGTGCCTCAACAGGCAGGCCGATTTGCGAATTATGTTCGAGATCACATCGCGAATTATTTTGTGGGCAGTGAAGGTGAAGTACACTGGCAATATGATAAAGTGCAGAGGAACTGGCGTGAAAAACGCATGTTTGGGCTTCCTTTAACGTGTATTCCTACTGACTAATCTTGTCATGTAAAGCTGTGTAAGAGGTCTGTTCTTATTAAACTGTTTAATCTACTTATCTTAAATAATTATCTTATCTTAATAATTTATATTATGTAAAATACAATAAATAACGCATTTACTCCTTAGCAAGTTCATTTCTTTCTGCCGATGTTTTCGTCTCAAAATCTGGAAACATTTTTGAACACAAACTTTCCCAGCACCGTGTCTTTTCCATCTTGCCACTGTACCATGCAGCCCTGGAGTCCCATGTAGTTGGGCGGGCTTCAATTTCGGCAATAAAAATTTTTGGTATCAAAGTTATGATCTATTAAATATCCTCAGAATGAACAGCAAAAGAGTCGGATGTTGACTGGAGAAGCGCGACTGAACACGCTCGTGGAAATGACATCATAAGCGACAATGTACCGCTAGCTGTGGCGCGTTAAAGTTGTGGCGCTCCTGGTAGCGGGGACAAGCGACCGATAGCGTTTGTAGCGCTTCAGTTTCTGAAGCGCTTCTACGTGGAAACACAGCCATATGAAACAATGGTTCGCTAAATCGCGCTCCTGTTTGTGGCGCCACAAACACGCTCCTGGAAAAGCGCCCTTACTGACGTGAATACATGCCTGTTTAAGGGCGCTATCAGCCAGGACTCCTAACCAGCCCTACTGGGTGCACAGGATGTCAGCAAAAAATGTGCACATTCTAAACGATACTGAAAGAAATGCAACGTGCTTGTAAATTCACACCTGCAGCAATCGATAAGGGAAATCTACGTTTGCTTCATATGACCCGGATCGTAGTTATTGCACACTGTTGCCTCCAGATGTCATCAATATTAAAAATGACTACCCTATAACAATTGTTATTATTCGTTTTTAACATGCATCTTTACAGTAAATCTCTTAAATTGCAACTCAGAATTTATTATCATATTTTAAGAGGCTGGGGAATTGCGGAGTAATTACTCCACTCTACCGCAGTACAGATCTAACACCACATGTTGTCTTAACACTATCGAATGCCCATTTTTAAGACACAGGGTATTTTTAATGTTTTATTGTATGTAATCACATCAGGACATTTTATCGCCTGTACTTATTTCCTCTTTGGCCCACAAGGTATGTAATGTTCGTGAATATCCTATTATTCTATTAAATAGTATCTCTGAAGGTGGCCGACAGGCCGAAAAGTGTTGGAGTGTTTAAGTAAATAATTTATATAATTTTATAAAATACATTTTTGGGGTATATTTTTTATGGAATTATTTATTTTTCTGTTGCGTTTGTTCCCTTTGCCCGTAAAAGGGTTTAAGTTGAGAATAAAAAGTTAGGTTTGACACAGAACTGTTCAGACGTTGGCTATATTTATACTTACTTATGGTTTGTTTAACTGCAGCATCAGTGACTTAGAATAATAGCGTCGGATATTGTGACGAATAACGGATGAGAAACTGGAGATGAAGAAGAGAGAAGTTATTTTTTACTACGAACCAATATAAAAAGTATGAAGTATAAAAAATAAAAATAATTGGAGGGAAGCGGTTATTGCCTAGTTTAAAGTAGCTTTGCATCTGCCTGGCGTTCCTGAGATGTACCAAAAAAAACTCGCTCTTGCTAATATTCAAACCCAGGCTTTGAAGCCGAGACCTCATAAATAAAAGGAAGGTCATTACTTAAACTGAACGCAGCATTTGGTAACGTGGGGAATAAATGTCGTTGCCACATACATTGTGCATTAATGGTTATGTGATTTTAAAACGACTCCTACTTGTGAGCCGTCGCCATGAATATCGTGCATCCAGTGACAAAGTAACGTTATCTCTGCACTCGTATGTAATGGTGATACTGCTTCTGTGACACATTCACCAGAACGTCGTCTCTAGCTAGAGATTATGTGAAAGGAGGAATATGTTGACATAAGGGTATGGGAATCTGTATGCTGCAGTTTACATGTCCCTTCAGTTTATTCTTGACCGAGATCGTACTTTTCACATTGACTTTAAGATCCACATATACGAGTATATATATATATATATATATATGCACGTACATATATATATAATTTATAGAGTTATGTTGGAAATACCAGGTTTGGATAAGTTAGCATATTTGCTGACTTTTGTGTAGCAACTGAATCGGAGACGTATTGAAAGACTTTTTTGGAACACCCGGTCGGAATTTCTCTTGATATTTCTCTCTTGGAATAATCTTGATATTAAACCTCACAACTGTATGATATATTGAAACATGAAGGAGACAATAGTGAGTGCAATGACAGGGGATTTAAGTTGTCGCATATCCAACCCGACTTCCTGTAGGTCTTTGACTGTCAGATTTACGTTGGTGGAGAGCATTAAGGTCATAGACGACAGCAGTAGTGTTTGCAAATTTACACATTTTTTGGACACCTTTCAAACTGAAAGCATTGACGGGAAATACGTCATGTGCTCATGATAAATTTCCCGTGATAACACCATATATTGCAGAGAATAGCAGACTAAAACAGCCAGACGAAGGAATAAATAAAAAGTGTCTCGCCCAGACAGTGTGTCATGCGGTTTTATTATGAATTGTAACCTTGGTTTAAAAATGCCCTGACGTTTATTTTGTTGTAAAGAAACGTACTGAGACCGAAGTTACATTTACGGGTCAATTTTCTAATTAATACTACATAATCAACTAGGATTAATATTATTCCTGGCTTTGACAGTAGCAAAGTTAACGGTTCTTAAGCATTTTGTATTCCTACTGTGAAAAAACCAAAATAAGTTGATGAAATGGTGTTTTCCATCTACCAACTTTGTTTATGATTCTTCAATGAGTTGAGTACAGAAAATAAATTATGATTTTACTTTCCTATTATAAACAACAGCGTATGTCGTAAGACAGGCGCTGTGATGGAAAATAAAATTTGTCCTGTTAGATTTTGGGTTCATTTTTATCTATTTGTCGCACGGTACAGAGAAGAGCACAGGGCACGTGTAAATATAAATGGCTTAGATCCTGAGAGTGCAAACGATAGAGAAATGGGGATATTTGAAGAGTGAAAGAGAAAAATGCTTGTGAGAAGCATAGGATGGAATTGGATGGCAACGTTCTGTTGGGTTTACTTCGGTCGAGGAAGCATGGTTGTTTGTATGGACGTGACAAGTAGAGAAGTTTGTGTTTTGTATGCTTCTAGCAGCCATCCCCACAGGACCAGATGAGCTCCAATGAACACGCGCTTGTCCTGTAATTATATCGTAGATGAATAGGAGGATTCGGCGTCGGAGGGTTCAATAACATGTATAAAACAAACAGAACACAGACGTGGATCTACCGGTCATCTTCAATCAATGTTTGATGAGAGGTCATCTACACAAGGGTGGGGTGTTGAACATATTTGATTTGGAGACTTGCGTCTTCCGCAAACTGACAAGACTACTTAGTGTACATGAAGGGTGGGTGTTTTGTCTCACTGCCGCCAGCTGCTTTGTAACCCACGTTATTTTATCGCAATTTCGGGAGCCTCAGCACGTTTTAACGCCTACAGCATGCATGTACAAGAGGATTCGCTTTCCTTCTTTCTCCCGTTGTTTCAATTTATGCTTTTCTCTTTAATTCCTTTTCCATTTTCTTCCTTAATTTCACTCTGGAATATTTTTTTCCCTGTAAACTACAGAGAAACGGCCAAGTTGAGGCAAAGGTTGTCGTGACTTATATTCAGAGGTTTCTTCTTTGAGTCTCAGCCGGAATACAGACTGATTACCTTCTCGTGCTTTGAGTATCTTCAAGCAAATGATGGTGTAATACAATTATGCTTAGTATAGCAACTTAAAATTAAACAACTACTGCTTCCTTTCAAATCCCTTCCAATCCATTATTCGTTATCAACCGATTATTCGAAGCTATTGACCAATAGTGTGACTCGGGATTGCGCAGTCAGTATGGCGACACGCTATGAGCTGGACGGTCTGGGGATCGAATTCCGGTGGAAGCGAGATTTTTCGCATCCGTCCACATCGGCCTTGGGGCCCACACAGCCTCCTGTATAATGGATACCGGGTCTCTTTCCCGGTGGTAAAGCGGGAGGGGCTTGGTGTGGCGTTGGCTACCCTCCCCCATCTAGCGCCGAGGTGAAAGAAAAAGTAGAGCTATACCTCTATTCCACTTCTGAAACTTCATGTCCTGTTATAGGGTGAACTCTACAGGCCTGTGGTATAGGTCACTGTAATTCTTTGTCTATGTTGTGACACTCAGTGATTTATTATGCGACTCCGTCAATATTTCAGATCTCACAGCACTGATTGTAGGAAGATCGGCGAAGATGATTGATACTATTTGGAAGCAAGTGATCATGGCCTAATCGAAGCACTTTCGTGTTTCCAGTCCTTCCAAGTAATTAAGGAAGTGAGAAAAACCACGAAATACTTCAATCAATGCCGTAACCGGTATTTGAACTGCACGTCTTTCGAATATAAGTCTAAAGCATTACTGCTCCAATAACCTTCTCTGTACCCGAGTTTTGATAGCGTCGTAAAGTGAATATAGATATTCTGCAGAGCTACTGAGGAGCACCACACAAAAATTCTCATTGTCTTTACCTTCACATAGGCCTGGACCTTCCCATATTGTCTGCACATCAGCTTGAAATGCTGCAATTAAAAATCGGGTGAGAGAGTAGGATGATGGGTGTTAAGAAAATAGGCTATGGCAATGCAGACTGGAAAGCAATGACACTGCATTGATTACTTACACATGATGATGTGCTGTATCACCAATCTTTGTAACAATATTAGTAAGAAACCGTCAGAAATTTTAACTGCAAAACAAATAAATTCTCATTTCTAGTTATGTTTTACAAATGTACTTCTTAATCATAATTTCTTTGTACACGCATGAACTTTAACACTTCTTGACAGACAGCTTGATAGGATAAACGGTGCTACTTTCTTCTGTGGCGCGACAGACCCTAGTGGGCCAGGGCCTCCTCATTGTCGAGGCTTTACTATCACACTCAGACACACTACATTCAGTAGGATTCCTCTGGACGAGTGATTGTCCCGAAACAGTGACAAAACACAGCACTCTCAGGATACAGCAGACATGCATGCCCCCGGCGGGGTCTCGAACCCACAATCCCAGCAAGCATACCGAAACGTGCTACTACCTACATAAATGGTTTTATCGGGAAATTTAATCTTATCGATATCACTCTAAGGCCCTGTAATGACTGTTTTTAGCAGAAACTGCTACATGGCATACATATTTGTATCTGCAAGAGTGACTTACTAAGTGGAGAAAAGTACAGAATTTCAACTCCTAGTCTTATCATATATTTTAATTCTACTCTTTTCTTGATGTGCTCTGGACATTGCAGGTGATTGAACAAGAAATATTTACTGGAGTGACCTAATTTATTTTGTCTCTATGTATACGCTAGTCAATTCAGTTTTGTGAAGTAGAGTCTCTGAATATTACTTAGAACAGATTCCCACCTTTTACGTAATTTCTGATACCAGTTTCTTCATTTTTGCTGCAACAGATATTATACAACGAACATGTTATGACATTTAATTCTATTTGGAAAGCTGACCTGGATCTAGCTGGATGTTTCCTATCTGCATGCTTATTTAAATTTACCAGAATTTTTTTCCTTGATTTGAAGAGTCCCTTGAAAGAAATATCATTAAAATCAAGATTCCTATGTTTGAGTTAAATGTTGAATCGTTGTGTTAAACTAAATCAATTACATTTTATTATGCCTGAGGTGCAGTAACAAATATGTAAGGCAGATATAAGAACATTCAGGATAAATTATAGATTTTTCTTGAGTTAGGACACGTTATTATGAACAAGAACTAAACAACAAACGTTCTCCAGATACGTAGAATTTGCAGCGAAATTTTTAAATTTCACTTCTAGAGTTGGTGTGTACGCACGAAGTTGGTAACGCAAGAGCATAAAAAATGGTGAGATTCGTCTGTCGATTTTTATGTCTGTCGACAGAATATTCCACCTCCCAAGTCACCTGAAGAACGTAGATTAAAAATTGATATCGAATATTTCTATTGCCATTTTGATTTCTGCCCGTATCTGTCCATCACGAGTTTGTTCCACACAAAAACTATGTTTGCGTAGCTTTTAAAGCCGAAATACAGGATTTTAAAAAAACTAAGTAATAAGCCTATGGTCAAACGTGTTAGTTTCTTTTAGCATCAATTCTTTGAAAACAAAAATTAAACTCAATTACACTTGAAGCCTGTTTTGAAGAAAAGTTTTGAGGGTGCGTGTGCCTGAAATGTGCATTTCCGTGTATTAGCAACACACACTGTCAAGTTTCCTCCAAATCGTAACAGCAGGTTTGCAATCTGTTATGATTTATATCTCGAAAACAATCAGATATTGATTATTGTTATTTTTAGATCATCAGCCTTTTATTCATCCTCAGCTCATATCTCATAGAGAAAACACTATATCTAAATTATAAAAATCAGTCACGGTGAGATACACATGTTCGCAGTCTTCACGCAAAGTGCCCGTGATTAGGCGCGTTCGCAAAATTGCGAAAAACGACTATGAGCTTCGTTATGTCTGTCTGTCCGTCCGTCCGTCCGTCCGTCCGTCCGTCCGTCAGCATGGAACAACTCGGCTTCCACTGCATAGATTTTCATGAAATTTGTTATTTAGTATTTTTCTACAATCTGTCGAGAAAATTCAGATGTCATTAAAGTCTGACAAGGATAACGGGTACTTTGCATGAAGACAGACGTAGTTAATGATAAAACATCGCTGAATTCTGCTTAGAATGAGAAATGTTTCAGGCAAAAGTTATAGAGAAAATCAAAACACGCCTTTTATATCAAGGAACTTTTTCCAGAAAATCGTGCCGTTTGTGAGATAATCTGGAAAAATACGGTAGAGCCAGATAGGCCACGGGTGGCGGTATAGTAGGGCGCAAGCGCTTTGCACGCTGGATAAATAAGGCTACAGACACACACAAAGAATATGTAATACTTATTGCTTTTCCACCGCAACAATGGTTAGGCGAAAGCGCCCCATTGTTGCGGTGGAGTGTGTTTTCTGCCTTGTCTTTGCCTGATTTTAACCAAAATTGGCATAGGTAGAATCATATAAGTAACAACCTCCAATATGGGATTAATGTTAGTAGGTGTGACGGAATTCATGCTGTTCTGTGCAGACAGACAGACAGACAGACGGAACCCGACTTGAAGACACTAGTAGTAACTTCTCGCAAATTATTTTGGTCACGTGTCTAAAAGGGCAAGTGTCTTATACCTTAAAATTCACAATCAATTTCATCTGACCTACTCTCCATAGTTGCGTCCTTTAGACATCGCACGACTTTTTACGTATACAACCCTTAAACGATTGATTAAATCAGTCAAATATTATTGCATGTTTTATGAAGTTTCTTAGGATTCTATTAGAGATCTGCGTGTATTTATACATCGGCTCATTGTCAGATAATTTGTTTAAGGAAAATATTGAATTTGGAATAACCAATATGAAGTTTCGTTGCGGTTTTGTGGAAGGCAAGGACGTAGCTAAAACTGATGGAATGGAAAAATATTCAGTGTTATAAATGAACATGCTCGTGACTTCATTGAAATGTAATAATTCATGTACTAAGGTTTAAAATTGAATATTTTAGAATCTTGAACGTAGATATTTCATTGATAATACTCATATAGGTCCATATAAGGTGCTACTGGGAACGAACTACAGCTGTAAGTAAACAGTATGGTTTACATGCGTAATGTATTCATTATATTGTACGATTTGTATATGTCGCCGCTTATTCATAAAGACCTTTGTAATGGGTTCCAATGAGTAGCTTTTCCTGTCGTGAACACTGAATGAGAAGACATTACATCGTCAAATGTTGCTCATTTATTCCCTTGAATTATCTTTCAACATAATCCCTGAGCATATTGATGATTTTCTCCCAGACTGGCACGAGTTAAATTTCTGTTGCGGTAGAAATCGGGCTCTTGCAATCGCAACGCTTCACGAACAGCCATTTCCACTTCCTTATTATATTGGAATCATCGCCCACAAAGATGCTGCTTCGGCGATCCAAACATAGGACAGTTGAAGTTCAGGTCTATAGATAGGATGATCCAGACGTTTCCAGTAAAACGGCTGCAGCAACTCGTGTGTCCGACATGCGCTGTGTGCTGTTATATTGTGCTGAAAGATGACACCTCGCGACATATGTCCAGGTATCCTGCTGGGAAAAGCCTCCCGCAGACGAAGCTGCGTGTCGCACTAGGCGATCCGGTTGATTGTTTGCACCGAGGCATGAGTCCAAAGTGGATGACCCCTTCATTCTAGCGTGTTTTTTAAGGAGTGGAGTGGTGCTCCCCTATCTCATCGCCCATCTCTGTGGATTCTAAGAACTCTTCTCATACTTCCTGAAACCGCTGAAGATGTGAAAGTGTATTCTCCAAACGTCAATTTTTGTGCCCTTCTGTCAGACGCCTTGATAACCAGCGTGAACACATTTTCAGTGTTTCATTTCTTCATGGACACTCCTCCATTCAAAGATAAATCTCGAAGCGTGACTTGTCGCGTTTCCAAAATCAGTTTCTGAAAGCCGACTGCGTTTACATCCGTCACTGATGTGCGGAGCCGGGTGGCGCCATCATCGTGGATGACCTTTCGACCATTTCGAATTCCCTTCACCATTTTTTAATATGCTGCACTCTTATCACACGTACCTTACATTTATTTCAATTTGTGTTGAATTTTTAGGTTGCAAATATGCTTTCCACTTAAAACGAGATCACATTACGAATTTTTTTCGTAGGACCAAGTTTTCAGTGTTGATGCTATTGCACATCAACTTGTCCTGTGGACAGTATCTGACTGACTTGACACCTGCGCCATCTGTTACACGATATCCCTACTACATGCGTTCCCTCCTACCGATAAATAATATTCCTGCGAGTTTTCTGATCTTTGCAGCGGTGTGAATGATGTATCCGTTCTCCGGGGATATGAAGCTGCATCACATACTAGAAGAACAGATGCTGATTAACACAAAAGTTACAGGCTAGGGAACCTTAATTATTGAAGATACCTTGTAATTTATGACCACACTGTGCAACAATCACATTACACAGCACTTAACCTGTAGCTTTCCGGTCACTTCTTCTGAATTTTGCGGTTAAATGTACTGGACTTCCTTCTTTTCCGGATAAAAAATGCTTCCTTCTTACTATTAGTAAGTAACATATATAATCTTCTGTCCATGCAGCAAAGGAATCAAGGGGGCTATTGGAGGGATGTTACAACTACTTTGTCTTTAATAAATGTTCACTTTTTTCTTTCACAGGTAAGCGAGCATTTTCTAAAAGGAGCGGTCTGAAAACATATTTGGTGAGTTCCATTATTTGAATCACATAATCTAAAAGTAAGGAAAATGGAGTGTGAAAAGTTTTTTTTGCTACAACTTGATTTCTCAAATATAAACGGTAACATTAAGAATAGCCTTGGTTTTTCATTCCACCTTTGTGCTTAGGCATATTTTACATTATTATGCGAGGCATTTTAATCGGACGTCATTGCTGAGCAGCTTAATTCTCGAAACGCGAAATTTTTGTTCGATTTTGTATGAATTCATATAGTTCTCTATGACCAATTTAAGTGGCTCTGACTATCCTCTAAATCTTTGGTACCTATGTGCCAAATTAACGACACCAGGTCCCAAAAAGAGCGTAATGTTCTATCAAAGTGACAAAAATATTTTCGAAGGAAGTTTATTATTACTTATTATTTATTATTATTATTATTATTACTTATTATTACTTTGTATAAAACAATATAACGGGATAAACTATGAGTGCAATAACTTCTGGCACTGCAGGTGATGCCAAGTGGAACCGAAATTCTAGTGGAGTATATCTTACTGTTTTATCAGGTGATGAACTTTTAACTTGACCATTGCTGATCTTTAATCTTAGATTTATTACCTAGGGTTCACTTAGCAATTATGAACCAATCCTTTATCAGTAGAACTACATACAAGATATAATGAAAACCAAATTGCGGAGTGTACAGAACCTCGAGCTGTGGGGCCCACTCGTTACAGCCCCTAGTTCTCATTCTCAAGACACATGCAGTGTCTTCAAAACACCGGAGTTGCTTGAGTCATTACGATTAATGCTGAAACCTCTTTGGCTCTTATTATAACTGACACCACATAAAATTACCTTGCAGGCTAAATATATTTATCCTTATTGCATTCTTCTGTAACTTTAACAGAAATTCCCCGAGATGCTTTACTATAGGAAAACTTGAACATCGAAGCTGCTTGCAGTGACAGTATAGGTACGACGCCATTCGTTTTAAACACGTCTTTTATTAGAGTGTACAGATTTATTATCAATGTTTAGGGAAATTACCGTCTGTTGTACACATACGGATTCATAATGCTGTCCCGTAAAAGCGTGTAGCTGAATTTGTGAAAGTAAAAGCCCTTTCTGAAAAGGTTGCTGAGAAACGTGTTTCCCAAAAAACAAATTTAAATCTATTTTAAAATATTTTATTTTCGTACACAGCATTATTCCCAAAAGGCTTTGACGATTATGTATAATATTGTGTGGTGATGTTTTTATGGACTTTATCCATCGCCCGAAGAGTAAGATATTAAAAAGTAAAAATTAATTAAAAATTAAGATCACGACATTTCGGAAGCTGGCTCTGCTTCCTTCTTCAGGTGAATGGAGGGGGAGAAGAGAAAAACTCCTACTCAGTTGGGCCCCTTAGACAGAGCTAGCATCCATCACTGGACAAACCATGTCAGCTGACTTGGTTTGTTTAAGAGGCCCATCTGAGTAGGACTTCTTCTCTTCTCCCCCTCCATTCATCTGAAGACGGAAGCACAGCCAGCTTCCGAAACGTCGTGATTTTAATTTTTAATTAATTTTTAATATTTTACTCTTCGGACGGTGGGTAAAGTCCATAATATCATAACCACACAGCATTATTCCCGTATAAGAATTTGTTTATACCATAACTCCTACTTGTTGGTACTATTAAACTTTTCTCCTTCATGTTCATCCCTATGAATATCTTTCGGGAAATCATTTAAGAGTCTCAAGTGACATTCAACGCAGAAAAATTTAATGTAAATAAATATAATGAACAAAATCTATGTGTACTAGGTTCATATAAATAGATTTGTGTATACTGAAATCTAGTTTACCCGCGTGGGGAGATGCAAATGCTAAATACTCACGTGCCTGGAAAGAATTAACAACCATTCTTGATGGTAAAAATAAATAGACATTCTTACGTTGTTTTTTGTATTGAAATTCTCTTTAAAAGTGATGAATGATGCTTATGCGTGTCACTCCACGCATAAGCAGCACGTGTCTGCAATATCTGACTTATTTTTAAACTCTACAGACCTTTTGTAAACTTATAACTCTTTAGTTCGTTTAATAGGTACTTCAGGGGTTGCAAATTCGCTCGGAAGATACAGGCACAAAATACTTTCTTCTCCTGGTAGTAACTGGTAGACCTGTTATTCGTCTATATTTTTTAGTCAGTTTTATACTACTTTATCAGTTGGGTTTATGAATATGTAAAAGGTTTTGCTACACGTATGTGGTATCGCGTGCCTAAGACCTCAAGAAGCGTCAACGAGAACTTTTTCTACGTTTATCAGTGTCACAATTAAACCTATATTACTAAATTTGTTAAGAAAAACGGTTTTGTCACGTGAAATATTTTCCCATAAAAACAAATTTTGTTAGAAATGTTAAAATTCAATCATTTAAACATTTCTGAAAGCTATATTCGTAATATTTCATCACATTTACTACACCACATATATGCACTGAGCAGTGCTGAAATCTAGAAATAAGCTATGAAATTTTGTCGGCAAAAATGGGCACTAGATTACTTATTTTAGCATACCTCCCATTGCGGTTTATTTATGCAAGCGTCTGTCCCCAGTCATAACTAATACGAGCCGTGGTTCCTAACTACAAAGCGACAGACAAGTAGTAGCCTTTGATGTGTAAGGATACTTCTGCTTTATGAACATTGTGGTTACTAGTACAGCTGATACAAACTTTCTTTTCGGGAATGTGAAGCCACGTACAAGTACTTACGTGCAAGTGTACTGACGTGTGCTGACAGGGATTTTCCTGCCTTCATCATCAGCGTAGGTAAGCAAATGGATATTACAGAAAGCGGGAGTCGTTATAACAACCGTCGTTGGAAGCTTAAGTCACACATACTTACGCGCAGAGTTTGTTTTGCGTCCTAGTTGCGTTTTTGGAACAGTGGGCGTAAATAACAAAGCCGAAAATAAAAAATTGTATTCCCATTAGAAATAAGGAGTTAGCGTAATAGAGCGCAGCCAGACAAAGGGCTTTAAAATCGAAAATGAAAGAGCGCGAAGTAAGCAGAAATGTAAATTTGTAAGAGGCGTTAATGCAAAAGATGTAAAATCCGGGCGCAAAAGAAAGGCTGGGTGTAATAATTTTCGAAGATAACAAAACCACCAGATTTCTTGTGAATGCAGGCGTCTGGAGAGCTACGGACATATTATGTCAAGCTGTGCTTTGGGTGTGTGACACCCCTGGAATACATATGATACTTTCTTGGCATTTACTGCTGTGCAATTCAAGGCCTGTTGTAATGATTTGAGGCACGTTTAAGCACAGAAGACTTTGAAGATTGTCAGAGAAAATGTGGAAAGGATATATTAAAAATAAAATCTTCAAGTTAATGTTCTAATTCTTGTTTAGTCGTAAAAGGTTTAAACGTCTGTTTGGCCAATCACACTGACGGTTCTGTATTGGTACCAGAATTCGTGTTCCCACCTTTGTCACTGTATAAAATATATGAAGTGACAAGTGAAGTTTCTGCAACATGGCTTCCTAGCTGGATACCTTGTGTGACGAAAACTGTAGTAGTTTGCTCGTATTTTGTAGGCATACTTTAATACAAATTCGGGGAATCTGTAGTTAAATAGAGCTCAATTTTAACGCCGCTACAACAAAAACTCGTGAATGATCCTACACTGGTTCAAAACTCTCGTGCCGATTCCTATTCATCTGCAGTGCTTTTACTAGTGACAAAGGTCAGTTGAAATTGCCTATTGTACTTTTATCTTCTTCCTTCTTTCTCCTTTAAAACAGCGAACTGAGTCACATCCCTTTGTCCTTCGTATAACGCGGCATTGAATATGGCGCTACCACATTCTTAAGTATGAAGATACTGAACGATTCCGTGGAAGGGCGTGGGGAAGAAGTTATACGATTGTATATACAAGGTCAGTAGTAATTAATGTCTGTTATATGTGTGTGTGTGTGTGTGTGTGTGTGTGTGTGTGTGTGTGTGTGTATGTGTGTGTGTACAGACATATTCTTCCATCTGCAGTCAAGTTAGAGGAAGTCATTCTGGAAAAGGCCTCGCGACCAAAATTCCTCTACTTTCCTTGCTTCCACATCCGAGCTATGTGCCATAAACCAGTCTAGTGCAATATTAGTAATTTTATTTCCCTTGCATACTAGACCATCCTAATACACGGTTTTTATTTCCTACGTTCCTCGACATCGTAATTATGTGATGTTCATTCATAAGTACAAACTTTTTACAAGATACTCACAAAGTAGGTCAGCAACTCATGAGTGCTACGTGAAATAATGCAATACACAGAGGATTGTAATTTAAAATACTTTACGCAAAGACTTCACAAATGTATGTTGCATATTGTTTTCTGCCTTACATAGCCAAGTGTCACGGCTTAGTAACATCTATGAAAAATATAAAATATCATCTGGATGAGACGTTTTAGAAGACTGTCACAGTGATCATGATACACAGAAACTTCTGTAAAGGTATAAATTTTATTATTCACATTCTGTAATTTTACGTTGCTTTTTCTTTTAAGAATATAAAAACTGGTTTTATGGAATGAAGGCATACGCTTGTGTTTCCTATCTTTCAACTTTTGTAACGACAGGTTTTTGCCAAACTTTGTACAAAACCTATGCCGAAGAAAGTTTCCGCAATTCTGTGCTCTTAAATAGCTACAGCCGTTAAAAACATGGAGAACAGCTAATTTGTAGCGTGCAAATGACACTGAAGTCGGCTGATGTAGAGCTTTGGTATGATTTGTGTTAATGGGCTTAGAACTGCAGTGAGTGTTTCTTTAAATAATGGCTCTGGAATGTAGACTAACGTCATGGACGTGAAGAAATTACTGTTGCTTTCTGTTGGGACGCGACATCTAAGGAACCATCCGAATTACGGATAAATAAATCCTTAACATACATACATACATACGTACATACATACATACATACATACATACGTACATACATACATACATAGGCTTACGTAGCTACATCCATCCATCCATCCATCCATCCATCCATCAAGCCATCCGTCCATCCATACATACAAACATACTTACATACATATACATACAAAGCTACATCCATACATACATACGTACGTACATGCATACATACATATATACATACGTACATGCATACATACATGCGTACGTACATACATGCATACATACATACATACATACATACATACATACATACATACATACATACATACAACATACATACATACATACATACATACATACATACATACATACATACATACACACATGCGCACATACGCATATACACACCACGCACGCACGCATGCACGCACGCACCCGCGCGCGGACTAGAATACAACGTATCTGGAAGAGAAAAGCAGGTCTGAGTTCTGAGGAACTCCTTCAATATTTATTTCTTTTATTCAAATCATGTACTGACTGTCGCATGACTGCGGACTTAACTATGCAGTTTTCAGGTTATTTCTTGATCTTCTATTGATATTCCCTATCCTCAATGTCAAGCTGTTCAGAAGCGTCGAATCCATATTTATTACCTTTATATCGGCTTTCGAGAATTGACGTACTGCTTATGTAACGGAAATGACTGAAACTCAAGAAATTTCAAGCCATAGCTTAATAAATGTATGGAATGTCAGCAGGCTTAACACCTCTGGTGAGTTTCTCTGCTATTGACCCCAAACATTTTCTGCCTATCTTAGCAACGTAATCAGATTTTTATACCTTCAGTGGTTAGATGGTGTCACAGTCTGAACTCGTATCTCCCAGAGAACAGAGCCGACAGTCTACCTTCATTAACCCTTGAAAGACGAAGCTTATCTGTTTTATATAAGAACTCAGTGCGTACCGCGCTGTAAACACTCTCCACTTCGGTTATAAAAACCAGTCAGTTAATGTTTTATAAGGCAAAAGTTGCTGTTTGTTCTGAGATCCGTACAAAACACATAAACGCAATGTGGGCACCACGTAGAATTTTTTAATGTTAAACCTGCTGTATGTAAAGTTACCGCTAGGCTTTAAAAGGTTAATAGACTGATCGCATAAACATATGTAGCTATCCACATAAGGCGTGTGTTGTCTTATTCTCATTTCAACAAAGATAGCAAAGTATCTAAACATCTAGTAAAAGGTCCCTTGCGTGGAGTTTTACGAATATCCATCGGGTGTGAGCCGTGCTGTTGCGTACGAGGGGGCAGATGGCCGGACTAACCGACTGACTACTTGACTGAACGACTGACTGGCTGCCTAACTGACAAGCAGAGAGTTCGACTGAGATGTGTTATGCGGCTAGTAGTCACTTTTCACGACTGCTTTGCAAATTAGCCTAAAATGAAGAACAAATAAGAGTACCTTTCCTTTCTTTCCTAAAACATTTTCTTGCATTGTTGTGAAAACGTTTGTTCAGAACGCTCTGAAACCCTGGCACAGACAGAACTGAACAGCAAATGAAATAACGTGAATCACTTGACTTGTTGCCAGTATTACTGACGAAGGAGCTGTGTTTACGTCTTCACAGTAGTACAGAATTTCGGGCATAATTCCTGTTGTCGTAAATCGTGAACCTCTTGAAACTCAACGGCCCGTATTTCTCCTGAACCTCTCACAGTATATCGAACCTGTTGAGTATTACAATCTGACATCACGATGTTTAAACTACATTTTCAACACACTCTCAACCATCTGTTGTTTAAATAAAGTTGTAAACTCTACCGGCATTTACGTCTTCTGAGCTAAATTTCACGAAGGGAAACGCGTAATATTTCCCGCATTTCTGACCGTTAATGTCTCGTGACTTCTTTGAGGTGTTGTAATAATATTATAGTCGTGTGAGTTGAGAACATTTAATCATATCGATGGAAAAGGAAGCGTACAAAATGTTAAAGTGCACTATCTTTGCACTAAGAATATTAGTCCATATAGTATTCTGTGATATTACGCCTTTGTACCTTGGGAGAATTTTACTGATGGTTCGGAAGGACCTAATCCTTCCAACTTCTGTCTTAAAGATTTAAGTAACTGCTTCCTCCAAACTGTAGACACCTGCCAAATTGCACGGCGTCACATCGCAGAAGATGCTATTATTAAGTCTAACGGCGCTGTGAGAACCTCAAGTTCCATTTTCTGCACGTTTTAACTGCTGAATAAATTATGCATAAAATAATCATTTGCGTTTGTGGTTTTTGTAGTACTTTTGTGTATAGAAACTTTTTTCATTTTGTGTTCTCTGTCTGTGACTTTCTGGTCTAGTTGTCAAGCGACACTATCTGGTGTCATATTGCGAAGTCGATTTGTGTCCGCTACTGTCTCTGCTTGATGTGGGTTTGCTGCAGGTGGATGCGATGTTTCGTTGACAGCCTTTTGATGGGTAAGATACCTGCATCGCGATTCGGTTTGTTGGTGATTTCAGTCACTTATACCAAACTGGCGGCCCGCGACACTTTATATAACAAATTGCGAATAAGGCGATTCTCCTCCTCCTCCTCCTCCTCCTCCTGCTCCTCCTGAAGCACAACAGTCCATTGTGGACTTTGCCTTCCAATACAGTCTTCCTCCATTCCCGACGGTCTCTGATCATTGCCTGCCTCTTTTTATTGCCATTATATTTGAATCCTCTTCAAACTCGTCTCTCCATATTTTACATGGTTTTCCTGTTTTACTTGTTCCTTCCATTGTAACTGTTGCAAATTGGTGTGGCATTCGTTGATTTTGTGTTCTTTCAACATGGCCGTACCATCTTAGTCCGCGTGATTTTATAAAATTTACAATATGTTTGCCTTGTAATAATATCTTTATCTCCCTTTATCTCCTGGTTTTTTCTCCAGAGTTCTCCTTCTTTTACGGATCCGTATATTGTCCCGACAGTCTTCCATTCTATTGTTTTGCGCGCATTCGTTTCTTCCGTGGTAGTCCAGGCGTCTAACTCCTAAGCCAAAATCGGTCGTACTGTGGTTTTAAAAATTTCTGACTTAGTGTTTCGAGAGTATGGCGATTACACTTTATAAACTGAAACGTTAGGTTGGACAAGATTGTAAGATCGCTTATCAAACTCTTGAAACTAAATTTCGTAGATTTGTATTTTAAGGCGCCCATATGTGATCAAATGCTTACTCAGCACGCATTGGCTGTGTTATTACACAGTTCTTCGGCGGTAGAAATGCCGTATGTGCTGCGAGAGGAGACATGGTTGCGCATGCGGGTTACTTCTTGCAGGTAATCGAGAGTTAGAATAGTTGGAGTGTGCCTGTGCTCGTAGGAACATTATAGTTCACATTTAGTTATATTCACTGCGAGTTACATTTTTAACGAATTCACTGTACTGTAGTTTTAATGAAATTATTTATATGTAATTACAGGGTATACACAAAAGAATGGTGCGGTTTCAAAAGTTAACAAGAAATTTATTTCTCACCTTACACGGGCACAACGTGCACTGTCAGCAGCGGCAACTGTCCAAGTTTCTCATGCGCTACCAGCAGTCCGCTTCTCATGCTTACTGCGGGGCCGCGGGGCCAGTTTCCAATATGGCGTCGCAGCAGGAGAAGGCGTTCTGTGTGCTCCGTTTTGAGGTGTCCAGATCTATGATTACAGTGCAGCGTGAGTTTCGTGCACGGTTTAGAAAAGACGCATCATACAGGAATAACATAACTAGGTGGTACCGACAGTTTGTGGAAAATGGATGCTTGTGTAAAGGCAAGAGTCCTGGTCGACCTCGTGTGTCTGATGACAACATTGAAAGAGTGGGTGCGGCGTTTCAGCGAAGTCCCCGCAAGTCAGTGCCTAGAGCAAGCAGGGAATTGGACATGCCAAAAATGACGGTGTGGAAGGTGTTGCGTAAGCGGCTATGTTTTAAACCGTACAAGATGCGATTGGTGCAGGCCCTTACACCAGCAGACAAAGTGAAGGGGCGTGACTTTTGCGAGGAGATGCAGTTGAAAATGTAGGAAAATGATTTCGTAGAAATACTCATCTTCTGCGATGAAGCCACATTCCATATCAGTGGCAAGGTGAACAGACACAATGTCCGTATCTGGGGAACCGAGCAACCACATGCACAGATAGAGCACCAGCGTGACTCTCCAAAAGTCAACGTTTTCTGTGCGGTGTCCCGCGAGAAAATGCACGGCCCATTTTTCTTCACTGAAGCAACTGTAATTGGCGACTCATTTCTGGACATGTTGGAAAACTGGTTGTTACCCCAACTGAACACCAATTATGACGATTACATTCTACAGCTGGACGGTGCTCCCCCCCCCCCCCCATTTTCACAGGAATGTACGAATGCTTCTGAATCGTGTTCTTCAACAGCGCTGGATCGGACGTGCTGCAACAGGAGACAACCACATTCTCCCTTGGCCACCCCGTTCGCCGGATCTAACACCATGCGATTTCTTTCTTTGGGGGTTCGTTGAAGACAGCGTTTACGTACCACCATTGCCGATGTCCCTCAAGGAACTTCGTGATCGGATAACGCATGCACTGCAGACCATTACAGCGGACATGCTACACAGAGTCTGGGATGAATTTGATTACCGTGTGGATGTGTGTCGTGTGACCCAGGGTGCACATATTGAAGGATTGTGATTAACGCATGAGAAACTTGGACATTTGCTGCTGCTGACGGCGTACGTTGTGCCCGTGTAAGGTGAGAAATAAATTTCTTGTTAACTTTTGAAACCGCGCCATTCTTTTGTGTATACCCTGTATTTATAATTTCAGTAATAAACGTAACAAGTCACACCGAAGTCATCTGGCATTAGAAAACGTACTACAGAAGATGAAAGTGGCATATGTCTACCAATATGGGAAAACAAATCTTCATATTCACAAATTCAAAATAATATTGTGTGTCTGAGTTCTCAAATGACAGTCGGCATTTGCAAAGGGTGTAAAGTGGAATGTCTTTAAGAAATACACCACAAAGAAGAGTTTGGCACTCTTAAAGTGAATTAAATATATCTTTAAAAAATCGACAAGCAATATTGCATAAAATTAAAGAATACAATTAGTAAACAGTTCGAGCAAGTTTTATATCCACCAGTGTAACTACAACCAGCTCAAAACGTTTTACAGCAGGACAGTTTTTTTCAATTGAAATCATGTGTTCAGTATAGTACAAGAATACGAAAACATAAGCCACAGTAGAAATGCAGTGACTGGGTCTATGAAAGCACTGAAAATTATTTGACAGAACAGGTAAAATCGAGTAGATTATTATTCCAATTTTCTTCTATAAGAGTGGATGAAACAGTAGATGTTAAAGGCGTTGCTTAGCTTGCAGTTTTTATTAGCTTTTGTAACTCAGGGTTGCTATAAATCAAGAACTTCTACTGGAGAATACATTTTGTTTGAGCTGGCTAATTTAATTAAACAATAAGTTCTCCACTTATCAAACCTATCTGCATTTTGGCTGACAGCGCCTGATATGGCAGGAACGAGAAAGGGATTTGTGGGAAAAATGAAAGAAGACCTCCACGGTTTTTACTGCGCAATAAACCAAGAATTCTAGTGTCGCAAAACAGTGATCCCGGTGTCGGAGTGTGGCATCCCGTTGTGTCCGGTAAATCACTGCAGTTCTACAGAAGTAGTTCCTGTCGCCATTAACACCACTTTATTACTCTCCTCGTATATGTTACACAGTTTTATAACAACACGTTTCAGCCATCTTCTTGTCGTTCACATACAGACAACACGTAGAAGAACTTAAGTTTGAGAGGATTAAAATATGGAACTAAGCACTTACAATTTAATTTATGTTATGAGGAATTTCGAAGGCATTCTCCTGTACTTCCGATATTTCGCACATGTTTCTGATTTTTGTAAAATACTACATTAGTAACTGTTATTGGAATGTGTTGCTCCGTATGTTGTGGTTGCGCCAGTCAGCAGATTTATTCGTACCCCAGGATCATATCGCCCAGTTTGCTTCTCTTCTGCATCACATTGACAATGAATATAAGAATTGTTCTTGTTATACTGGAACCCGCTGATTACCATGACAGGGGTCGTCGAAAGCATTTTACAATCTGGAAATAAGCCATGGAAAGACCGATTGCTGTTCCTTGATATTGAAAATGAATATAAGGCCCTTCATGTTACATTAAAATTTGCTGATCTTTCTGCTAACGGTTGTTGAAATAACTTTTTGATCTGATGCGTGAAATAATTATATTTTTGGAAATGAAGTAATAAAATGTTAGCTACAAAAAGTATGGAGCGGCAACGAAATCTGGAGTTTCAATTTGTATTACAGAACAGGTAAATGAGATGAACGTGATACCACAAGGAAGAGAATATCTCATGAAGCCATCACCGTTATAACACTCGATAAATTTCGGCTCTGGGAAATGCACATAAAAATGACAGTGTAATACGTTTTGAAATCAGCGAACTATTTATTTTCCATAAGTCTAATATATGGTTGAACTGCTGCTGAGAAAGTATTGGATTGGTGAGAATCGAATTTAAAAGTCGAGTTCAGTTTTTTAAGCTTTATGAAATGTAATTTGTCATGCTGACTGCGCCATATAATTTTGACGTTGATAAAGCGGGCGAAGACGTACAAATGGAACCGCGACAATTACAATGTGACTCATTTCTAAAGAAATGTAGTGACGTTGGAATGCTAGGTATTTCTGCATGATTATCTCTGCACCGATTTCCACGAAATATTCTGTCTGCTTGCCAAATACGAGTATGTGCGACGTTTGGTAGCACATCTCTGTTTAAACAATTGTTTATACTGGGAAAATAATTAAAATAAGATCTCACGGCTGACAAATGCACATTTTGCTGGCATGAAAGCAATATTTCAACCTTGACATAATAAACTTATTTTCGTTTTCTAAACCAACTAAACGCACGTACAACGTACAGAGGAGTACAGTCTTATATCACTCCAGCATGTTTCGACACTACCGTGCCAACTTCAGGGAGTTCTTACACAGAGTTTTAAAAGTAACTAAAATATGATTTATTACATTTTTTTGTATTTGTATACAGAACATTTCGCAGTAAAGTTCAATTTTCAGAGTGGTGACACACATAGTCTGTAATACATTACACAAAAATATTACTTGTACGTCGTATTATCTTGATGGTATAAAAGAAAAAAATATGTAAAATTCGGTTAAAATTCTACTTTCTTGATGTATTGTCGCAGCATGCATTTGTGTATACAAATATGTATTGTTGTAAAGCAAAGTAAAACTATCCCATTACAGGCCTGGACAGGCCCTTAGGATTTCCAAGAGGTTGAGGCTTCCAGATTTCTAGACAATCAGCATATGAAGATGGTAGGGTTGTCAGCCCTACGCATCGGCCGTCTTTACCCCCAGGAAATATTCCTGGTACTCATTTCTGTTAGAGGCTGAGCCGACACCAGGGCCGTAGTGCGGCCGGAAGGATTATGTCAAAGAAAGATTCCAATAATACCATCGGAAATAGAACCCGCGACCTTCCGCCTTGTAGCGCAGTACCTCAACCAAGTGCGCTACATTGAACCGCATTCAGCTATTACCGACTGTTTATTATCTTAGCAATGAACAGTATCGTTAAATGTCACGCTTAAAATATCTCCTTTCATCTGGGTTGAGACACAGCATCACTCGATGATTGACTGGTGGGCGATATTTCGAGACAGCGTGACTGTTCCGTCTGCAACGGCCGAAAAGACCATGAAGACTGCTGTCTAAAAAGGTCCAGCACCAAAACCCCAGCGATGCGGCGCCACATCCCAGAGGAGCGAAGACCTCAAACTGCACGGTTGCAAAAGCCCAAAATCTCGCGGTCTTTAAAAGACGCCGGTGTTTCAGCTGCAGAAGTTCCACAGATTCGAATGGTAACAAGACAATGGATAATGGAGAAGACACAGATTTTGGCCAGCTTTCAAGCACTATTTCGGAATCTGCCTGGAGTCGCAGAGTATTCCAGTCGACAATTGCGGCACTTCCAGATATAAAAGTTACAAGCTTCGGCCGGGAGATTTACTGAACTTCATGTATTGTTGTATTGGATCTATTATGGATCATGTCCCTACATGACTAGTCGTGTAGTACGTGCAAGAGGCAACTGTTTACGTGCTTTATACTAACTGTGAAAATAAAGCATGCTAAACATAATATTTCTACAGGCCTAATGTATTCCAAACTGTGTATGTCACCACCCTGCGGATTTAACTTAAAAGCGGAATACCATATGTAAAAATATTACGAATGTAAATTTAATATTATAAATTTTCCCTGCGACTATGTTACATATACAATAACAAACACAAATAATGTGCAGTAAGTATGTAATAAATATTTTATATTACGAATGTAATCTGTCATATTTTAGCTAGTTGTAAAAGGTAGTGTAAGAACTCCCTGAGGATCGTAAGTAGTGATGAATCATGTTGGAGTGATAAAAGACTATACTACTGTGTACGCTGTATGTGTGTTTATTGGATTTAGAAGGTGAAAATAAGTTAATTAAAATGCACGGAGTAAGCAGTTTCAAAACCGATCTAATAATCAAGTCGCAAAAATTTTTTTCCAATTTATGGAAATTATTATGACAAGAAGTGAGATACCCGAAGAGAAACCCAATGCAGTGTTTGCAGATTTAGATTTGAGTCTAACAGAAGATAATTTTATGGTGTTTATGGCGTCGTGGTGTTTTCAGAATACTATTTTTTAACGTTATGGAAACCAGCCTCATAATTCTTCAGCTTTCCGCGGCCTGCACTCACCAACCAATTTTACGTGGCTGGTTTACGTAGTAAAAAATGGTCAGCGGGAGTACACAAGTCATGACTAGAGAGTTTATGTTTCGGAGTTCATGTACTGTAGAATGTTACGCCGGGTTGACCTACGTTTCCAAGAATCGTACCACGCCTTCATTTTTAGTGTCAAGTAGTAAAGGAACAGCAGACTTTTTGACGGTGTTTCCATGGATTTGAAGGCGCTGCAATCTTTCAAACGTCGGTAACTATTTATCTGTCGACGTGGTGTAACACAGAAGCCTTAAATCTTCACCAAGGCTGCTGTAATTACCTCGAATCTGGCAGGTCTGTATTTCAAGCAGCCTTTATTAATAAGGGCCCAGAAGACGAATGGGGGCTTTACTGATATGTGTACCCGTGGCGTTGTAATGCTACACATCTCTTAAATATCGAAGGTTTCTTTACGCATTATTTTAAACAGTCACTAAGTTAGTTTAGAAAACGTGATATTAGTACCCCCAGTCCTTGTTTTACGCCCTTCTTGCGTTCCTGAAGTGAGCGTTATGTAAAAGACGTAAAGCAAAATTGGCATTACTATAGAAAATAAGGGGTTAGCGTGACAGAATGGAGCCAGCCAAAGGTCCTTAAACCATAAATGACAGAGCGACACTGAAGGAGTGGTGTAAATTGGCAAAGGGCTTTGAAGCAAAAGGGCGTAAAGCAAACGGGAGTAAAACAAGGGCCGCGTGTATCTGATTGTTTCTGAAAAGAGACGAAATTATCTGGTGAAAATGAACGTCAATAAGACTTTAGAGAATAACTTATACAGTTGTACTCAAAAGCAAGCATAACTACGATACTCTTGCGTGAGTTTCACTGTCTTTTTGACATGAATTTAATGTCCGTTTACGATAATTCCCGACTTCGATTGAAACAACAAGCGAAGCAAAATTACACGTAGAAGATTTGTTTGTTCCAGCCTTCGGTGGGAAAACACTGCGCATGCGGGCATTGTGTTTATCTGTAATATTTTAACGCCTAACCTAAATTAAAGCTAATTTCCTGTTACGCTAGGCTAATTAAAGGACTTGCATGTTGTCCCAGACGAAGAGGTCTCCAACTTTGGACCCACATGAATCCTCTAAATGACATATTACTTCTTGTAGCAGACGTGTGTGGGCGTTGCATTATAGCATCTAGAACGGATCGCAGCAGAACCAATTTTCCTTGGTGCAAGTGCCGGCTGAATGATATCACGCAACACAGTCGCGATTGTGAACGTCCCCCAGAGACGTCGCTGGTGATGTATAAGCTACAGTGTTCATTGAATTAAACTTTAAACAGAAATGCTTTTCTTGCAAAACAACATAAAAGAAAAAATTCGCCTGAACTTGCCATCTTTTCTTATAGCTATCTTTTTATAGAAGGTAAAATTCCGCTTTTCACAAAACGAAGGCGTGCAGGGGAAGTAGACGTATAGCTCCACTCATTCATAAACCTGGAACAAGTTGGAGGTCGGTCTCACTCCGCGACTGCTTTAACCTCAAGGTAAGAACCACCCATTGCCCGTTGAGTAGGAGGCTGCGTGGGCTTTAGAACCGGCCTGGACTTTTCGCAGGAAAGAAAAATTTCTTTCCCCTGCCCTGAAATTCGGTTTCGCGCTTGAAAGTAACTAGAGTGATTAAGGGTTTTTGAGAACTAATTTCTGAAGGAAATATTGAAAATATTATCTTAATACTGGGATGACTAAATAATGGAGATGTTTAGGCATGTAGCGTGCAAGAGGTAAATTAGAAATAGTGCCAAATTTTAGTTCAAGTACCACAAGTAAGGACAGAACTTAGGAGACCTTAGTATAGATGGAAACAGAACATTAAAAATTTATCTTAAAGAAACAGGCTGTGGGTTGGATGAATTTCTTTCAGTGTTACCTGCATGCATTCCTGAACACGGTATTGTATATTTTTATGTTGTATTCACCGTGCATTTTCTTAATATAATAACAATAATCACCAACCAGTGCACTAGTATATCACTTTTATTTAACACTCACTATCCCGACATGTTTCGACGCTTGTCTGCGTCATCTTCAGGGGATTGTCACTTTCTTATCACAAGACACTCGTCATATTTAAAAAATGGCTAAAATTAATGTCAAGTTGAATGTTGACAGAACTGGTTTCAGTATGAAAATAAGAGGATGTTAAAATCTTTAAAGGTTAATAACTATTTACACCACACAGTACACAGAGGAAAACTATGCCACAGTTGTGCAATCGTCTACCATGGGTTGAAGTAGGTTCACATGTGTTCGGCAGTAGTGTTGCTTTTTTATGCAGTCGTCTGTAGTGTGCTTGTTGTGTCATTCTTGGTCAGGTACTGTGTACTGTGTGGTATAAGTAGTTTTTAACCTTTAAAGATTTTAACATCCTAATATTTTCGTAGTGAAGCCAGTTCTGTCAACATTCAACTTGACATTAATTTTAGCCATTTTTTAAATACGACGAGTGTCTTGTGATAAGAAAGTAACAATCCCCTGAAGATGACGCGGACAAGCGTCGAAACATGTCGGGATAGTGAGTGTTAAATAAAAGTGATATACTAGTGCACTGGTTGGTGATTATTGTTATTACGGTAGTGTATATTTCTGGGTTTTGTAATAGAAGGCTGATCTCTTGCTCGACTAAGCAACCATATGTCTGCCTTTTATTATTAGCGGAATTTTCCAAGTTTTCTTAATTGGTGCTTTGAAAACTGACGGCGATGCGATGAAAATTAATGTCTTCGGGAATGTGACGCGCAGTCTTTGGGCGAGCAGTAGCCTACCTGACTGTTGGAAGGATCCTGGTGCTTGCACATTCAGGACCAGACAGCTCATGCAGTTATTCGTGTACTATTTGACCGTGAACATGAAGGCACAACGATCCTTCGAAACCTGGGGACCACCTGCCCAACAACACAGCGTCACCCCCTCAGAAGACTTGAATCTTCAACAATACCGCTTTTAGAACCTCAAATCTCGTAACGGTAATAAAGTTATTGTTAGGGTATCCATGTATTGCGTTTGTTGACCTTTCAGTCACACGGCTGACAATTTTAGTGTATGCTATGCCATAGATGTTTGCATTGTAGGCTGCTTCTTCATTTAGTAACACTAATTAGGCCATCATTTTGGGAGCCTTCTGCTCACATTTTGGCCGTCCTTCCATGATTCATTTTCCAAGTGAAGTGGTTGAATCATATATTTAAGGGCTGGTATACTGGTTTAGATATCATCATCGTCGTCGTCTTTGCCATCATCATCATCGTCATCGCCGGTACAAGTCATAGAGAGTTTTGGCCACTGGTTTAGATATACCGATAGTAAGTTGGAGTGATTTCATGAGAAAGCCGTAAGAAGTTCTAAACACGCTTGGAGGTACGTACCTGTGAAATAAGAGACCTGTTATGCAATTGTAGATTTAAATATGTTTGTAAATTAACCGACATTGCAATCCCGGCAGTTCTGACCCTCCTAAAAATATTAACGCTGTCTATTTGACTTGAACATGAGTTTTGCAAACCAATGATCTCGAAAGAAAAAAGGAAATCAAACGTCTTGCGGTTATTATGTGAACATGTGGAGTTCGTAATTTTAGACATTGTTTGATCATGTTACGTATACGTTTATTAGACGCGTTCGCATGCGGAAAGCGTCGATTAGCTTTGTCATGTGTGTCTGTCTGTCCGTCCGTCCGTCTGCATGGAACAACTCGGCTCCTGCTGGATGGATTTTCGGGAAATGTTGTATTTGGTGGGGAGAGGGAATGGAACTTGTTGGAAAATTGAAGTTTGGGTAAAACCGGACGAAAATTGCGGACACTTTTCATGAACACCTACATACGTTCATAATCTATTGCCACGATCCGTGAGATACAAGCTGAAGCTGAAAAACAGTTGAGTATTGAAAACCGAGCGTAGGAAGTTTTAAACATCCGGTATCGACGTTTGAGAAATATCGACTGTAATTCTCGCAACTTACTTTATTTCGATGGTGGTCAATTCCACATGTGTTGCTAAGGTACGTACAAATCTTAGGTGCGCTAAAACGTTAATTTTTTTCTGAACGCAATTCACAATTTTAACATCTAGAAAAATTAACAGAGCGAATGAGCCAAAAATATTGCGCTCTGCGAGCCTTTCGTATATCTTGTGAAATTTAAAAAATTTCAGTATTTAACCTCATGCCTCAGACAGAACAGCAGAACGTGGAGTTTGGCCAGAAACATGAGGAACGTTAATCAGATATGTCAGTGCGTCTCGAAATCTGTTCATTTCACGACATTGCATTTATTTACGTATTCGGTTTCGGTTTATTTTATCGATGATGTCAGTAGCTGAGTTTATATAGGATCGAATGTTAGGATTGGTAGTGAAGAGGGCGTTGGGACGAATGTGGGAGGGGTAGTAGTAGAGGCTAAATTTTATGTATTCTGCGGAATTTGTCCACGCACTTTCCGTTACCCCTTGAGCCAGTAAGAAAATGAAAGGCAGCAATCGCGGTAAAATTTTAGATGCCTTGCGGAATTTTCTCGGGCAAGATCCGTTACTTCTTGAGTCAAATTACTCGGTGACACTATATCAAGTACAGAGATAATTTGGCATTTAATGAGAGACTGTGAGGTCTTTTGAATTATACGCCGTGAGGGGTGTGACAGAAAACGATTTTGCCGTCTTTTATGGTTAACTTCCTAAATTGCCTCGAAATTACGACTAAAAATTCCATTCAAATGGGGTATTTGGTGAAATTCTGTAAGGATACAACGCCAGGAGAAGATTGATTGCACGACAATGTTGGGGCTGCTGTTTGGATTCTCCTGTGATGTAGGCCTACGTACGCCACTGTACCCTCATTAGCTACCCTGCCACTCAAGGGAACTTCTTGCTGGGAAATCTCTGTTGGTATTCGAAGCGATCGTTAGGTTAACTCTTCTTCTGTTAATAAAATATATGTCTAGCAGCCGCCAGCCCCTGGAACCATTACTGAAATTACAAAACTTGTATTCCCCTTCAAGAAAGTGGCTATTTCTAGGAACTGAGAATGCTGCCAATCGCACTGACATTTGATGTCACATCGGTGTTGCTGAAGAGTCAAGTCTTCTGGTATATAACGCCGTGTTGCTGGGTTAATAGTTCCCGAATTTCGAAAGATGTACTGTCTTCAAATTCAGTCTCAGGCTGCCCAAGAAAAGCGAGTGCTGGAGTGAGCCTCTTAGGTGGTTACCTTAGTAGCGTTCTCAGATACACTGGTTGCCACTTGCAGGCTAAAGCATATCATGAACTGGAAGGTCAAGATATGAGTCGTAACTTTTTCAATGACTTTGGTGTGAATAATACTAACTTGTAGTACCAAGGTGTGCGCTTTATGGGAAGATATCAATACACTCTTTAAAATTTAATTATATGATGTGTGTATGTATTTCGTTATGCGGATCGGAAGGCTGAGCAAAGAAAAATCAAAAGGGACGCAATGAACCGTTGACGTTCCTAAAGATTAATAAGGGCTGACCTACGAAGTAATCAGAAAGCAGTGAGATTTTCGATTCTGAAAGAGGTGAATAAGAAAATTATTTTCTCCTCGAACCTGACACCTTGTAATGATGAATGATTCTCTGCTCTGTCACGTACTTCGGACACAAGAGTTCTCTTGCAGTTATTTGAGTGGGAACTCCTGGAACGGCTATGTCCTTGTTTGTAGAGCTGAAGCGACGTTTGGGAGGTTGCCGATTCTACCATATTAGGAAGTGGCAACCGCTATTTGTGAACACTGACGGAGGCAAGAATCCTATTTTTACTGCGACAGAATTTTTAAACTTGTGCCAAGATGGGACAGACACCTCAGGCTGCTCTGGGACTGTGCTGAAAAATAATGATTCTTGAGTGTTATAAAAAGCTGCGTTTAACTTTATAACGAATTATAATTGACTGTACGATGTATGAAATATTACTTATTGAACATGATTCGTAGTTCACAATCAAATGGAGTTGTTCCCTTTGTAGTGATAATTTTATGGATATTTATTCGTTAGAAAAGTGTGATGATGCTCTACATTCCCCATAAATGCATTGCAAATAAACATATCTGAATCTCAGATATTTATGAGACCTTTATGTGCTAACATTATGTTGATCCCATGATTTTAATTTCGCTGAATGGATTACTATAGAACTAGAGTAAAAAATGTAAATTTAGACTGTGCAAATCTTTGAATCAGTCTACGTCTACTCTTTTTGGACCACTATGAAGATGGAAGCAGAAGACTCCTTCGAAATATGGATAATTATTCACCAATCGACAGGTATCACACACCAGAAGACTTGAATCTTTATCGACGTTGCTGTGAGAAAGTGAAATCTTGAACATGTTTCTGTCCACCACATTTCCCAAGAATATCTAGCCAGTTTCAGACTCCTGTCCGCGTTATGACGTACGTGCAATAACAGCAAAAGCAAGATATAGCTTGGAAACCCTGTAGAAACTGGCAGTGTTTCTGTTCCTGGATATAAAATTTGTGCCCGTACTGTACTTATTGCTGACGATAGATCTGGTTAGGCTATCTGAATACTTCTTTTTAGCTGCATTAATTTGATCCGTTGCAACTGCACATTATTGTAACAGAAGTGGCAGCATGTGCAGTCTGACATTGACACATCGCTTCAAGTGGGGGGTCCACCCATTAAACATCGGAAACCTCGACGCTTAAAAGAGATTCATTTTCCTATCTACCGATAACACACTGACCTTCCCTGCATATAGGACTGTAATAAAAACCACACGCAACTCTTTGGGCTGTACTTTACTAATTTCATTAGGTTCGCTGGAACATATTAAAGAAGATAACGTGCTATCTCAGTGGCCTCGATAAGCTGTCCATAATTCTGTCTTTTGTAGTTCCGAAATTTTAACATATTTCGGTTTAGATAAGGGACCCACTTTCATTTAGATGAGGAGGTACATAACGTATTTTATGCCACATATTGTTTCTGTAATCTAAAATACACTGTGGACTACTTTATTTCAGTAAATATTATCTACATCTAGACTCAAGTTACAGAACAAGTGGTACCTGCAACTGGATCTTCCAATTTGTTTAATTGACTGAATTGTTATTGTTTTTACCAATTGTTCGACCAGTTACTGTCAAGGTATGCCACTCATTTTAGGACCTGGTTAAAACATTACAAATAATGCATTCTTATGTTATAATTGCATGTGGGTATATTTTAGAGTTGAATTTCTCACGAAGATTGAGAATGAGAGAAACTCTTCGGTTACCAGACTGGTAAATTCGTAAATTTAATCATGATTGAGGCTAAGACGATTTATGGATTCCTTCGTGTAATTATTCTTCATTATTGTTCTTGTGTCACTCATCATGGGGCCAATTTATTGTGGACATAAACCTATTTCTGGTAGCTACTTACATTAAAAATACCAAAGAGTATTTGTGATAATATATTTTTCCTCGTATTTCTTTAAAAATAGGAAAATATTTTTAAAAAGTGTGTAACAGCATTTCTTCTAGAATAACTTATTTCAGACAATGCACAGCATTCAGATTGATTTAGTACCAAAATTAAAATTGGCTCAACAAAATTCAGCCCAGGTTCCAAACACCAGGATTTCTAGATATGCTGAGTAGGATCGAGGATTGATTACGCAGAAGGTATATAGACACACCTTCTTCTTGGTTCGTTAAACTATTCTCGCAACGCCCAAAACTTAAGGCTTATCCTTGCTTCGTGGCCTAACGATGCCTTTCGAAACTCTTAAAAGATATTCGTCCTAGCTGCATATGTCAGGGAGTATTCTTCGCAATTTGGGCTGGCTGTACAAATAATTCTATCTAAAATTATTCTTAGTGCAAACTCCGCGATTATTATTATAATAATAATAATAATTAGTATTATTATTATTGAGTGTTCATGATAATTATGATTATGATTCTGATGGGGGAGGTGGTGATCATTATGCGTTAAGTGGAACGTATAAACAGGACGTTGTCCATTGTTAGTTTTGATTATGGCAATAAAATTTGTTGGAGATTGATTCTGTATCCACTGTCAGCCGAAAGTCTAAACCTACTCTCCAAAAATACATATTGATTTCCATTAATTTGCCCAAATGGGTACTTGTGAGTTTAAAAGAGTTTCTGCTTAGTATTAGTTCCCCCCCCCCCCCCCAAAGTGGTGATTTTGATTTCCGTAAGTGGATTTAGAGGACTAAATGCTGATACTTAAATTTCAGAGACAGTTCTAAATAAAAAATTAATAAATAGCCAATCACCGAGAACGCCTGTAGTGGTACGAATATTTTACATTTATTTACTGTGGTGATTAGAATTAATCCGCTTTACTGCATCGAAATTGAAAATGGTGACAATCTGCACGAACGACCGCAACGTGTGGGCCAACTGACTGTGCAATCTTCAGTGAGAAAGGCTAATAAAACCGGGCGATGGAGTTGTTCAACGTATTAATGCAGTTGTAATGTGTGTTGATGCAGATAAAAATATCTTCCAACATGCCACATTGGAACAAAGTTTATTTACCGATTATTATTAAAGTAACCTACAAAAGTAATATTTCTGCAAAGTTTTATTTGCACGATGACAGAAGCTATGTAATGTAAACGAGTTTTCTGATTCCAAGACATCAGTTCCAACATGTTCTTTTTCTTATTCCAGAATATCTTTCTTTTGTGAGGTCTGTAAACTACATGAAGGGTGGAGAAGCAGACATTTAAAAGCAGCAGAACCGGTTATATATTTCTATCAAAAAAGTATGAGTAACTTTTCACTTTTAGAAAACTCTCCAATTGTAGAAATTCAACAGAAATTTCTTTTTGCTTCCTTACATATACTTGAGTAATAATAATTTATAACAAATCCTTGATAGAGAATATTATTTTAACACTTGCTTTAATTTAATTTGTCCCTGTCTTCATACGGAGTGGTTTTCGTTATTTGTAATTCTCTAAAATTAGGCCTAATATTAGGACAGACAAATCAAGAAAGATCAGGTGGGCGGGGCGTATGGAATGCATGGGATATGGGACGCACATAGCGAAACTTGGTAGGAAAGCCTGCAGAAAAGAGAAGACTTGGAAAGTCTAGCATAGCATGGGTGGGTGTGTATTATAATGGATCGTCAAGAAATAGTGTCGAAGGACGTGGGCCTTGTTCGTCTGGCCCAAGAGAGATACAAATGTCGAGCTACCGTAGCAATGCAATTAGCTTTCGGGCCCCTTAATGTGCGAGGAATTTCATGACCAGCTAAGGACATGTCATCTTCTCAGGAAAAACTTCATTCCGTGAAGTCAGTTCGTTAGTTTAATGTTGTAATAAAAAAGCCAATTTGGAAATTCTAAAGATTTAGTGAACCACATGGAAAGAAACGAAGTCCTGTGTTGTCAGTAACACTCTTTGTATTACTGCGCAGCAGCTGAATGAAGATGCTGATGGCTCGTGCGGCGTGATCAAAGACTTATCAAAAAAGTGAAGAAGGAAATATAATTTATGCCCGAAAGCATCCAAATCCTTACAAAGGCCACAGGAACAAACCCCCGGAACAGTGGGGGTTAATCAAACACGTCCAGTAGGAATAAGTAATATACAGCTATTTAACCTGTTTAATTCTTGTAATAAGAAAGAAAGAAAGAAAGAAAGAAAGAAAGAAAGAAAGAAAGAAAGAAAGAAAGAAAGAAGGAACTCATCATTTGTTTAACGCCCCCTGTATTTCAAGAAACCTAATTCTTTGTCGAATAATGTTTTCTTCGTAGCACAGTCTGTCACCTGGCCTCTTGAATTCTGGAGTCTTTACCAGGAGGAGGATTTTTTAATCCTATTTGTTATTCATAAATATTTGTGTCTTATAAGTGGGCGTTTTTAATAGGAGTATTAAAGGGATGTGTTTAAGATCAAGGCAAATAGCTATTAGAGCTGAAACACAAAATTTGCACTTTGTTAAAACGATTGACAAGTAGAAACTGAAAAACAAACTGACAAACTGAAATCTAGTGATTACGGTACCACATAAGAGTGCGTAGGGTGGATACCTACACATGTGCATATATATACACACGTTGGCCCACATACCCATCCTACATATGTAAATGTAAGAGAACGGCTTGTAAAATAGAGAAATAATTTGCTTTGAAGATTGGAATTTGAAGTGATTTCTTGCAAATCATACATAGACTAGCCGGATTCAGAAAGGAAACGCTTGCTGAAGTCTTTAATGTAGACTGCTATAAAACTATGCTGTTTCATACTTTACTTTAAATTTTGACGCTTCCTGATTTTAAACTATTTCGTGTGGAAACTCTAAAAGATTGAGAGTTTTATATATTCTTAACCCTTAAAGGCAACATTGGTAAATCAGTTGCAGTTGAGTGCACACATCATTTTTCAAGGACTGTCATTAAATACAGATGGTCTGAAGTATGATTCGTGTGTGGGATTGCTGGAGTATTTTTCTCGTTTTCCGCCGAGCTGGACATGATAAGCCCCTGCGCAGAGAGAGCATTGTAAAGCAGTGAATGAAATAAACGAACCTTTGCCTATAAGAGTCTCTTATAGAAGAGGAAGCGGCATCTAGCGATTGTGCTGCTTCCCTGTATTCATATCTGCTTCCTCCGTCCCCAGCGGGGAGTAGCTTTTGTGTAGGATTGGAAAGGGAATCTGCTGAAACTTGAGTTTTTTAAAAACCACTTCACGTAGCACGCTACGTCATGTGTGAACAAGTGGGTTGGGCGGGGTAACGTTCATCTGAAGCAGGCGAAAGTCATGCATAAGGATGATTCAGATCATGATAGGGTGGCTTGCTGATCGAATATCAGTGTGCAGATTTTATATAAGTTTTAAGGCGGTGATCAGCTGCTCCGTGATATCCATCAGTCCAATGGAAATCTGAGAGTGCTATAATCCTATTAATCATGTGATGATACTAGCGGTGTACCGATTTTGAAACTAATGTACAAAGAAAATGTCCCCAAGAAGGTATCACGTTAGAATCTTGTTCCGTATAAATAAAAAAAAATATTGACCCCCACCAAGGACGATACTGACTGTGATAAAATTTCTTGGGGATGCTAACGATTGCAAAGGCTAAAACCGTTTAAAAAAGAAGAGAAGTTTTATTGGCTTATTACCCCAGTTTTTATATCTATAACAGCCTTTTATATTGACACTTATAAATGTCTGCAGCGTAGATGGGAGGATAATATTAAAATGGATCTTCAAGAAGTGGGATGGGGCATGGACTAGATTGGGCTGACTCAGGATAGGGACAGGTGGCGGGCTCTTGTGAATGCGGTAATGAATCTCCGGGTTCCATAAAATACGGGGAATTTCTTGACTAGCTGAGAAACTGCTAGCTTCTCAAGAAGGCTTCTGCTCCATGGGGTTAGTTAGTTAAATGTCTGCAGGCACACGTACTAATTTTAAACATTTGTGTTTTACGATAAAAGTCCTTTATTCGTGCCTGTACTAATTTTAAGTTCTCTTTCAAAAGAAGAGATCAAGTAACTTGGAGTGGGTTGATAAATTTTGCATCTAGCATGTGGCAGCGTCTCGTGTGTTAATAAACAAGCGTACTCTAGAAAATAATGAAGAAAACAACGAAATGCCCAGCACACAGAATTTTTTATAATTTTGCTTGAAATCCACATTTTTAAAGAAACGCTAACAAATATTTGCTACATTATGCAGTGTCTATGTTGATCAGTGCTTAGATACTCACCTTGTCGTGACATTTTCTGCTGTAATAACCTGAAGTTCGTTATTTGTACATTAAAAGCCTTTTAATCCTGAGCTAAAAATGTGCCGTGCTAATAAATATTTTCAGCAATAGCTGTCAAGTTAATTTAATTAACAATGTGTTTCTGATCCAACAACAAGTGGGATACATTTGTGTCCACATATATACAGTTCCACAGAATGCCTCTTGTGGTAACCCTACACATGCACGCTTGTCTGTAGCTTTCCCGAAGTAATAAACGAGGGCCATGTGGTCACCATATTGTATGTGGATTTCCACTTCAATTCCTGAACCACTTGTTTGTTACACCGAAAAATGGTATAAACTTTTTAAAGCCTAGCGGTAACTTTGCATACCACAAGATTTAACATTAAAAAATTCTATGTGGTGCCCACATTGCTTTTATGTGTTTTGTACGGATATCAGAACAAACAGCGACTTTTGCCTTACTCAGCATTAAGAGATTAGTTTTTATGACCGACGTGGAGAGTGTTTACAGCGCGGTACGCACTGAGTCCTTATATAAAACAGACACACTCTGTCTTTAAAGGGTTAATATTACGTCTTTCGAGGCTACCCCAAAAATATGGTTCCTAATTTTCTACAAAGATCCATAACAGTTCAACGGATGCACAAGGTTATATTTAAGAAGCGATACTAGGGTCACTTAGCGTGGTAATAAGTCTTCGAAAAGTATGCAGCTTTGTTGAGGTAACTTCCTTTTAGACTATACGGTAACATAGCGACCATGCAGCAGTTTGCTGTTCTTGTATATCTGTGTTAAAGGGACGAGCGTCACCGAAATAAAGCTTTTAGCTTTGTCCGGTTTAATTACAGAAGCAGTCGAACACAGTTAGGCCGACAAAACATACCTCCACTCCAAACACTTTACCGTGTTGTAAAATTTTGGACAGAATGATTTAAATTTAAAAGTAATTGTAGTATTGCATCTTGAGTAGAACTTTAGAAAAAATCCTTTCTGAACTTCTTTGTCGTATATTTAGAAAACTTATTTACAGGGGCAATCCTCTTTTCTTCTTCATTTTGTTTCTATACTTACGTATCCCGTTGAGTCTTGCAGGTAAATATGTTAGTGATCCTGGTGTCTTTGAACCCCTCACTCTAAATTTAGGGCTCCGGTCAAGGGGCCCATAAGCCCCACTGCGTAACTGCTGCTTATTTTAACTTGAACTGAGAGGCGAAGAAGGTATCGGAGTTGAACCTTTGCCTGCAGGCTGCATTACCATTCCCACCCCTAACGTGAGGTATTTAATCCGTGCCTTACATATATGTGGTATGCAACATCAACACACATGAAGATATTTTAAGGTCTGTAGTAAATAATTACAATTAAACTGTCATTTATGATCACAAACGACTGGATTTTTGTTAGTTAAAGTATGTGAATTCGGGGCAATAGTATCCGTGTTACCACTTGATATCTGAGGCACAACACTGTAATTTATAAATTTGTTGAAGCTTATCCTCAATGCAAATTTTATATTTATTTCATAGGTTATTCATAGACACTGCGTTCTTTATATATTGCATACCGATGTGAGAATAACAATTAAATGTAAGAAAAAAACCGACCTCAAAACTTCAATGTAGACTGTTATTTATAAAATAAAATTTTTGTAAAACCATTATATACAAAAAATGGTTTTACAAAACTGTAATGCCTCTATGAGATCTCACAGGCAATAACTCGTTTACATCATCTCTTGTATTCAGGTCTGATGATGATCACATGAGTGATCGAAACATGTTGCCTTGTATTTTATTTTATAAATAACACTCTATACTGAAGTTGCGAGGACGGCTTTTATCTTATATTTAAGACACTGCATTGCTTTAGGCCTGTAGATTGCTTGTGCCTAATGCACAGAAGTACTGATTATGTTCGTTTAAACGAAAAGGGTTGGAAAAGGAACATTAGCAACCTGTCCGAAAATATTCCAGCATTCGCCTAAAGAGCCGAGGAAAACACGAAGTTATCACTTGCTATAGCCGTTTCCCCAGCAGAGATTCGAAAAGAGTGCTTCTATGTTACAAGCTAGCCAACTTGTTATTTTAATAGTCCACTGTGCAGAAATCTCAGTTATCAAACTGTCAACGAGGATCACAACTTAGAACTGAAATCAGAAAATCGTGTACTTCTTGTGTAATACATTGATGGTAGACTTAACCTTTCAAAGCCTAGCAGTAACTTTACATACGACCAGGTTTAACGTTAAAAAATTCTACGTGGTGCCAACATTGCGTTTGTGTGTTTTGTACGGATCTCAGAACAAACAGCAACTTTGGCCTTATAAAACATTAGGAGATTGGTTTTTATAACCGAAGTGGAGAGTGTTTACAGCGCGGTACGCACTGAGTCCTTATATAAAACAGATACGCTTCGTCTTTAAAGGGTTAATTATCTGTTTAGGGAGCACGAAACAGCCATCCTTCTCGAATTGTGCGCTAGTACTTACAATTTTAATTGCACAAGAATATTCCACGTGCATTATAAGAATTTCGTACAAAATTCTAGTCACGGTGCTTTTGATGTGAGAGACTGCTTGGAATGCGTATATATATAGAAAAGAATACTTATATATATAGAAAAGTGTAGTATTAAAATGAATCTTAATGAAGTACTGTGCTTACGTGTTGATTGGCTTCATTTCACTCAGGATAGGGTCCAGTGGCGGGCTGTGGTGAACACTGTAATAACTTTCGGCTTCCAGGAAATACGAAGAATTTGATTAGCTGAAAGTTGTTTGGCTTTTCAGCAGGCAGTCCTGCTGCAGAGTGATTTAGTTATTTCAGTTCAGTTATTTAAATGAATGCATACTTAACAGACATATATACTATGTAACGTCAAATTAGTAGGCATTTGAGTATTGACATAATCTCAGGGCTGAGGTCTGTCCTTCCGTTTTAGTAATATGATGTATTTTGGTAGTTGTTAAATATCACCGCATAAAGACAAAACTGCGCGTAGTCCACTTAAAACAGACGTATACCTACACGGTTTTATGGTAATTTTGAGAGGTTAAACTAGAAATAGCTTCCTGGAATTTCCATCTAATGCCGACGGTAAGAATGCGCGAACATTTCCTTCTATTCCCTTGCGCCTTGCATTTTCGTGTTCTTAAGCTAACGGCCAGCCTTACACATGTACGGGCATTCTGAGTACTGAGATTCAAATAATATGCTAATTGGTTAATATGTAGTCAGAAAACGTCTTAATGCTTGCGCCGTGCTGTTCTCATTCGGCCTGTCATGATGCTATCGGAAGAGTCAATTTAAATGCATTTTATGCCCCTTATACCCCACGTTTTAAAACTCTAGGGAGACAGTAGGCTTTAATTTTACTGCATTCTGTTTCATTTGCAGCATCAAATGTAAGATAGAATTCTTAATGAACAGGAAGTTTTCGTTTCGTAGTCGTTACCTCTTCTACCTACTCACAGGAGGTGTCGAGGTTTTTGTTTTTCAATTTATCACATTCAGGCACACACCACAGTCGGTAGGACCCCTCTGGACGAGGGATCGGCCCGTCGCAGAGACCTCAACCTGACAACACAAACAACGTACGAGACAAACATCCATGCCACCGGTGGGATTCGAACCCAGGATCCCAGCAAGCGCTCGGCCGCAGACCTACGCCTTAGACCGCGCGGTTACTGGAATCGGCGTGAACAAGAAGTTTAACCGTTTAAAGGTAAAGCGTATCTGTTTTAAATAAGGACTCAGTGCGTACCGCGCTGTAAACACTCTCCACTTCGGTTATAAAAACCAGTCTCTTAATGTTTTATAAGGCAAAAGTTGCTGTTTGTTCTGAGATCCGTACAAAACTTATAAACGCAATGTGGGCACCACGTAAAATTGTTTGATGTTAAACCTGGTCGTATGTAAAGTTACCGCTAGGCTTTAAGAGGTTAAAGGAATGTTCGCTTCACCATCTACGACGCACTCCCCTTTTATGATTAGCATTTCTTGAACTAGGTGGAGATGGCCAGCTTGCAAATATTCTTCAGTCCTTGCATAATTCTCACCTTGACTTTGACCCTTTTTTATAAATTTTGTGTGTTTTTTATGAGTGCAACTGAACGTTACAAACTACACAGAAATTTAAGAAATAGATAAAAGGCTCTTAATTAAGCTAGTTTAAATTAAGGACACCCAGTGCATTGGCTGGTCTTAACACATGCATGAGACAAACATGGAAGGAGGTGTTACTGCAACTGGCTACATTTTGCCCCTCAGTTGCTTGCCCCCGTGCTGCTCGGTTCGTGTTTCGGTTTGAAGATGAGCCTGCGTCTCAGTCATAGCGATGAATAAACTAGCAATGTGCTATCAAAACGTCTCAGGCCGAAATGGATGTAAGATATACCCCTTACTTACCCATATAACGTACATCGGTTACCATTTCTGCTTCGCATCTTGCAACTCCCTACTCGACTTCCTCGACACGGAAACCAGTTATTCTGACTGTATTCTTTAATGCTTTCCTTATTCACTCCATACTCTAGAATAAGACCTGAAGTAGATCACGCTAATTTTTAGTCACATTCACAAAATTGCGAAAAGCGACTCTTACTTTCGTCGTGTCTGTCTGTCTGTCTGTCTGTCTGTCTGTCTGCCTGTCTGTCTGTCTGTCTGCCTGTATGTCTGTCTATCTGTCTGTCTGTCTGTCTGTCTGCCTGTCTGCCTGCCTGTCTGCCTGTCTGCCTGTCTGCCTGTCTGCCTGTCTGCCTGTCTGCCTGCCTGCCTGCCTGCCTGCCTGCCTGCCTGCCTGTCTGTCTGTCTGTCTGTCTGTCTGTCTGTGCCCATCCGCATGAAGCAACTCGGCTCCCAATGGAGTAATTTTCGTGGAATTTGAGGTCTGAGAATTTTCCGAAAATCTGTCCAGAAAATTCAAATTTAATTAAAATCTGACAAGAATAACCTGCGCTTTACATGAAAAGCAGTGTATATTTATGATCATATTTCGCAGAATTCTTCTTAGAATGAAAAATATTTCAGACGAACATTGTAGAGAAAATCAAAACGCACATTTTATGTTCAATATCGTTTTTCCGAAAATCGTGCCATTTATGAGAACAAGTACAAAATTGTGTAGAGCCAGACAGGCCACAGATGACAATATAACACGACGCATGCGCTTTGCATGCTGGATAACTAAGGCTACAGACACATACTCAGAATATGTAGTACTTATTGCTTTTCGACTGCAACAATCTTTACGCCAACGCGCCTCGGTGCTACTTTGCACTATATTGCCTGCCTTTTTTAACGTTCTCCCCAATTCATTGTTCCTAACAGCCGTGTCATCAATTCAGTAGACCCTGTGCTCCTCAAAAACTGTAATCACTCCGTCACAAACCATCCCGAAATTTTGATAGTGTGAACACAGTTTACATAATTCCGTCCTATCATAAACTATCCTCAGACAGCTGAATCCATTCCGTAGTCTCGCAAACCTATTTTCTTGATATGAACCTTAATATTACCGCCCCAATTGCACTTACATCGAAAGTGGCGTTCTTTCATGAAATTTCCCTACCACAATTTGTCATTATTACTCGTGTATTCATGCTTGCTATGTGTCCCGTCCTTCTCAGCCACATGTTTTGATTACCCTAATCAAATTAGTGACAATTAGGTCTACAAGATGGGCATTATTTTGTTTTGTCAGTATTACCCCAAATTATTCTGATCACCCGGTATCTGGGCTGAAATTTGAACATTTAATTCCCGAATACACAGCCTTCCTCCTAATTGACATTACTGATGTTAATATCGTACTGATGTATTCAGAAAAGACTAAATTACTACTGTGGCAATATACGCGTATATTTTAACATAAATTTGATCATAAAGAAAAGAACTACCGCTGGCAACGTCCTCATTTCAAAATTTACGTGTACGGAGACTTAAGAGTAACTCGTTCCCTTATAACCTGCCATCGTCACCTCGTGTACGTCCCGACTCAACACGTGTCAAGAGCAAAAACTGTGCCTGCGAGAATGTTATTTAGTTTGTTTCAAATTAACTCTTCAACCTGAACGTTTGTAATCCTATGTTACATGAAATAGACTCAGTGTGGTGTGTGTATTCTCCCCATCTCTTCAATTTTCCTCTCTTTTATACTCATCCCCTTTCTCCATGCCATGACTCCCTCAGCTTCCACTCCAATTTAGTCGTAGTCTGCTCGCTTTGAGCGCCAAATTCGTCAGAGTTCGGTCCCACAATAGGGAAGGAAGATTGAGGAAAGCATGTCCTACGGAGATGCGTTGTGCGTACTGGGGGAAGAAAATGAAAACACGCGTATATAATGGGGTCCGTTATCTGTTACAGTTTACCATCCTTCTTCGTGTCTCGAGAACGTGAGCGTATTTATTGACTGGTGGCTTTATATTTTCTGTATTTTTCGGATTATAATTATGAAAGAATAAAAGAAACTAAAAGGGAGGTTTATTAGGAAGTTTTCCGGAGGTGATCAGTAGAGAGCTACATAGCCTCGTCCCACAAAGTCACTCACTGAGTCTTCAGGTACAAAGATGCGTTTCTCGCATAGTGCTGTATTCGGCCGGTAAAACTGGTTGTGTAAATTTTGTTGCATTGTAGGATAAGTAAGAGTATATTGAGTGATTTTGTCAGAAACCTAAGGCTTGAAAATCGCAAAACAGAGATCCAGTACTCACAGAGGACATTGGAAGATCCAGTGCAGATTACAGTTTCATGGGAACGGGTACCTCAGTAATCGTACTTTCTATGATAGACCGAGGGACACTTGCTATAGACACCTGTTTCTCCTAATCTTCCGTAACCAGATTTTTGTCAGTTCTTCCACTGCTGAAACTTTGGAGTAGTCTTCGAAATACTTGTTTATTTTCAAGAAAAAATACAGTATAAGGTTTTACATGTCGCATTTTTAACAATTTGAGATGTAATCATGAAATTCTGAATTTACTTCTAATATACGCTCAAAACTGGTAAAAATTTAATATGTTATTACGCCTAGTAAAGAGAAAGTGTATACATACATCTACGTACATATGTGTGTATGGGACTGAGGGAGGAGCGTAGACCGAGGACGTTCGACAATAGGGTGCTGCGGAACGTATTTGGGCCTAAGAGGAACGAGGTAACAGGGGAGTGGTGAAGACTACATAACGAGGAGCTTTATGATCTGTACTCCTCACCAAATATTTTTCGGATGATCAAATCAAGAAGAATGAGATGGGTTGGGTATGTAGCACACATGGGTGCGGGGAGAGGTGCAAACAGGGTTTTGCTGGGGAAACCTGATGGAAAAAGTTACTTGAAAGACCTAGGTGTAGATGGGAGCATATTACTAAAACGCATCTTTAAGAAGTGGGATAGTGACGTGGTCTGGGTCTGATTCAGGGCAGGTACACCTGGCTGGCTTTTGTGAATGCGGTGACGAACATTTGGGTTCCATAAACTTCTAGGATTTTCTTGTCTGGCTGCAGATCTGTTAGCTTCTCAAAAATGATTCTGCTCCGTGGCGTTAGTTACTCAGTCTGTTTTCCTGCGTGCGTGTGTGTGTGTGTGTGTGTGTGTATGAGTGTGTGTGTGTGTGTGTGTGTGTGTAAACAACCAATGAAATACATGGAAACATACTATTTAATTTACGGTAACTTTCTTTCTAGCACTCAGCTCGTGACGTTTATAAGGAAATGCTTTACCCGTTGCTTTACCTCCATGGGGGAGAATGCCAGGACTGAACAAGGAAGTTGTCGTGGCCTGAAATTAATAACTTATCTCCTCCAAATGACTGAAAATATCTTGAAAATAGGCCTATCTGCTTAATTCAGCTGATTTCACAATTCGATCCAAGGTCATTTGGAATACAAATCAGGCACTGATGTCAACAGCCTGATGCCACTGCGAACTCTAATTGAAATCAGCAATGTAACAGTTAAGTTACTCTCTAATAACCTGAATTCCGCTACTTCATCTTGTTTGTCGGTTCGGCATTTACAATTTGTTCCATACAATTCGCCCTATTATACATCTTCATTGCTTAAATTACCCAGCCTAGAAAATCTTGTACACATCATAGATACATGAGTACCAATATCCGCTGGTACTCGGTTGCTCATTTCGTAAATCAGGGTTTCCTTCATCATCTGTAATTGGATGGAATAGAAGTTACGTTCCCTAGAGAAAAGGGTAGGAGATTTGTTCACAGATCGCCCTGACTCTTCGGGAATATTGAAATGCAGTATTCTAATGCCTTTAATGTCCAAGGCTCAGTCACGTGATAGAGGAGTATGCAGCAGCGTATTTTATTATGAACATGTAAATAATGTGTTTTTTCATTCCTTTATCTTTACTCGTCTTAAATGAACATTATTTGTTCTAAGGAGTTAATATGAGACACCAAAAGAAAAAGATATGAAGTGTACATGTAATGTAACGCAAGGCGCTTTCGAATTTTGCATCCAGGATACTTCTCACAGGGCCATGTTTTATTATTGCTCACAATTTTTTATTAATTATAGGATGTTATTACTTTTATTAGGATGGTTTTTAGATTTCTGAAGAACTTATTTTTGGTACATCTACGTTTATTTTATTAAACTCATCTCTCTTACATACCTCAAACCTGGACCCTGTCGAAATGTTTTGTATTTGTTGACTTAAAAACAGAACTTCATGCACTGTTCCTAGGTGCATTCATACTCTACGTACACACCAAGCTTCATTTCCTGCACATAATATATCAATATTAAATATTATGAAAGCGCGTTTTATTTTGTATTAATTATGTAATGTAAATTGCGTGAAGAAATAAGGCTGATTAATATCGACTGCAAAGACGGCGTCCATGGCAATGGGAGTGACCAAAGTGGTCTAAAATGTACGTAGATCTTCGTGTGAAGTGCTGTTATTTTTGTCAGATTTTTACACAACTTGAATTTTTTGGTCAGATTTTAGTAAAACTCCAAATACAACATTTTACGGAACTACTTTCATCGGGATCCGATATGTTCCATGCGGATGGACGGACGGACGCACAAACACGCATGCCGAGACTAATAGTCGCTCTTTCGCAAATTTGCAAACGCGACTAAAAACTGTCAAAATGAACTATTGGCACTATCCCTTTTCATGAAAACTATCAGGCTGGGATATTCATTTTGCATAGCACATGGTGAATCTGGATTAGTATTTGGAACCTGGAAGCTTTAACAAATACAAATTGTAAAACCAAGCAAGTCCTTAGCGTCGTGTGAGTTTGTCCACTTTGTACGTTAAAACATGTTAAAATGCAGTGTCATTACATAGTTGTGCATTAAGTCATAATTAATTGCCCTGGATATCCAGATAGTCAATATGAGTGGTTAAGCAATCATATGATTGCAATTGTAACATGTGTTAAACCATACAGTGCACAAATTCTTAACGTTACTAATACGTAGCCTTACTTATATCAACACTGGCACTGAAACTCATAACCACTTTAAAAGTCAGTTGCTCAAAATTATGCAAGTAACGAAAATATTTTACATTCATTTCAAATTTTATTATCGATATTATCCACTTAGTGTTAATAACTTACGATATTCATTAAGAGGTATATTTTTGTGGCGCAACAGCCCAAATCGGCTTGGCAGCCTCCTTGTTGAGGTTTTTAAATCTCACAAAATTAGGCACGTTCGCGCGCGCGCGCGCACGCACGTACACACACACACACACACAATCACATGCTGGTAAGACTCCTCTGAAAGAATGATCAGCTCGTCGCAGTGGCCATCACCTACGCAACACACAACGTACAGAACGTCCGAATATCCATGCCGTCAGCGGCATTTGAACCCGCGATCCCAACAACTGATCCGCCGCCGATCTACGCCTTAGACTGCAGGACCACTGGTATTGGCAAGGAGTGTTTTAGACACACACAGACACATGTATATACGTACATAAATTTATTATCGCAATTACATATTCGTACTCTCTGTCCTAAATTTTTTTCGACAACTAGGGGGGCCGTAATTAATGCCTGAAGGACTGGGAATAGCAATCAAGGGGGAACCGCCTGGAAGTGTTCAATTTCAGTCTTACAGTTGTGTGTCTGAAATGTTTGGTGTGAATGAAAATCAAGGAAAACTGTAATGAGAATACCTGATTCTCAGAGTTAGGATTTTCTCATTTCCTTCAGGCAGGGAGTTTACTCGCGCTGTGTTGTCTGGTATTTGACGCATCTCTTTTCGCTCTCTTGGTCACTGGAACCTTCATTACATGAGTTCCGTGGTCGTAACTTTAGACAAGAGTGACGTACAACAAACTCGTGTGACATGTTTACACGCACGTTGGCGCTGTCCCAAGAGAAAGGCTAGAACTGTTGGTAGGGGGGGGGGGGAAGGGGCAATAATTCGCATTTTGTCACGGAAGTACTCTACTGTAGTGATCACAGTATTATTTTGTCATTTTGCCTGCTGTGTTGTAACCGTTACTTGTAAAATGTTCGACAACTTTTATTCCATTTCATCCCAAGGTACGCAAGAATAAGCTCTGTTGTATAGCAAATAATTCTCCCCTGGACTGAAATCGCATAACCTTAAGAACGTTATTTCTTCAGGATCTCGGCTGTGGGCTCATGTAGGCCTACACTTTGCTGTACTGTCACTTTTAACCCGTCATTCCCCTTTATTTAATTATGCAGTTTTACCCCAGTAAGTCTGTAAGTCCCCTTTGTATTTTGACACACAGCGTTATCTAATTTTACTCCGGATTACATAATAGAATTTTAATTCGACTCCTGTTCCTGCGCAAATATCGTTCAACGCTGACGCACCTTAACCTCTTCTCCTCCCTCCCGCCTCCACGCGCGCGCGCACACACACACACACACACACACACACACACTTTAAGTACCCTATACAATGCCAACCTCATCACTGAATTCCTTAATGCAATGAAACCTTCACTAACAGAGGGAACTGTAAGAGACATTTATGTGTGTAATTTACACTCAACAATTACGGAAGCAAATACATTTGCGACTTGTGTTCGTGTTTGCAATATTTAACCTACAACAGATACAGCACTTATGGGCTGATGAACAGTTCAGAGAAACGTTTTGGATCTTAATGAAAGTTGTACCCTGTATATCATAGAACAATTTTTGTACAGTGAAGTTTTAAGTGAAAGGCAGTAAAGTTTTATGCCGAGTCAGAGTTTATAAAGGTAAACAAAAAGTGGAGTTTTTTCTGTCCATGCCATGAAGGCATATAGCGGGAGCAGAATTATAACTCCACTGATCCGAACCTTGGCTCGGGGTGGAGGTGATATGAGTAGTTAGACTGGGTGGGTGCCAAGGCCGATCTGGACTTTTTGAGAACAGGAAAACCTCTTGCTCCGACGGGATTCGAACGCCGGACCTTCCAGCCCGTAGCTACTCGCTATACCGATTATGCTACTCCCGCTCGCAACTCAACGTGTATATCAACGAAAATTAAATTATCTAAACGGCTTTTAAGGTAAATCTCTACTGCCAGACATTAAGAAACTCTTATAATAATTTCATAGGCGAAGGAAGCGCCTAGGCATGATCTTTCCATTCTCCTTTTTTTTATGTGATTTTGTTTTGCGCAGAACACATTACACCTAATTAGCGTTACTTCGTTACAAGTAAGTTCTATATAAAGCAGACAAACTTAGGTTTACGGTAAAGGGTAGTTCTGTGCTATAGATTTGAATTCTGGAACACCAATATCCCAAAACCGAAACTGGTCAGTGAAACGTGAAACCAGTCAGAACAAGTACACGCGTTGAAGCCGGTGCTATCTAATGTAGCTATCCATGTGAATTATATTTGGTTGCATCAAACCCACAGGTGCAAGCAGAGAGTAACCAAGGTTCACATTAGTCATACGGTGACAGATTTAGCTTGTGTCTCACGAGCCCAAACTTGCTGCAGACGTGTAGGAGGAGACTTGTAGCTAGTTACATTAGGAAACCAACTATTGAGGATTTGGAACGTTTGCCACCAATCTCAGTTAGGTGGATCGGAAACTGAGTGACTTCCATTTTATTACAGTGTGACGCTCCCAGCAGCCATTCCAATTCACATTTCGCTACATTACGCGAGGATCCAACCGCCACCGCAAGATCCATATAATCCGGCGTTACAGGCCGGGAAAACTTATGCAGCTTGAGTTCTGTTTGGGTGGATAGGCCTTGGAGTGGTACTTCTCCTGGAGGGGAAGCATTGCTTTACAGATTTATAATTGTACGTGCAGAACAGTAATAGAGAAATGAGAATTCGTGTCGACCCACGGCTGAGGGTAATTTCAATTGTTTCTTATCCAGCGATGAAAACGACGATTATTCAGCATGCCAGGTATTTGAAACTGTGGGTTCCGAATGCATTTCACGAAAACAAACTTTCAGACCTACAGGTATTTCATCACTTATTATTCACGATTATAATATTTGTTTCTGTTTAGTTTGTGAGGAACGTACTACATAAAAGCAGATGGCTTTTACGTTACACTTGCCTGATATATCCTTTTGAACCTTCTGCATCGTAGCTGATGAGTCTTTAGTTACTACGCAATGTACAGGCATATTTGTGTTCTATCTCCAGCCCAGAACCCAAATGTCTAGTTTCACTGCTCCATTAGATATCGTCATTAAATCAAAAACAAAATAAAATTTTGCACTAACAGTGTTGCAATATATTCTGTATACGAAGCTGCTTTAAAGGATTGCACGCTTTTTCCAACTTCGAACTAGATGGTAGCACATACGTGTATCAGGGTCCTATAGCCTATTACGTGTTGTTCATATCGCTTCTAACTCATACGTTAGTATTTACACCACGTTGTTATCACTGACTGTAGGAAATTAATATCTAGAGCACCTTGGACGTCTCAAATTTTGTAAAGTTAAAATTGTTATGAAAATTAATTTGTTGGTTTAGAAGTCAAAAGTCAAACATAGCCACACGAAGAGATATTATGGATTTAATGTGTTCCATGTCCGTGCACTATATTATACAAAACACTAATCACCAACAAATGCACAAAGAGAGTTTTATCATCAATTGTAACACACTCCTACATGCTTCGACCCTGCTGGGTCATCTTCAGGGAGAACTTTTTGTTATCGTTACACTAAGGTTGCACTTTATAGTTGAGTGAGAATGTGCTGTTGACTGTGTACTGCGTTGTTTTTGCAGGCGTGAACTGTCTGTGGTCCCGGCTTGCGACAGATGACCCAGCAGGGTCGAAATATGGAGTGTGTTACAATTGATGATAAAACTCTCTTTGTGCATTTGTTGGTGATTAATGTTTTGTAGATCTTATGGAGGTATCATAAAGTAATTTCTTCCTTTACGCCGTTGTTAAGGATTTGTTATCCAGTTTATTCACTTAACAACGTGCCATGTTTTAGTGCTAGCTGCTTGGGAGGGTAATTACAATGATTAATTTATGTTGTGGATTAGAACTTGGGTAAGAATACTGTCTATAAATATTACTTTAAATCCATGTATTTGAACTGCTCATCAGTGTAGTAGAACTAAAATTTAATATCCGATTTTTAAGTGTAAAAAATATAACGAAAAATTTTCAGTCGAACACAAATATTTTATTTATTAATACAGTTTATATAGATGTATTTTTCGGCGAACTATAGGCCGTCTTCAGACTACAAAGTGATTAAAAAGTAATATACAATATATGCAGTAAAGTATATTGTTCGTTAAAATCAAGAAAAGCGCTATCTTGATTTTAGCAGAAATATATGTTTTGTTTGTTAATATTTTTACAAAGAACAGCGTGGTGAACAATGTAAGGATAATTGCAAACAACTGAGAAATTAATTGTGTGATGGAGATTTATTCTTTGAAACGTTGACTGTTACTAAGCTCGTCTGGAATTCTCCTGCTTTTGCAGAACCACACAGGGCCACCACTGGACCCTCTCTCCATCCAGCTGAATTATAAACAATGTAAACTTAATTATTGTTATCCTTCAGAGAAAGACCGCCTTATGCATACACAAGGTCGGATGGCAGAACAGAAAAAGCGAAAGGCATCTTTATAACAGAATTGCTACGTGCATTGATTTTTAAGTCAGTATGAAACCCTTCAAATGTATCGCAGAAGACTGTTTAAGAGTCTAGCAGTTATTTGGCAGTAGCGCTCTCTTAACTTCTTAAGAAATGCTGTCATTGTTATCTGGAATAGAAAATTTGATAAACTAGACGTTACGTATTCGGAAGGCGAGATACTGTGACGCATTGCACATCATTGCACTGACAGGCGCTGTAAAGCAGTTGTCACTGTCAGTCGCTTTCATACAGGATCGTCGTCATCATCATCATCATCATCATCATCACCACCACCACCACCACCACGTAGTCTGCCTAGCCCCTTTCAAAGCGAGTTCTCCGGATAGTGCGATCTAGTGCTTCCTCTTTCGTTTTCCACTATCTTTGCGTTTCCTTAAAGTCATCCAGTAGCAGCTTAGGTCTTCTTCATCTTCCGGTCCCTGTCTTTCCGTCATTAACGTATCTTAGATGGCAGTTTCTATGCAAGGTGTGATCAATCCAGTTAGCCGTGTTTTTTACGATGTCCCTTCCCTTCTTGACTCTATGTAATACTTTTTCATTTCTCACACGATCCGTCCAACTTATCTTCTTCATCCTTCTCCAGCACCACATTAACATGTAGGATAATACTAAGAATGTTGAATTTTTATATGCGGCAGTTTTGATTACGTAAAACTGGTCTCAGATTACTAGCATCTAACGTGAAGAACATATTTCAGGAACAAAAATTAAGCTGCAGATGAAGCTGCAGAATAATTCTGCAGTCTACCTTTACCATCATTACCACCACACGTTCCAATTCGGGCTAGGAACCAATTACGTAAATTGTATTGTGATTTTATTCTGGCTGTCCGAAATGCTGCTTGCCGATTAACGTAATGTACAAGAACACGAATGCTTATCGAAGGACTCCTCCTTACCCACCAGTTATGTGGTATATCGTGACCAAGGCGAGTGGTGATATGGCTTGTGAAGGCGCTGCAGATTCTGACAAACCGAATGCTGAAACCACACAGCAGCAAGTCGTGTTGAACGCATAGTTACCTTCCTGGCGACGTAACCACTGGCCTTAGTCGGGGTAAGCTTAGCGTTCCTGATTTTATGCAACGTTAAGACCAGACATTCTTCCCTTTTTGTAGACCTGATTTGTCACGATGCTTGCAACCTACCTGTTTAGTCGAAATATTTGTTGGTCCCAATCACTTCTGCAGTACCTGAATCTACTTTACCACTCTGAAGGTGGAGGCAGCACATTCCTCCGAAACGTTGGAATAAACTTAAGATCCTGCTTGGAGTAATAATCATCAGACTGCTACTTAAGCAATACCCTCCGTGCAAATCTGAAAACCTATACAACCCCACGTGTTCAATATCATAGCAATAATAAGGAATAAACTGTTATAATAATAGTAATTATTATTATTATTATTATTATTGTTGTTGATTCTAAATGTAGCAAGTCTCCTTCAACTCGATGCACATCTGCTGCGAATTCCGGTTGACTGTTAGAGAGGGCTCTCTCATTTTTCACTTTTTGATTCCATAATATGTTTACCTTACCTTCGTGACTTGTTCCTACCGATTTTGGTACGTATCATCATCATCATCATCATCATCATCATCATCATCATCATCATCATCATCATCATCATTAGCGTTGCGTTGGTGCTCGCAATTACCCCATCTTGTTTCTGCTTTGTTTTTTGTAGTATTTTTATATTAATATATTTGTGTGTTGATTTCTAATTGGCCCTGCGCTGTTAATCCTGCGCGTCAATGAATTCGTTTTAATTGAATCTAATTGAAATGAACTGTACTGAACTCTCAGTATATTCAGAAAGAGATTGTCAATTTCCTTTAACATTTATAGTATTATTCATGCTGTTTGTTACCTTAAGTTATTTGTTCTTATTAGATCTTCTTTGTTTGTTTTCATTTGTGGTTTTTTGTTGGGTTTATTTCCCTTGTATTCCTGTGCTGTCTCTGCAATTGGCCTTCTGGCTGTTGTTGCAGCACAACAGCAATAAGAACTTGAAATGAATATTATTGAATTGTTAAGACACTTTTATCCTACGAATTTCTAACCTTCTAATGAAGATGCAAGCACTGTTTTTGGGAAAGTTTTTAATATTTGCAATTAAAAGAGCGTCAGCTGGTTGGTGAGACATTAAGTAACAAGTCAGTCGCTGTTTAAATACCGTTACAGATATTTCGTATCCGGTGTCATGGAAACACTTGCAAGTAAACGTCATCGTATTCTAGGTGTGATAAGTAAATCAATTTTATAAAATAATGCAATTTCTATAGAAACAGGAGGAGAACCGCTGTGCTTGTTTGAAGAAACATGACGTATAAAGTTCGCCTTCACGACTTATCATATTCAACACTTAACTTACTCTTTAAGTAAAGCTGATTTATTGCTAGATTATTTAACAACCATTTTCAGAAGTTACAGAGCATTGAGTGAGAAACAAAACTGTCGCTCTATGGTGTGTAGGGAATTAATAGGCAGCTGTCGTGCCTTATTTCAGTGCAGTATTCAGACATTCGCCTGAAGAGACTGATTGAAGGAACGAGCTTAAAATGGTTGAGGGTTTTAACGTAAATATGAAATTTCGTAATTGTTTCAGTCAATTAACAAACCGTAACGCCTTCCCATCATTATTCCTTCAAGGAGGTAGCCTACTTATAGTTACTACTACTACTACTACTACTAGTAGTAGTAGTAGTAGTAGCTGCAGCAGCATTCACTTTTGCAGCAAAGTATCCCAATATATGCTTTCTTTCGTAGTATCTGTCTCTGTGCCCAACATCCATCATTTTCTTTTTCCTTAGCCTCGCTCTCCTTACGAGTATTAATGAAAGTGACAACTTAATTGTTACCACATTTAAGCAGAGTATAATATTTCCTATTAATACGTACTTTAGTGCTCATTGCTTTTCACCATAACGGTTGAGTCCGTCCTTTCAAGCGGCAGGCATTACAACAGACCAGGGCAACGGCCTCCTTCCATACTCACCATAAGCGATCATGTTACACCTCGCTTAACGCCATGTGGCTTCTGAAAATAATCGTTTAATAAGCCAGTAATCAAGCTGCTTTACTTAGTGCATAGGGTACATTTTGTATACCGTCAGTCATGAGTTTCGAAATTATTTTGTACGCGGTATTTCGTCAGATAAGTAATTTGTTTCACCCTTTATTTCTACAGAACTGCCGTCAGGATGAAATTTTACTCACTTGTAACACTAAAGTATGTTGAAGTCTTTTTTAGAATTTTTCCCCGACAATTGCTGGGTCTAAGGTTCTTTACAAATTTTAAAATTTAATTGACACTTATTTTGACTAAATGCAACCACTTTTTATCTGAAAGATTTGAAATCTGTCTCGAAAATCTGACCTCCTATTGTCGTCACAAACTCTTGATGTCAATAGACTGTACATGGTGAGATAGTGCATGCAACGATTAGAACAAATTGCTAGTCTGTTGTCCTTATGGCAAGAGCTTTGCAGCATACATTACAATGATTTGCTGTACTCATAGAGCTTGCAGCCATAGCTTTGATATTTTTGGTTATGATTGGGTCACTAATAATAACAGTAATAATTTAGTGATTTGTGTTCTCTCGACACTACTTACTCCTGTGACAGCCCAAATATTCGTACACGAGGAACACCAATTCTTTACGTGCACGAGTATATGCGCATGCGCTGATCTATCTCGTGTTCTGGTATTGGTATTACGACTACATTTTTACCACTACTCTTGCTGCCACCATTTAGTTTCACTGACTCTTTTCTCCAACAGTTTTTCTAATTTACTTTTTCTCTTCTTCTGTATTCTTCAGTTTGCGCTGTGCCTTGCTGATTGTTCTCCTATTTACTTTTAATTTTAAGTAAATATTTTCCAGTATTCATAATTCCGTTGTATTTGTACAGTTGTAAGGTTTCTTATTGCCCTATCCTTCGTGATATTAAACAATTTGTTACACATAAATTCTTCTGTTCATTTGTCTTTCCCAAACGGTTATGGCGGCGGCGGCGGCATTAGTAGTATTGGTGGTGGTGGTGGTGGTGGTGGTGGTGGTGGTGGTGGTGGTGGTGGTGGTGGTGGTGGTGGTGGTGGTAGTGGTGGTTGTGGTGATGGTGGTGGTGTTGGTTGTAGTGGTGGTGTTGGTGGCGGTGGTTGTGGTGGTGGTGATGATGGTAGTGATGGTGGTGGTGGTAATTGTGGTGGTGGTGGTGGTGGTGGTGGTGCTGGTGGTGGTGGTGGTGGTGCTGGTGGTGGTGGTGCTGGTGGTGGTGGTGCTGGTGGTGGTGGTGGTGGCCGCGGCGGCGGTGGCAGCAGTAGCAGCAGCAGCAGCAGCATCAGTAGTAGTAGTAGTAGTAGTAGTAGTAGTAGGCCTTGTGATAAAGGAAAATTAAAATTCCAATCGAAAAAGCCAGTAACTAGGAATTATATAAAATGCAGCACCGTGCTGATATTACAGTATCTTGTGGGAAAACAGAAAAAGGAAAAACTAGCTTCGTATGTGTGGTGTTGTTGGAAGCGTTTTGCATGCCACCACACAGCACTGACGGAAACGTTCCTGCATCTCCAAGCAAAGAAAATTATATAGGCCTACTTCCAAAAGTGTAGAAAATCAGTAAAGATATGAATTCTCTTGCTTATATTTTCGGCAATGCAGAGATTCCTTCCAAGAATTTGTTGCTGCCGTAGTAAGTAGGCACATTACATACTACGTACTTCTCTACGCGGAAGATGTTTATTTTTGTAGGGCGCCAAAAATGTTTCTCCTTTACGGAATGTTAAAACCAGAAAAATGCAAATCCCTTTAATTTCACTGTAGCTTAGGTACGTAGAAGAAGGGAAAATTTTAAGGCAACATTTTAATTAATGTGTGAGACTTCTGTTAGCATACGAAAACTGTTCCAGAATTAAATTTCAAACGTGACTGGGATCTTGACTCTCGACGGAAGCTGATGGAATTCATAAGGAGTAATCTACAGAAGCTTTCCGTAGAATGATCCTCCTTTTCTACAGATGTTGACTACTGCTTGAAAGAGAGGGATCCTGGAAAGAAAGAAAGTTATCAGATTCATTCTGTAATTTCTTTCCTGGTGCTTGAAACACAGTCATGTACAAATCCTTTTGGGAATTAAACATTAAGCGTGAAACTGTAATACAATATAAGCTAATATTCTCTGTCGCCAGGAGTCTTAATTGTGATATTTAAAAAAGTGTTCGAGATATTCTCAGACGACTCATGAAATGTACTTGTATTAGTTGTATATTGTTTTCACCGTGTATTTTCACTATATGAGTAAACTCGCCAACTAATGCAGTTTTTTAATCACTGTTATTTGCCTACATATTTCGGCGTCCAATGACGCCATCATCAGGGGGTATTCATTGCAACTAGCATAGGATACCCATATGGTTCATAACAGTTTGAATTTTGTAGTTCACTTGTACACTATTAGGAGAATAGTTCCAATGATAGCACATATAAAAGATACATAACACCCACACTGGATAATGTTTAAAATGTATATAATGTGCGTAACATATGTCTGTAATGTTATCCAACGTGGTTATCAAATTCCATGGAAATCCGTGGAGTGTTAGCGGAGTTGTTCCGTGAGGACAGACAAATATGACGAAGCTAATCATCGCTTTTCCCAATTTTGTAAATCCACAAAATCTCAACATTCTGCCCACTGAGTGTTTTAAAGTGTTTTGTACGTATCTCAGAACACACAGCGATTATTTCCCAGACAACAGTCACTAACCAAGACGGAGAGTGTTTACTGCGCTGTACGAACTGAATGTTTAACTGTAGCCCACGTTATTCTCAGTATTTAAAGGGTTAGTATAACCTTCTCTTCTTTGCTTCTTCTCCGATATCTTTTGTTGTTACTTGATTCTGTTTTTGCTTATCATCCGACAATATTTTGAAAGAAAGCATAAAAGTTATGTACTTTTGATTAAGCGACCAGCGGGAGTTTGAGAATAACAGATATTAATCCACTAGCCACTGTATTCACAGAACTGATGCTATAGTTCTGAGCCAAGAGATAAAGAACCTGAGGCGCCAAGGTTTCATCTTCAACTGCAACTTTTATGTGTCCGCAAACATCTTTGTAGGAAGAAAACCAGAAACCAATAAATGTGACTCAGATGCCTCCTTGTGGTCCAAGGCTGTCTCCCTTTCACGTTAGCTTGTTGACAAACAGCTACACCCTCTCGCATATTTGGCCACGATATTTCGGAGACAGTTTAAGCCGAAGAGGAATCGAAAACCTGCAATCGTACTCTAATAGTGTGTCAACATCTTTGAGCTATTAACATGTGTTCGATTTTATAATTGACCAGTTTTCATCCAGCCATCATGTCCAGAACAGCTTGGAGCGAAAACAGCTTCCATTTCAGGGGGTATAGGGATCTCTGAATAGAAATGAAGTGGCCGGTGCGTGAATTTGACGATCATTCACCGCTGCTTAGTAAGGAGTTTTATTTCCAGGCCCCACCTACGCCGTTGTGGTTTAGCGATTAGGCACATTGCAACATTAATTACTCTTAACTTTCGGGAATAATTTCCGTTGTCGCTTCGTCATCGTGTTTTCATAATTATCAAAGATGCCTCCGCTGTAAGCTGCGCGAGCTCGGGGCCGGGCGGGGGCCCGGGCGTCTTCTCGGTTCGCTGTGGGATTTGTATTTGGAGGGAAGAAAAAGGAACAACCTAAAAGGATTGTCGCACAAAAAATTCTCTCTGAGGCACAGCACCTGTATATAAGAAATAAAGAACTCAATAAAACGCAACCCCGTTAGTGAGTGATGACTGTTATGTAAAGGTTTTAGAACGAAGTCGAGGCATAAGACCTTGATTTTAGAGCCGAAATATTATCTCGAGCCTGCGTGTTTTTTATATCTGAGATTAGAAACTCATTCTTCTAATTTTGCCACAAATAATATATTTACATTGTCTAGGCTTAAAATAAAGTTACAGTTGTCCCCGTGCATAACTGAGTTCCATGCCATGAAGGCATGCGGAGAAATGTAGGCATGGCTCCACGCAATCTTAACTTCGACCGTAGATAAACATGATTTTTCAAGTATACCCCCAGCCACTTTATTTCCGAAGAAAAAGTCGCCGGTAGCTCCATAATAGGAGACTGGGTGAGGCCGTGAGCAGGTCCAGACCCTCTGGGGAAGGGGGAATATCTTGTTCTTGTTGCTTCAAATTGTTTCTTTTCAGTCTATTTGTGTGGCATTTCTTGATTTTAGTGTAGAGCTCTGCATGAGATGGCAGTAATTTAAAACATTATTAGATTGAAATCAGGTGACATGACATGACATGACATGACATGAGACGTACCACGCATGTACGTGATCATAATTTCGTACAAAATTTAATTTGGGAAGTGTGACAAATTATGCGGAAAGATTAGTTCAAATGGGTGAAAAAAAAGATAAAGCAATCCCTGGACAGGCCCTGAGGGTTCCAGGAGTTTGAGACTTCCAGATTTCAAGACAATCGGCACATGAAGGTGGTAAGGTTGTCAGCCGTACGCACCGGCCACCTTTAGCCCCCAGTAAATATTCCTGGTATTCATTTCCGTTAGAGTCTGAGTCGAACACAGGGCCATAGCGCGGCCGAAAGGATCATGTCAATGAAAAATCCCAATGGAACCAGCGACCTTCCTGCTTGTAGCGTAGTGCCTCAACCAACTGGGTCACCGCGTGCCCGCCAGTTCAGATGGGTGGATAACTTTAAAACTTGTTTTAATCGTACAGAGTGTACGGATATGAACTGGATTGAGATCTGAGCTCTGCTGGGGTATAGCGCAGCGTCGAGTGGTTTACCGACGTTTCGGGTCAACGTATCGGTCCCATCTTCAAGGGTCCCATCTTCACCCTTGAGCTCATCAGCATTGCGGCAGAAGCCTGAAATCACGGATGAACTGGATTCTTCTGGTCCAGGTTAGGACTAGTGATTAAACCTTGTAAATACGGTAACAGAATTGCGGGTGCCATAAAAGACGGGATTTTCTGCTGAAGTTGAGTGGCTTATCGCTTCTGAAGAATAATTTTCTTCCAGGTTTTATTTACAGCAGTGATAGAAGATTTTTTAAATGACGTTAGACGTCCTTTCCTTTCACTTTGTATGTTACCGGGTACTATGCTATTGGGTATAGCGTAGTCGGTGTAGCGACTGGCTACGAGCTCGACTGTACGGATCTCGAAAACCAGTGGGGGTGAGATTTTTCGTGTCGGTCGAGGCCCGCCGCGGAACCCCCCCCCCCCCCAAGCCACTTGAACATTGGGTATCGGGTCTTTCTCTTGGATCAGTTGGCCAGGGCGTGGTGATGATCACACACACCTTTCTAGGAGAGAGATTGCGACTGGTTTGGAACTACACTTCTGTCTCCCATTTGTGCCTGCAAAGGCATGTCATTGGGTAACCTTTACTTGCACTGTATTACTGGGAAATTATACATAATGCTCGGGTGTAATATACTTTTACGTCGTATTCAATTGAAGAGCAGTTGAACAAACTTTCACTTTGCCAATCCGCTTCCGCTATTCCAGACACACGCCCAATTAACCCCTTCTGTCCCAACCCTTCCCTCAAATCTCTTCCACAACTCTGTGTTAATACAAATGAAAGTCTGAAATGAATATTACAGGATGCTCGAGCAGTAATATACCATTGTCCTCCTATTTTCGAAATACTGAACGGGTGGGACCCTACCTCCATCTCTCCCATACCTTCTCATGGCACAGAAGATACCTTTACTTATAATACATCCGGTGGGTCATCTTTTGTTTTATTTTATGTGTTCGTGTTTCGATCATCGCAACAGACGTGTTTTTGTTGCTTTTTCTCCCCTGCTTTCTTCGGCGCCTTATTCCCTTCTCTTGCAGTTTTGATGAGCCGAGTGCAGGCAGCTTATTTGTTATTCGTTCTAGAATACCTGCCAGGCTACTCGTAGGTCAGCCCGTCTACCGAATAGGCACGTCTTCTGTGCGAATTTCCAAACTCTTCTTTTCTCTCAGTCTGTCAGTTTGTCATCCTGCCTGAAGCCTTCACCATTTCCGTACGTCCCCCTACACGGAACGAAATAATCTGATATCCAGACCGTTAGTTCTGAGGTAACCTATTGCTTTATTTAATGTCTAACGGTGTAATCATTAGACTGAGGGTGTTTCGATTACAAGACGTTGAGGAGAGTATTAGGACCTGAAATATGGTCAGCAATAGTATTAAGGACCCCTCTTCTTCTTCTTCTTCTTCGTCCTCGTCTTCTTCTTCTTCTTCGTCTTTTTCTTAGATGATAATACAGTCCAATGCAGACCTTCGTCTCCTTAATTGACTTCTCCCAGTCGGCTCTGTTTCTTGACCTCTCTTTCCAGTTTTTAATTTTGCAATTAAGGACCCCTCATAGGACAATACTGCATAGTGAGGAGATTCATAGTTTGTGCTCTTCACCAAAATGTTTTCAGGCCTTCAGTGAATGACTGTGTGATGAGTATGTTGTGTAATATCCACAGAGTTAAGGAACACATATATAAATTTAATTGCAAAATCTCGAAAGAGTAATGTACGTAGAGACATGTGCTTAGGGAGGACGACACCATTAAGATGGATCTTCATACAATAGGATGTGGAGCAGTCTCGTCCTGTTGACAGTAGGGTGTAATGTCGGCTATGTGAACCCGCTGTTCAAATTTTTTTTGTATCCTTCCCCCTTCTGCCTACTTGTTCACAATAGGTTTAGAGGGTTTTAAATTTTTCACTTGATCATACTCAAGCACACATCACATTCGGTAGGACTCCTCTGGACGAGAGATCGGCCCGTCGCAGAGACCTCCACCTGGCGACACAAACACTGTAAAAGACAAACATCCATGCCTCCGGTGGGATTCGAACTCACGATCCCAGCAAGCGCTCGGCCGCAGACCTAGGCCTTAGACCGCGCGGCCACTTGGCTCAGCTTTTACGAATTTTACTGAATAATAAAGTGTGGGGGATGTACTGATAGACTGAGCGACTATTACTTCTGCTAAACTGCATCGCTTCATGAAGTTGTTTAGATGCTGTGGTTGTTCGTGTCATTATGTTCCTGACATATCTGTTTCAGTCTCTACCGCATCCAGGTACCTTTGTGCCTCGACAAGACTTTTTTCGGTTCTTGGGTTTGTTTAACGACTCTTTGTCAATTACATTTTTTACAGCGTCAAATAAGAATGGTGATGATGATAAATAATGAGTTTGGAGAGATGTGGAAGAGAGTGTTTGTGATTGTGTGTGCGGCATATTTAGTACGAGTATGTCTGTAAGCTTCAAATATGGATGAATTTACACAAAAGGCTTTATCTATTGAACTTTTGAAGTTCTGCACATACGTCTGTATTACCATATAATGTGCGTAATATCTCAAGACTCAAGACCACATAAGGCTCTTTCTTGCCTTATGTGGTACAATTATGTAATTTATTTCAAAAGCCTCGTGATGGGAAATCTGATACATATTCATCAAATTAAAACCCAAAACCTTTTAAGTAAACGATATATATGTATATATATGCTATACAATCACACGATATCCTATCTCTAATGTAATGACAGCCGCTGGAGCTTTCCCACGGGGAAGTAAACTAATAATGGATAATTACTCTTCAGAACAGGTAAAACATTTCAAGACTCTGGACAGTGATAACAGAAGCTGCTAAAAGTGATGGTACAAATATAATAATTCACAGATCCCAAATAGTGTGCATGCTTCTAAGAAGGCAACTGAATCTCTACAGGACAGTGGCAATTGCAGTATTTTCGTATTTTACTAAAACGTCGACCATAAAGGATAAAGATGCAACGAATATTCAGTCCTCATAAATTAAATATTTGAGATAATTTACGTGATGTACAGGACTTGGTGGGAACAGACACGGTAAAATATGAAGAGAGTTATAAGTATATTCCGTGTGAGATAAGATGAAATAATATGGAGTCAGATATTTAGAATGTGTGCAAAAAATGGACGATACAAGAATACCATCACCAGCCTATTACTATGGACCAAAAGGAAGAAGAAACACTGCCCTTCCACAAATAAGGTGGGACACCGCTTCCGAATATGAAGGTTAAATATGCTCTGTGAAGCGAAGAATAAGAAGATGGTGAATTTTGGTATTTGTTCTCAACTATCAGAAGGTGAATGTTAAAAACTCTCAACGTAGTTCATACTTCTAAGTCCCTTAATACTCCTCATCTTCAAAATTTTAGAAAACACGGGTATTGAAGATTACTTGTTCTGCGACAAGATGGTGCGCAGATTTTTAGATGTGTAACAACGCTTCAAAGTAAATTGTTTCCTCCATTATTAGGACAGATTAATTCATCTACCTTGATGATGAAAGAGGCGCAAAGTTACCCTCCCACAATGATATACATCTGCCAAACTACACGGTGTCACATATCATGAGTTTCATCACCGCCATGAGAACCTCAGATCTCAACGAAACTAAATTTTCGATTATAAAATAAGGCTTCTGTCACTTAACAATGTGAAGAACACATAACGTTGGAAAGAATTTATTCGGTGGATTATACATAGGAACTTCATTTTATGATATTTGTTAGCTAAGCCCTGTCTTACTGAACTACCTGTTTTCAGCTGCCGATATTATGTGGTGTTACTTGTCATATGAAGGTGCAAGGAAGTGTCTGGATGGAAGTGGCCACTGGTACGTGCTAGTTGCCATCTGGTCATTCGCGTGGAGGCAGTCAAGAGACCACGATTAATGTCGGTATGAGATGGTAACCGGGCTGACATATAAATCGGGTACTCGGCAAATGCAAATCACACAGGTTTCTGTTTTATTAACCTGCTTATCTACTTGTATCACTATCTTCATGTCACTCATAATGTAACTCGAAATATGAGTATTGATGTTTGTATGAGTGTATGGTCTGAAATAGGAAGATGTTTACTTGTCCATTTGTTCCTGAAACAGGTCAACAGTTCAAAAAATACCGATTTAATAATGTCGGCTAAATGGGGCCACCGGGCTTATAGTTGGCTGTTGCACTCAAACTGGCGATGCAGACTGCTCACTTCAAGTGACCGTGTAAATTTTTTGTGCTTGCTTTTTTGCTGCCAGTCTCTATGCTTGGAGAAAAGATTGGTTTGGACCTGTACTTACAGCTTGAAATTGAGTGAGTAAATTAGAAATGAAAGAATCCACCCACATCTCTGCGCAAACCACGAAAGGCCTTGCCTTTTGCTGAGATTACCCACCGAGGACACATGGAGGTTGTGCTTGACCAGAAATGACATTGCTATGCCTTGGTCAGGTACTGCGGTTTCGTCTTGAATGTGTATGTGTCTGTAATCTTGCTGGAAGGTCGAGGATAAACCACTTTTGAACCGAGTGTTCTGGCAGTATGTTAACAGTTTTGCATCAGGAAGTTTCTTGTGTCAGATATCGGCAATGATTTTCATTACTATTTCCACGGGGTTTGAGGAAGTACGTCCACACCAATGTATGACACCGATTTTTGAGTGCGCCTGGGTCTCACGGTAATAACTTCAACATAACTTGGCCGAAATTTGCTGAAGTTGGTGTGTAGGCATGATTCCTGTGATCACTGCTAGTAGTGAACACAATGACTTGAAGATCAGGAGCATTAAGTGTCTACTAAGAGGTCTCTGCATAAAATCCACTTAATTCTTTCATTCACACACATAGACACAAAGATTGACGGCTTTATGGAAACTATTTTTGATATGGGCGGTATAGATACGCATTTGACAGTCAAAGTACTGAGGCCCATACGTAGGTACTGCTAGTGCAGGCCTGATCAACCTTGCATGTGGTGCGTGAAACTTCGGAAAAATGTACCCTGCACGAGGGCAAAATGAAATTCAGTACACAGAATGAAGAACGAATAAGGGTAGTATAATTATATGTAAATTTTTACCTGTATATTTTCATATTCATCATGTGCAATAAAAATATGTAGATCATAATGGGAAAAATGTATGAAAAAGGTGCAATTCTCAAACAACATTTAGGCTACGGTGCACCTGTTTTAATAGCCTTTTACGAGATGATTTAATAATGTAATTCACGTCTGCACAAATAAACAGCTCATAAGTTTCCAAAGTGCTCCGGCTTTCTATCTTGGTTTTGCCAGGGAAAGTACTATACGACGTTTTCTCACTTCGAATGTCTCCGCAGGCAAGAGAACACCGTGTCGCGGGCAACATGTTGCCCGCGAGCTGCGAGTTGAGCGGGATATTCTAGTATACGGTAGCGAGGAGTTTATTTGATAGCTGAGCTTTCTGTCTCTGTACACAGCTGCAGTTGGCACGGCGTGGTCACTGTTAGGCTCACCTTCGAAATGCGAAACAGTTTATAGCACTTTCAAAATCATTTTCTGTGCTTAGAACATATCTATATCTTGTCATTATTGATATTTCTGAAGCTGTTGCTAAAGGCTTGGGGTGCGTGCACAATGCTTCACTTCTTACATATATACATACATATACATATATACATACCTACACATACATACATACACACACATATATATATACGTACGTACGTACATACATACATACATACATACATACATACATACATACATACATACACACATACATACATACACACATACATACATACATACATACATACATACGTACGTACGTACATACATATATACATACATACATACATACACATACATACATACATACATACATACATACATACATACATACATACACACATACATACATACATACATACACACATACATACATACATACATACATACATACATACACACATACATACATACATACATAGATACATACGTACATACATACATAATACATACATACATACATACACACATACATACATACATACATACATACATACATACATACATACATACATACATACACACATACATACACACATACATATACACATAATACACACATACATACATACATACATACGTACATACGTACATACGTACATACGTACATACGTACATACATGCATACATACATACATACATACATACATACATACATACATACATACATACATACATACATACATACATACATACATACATATGCTACTCTTCTACAAAACAGGCATAGCCTTACTGTTGTTTCACTAACTAAATGGAAGTTTTATTTGAACAGATATTATAGGCCTACTCTTAAATAAATCCGGCAGTCCTAACAACGTAAATTGTCCCTTTAGTTTGGTTTTTTCACTCGTGTTTGTATGAATAACTCCATGTCTTCATCAGATAACATGCTCGACCTGATCGGACGACCAGCAGGTAACTAGCTTCCTGAGATCCATTTGTTACGCACCTGTCAACAGTGTTCACTGCATTATTATCAGACATTTAATCAGTACGGTTGTTGGCAAACTGCTTGACAGCACGCCTGGTTGGCCCGTCATGTCACTCGACAGATTTCAGATTTGTCAACCAGCATAATTAGTTTTTTTAATTGTCTGCATGGTATTCAGCCTGGTTCGCCTTCAAACTCTCCCATCAGATATTACGGTTGTCCACACCCTGAAGTTACCAGCGACTTTGTGACTTACAGACTCACGTACTCGTCAGCTGTACCGTCTACATCAAAATTCTATTGCGAAAATGTTTAACTTTGCCATACTGTTCCAGTTGCTTTTCTGTACGGTGTTTCTGGCACCTTCGCAAAACTGCGAAAGGCAATTATTAGCCTTGTCATGTCTGTCTCTCTGCCTGCCTGCCTGCCTGCCTACCTGCCTGCCTGCCTGCCTGCCTGCCTGCCTGCCTGCCTGCCTGCCTACCTGCCTGCCTGTGTACCCTCCACCGCGTGGAGCAACTCGGTTTCCAGTGGACCGATTTCCATGAGATTTGATATTTTAGAAATTTTTTGAAAAATCTGTCGAGAAAATTCAAGTTTTATTAAACTTCGGCAAGTATAATCGGTAGTTTACATGACGTATGTACGCTCATGAGAATATCTGGCCGAAAATCAGAGCAAATTTTGTGTTCAGTAACTTTTTTCCGAAAACCGTGCATTTATGAGATAAGATGGAAAAATTGGTAGAGCCAGACAGGCCACAGATGACAATATAATACAGCACCTGGACAGTGCATGCTGAATAACTAAGACTACGGGATACGAACTCAGAATATGTAACACTTATTACTTTTGCATCGTAACAATGGTTACGCGAAAGCGCATCATTATTATGTTTATACGAACGTTGCCTGTCTTCTATTTTTCGTACTCAAATTGTATGCCTTGAGAGTTTCAACGTCCGCCTTGGTTCTGATTCAACAGTAAGGCGAAGGAATTATGTCACAGGAATACCCTACTTGCATTTCGTTCGGAACTGGCTGCCATCACTAATGTAACAATGATTTGTCCTTTGTCATTCCAGTTTAGTTATCTTGTCGTACCTCTACCTACGTCACGACTTTAGCATTTAATATCTACATATCTTGGTACGTTATCCCGGGCATTACTTGCTATAACAACAGTCAGCGCCTTGTCAAGAAAACTCTCACATTTATGCAAGCATAAGTTTCATGATTGCATACATGGAAGTCTGCATTTGGGGTCCCATCCCCAGCCATTTCAATCTAGTCCTTACGCTTGCATTTTGTTTCTCAAAATCCGTTACAAGTAAAACAGACATAACGTTTCTTATCTATTAAGTGGTCACTTCTATAGAGGAGTTAGGGATAAAAATTTGTAAGCGTTTCTCCTCCCTCCTGTGGGTGCTACTAACTGCGCATAATTCAATTCTCATTCCATCCCACTGAAACCCCTAAACTCGTATACCTTCTTAAATATCTGTAGTATAACAGAAAATACGCTGAACCTGTGCTCCAGGAAACCACAAGTAAGCTTGTACTTAGTGAGAAAGTAGAATAGGGGGAGATTATGCATGTGAAGCGAGACAGTAATCTAATGTGTAATCTGATTAGTTGATCACGTGCATGCATACTCGCTGTTCCTTGTTACAGTATGAAATAGACCATCTCGTTCTTTCAATCCATATAGCCTGTGATCTGTTTTAATAGATACGATACTATCCGCTCTATGCTGTGTAACGCGTGTTCTAAACGTAATGTTTTTATGCTCGTTCGCAAAATTTCTAACAGCGAATATTGACTTCGTCATGTCTATCTTTCTGCCCGTCCGTCCGTCCGTCTGCCCGCCTGCCCGCATGCAACAAATTGGCTCCCACTGGACGAATTTTCATGAAATTTTGGAGTTTGGCGATTTTTCGAAAATATTTCGAGAAAATTCAAGTTTCATTAAAATATTACAATAATAACGGGTACCTTACCTGAATACGTAAGGAAATTTTGATACCTTGCTGAATTATTCTTATAGTGAGAAATGTTTCAGGCAAGAGTGGTAAAGAAAATCTAAACACACGCTTTATGTTTAACAAATTTTGCCGGAAATCTTGCCGTTTATGGGAAGATGTGGGACAAGGAAGGCAATGTACGTTTAAACGTAAGATTGAAGCGCGTTCGCGTAACCATTTTTGCCGTTATGCGTGCCGGATAATTAAGGGAAAAATACACACACCCAAAATATGTAATACTTATTTGTTTTCCTCGGCAGCAACGATTAGGCGAACGCGCCTTGATGTTATATTGTACATAAATTGCCTATATTATAGAAGCTGATTCTGTTCTTTTCTTCTTACACAAACAGAGGCCTAACCTAACGGGTCTGTAGACCACGCATATATCTGTCTAATTAACCACATCAAACAGCGAATCTACGAAGAAAATGTACACGCGAGAAGAAAATGCAGAGGCCATGATGCCCAGAGTGGTCTGGCCCTAAAGGCGGGACGTCGATGCTGCATGTGTATAGTGTTTTCTACGTATCTGAGCGAGTATTTCTTGCAGCAATCCCAACTAGCGTATCTGGTCGCGGATGATGGAGTGCGTCGTTGCGTGAAGGGAGACGGGCCCAGTTTACCGAGTTATGTCGTGTCCTCTCATTGGCTGCAGCCAACTCAATTGGAGACCGGGTAACGAAGGAACTGTCGTCGTCATCATCCCCTTCCTCTCTGGAGATGAGATTGATTTTCGATTCAATTTTCAGCCTCGCGTCTCAAATTTGTACCCCGTGACCATGGTTAATGCTTACAAGGCCCCAGGAGTTCGTTCACTATGTTCTTTGGTGCATATATGCAGGGTAAAGAGGTAATGCTTAGTGACTAGCAACGTTAGTTGGAGAAAGAGAGACATAAATGTGTTTAACGACGCCGTCAGTCAAGAATATTATATAGCGAAGCCAGTAGTGAATGAAATGTGATTTTGGAACGTTGGAAGAGTGTTTCTGGCAGCGGAAAACCGAAGATGTTGGAGAAAAATCTTTCCAAGTGCCGCGTTGTTTACCAGAAATCCCACTGCAATTTTAGGATCCCTGGCCTGGTTATCATGTGAAATACGAACTACACCAAGGGCAAAATATTGTAGTGCTATCTTCAGAGAAGACGTCCCTTTGTATTTCATAAACCATATAATAGAGAAAACGTATTCAGCACAGCGCTACGTTTTTCGTCTCTTGCGAGTCATCAAAATTCGTGAATATATAGGATAGATGGCAGTTAAATACTTTGAAATACCATTCATATGAAGGAAATCTCTTTCTTAGAACTTTATGTGCTACAATTATACTATTGCAGAAAAGTGAACCTTTCACACCTTTCTGCTTAATGTAAAAAGTTTTTCGTTGTGGTGTTACGACAGCGTGTATGTTATAGCATTAAAGTGCACTAAAATTATCAGATTTTGGATTACTGTAAGTCGGTAAAATTCTTGTGTTTTTACTTTATTTTAATACGAATTATTTAACCTTCATTTATTTATACTATTTTTCTCTGTTGCTGATATGTAACTGTTTTGTTTTATATATAAATTAGGTACGTTGACCTTGACCTTGAGAATGTTCTCCCTTATTTAGATACAATTATATCCAAGTATGATATTCTTTTCTTTGCCTAGATTTCTTATTTGTTTTCTTAATGAAGTGTTTAATTGGCCGTATTGAACCTTGTTTTTATTTGTTCCCCGCAGACTTTCTTAAATTTTCTCGTGTTAGCCTGTTTCGCGTGTTATGCAGGGGTCAACATATTACTAGCAACATCGGCAACAACAAACAATATAAACAAAGGAATGCTAAATAATTATTATTACAATAAAGTGCATGTATTTTATAATGCTCCTAAATTTGACAGTTTTAATGCTGTAACGTACGCGCTGTCATAATAACACAACATACAAAACTTTTTACGTTATGCAATTACAATGTGTGAGGTTGATCTTTGTACAGTAATATCATTGTAGTAGATAAAGTTGTAACAAAGAGATGCCTTTCATAGCAGTGACAATTCAAAGCATGTAAATGCCATCCTTCATACATATATTCGGGCCGGGTTATTATTGTCAGTATTGCGATTCTCTACGGTTTGAGCGGTCCAGGAATCGAATCCCGAGATTTTTCGCACCGTCCAGACCGACTTGGGGCGCACCCAGCCTCTTATACAACGGGTAATGTGTCTGCCGGAAGTAAAACAGCAATGGAATGGAGTTAACAACACACCCCATCTAGCACCGAGGTTGAAGAAATAGAAGATCTATACTTCTCTCAAACTGAACCTTCACGGTCTGTTCTAGGGTGAAATTTACCTTTACTCTCATATATGTTCACGCCTGATGATGACCCGTAAGGGTCGAAACATGTAGCGTTTTATAAAAGAATTTCTGTTTTTATAATAAAGAATAGTTGTGTGGACTACTTTGTCTTTATGATTTAGTGTAGTGCTGTTGTCAGGGCTTCCTTTCAACAGCAAAGTTTGCAGCATGCAGCCACAGATGTACTGCGGTATCATATGTCTACTGGCGAAAAGAATTGTCATCGTGCGATTCAGCTCGCACGGAGCCAGACAAAACGTGACTGTCTTTATAATCACTGTGTTGCCTGCGTCACCGCAATGACTATCATTGTCAACGTTTGTTTATTTATCTATAGACATTTATTGTAAGTGGCGTAAAATGGCTGGTAGATTAACTTTTATGAATAGTGGGGAGGGAAGGACGTGGAAGCGGTTGTGGCCTGCTTTAAAATACCGTTTCTCAGATGACTGGAAGGTCACAGAAAATTACGTCTGGATGTGAGATTTTAATCATTATTTGAACAGGAAAACCAAAACATGAAACAGAAATGGCAACACCGGAACAAAGAGGCGTTAGTAACAGTTGATAACGAATCGTTTTCTTAGGAGCGTAAAGTTTTAAAAATTTGAAACTGAAAGGTTTTCAGATTCGGGTGATTTAATTTTATATCGACTGCTATTTGGTACTGTAGCTATAAATCTAAGAAACATAGAGATGACGTGTCAGCTCGAGCCGTAGGTGTAGATGGGAGATAATATTGAAATTTACCTCAAGTAAATAGGATGGGCGGATAAGACTTGATCTTTTCGACTTAAAATAGTGGCTGTCTGTTATGAACGCGTTGATGAAATTTCTTGTTCCATGAGAAGCAGGGAATTTCTTGTCTGGCTGAAGAACTCTTACGTTGTACAGAAGAGATCTACTCCATGGAGTTAGACTGTTAATTAGCTGGCTAGGTAGTAATGAATCCAACTATCTTTATGTACTTCTATGTCTGCGTTACTTTGATGTACATTGTGCGCCTGTCCAGAGGCGGAATGCTTTTTAGGGTGGAAAGGACAAGCACATTTCTCTCTACCTACTTATACTTCTAGAGATCTGACTGTGATTTTTTGTATGAAATGTAAGTGTTGGGTCACATGGCCCGGGCCTAATGTGCGTTTGAAAGCTGTGGCTGCTACCATATAATTTGAAAGGGTGTTATTATGGGCTAGAAAGTTTAGGGTTCAAAAAGTACTTAAGACCTATTTCGTCTAGGGGGTGCAAGGTCTTGGTTGACTGTGGAAAGCCATTTGGCAGGTATCTATTGTAGTGTCACACAATTATGCTTTGGTCTGCTAGTAAAGAAAAGTGCTTTTAAGTTCATGTAAAATTTCATTTGGTTACTGAAATGAAAAAATGTTTTGTTACGAACAACCTTTTCATCATACTTCCCTATTTGTAAAAGCAAATTCGTTTCTTCTTTGGAAATAACACAGCAGGGCTTCTGTGCGTGAAAGGACTGCTCAAATCTTCATAAAAATGGGCTATTGCCCGACATAAGTTGTCCCAAATTGTAAAACGTTTTAGACTCGTATGTAAGTGCCCTTCTCAGTGCGGATAGGATTGAGCGAGGACTTAAATTTGCTCCTTTTTCCCTCTCAGTTCTTTCTGCGACAAACGTACAGATGAAAAATTATTCCGTGTTAGATCTCAGATTCTCAAGGCGGTGACCGTGAAGAATAAAGTGCTCCGGGATGTTACGCCGTGCAGAGTATTAGAAATTTACCGATGTTTCGGAAGAACCTATTGCATTCATCTTCATGGTAAAAGAGAAGGCAATAACTGGCAAATTTCTTCAAGTTTACGGGACATCACCTATCAAAAGACAATTTTCTCCAGAACGTATTCTCACAGATGAACTGAAAAACGAGAACTGATATTTCATTCTAATTCTAGTTGTACGTAGACCTAAGTACGGGTACATGTAAACAGTGCATCCATTGCTTCTGAAAATGTGGAATATTGTCCGAAATTATAGCCTACCTAACCTACAATACATATGTCAATATAATTTTATGACACAAAAATAACTGCTTACGAAAGAGTAATTTATTTACTTCTGCGAGAGTGCATGAAGTAAGAATGCAGAGGGAGTCCGATTTAATGCCAAGTATATATGCTATTTAATTGTCTCATATTCAGATAGTAGTAATCTCCGAAAATCATATGTTACCGAACAAATTGTAGTACCGGGAATTATCTACCTTGGTTATGGCAGATAGAGTAATAGCGAAGTTTTCCATATAGCTGACCATGAAGGTGCGTGGGGGATACGGAAGTAAGATTTTACGCATTCTGGACCTTAACAGTAGACTGAGGTACGTGGTCAGCTTCCCCAGTCGGCGTTCTTACTGTCATGGCTTTAAGATAAGACACTGAATGGAGGTTTAATGGCAAAATTTCTGGACATAGTGCCAAGAAGGTGAAGAATCTCTTGCCTGTGGGAATATAACCCCTGTCGTTCATCTCGTAACCTATCTATCCCCTTGCTGCTCTCGCACGTTCAAGAATTCTGTAGGCACTGACTCCACTTTTGGATTCTGACAAATCGCTTTTGGCTTTCCTCAGGTAATCTAATCAAAGTAATGTCAGGTTCTTAAATTGAGCCATTTTATCGCCATATAGGCCTTACTTACCTGTTACATATAAATGAATACCACCACGACAGACAGATTTAAGGTACATTTTATTTAATAAATCTCCAGTGTGTTTTGATAAAGTACCGACTAACATTAGGGATCAACAAGTGGTGCTGCGAAGGTTTACCGTACACAGCTGCACACACTAGGTACTGCAGTCGAACTCGTGTACAACGTCATGAAAGGGACTGAATATTTTGTGTCGTTATAAAAGAGTGTCGTTGTAACCGAAGGAATATAATGTTATGGTTAACACTGCGAATGAATTGGTACCACAGAACATGTAACGTTATATGCGAGGTGTCGCTTAAAGTGATGTCGTTATAGCCGGGTTCGACTGTATATAATGCGTAGTAATACATAAAGCATGTATGTACAATTCCCATAAAGTGTAGTAGTTACGTATCACATAAAAAGCGCATATTACATATAGGGTCTATGCATATATATATATATATATATATATATATATATAATATCCATACTTATGCGAAATTAATGTATGTATTTTTTTTCTTTTTACGACTGTACATTACTTAACTTACGAAGCTATGTAAACCTTAGTAATAGCCATTGTTGATCCGTAAAAGTGTCCCTGATGGTGCTCTGTGTACATCGAAATATTTTGGAGACTTATTAAAAGGTACTTAAAAAGTAATACGTGTATCGTCATTTTATTCTTTTATATGAACGTTAGGTCTTAAACAGACCAATGAGCGCTTTGTCCCATACACTGGCTAGTCGTCGCCTCGTCTCCTTCGCTGCTGCATAGCCAAACACGGTTCATATGGCATGTTACTTTCCGTGCTACGGCGGATCGCAGTGGCCGTGCGGTCTAAGGCGTAGGTCTGCGGCCGAGCGCTTGCTGGCTGGGATCGTGGATTCGAATCCCACCGGGTGCATGGATGTTTGTCTCTTGTTCAGTGTTTGTGTTGTCAGGTAGAGGTCTCTGCGACGGGCCGATCCCTCGTCCAGAGGAGTACTACCGACTGTGGTGTGTGCCTGAGTGTGACCAAGTGAAAATGAAAACCCTCTACGCCTACTGTGAACAAGCAGGCAGAAGAGCGAAGGACTACGAAACGAAACTTTCCATGCTACAGACGTACATAGGCTTGTACGTTACACTGTTTGGCATGTTAGTTCCAGTTACGTTCCGTTCCGTTTGGTCAGGATAGCTTAGGTTATTTTGTCAGATATATTTATAAGCTTTGATGCTGTTTGTTCTGAGTTAATGAAAAATGTAACTTGCAGAGAAACCTACCGTAATTTTTGCTCGCGCTGTTGTAGTTGAAAACTCTCTGATTGTAACTGTTTCTTGAGCTACGATAAATTTTATTTCCAGTGTGTTCGGTAACAGATTATTTTCGTAAATTACCACTACAAATAAGCGTACACGATAATTATATGTTTAATTTTGGAAAAACTCCCACCGATATTAGTAAATATTGGATTGGAAAGAATGTGGTGTAAAAACATTCGTGGCGTTTTTAAGGCACCAGACCAGCTTACGCCTAAACATACAAAAGGGGACATCAATGAAGATGGCCGATCTCTGAGTTCAGACGCGGATTTCCCATCTCGACCACAGACGACCTAAGTGGGCGTTTTAATTTCCCAAAGACAGACGAACTATGTCGCTTATACACTCATGTCAGTTGGTGTCCTTATTTCTGAAATAGCAGCCGAGTGTCTTGTTCCCACGGACCCACGTGATACATCTTACTTTACGCACGCACGCACGCATCGAGATCTAAGCGCACGACCGCACGCCCAACCTGCCTGCTCTGAATGCAGATGCTGACATAAAGTAACGGATTTATTTCCGGTTGTGGAACTATCAGCTACGAGTGCTGTGTGTACAATTGTTAAAAGTTTCGGTGGTGTCACTCAAATAATGACTGCTGCTACCGGTTTTACTTTGCAGGCGTTGTTCTCCACTACACGGGTAGACTGCATCTATAGGGTACCAGAGTAGAAAGTCCTGAAGGAGCCTTTGAACATAAGAAGGAGAAAATAAGAGGAGAGTAACTCGAAAATTTACATAATAAGGATGTGCTTTTTTAGTCATCCTCATCTTACAATATTAGGTCGATTAAATCCGGAAGGAGGCGGATAGGGCTTTTAGCACATATAAGAGAAGCGAAATTTTCTATTCGAAAAATTCATTATGCTTATGTGAGAGGATATTTAAGAGAAAGACTGGCAGGATGTGAAACTGCACATCGCGTACACTCTAGTGGTGGACCGTCTTAAGCTTGGCGATGTACTTCTGATATTATGAAACCAGGAAATTGCCTTGACCACCTGATTTACTACCAACTTTTCAAGGAAGGGACTCAGACATGGAACTGGTAAATTAACTAGTCGATTTCCAAGGTCTGAAAAAGGGCGGAAGCTTTCATTTGGAACCTTTTTTTTTTTTTTGGATATAAGCAACTTCTCGCTTGAACATGATGACAGGCAGTATATCAGCTAGGAGACTGGCTGCAGACTTCACAGGATGGGTTTGACTGCTCATGGGGGCACAATGTATAGGCTGGACATAGGGTCCACCTAACCTTCTGCATAATGAATACAGAAACACTTGACCAAAGACGTAGAGCATAACCACCAAACTTCTAGGGTCGAGGTTTAGAGATAACTGCACTTTAATTTCACATTCCACTTACACCACAATATCACAATGTCTAGGTACGGGGAAAACGTAATTTTTATGTTTCTTATATCCTTAGTCTATGTCTGGTATAATATGCTGTATATATGTATAGGCCTATATGTACGTAAAGGAAGCTGGGATAGCTTAGACCTTGTAGTGACTACGCCAAGCGCTGGACGGTCCCAGCAGGAGAGGGAAATTTTCGTTTTCTTTAAATCGTCCAGACCCACTCCGGTGCCCACCAAACTTCCTGTTCAGTGGGTATAGAGGGCTTTTCCCTGGGGCTAAAACGGCGGGGGCGTGAGGCTGACTATTTTCTTCCATCTGGTGCCAAGGTTAAGACTCGATGAGCGTGAACAACGAAATCTTTGCCTTTTGTGGATATATAAAAAATATATAGTTAATTAATTAATTAATTAATTAATTAATTAATTAATTAATTAATTAATTAATTAATTAATTAATTACGAATTTCGAAGTTTCTTGTGGGTAGAGAAGACACAATAATGATCCCTCTCCCATGGTCCATACTCACAGTCGTCAGTAAGTGCTGTTTTGCATTGTTACAGAAAGACTGAATTTGATACTGAGTCTTTAAATAAAGCAAAAGCAATCAAGATATTTTTGACGGTCGCACAACACCTGTAGGTCTACGTCCTGACCGGATGATGTGATTGTTAAGTGTGCCCGTGATTGCCCTCACTAAAGGGTTGCTTGTTCTTTCTGGCAGAGTGCAAGAGGGTTTCAACTAAATGTCTTACTGGTATCTGAAAACAGACTTCCCTTGCTGTCCTCTTCTGATTTTCCGTTCGTAGACATCGTACAGTCCTGCGGGGCAGTGTCTCACAATGGCAGTGTAGAGAAGGGCCTGTGGTTTTACTCGGTCGCTCCGGAAAATATCTCGCCACGACCCTCGCCTCATTTCTCCCATTTCACAAGACCCCTGATGTCCGTAACTCCACCCTCAGACACTCAATGATTATAACTGACCGATTGAAAGCACACAGTACTTGTCCTATGCAGCTCCTAATTAACGGTGTCGGCAAGAGAACATAGCTTTTCATTCAGCCTTTCGCGAGATGCATTTTTGTGTCACAAATTCTCAAGACAGTTACAAAAACTCCTAATATTAAGCATCCCTTTGAACAAGTGGAATCCAGTTGTACTGTCATAACATAATGTCCTAAGTTTCGTTTTGAGGCGAGTTCGCAAACTCGCGAAAAGAGATTATTAACTTCTTCATGTCTGTCTGTCCGTCCGTCCGTCCGTCCGTCTGCATGAAACAGCTTCGCTCCCACTAAACAGATTTTCGTAAAAATTGATGTTTGAATGTTTTTCGATAATCTGTCGAGAAAATTCAGGTTGCGTTAAAATCTGGCAAGAATGACAAGTACTTTACCTGAAGACTTATGTGTACTTATAGCAATATCTCGCTGAATTCTTCTTAGAATAAAAAATCTTAGACAAAATTTTAGAAGAATTCAAAACACATATTTTATCTTCAATAACTCTTTCCCGAAATTCGACCCGTTTAAAATAATGTGGAAAAATATGGTACAGCCAGAGTAGCCACAGACGACAATGTAATACGGCGCATGCACTTGGCATGCTGGATAGCTAAGGCTAGAGTCACACACTTAGAATGTACAATACTTATTGCTTTCCCACGGCAAAAATGGTTACACGAAAGCGCTTCGATATTGCATTTATACGTACATTGCCTTTCTTGTTATATTTCTTGCGTTTCTTAGTTCTTTCTAAACTCTACCTCAGCTTCCCATACTTGTGCCTGATTTTGTAATGAACTGATGCTAAACTAATCGTACTATGTGGATTGCACCTCCACGCTCAGTCCAAACCAAGGGACTACAGACTGCAGCCTGTCTGCAACTGACATTTTTAGTTACTGTGCATAATTGCAGATCACATTCTCTGTCCGGAATCTGCACCACGTCGCGGCGAGAAAGGCTTCAATTAGTTAAGCACCATTACTATAAATAAGCTAAGATTCAACTACAGTTATCTAGCAATCAACTACCATGTCTTCGACAATGTTACATGAGTGCAAAGACCTGGAGCTTCTTGTAGTTAAATCTCATTTTAGAGGAATCCGCAGTTTTTAATGTTAGTAATACTGCAATGAAATTCGGAATTAGTAATCAGGATTAATTAATGCTTATATTAAATACAAATGAAGTTTAAAAAATATAAAAAAATATAGCATATTAACCCTTTAAAGACAAAGCGTATCTGTTTTATATAAGGACTCAGTGCGTACCGCGCTGTAAACACTCTCCACTTCGGTTATAAAAACCAGTCTCTTAATGTTTTATAAGGCAAAAGTTGCTGTTTGTTCTGAGATCCGTACAAAACACATAAACGCAATGTGGGTACCACGTAGAATTTTTTAATGTTAAACCTGGCGGTATGTAAATTTACCGCTAGGCTTTAAAAGGTTAATACAACTACTTTCCTGTAACACCAGAAATAAAGGCACATGAAAATTTTTGTTTCAGATGTGATTCAATTTAAAGCTTATTTCTTTTGCTTCTACTATTTGTTTATTTCCCTTTGTTTCTTCCAGTAATTTATAAAATTATTTTACAGATATTTTATTGATGGATGGATTTAATTCATTTCGGTATCTGACAGTTACGTTCTGCTCCAATAACTCTGTGGAGTAGGGTCCGTCCTGAGAAGTTAATACTAGTTCAGGGTTGCCAAGAAATTCGCCTCCTATGGTGGAATTGTTTTCTTATCATCCAGTCTCATGTCCCTTTTGTGAGCACAGGTGTGCTTCTTCTTAAATAATTACACAGATTTGAAGTACATTAAGGAAGGAGACTGAACAGAAGGCAATATATACTCACGTGTTCTGTTTCCTCGTAAATTATTTTTGCCCCTCCTTTTCGCTATTAAGTATATTCCTCTTATTAAAGTATAATTTTCACGAGTCTTCGTTCTACTGTTATGAGACCAGATCAGTGGCAGCAATACGTGGGATTCTGTTTTGCATAATTGTATTGCAAATGACAGCAAATCTACAGGTATCCCCTGCTTAGAAGTAACAGTAAAAAGTAACACAGAGGATTGAGTGGAGTAAGCCTTACGTTTGGAAGCGATTGTGCAGTTGTAGTGCGAATTCACGAGAAATCGGGCAGCTGTTCTTGTCTGTATGACATGGTACGTGCAGGCTATATACACTGAGCTTACATTTCCCCAAGGATTAAATTGCGTTTTATGGCGTCTTGTACAACAGTAATTAAAGTTTAGTAGTGCATATTGCGGCTGTAATGAAACAGTCTCCTGTGTATGCCTTAATGAATTCTGATAACACAGTTCATATGAGCAGGGCTCTGCAACTAGTGGCGTCTTCTTATCCCTAGCATTAAAACGTGTACAGTTTTACTGGCAGAAGACCACATAGTCTGTATTTTTTTTGAACATATTTAGTACCTGCTACCCGTACATGGAAAAGTAATGTTGGAATACTTCTCAAGAAGTATTCTGCGAACCTACAAAAACAGGGCGCTGCATTGTTGAAAGACGCGTCTTTTTGAAATTTTGGATTCTCACGGCGGTAAATATAAACCTTAAGTTCCTGCGGTTTGTGATCTCATGTAGTTTAATAGGTGGGTAAAAACGTTCCTTAGAACTTCCTGTTCCCATCTTCAGAGTTAGACTTTAGATTAATAAGCCCATTGTAATTTTCCTTTTATACGTAATATTAGCTGTAAAAAAGAGAAGAACCGTTATCAAAATAGCAATTATACCTACAGATATGATCTGTTGTCTGAAGCACACATACATGTATATGCCAGTGGTATATATATGACGTTTCCAATGTCGATCCTGCTACCTATACCTCTCATAGGCCTACAGAACGTTACAAGCATTGGTACTATCCCCGCCTTTATGTGGTATGTCCTCTCGTTAACATTACTATAATGTTTCAACGATTGTCTTTTATCCTCAGGGAATCACCCACCAGCTAACCCTGGAGGATATTTTAAAAACGTAACGTATTGTCAATGTCTCCTAAAGGAGACTGTGGTTTTGAACTCTTTGGCCCTAGAGTTTGTTTCCGTTCAGTACAATAGAAAGAAACAAGGGAAATCGCATTATGTCAAGCACAGAACACAAGTTCATCCTGGTAGACCATCCGTGAGAATAATGGTCTAGAACACCAATGGTATGTTATAAGGTCCCACCATTCTTATAAGCAGGCTCTTTTTGGTATGATTTAAACTGTGTAATTATCTGCTCTTCTGCCGTAGCAATTATGTTGTTCACTTTTGAATCACTCTCCTCTCGTTGCCTGAGGTAGTAAAATGGGTCTGAATTCATTAAGATAACAGGAGTACGTGGCTGTTAGAGGTACTTTTGGTTCTGTGCGGTGCTGAATCTTCTTTTGGGCTCGTTAAAACAGTCAGATTGGTAGCTTTTTCAGTGCTGGTGAATAAACCTGTCTGATATTTTATTTACAGAGAAGAAAGTTACTGTCACATGCTAGTTACCTTTGTTTCATTATTCGTTAATATCGTTCGTACTCCGACCGTGGAAGTTCTGTATGTAATGTATGGCTTGGGAGCATGTAATTAAGCGCCAGGGAAAGTAACTCTTAAGCGATCTGTACCAAAGTGATGTATAGACATTCAAGATAATGTCAGAAATCACAGCGTCCTCTATTTTACAGGAACCCAGGCCAATGTACAGGGCAGGGTTAAAATCCCTCTTGTTAAAACCAATTATTTTGAAACTAGCTAGAGTCCGTCATGTGGCAGGATTAGCGTAATATTTATGCCTTAACATAAGAATTAGGCCATAATCCATGACGTCTCTAGCTATGATTTCCACAGATACCCCTTCAGTTCGTTCGTTCGTATATATTGTAGTTCTATCTGGATAACATAAAATCACAGTTTTACGCAATACCCAGGCCATGAATTTGAAAATTCTTAGCTTCATTGACGTTATCGGCAACGTATGACGCTGCATTGCCGATTGAAGCATAGTACTTATTTTACATCCCGACTGCTTCATAACGACAATTGCCATCTGGCGAAACTACCGTAAACCACTCACTTCAGTTAACCACTTGACTCTTCCGTAATTGCTGCCGTCTGGCCTAACTTGCAAACCAAGTGGGTTACACGTATAATAGAAATCGGAGTGGTTATTCACTTCCATTCAACTGTTTTATAAAGCACACGATTTCGAGCACAGTGTTCATATCCGCATGTAATGGTGGTATTTCAGCACACGGGACGGACCGACCCCAATTTCCCGTACATTAGAACTGTGATCACAAGTCCGAAATATATTTAGAATCCTGAGAAACGACCTAGTTTTCAGAATATAGCAGTACGTATGTGTGAAGTTAGTGTGATACAAGTCCTCTAAACGAATGCATTAGCCTTAAGCACCTTAAGCAATGAGGTGACTTCTGTCTCCTACACATGTTCCTTCGTCCTTCATTTAGGCCTAGCTGTACTGTATAGACTTAGTAATCTTAAGATAAAGTTATCTCTGTTCGTATTATGAAGCTGTATTAGGGGAGAAGAGGTACTGTTCCACTCAGTCCCAACATCGGTACTAGATGGATGTGAGGAATCAATTTCACGCCCCAGCCGTTTTTTCCGAAGGGAAAGAATCCTCAGCGCCCATTGGATAGGAGGTTGGGTTGACCCCGGAGAGAGGCTAAATTCTTTAAAGAAGGCAGGAATCTCTTATTTCCGCCGTGAAACGAACCCTCGATCGTCCAAGCCGTAGTCTGGTTACGTTAGCGTAGTTATTAAAAACGTATTCAAGTGTGGTAATTTTTATTAGCCAGCAATTTCCCTAATTCCATAAATCAGGTGTACTAAATGAGGGTAGATTTTGACAGATGTGGTGCATAGCGGAATCCTTATTTGCTACAGGAATGGAAGAAGTGAGCGGAAAGAGTACGCGGTACAGACTGGTTACATGAGTTTCGGTTAGTTATGCTGTCATGTTCCTTGAATGTACTTCAGAAGTAGATGCAGATTGCAGATCATGTTTCTTGGTTAATCTTTCATCTGGTTGAACTCTGACTATGTGTGTTCTTAGCCTTGCACATTTTCATTAGAAGATAACCACAGTAAATCTCCCGGCATCCCCCGAAATCGCATCTTGACCAAAATGTAGGCTCACTGCATGCGGAATTTATGAATTGAAAAACGCGTAGTTCGATGACTGAAACTGGATTCAAGTTAGAGGAATGTAGCACGCGTAGGACATACTTGAGCCTCACCAAGTTACCGGGGGCATATTTCCTGAGTTCACTAATAGGTGAGTTGTGTGGAATTGTCGTCCATGTTGTAAGTCTATGTTGTCAAATATTCCTGCCAAACACAAGGCTTTGGGGGCGTGTAAGGTAGGTCGAGAGCAGACGATGCAGTCTAGACGTGTTCTATAGACGCACGTGAATGGTCAGATTGGTACCCCTTTCCAAGCTTATCCTGTGGTGGCGACTGCGTAGGAAGAAACCTTTCTGATGGCCCTACGAATTGAAATTCAGGTGCTCAGGCGTAGTCATTCGACCTGTTAGCCAGCCATCTAACCAGGCAGCCAGCCAGCCTGGCACTCAGTTACAGCTATACCAGCTCATTAATTTATTTCGTGGTGTATTTATATTACGTGCTGCCTCACACACTAACAATTACCGCTCATGAACGTAGGTAACCCAACAGAACTTCCGTTCTCGATTTGTTGCACCTAGGTCAAATCCTACCGACAGGCACCGCTAAAAATAGTCAGTAGGTACAAATCTGTATTTTCGAACCTTTGATCGGTTTGACTAATTGAGACGTTTCATCTTTTTCGCCATCCCTTAAATAAAATTATGGCGTTATATTTTAAAGTGGACACCCCCATGTCTCTCCTAATTCATAACTGACGATAAAAATCTCGTGCAAAGACACGTATAATGTGAAGTTGAGAAATGTATCTAAATGTACAAAAAAGGAAAGGCCTTTGAGGCTCTGATTTGTATAGTCTTTACGTCATGTAACAGTTCAGCACAGTGATTAGGCTGTTTGCTGAAAGGCAGAGGAATCTGGGTTTGATTTGAGGCAAGGTAAGTTATTACTGTCCTGTCCACAGCGTCCAGATCTGCTCTGAAGACCCTTTGCCATTGTGTGCCGAGGGTAAAGGGCCAGAACATGAAACTGACCACTCGCCTTCATCTAGGGCCCATTGAGAATGGACTCCCTGTAGGTCTTCATAGCTTGGCGCTTAATTAAGCCCGAGGACAACTTCAGGTCTGACTTCAATAACTTAGTTAGAACAGCCCATGGTGAATTCTACTTCCAGCCTTCCATAGCCATGTGGCCATGTAGGCTACACGAAACCTGATACATAAATGGTTCACGTTATACCTTGAGCAGTAAATTAATATATTTATTTGTCTTTTTATAATTGCCAGGAACCTATCTTATTGCAAATGGTAGAAATTAGTTCCATGGCCGCCCGGTAGTTAGGCCGGCTCCATAATTGTACAAGTGTATTAACATTTGATCGATGTTCTACGTGACCTTCACGTTTGTTTATCCTATACAGACACCTTTTTACAATGAGGGGTCAGCAGCGGTCCAACTGGGTGTATAAAAATATAACCATTCATTTAATGGCCAGCCACGTACAAGTTTCCATTCGTACTTTTTCCTTAAAAACTGTTTTTATCTTCCTTTGGCTAAACCTGAGGTATAGGCACAAATGTGATACTAGCCAAATTAAAATGAGATGTTAAAAAACATTCATTCTGATATGTTCACTAATGCCCAGTACGGCTGCTCCTTTGCACATGCATGCTTATCTAGATTTGCTACAAGACTGCAAGTCATTTTAGGTGTAATTATTAAATAACTCCATATGACTGGTTATGCCGACATTCATAATGATTCTTTGTGGGGTTGTGTACGTGTGGAGTCTGACCCTCACTTGTTAAAGATAATCTGCAGCCCTTATTCTAATGAGTATTCTACCTCAAGACCCGCTCGCTCTGATGTTCGTGACCGGAACTGTCAACAATGCAGACTAGCTGTACAACCCGGAATTAGCCTTAGATGAAAATCTCCGTAAGATGAGAGAGAGAATTCACGACCGCCATGATGACAGATATCAAATTATTATGACGGAGTAGGCAATAGCAGGATTAACACCTCTCTGTCGTGCCATAATGAAACTTTATGGTTTACGGTTTTCTTTAAATGTACAAGTGAACTTATTTATTGAAATGAGATGTCTCTTCGCATTAAAACATATTTGTTGCTGCACTTATCCGTTCCCGCACCCACCCCTATTCTTTTTTCCTCGCTCTTCGTGCCACACGATAAACACTCTGTCAACGCCCCCGATCTATTCTTTCCTCTTGACCCATGATGAATGATAAAATCAGAAATCATATTTAGAGAAGGTATGTATTATTCGGTTGGGTTTGGATTTGTTCTTATTGTGTCTTTTATAATATATTCCATTCTCGTTCTGAAAGTTTACAACCTTAAATAAGAAGTTTTGCGGGGCAGAAAATAAATGTGTTTCATATGCAAGAGTTGGGGCTTGCGGCCAAATTGTGTGCAACATGTGTGAGGCTGTACCGTGTACCCCCTTGGCTACAAGATGAGGCAGAAGGTGAAGACAAGAATATGTTCCTTTTTGTGCGTAACATGTTTTGGGACCATTGTACAAGAAATTTGTATCCTCGTTCATAGAAATTAATCAGTGTTGCAGACCGAACCGCTAGAGGTCTTTCAATTATCATAGGGACCTGTAAGTACTTTTCGTTAATCACACAATTCTGTACATTTTTTTTTTTTTTGTAGAGCAGCCGTTGTATTTTTCCTTGCAAGTACCATATTTCTGTTATTGTAAAATCTGTTGTCATTATCTTCTGTGAAAATTATCCGAATGCTCTAAGGCAAGGTTTCTCAGTCGGGGTTCCATGGAACCCTAAGGCTCCGCGAGAGGTCACTAGGGGTTCTGCGAGAGATCGTGACTGAAAAAATAAACATCTTTTATTGAACTTCACGCGCCGCACGATGCTAGCACTCGCAGTGACCGAGCAACCCCGTTAGCAATTTCGTTAGAGGTCTTTCAGCCCCGTACGGCAGTGCGCAGTAGGGCGGTGTTCAACTGGTTGAGTCCATTCTGTGTTTTCGACGCGGGTAAGGGAGGCGGTTGGTAATTGGCTAGCGCTCTATTGGACGAAGGGAACGACGGTAGGCTGATGACGTCAGCAAGTTAGTAGGAAATCTGAGGGAAATTTTCGTTCTACAAAAGGAATTTTTACGCGCCGCGACACAGTTGCCACCCCTGTCGCTTTTATGTTGTTGTTAACGTTGTAAAAATGTGGGATATATGTGTTAGCAGTGATTTGTATTGTGAAGTTTGCGTATTTTTTCGTATTGAAGAAGAGGTGAGAGATGGGAGAGGACGATTCTAGGCCAGGGCCTACGGACAATTCTGATAAGGTTAGTGATGAAGAATTACAATCGTCTTAGTCATTTCACTGCATTGCTGCAACAAGGGATCCTGTCTTTACAATGAAAGCTACTTATCAATGGGTTTTACACAGGCTGGTAGGTACATTTCTGTAGAAAGTCAGGTGTAAGTGGGGACACCACTCAAAACAATCAGAAGTTGACGAGGAAGTATTATGAAGTGTGTCAGTACTGATAGACTTGCAAGTAGGTTAGTGGTATCCGTGTTAGTTACGTCTGAATTGGCTGCACATTGCGAAAAAGCTCATGTTAGCAGGCGCAGCACCACATGTATTATACTGACTCAACCAATCAACTTAAAAATAAACTGAAACTTGAACTTAAACGTGGGCTGATGTTACAAGTTGTCCTATTCCACTGTGCATTGTCTGTGGTAAACAACTTACAAATACAGCAATGGCTCCAGAAAAATCAGAAAAATCACAGTCATTTGACAAGTAAAGGTGCTTATTATTTTAAATGGCTATTGGAATCTCAAAACAAACAGAGTAAAGCTTTTGTTAAAAAGTCACACTCCATGAAAAAGCTCAGGAAGAAAGTTACTTAGTAGCAGAACTTATAGCCCAGAAAAGGAACAGTCACACAGTTTGTGAGAAATTAATAATGGCAGCATGTAAAATTATACTGAGTAAAAATGGTAGGACAAGACGCAGTACAAGAAATTGAAGAGGTTCCACTCTCAAACAGAATGATAAGTTGACATACTGATGACATGTCACATGATGCTGAAGAGGTTTGGGATAATAAACTGAAAAACAACAGCATCTCTAGCCGTGTTGATGAGTAAACAGATTTCACCAATAAATGTCATGTTGTGGCATTTGTAAGATTTTTAAATGGGGGTGAAATTCAAGAAAACTTCTTCTGCTGTAAAGAACAGCCCGAAACAAACAACGGTCAAGATATATTTACACTTCTGTCTTCATATCTGGAAACGAAAGGTCTGTCTTGGAGAAACTGTGTGGCATCTGTACTGATGGTGTCCCATCAATGGTTGGCACCTTGAGAGGTTTCGCCTGTCTTGTTAAAAAAAAAAGAATATCCTGGTGTTGTCACAACACATTGCTTTCTGCTGGGTTTAAAAGTTCTCGGAGAAGGAATGAAAAATTTCTGGATGGTGCTACAAAAATGGTTAGCTTTATAAAACAAAAATCAGTTCATTCGAGAATTTTTAAAAAGCTGTGTGAAAACCTGGACAAAGAGCACATAAATCTCCTGCTACATGCAGAAATCTTGTGCCTTAGCAGAATAAGAGATCTAAACAGGGTGTCTGAGCTGAAAGGCGAATTGCAGGAATAATTTCAAGAAAATAGTAGGCTAGATTTTGCTGGGTACGTTGAAGATGAAGAATGGCTGAGAAACTAGCCGCCTTACCAGATTTTTTCATCACATGAACCACTTGAATAAGTCTCTGCAAGGCCCTGGAGAAAATCTTGTGACGACAAGTGACATGCTTTTGGACTTAAAAGGAAACTGAATCTTTGGAAAAATCATGTTGCTAAAAGAAATCTTGAAATGTTTCCACTGCTGCCTGAGCTTGAGAGTGAGGAAGGATATCAGCAAGTCTCTAGTCTTGTTGAAAACCATCTGGAAGAACTGCAGAATAAAATGGGAAAGTATTTCCCCTCCCTTTCAACACAAGTGTATGACTGGGTGAGGGACCCTTTCTCTGAATCTTCTGCTCAGCCTGAGAACTTGTGTTTAGGACAAGAGGAAGAAGTTTGTGAGCTGCGGTCAGGTTGTTCACTCAAGATGAGATTCGCTGACCTGCCCCTGGACAAGTTCTGGATTTCTGTCAAAGAAGGGTATCCTGCCATCCATAGGAAAGCAGTGAACACTTTGCTGCAGTTTTTAAATTCTTATATGTGTGAGCAAGCTTTTTCTTGTTGAGCAAACATGAAGAGCGAGCACAGAAATTGTCTCATTTCAGCTGAAGATGAAATCCATGTGTGCTTATCTCAAGTTTGACCAAGAATTGAGTATTTGTGCATCAATAAAGAAGCACATGTTTTACATTAAATAGGTACATTTCATTCTTTATTTTTGTTTTCAAAAATAACAATTTTTATCCATATATATAAGCCTATAAAAGAGATCAAGAAACCAACACATGTGAATAATAATTGGTAACTGCTAGGCCTATATTTAAGCCTGATCATGTCACTCAGTAAGAAAATGTTTTTTCAGTCTTATATAAAATTGTGTCTGAGGCTATATTTTTATTCATATTGTTTTGGCATATGGCTTTTAGTAGCTTTACTATTTAACATTGTCCATAAATTTTCATGTTGTAAATAGCATTAATTACCATCAGTTTACAACCTTTCTTTAAATTAAATCCACAGACCATACCTTTAGAAAAATTCAATTCTATTTTGGCTTAAGCGAGTTATTTAAAAGAAATTTAATGTATTTGCCTTATGAATTTCTAAAATTTATTAAAGGGAAAGAAAGAGGTATCATTCCATAAAATACTAACATACCCCCTGAATCTTGATATTCTGTATTTTCTTGAAAATTTGCATATATATTTGTCTTCCCTGCATGCTATTGGGAATATCGTAGCCAGTATCAGACATGTAGGATGTTCAAAAAATGAAAAATTCTGCCAAAATAAAATACTGAAAATTATTTTTATCAATAACGTTTTAAGTATTGCACGTAAAACAATTATCTATGGCTCATTTTAAAGCTTATAAAATCTGCTTTTTTGCAGAATATAAAAACTTTGTGACTAATTACTTTTTTATTTTAAGGCAAAAACTTAAACCAGTTAAAAAATTTTTTTTCTAAAAAGTAACAAGTAGCAAGTAGTGTTGCAAATAAGGTTAGCTTTTTATGTTTACAAAATGGTTTTGGGCTGACATAAACTTTCTGATAAATTAATTTTTCAACTTAACATAGCTAAACAAATGTCATATTTTTGGACATTGTTTTGAAAAACTTACACTGGAATGGTTTTATACCATCTTGAAATGTTCTAACAACTTAGTAATACGGTTTGCTTCTGCTGATGACAATTTGTATGCTCTCCCAGTTTCAGAAGTTGGTGTAACCATAGACAAAATGAGAGACATGGGTAGAATTAATTCATCTGGCTGAGATAGGAACACAAAGGGGGCTGATGGTCCATGTGGCTGAAGGAATCTGATTTCAAATTCTTCATTAATACTTTTCTAACACATACCCTAGCCACCAGTGATCTTCACACACACTGTGGTGTTGTATCCCCTAACTGTTCGAAATGGGTTGGTGTTACTGACTCCTACTTTCTGCCACAGCCGCTACAGCATCTTGGGCTTTAGAGTATTTCTTTGCAGTCAAAGTTGTGTTGGAAATAGGAAGGGATGCATGATATTGACGAGTTCCAAACACTGTTCTGGTGTTGTCAAACATAAATTTTGGGTGATGTCTTGCCTGTTCAACTTCACTGTTGCAGACATACTCTACATATATGGATCGAAAATGTTCTTTTATCCATGAATAGAGTTGTGCCAGAGTCAATACCTGATGGTGTTGTAAGCTGGAATGAGGTACAAGACATTTAATGGTACCTCATACATCATCACATGGGCCCTTCCTGTGTGATGTGGCAAAGAAATGCCATTTAGCATTTATCCCAAAGTCAGTGTTATGATGGCATAAGTTGATGAAATTGTTCTTATTTTTGTATTGTGCAGATGCACTATCAGAAAAATAATATGTATTTGAAATATTTGGCACATTTTCATTAAGAAATGCAATTGGATGCTTTTGGAAAATGTATGCTATCACAGTATTATGATACAAGCATTCTGAAATAATTACACAACATAGGTTCTTCAACTCATTCTTAGAATTTTTAAAATAGCTAACAAAGGGGTGTGTAGTGGCTTGCTGGTTATTCGTATGAAATCCTTGTGCAGCATCCTGAATATTAAATGAATAATTTTCTAAGAAATCCCCCAAAAAATAACTTCTCCATCTTGAAGTGAAGATTTTGTTTCTTTCAAAAATGAAGACTGCTGGTGAGCTGCAAAGTCGTGTACTTTCAGTTTCTTCAGACTTGATACGAATTTTTCTACAAATTCATCTGATGTGGATGTGACAGTATCGAGATTACATCTGTTGGTAGTCAGCCACTGATTGCATGTAATAGCATCTATCATGTTACATTCCGGTATATCTTGCAAATCTTCTTGCAGTACATCCTCCTCAGGGCACTGTGCGGTTATTCATTAGACAGTCCTCAGTTAGTGGATTGCAACTCATTAATGCTAGAAGATGTTTCAAGGTTAATACATTTTTCTCTAGGTTCATTTCCTTGGTTAGTTCATTTAGCTTGATTGCATCGGCCATGAGTTTGATATTCTGATGTTGATCACATACACAAACAGGATGAGTCCCAGCAGCCCCAGCAAGAATTACATGTCTGGGTCGAAGCTGACAAAATTTGGAGAAGCCAGTCTTAACATCTGGGAAGTAATTTTTAAATTTATTAAAAACTTCTTTCAGGGTACCAAGTATCAGCCTTTTTTGGACATGAAGTCTTTTACCGTCCTTTTTCACGGACTTAAAGACCTTCTTGCCAGGCACTGTGTGGCTGGTCTCGTCTGATTTTTACTCGTAAAATGTGGTAACAATGTCCTCAAGACACTTATCTAGCCTTGACTCACTTGGTTGAGGGTTGGGAGATGACAGTATACCTTGAGATTTGACCAAGTCTTTTGCTTTTCTGGATAACCAGTTTGATGTTGGGAACTCTTTTTCAATGCTGCCTATGCCCCAACTTTTTGGAAGAACAGTCAAAATTTTCAGTTTCTCACTTCTGGAATCTGCGTTTTTGAATTTTCCTTTCAGTTGGCTAATCATTTCATTAAATTCATTTATTCCCACATTTAATTGTGAATGTAATGGAGAGTCTGATTCCGACATTTGTTGCTGTAGAACCGGTGAGACCGTTTTTATTTTCCTTCTGTACCTCCTCATAATCTTCTTTAGTTTAGTCGTGGCATATCTTTTCCTGGCCAGCTTTGATATCTTTATTGGAGATTCTCCAATAATTTGTAGTGAAGTATTTATTTCTTGAACTTCAGTGTACTGACTATCATCAAAATTTTCATCATCAGTCACCTTGTATTCATTTTCATTTCTTTGCTCAACCCTTTCTCTTAACCAAATTGGCAGATATTTTCCGCATGGAGCACAAAGTTTTTGTCCTGGAATGAGCTTTAAAAAGTGCTCATACATATCACACACACCAATCTCTATTTTTCTAAGCTAATGATTGCCAAACTTAGGGTATTCAGGAATGTTGTCCTTACTATAACATAAATTTCAAAAGTACTTATTCAACATAATTCCGTTTCAGAAAATCATTATTGCGATTGACTTAGGATTGGACAGAATAGCAGAAGACAGAAAGCAGTAACAGTTAAGCCATAAAGTAAACAAACTACAGCAAGAATAAGAAACTGTGAGCAAGCCGTGTTTAGAGTCGCTAACGAAAGATACCGCCTTATCTGAAAGAAACTGTTATTGCCCTCAAACCACTGGAAGGCCCACAATAATTTTTTGCACAGTTATTACTGGGACTATGAATGGCTGTCGTGGAAAGTTTTAAAGAAAAAAGTGAATGTGCTACTTTTTAGATATCAATTTCTAAATTTTTTAATATTTAAGGACCTATTGATTATTTTTTTAACACCCTATAGCTTTAAAATGGTTGCTCGGATATGTAAAATAAGTTTGGTGAACACGTTTGGCTATAGTATGAACATATATGCAAATTCTGAAGCTAATCTGGAATGGTTAGGTTCCGCTTTGTTCCTTAGGTATGTTGGTTTTCCATGGAATGTCCCAGACATTAATTTCAAGACAGTTTGGATAAAAAGTCATTTTTAGTTTTAAATGAGGAAAAAACTACTCGTGCACATACCAAAACTCATTAGCATCTTATAGAGTAGAAATTTATGATAAGATTTTTAGGCCCACTTGTTTTAGGAAAAAAAGAAGGAGGAAATTAAAAAAAGAAGAAAAATTAAAGTTTTTTGTAACTACACTACTAACTTGCATTAGAGTTGATATCCTTTGTGGAGGGAGGGAACCATACAAAAAGAGTAGGCTAATAAAGTAAGTTGGCTAAAATAAGCAGGTCCACAGAAAAATCATTCTGTGCTCAAAAGGGCATTGACAATTATTATTGGATTACTGTATTTACAACTTACTGATGACGTTAACCTACCGTGACCTGTAGATATAATAATATTTATGCAGGGAATCCCTGAGACCAGAAAATTATTTCAAGGTTTCCTCTAGGGTAAAAAGTTTGAGAAAGGCTGCTGTAATGTATAGGGTGTTTCTTTTTCTGCTTGAGCGAAGAGCGCCGGCCCAACGCTCCTTCCGACACTGCCATGGTTGCGTCATACGCCGCTTCTCAGGAAGGTTTTAACAGTCGAAGACAGTCTCTGGACAAACGATCGAAGTGGTAATAACCTTTAGAAAGTCTAATAGAAACTCACTAGAAAGTCGGGCCGACGATAGGTTAAGCAGGAAAGAAACAACCTATACGTATAGATTTTTGCTCCAAAAAGCAAATGAAAATGTTTTGACTAACACTTGTTACACCTCTTAGCACATATAGAAGTCATAGTCAACGGAAAACAGGCTTCTAAATATTTGCCTCATTAGGGTATACTAGGCACATGCACAGCCTTCTTCATCAAGAATATTCGTTACTTTGACAGAAAAATATGTAAAACAACTAATTTGGGGCCAGGTTGATGAGATTCGAGGCTTTGGGTCTTTTTGTGTATAACAGTATTCTGAAATTTTCCCAGTCCACATCACATTATCCTGAATAGTTACCAGTGACAAATGAAGAATCGATGTGAATACAGCCCTTACTTTCGGTTGCCAAAGTTTCATTTGCTTACATTCTTTATCATAGTGTAAAGCTATTGGCTGCATCTCATCCCATTCACCTGCAGGCGCCAAAGCACTTACGTGACCCTGACCTCCACTGAGGTTGTGAGGCACAAGACGCATGTCCCTTTACAACAAGTTCGATCAACCTGTAACTCGCAGGCAAAGTGCTGTCCGCAACAGTGTTATTTCGCTGGCGGAGATATGCCAAATGAGAAAATGTCTTTTAACCCTTTACCTAGCTAAGCCGGGATAGAACGCCGGAGTTGTTTTGAAACTTATAAACTATTTCTGGAGAGCTACATTAGCTTACCAATTCATTTTGTAAAAATGTGTTAAAAAATTTAAACTTCTTTTTAGATTTCCCTATTATCGGTAATCCATGTCTTGCGTGATTTTAGGCTTCTTCTGCGCCGACGTTTCGGGACAACCTGTCCGTCCCATCTTCAAAAGTCAAGAATTCTTCTGGACCCTTGAAGCGAGGACGAATAGATTGTCCCGAAACGTCGGTACAGAATTACCACTTTACGCTGCGTAATAACCCAGAAGGGCGCAGGCCTGAGTCTATATTTTTATTGTACATGATGTATAGAAAAATACGCAGGTAAAATTATGCTTGTAATTAGACGCAGGCCTCTAATTACTCATTCTTCATTTTGTGTATTGAGTTCCTTTTTTGCCGATCCTGGTAGCTGCACAGTCTAAGTCGTAGATCTACGACCGCTCGGTTGCTTTGATTGCGGGTTTGAAACCCGCCTGGGGCATGTATGTTCGTCCTTTGTGAGTGTTGTGAGTTGTGCAGATGGAGGCCTCTGCGGCGAGCCGATCCCTCATCCAGGGGATTCCTACCGAGTGTGTATGTGTCAATGCATGTGATCAGGCGCAACAACAACCCTCTACACCTGAAATGTGTAGGTAGAAGAGGACAGACACAGAAAGAAAGAAACAAACAAACAAACAAACAAAAAACAAACAAAGAAGAAAGACCTTCTTGTTGTGCGCATGCAGACTAAAATTTTCGAAGTTGCCAACACCATATACCTGCCCTACATTAGAAATGTAAAGCAATACCTATGCAGGCCTGGATAGGCTCATAGTGCTTCAGGACTTTTTGGCTCCGAGAAGGTCTAGACAATCGGCACATGAAGGTGGCAATTTGTCAGCCCTACGCAACGGCCGCTTTATTGTCCCAGGAGGTACCCCTGGTACGCATGGTATGGCCGGAAGGATTGAGTCAATGAAAAATCCCAATCAAACCTTCCGGCTTGTAGCGCAATGCATCAACCCAATACGCCACCTTTTACCCCACCTTACACTGTGGTTACAGGAATAGTCATAGATTATAGTCACTTACAATTAACTTTGATGAAATATCATGGAACTATGGTACTACGAACTCCCTTGTCATTTTAGCGTCATAGAGATTCTCTTGAAGTTTACAGGCTACGTGTATTCGTTGTAATGGACAAGTACAGTATATCAAACAGATCTCCAACTTTACGAAACACCTTCGAATTAACCTAGTTACCTAGAATAGTTTTTTAACTTGACAACTGTTACACAACTCTCCTTTACAACTTTTACTATTTGAGATGTAACGTGTGGCATAAAAAAATAATGACGTATAGATCAAGCTCGAAACTTTTTAATATTTGCGCGTGACAATTCGACACACTTTAAAACAAGAAGTAGGGAAATGTTATTGAAATCATAAAAGATAACGGCTGCAAGAACGCTGTTATATTGGTGTGCGAACTTGACTTTAACCCTTTAAAGACGAAGCGTATCTGTTTTATATAAGGACTCAGTGCGTACCGCGCTGTAAACACTCTCCACTTCGGTTATAAAAACCAGTCTCTTAATGTTTTATAAGGCAAAAGTTGCTGTTTGTTCTGAGATCCGTACAAAACACATAAACGCAATGTGGGCACCACGTAGAATTTTTTAACGTTAAACCTGGTGGTACGTAAAGTTACCGCTAGGCTTTAAAAGGTTAACAAGACAAGTAAAGCAGCGAGGATGAAATTCTTGATGTCAATTGCAGGATATGCTCTATATGTCCGTAAAACAAACTAAGAAGTAATAAAACAAATATGTGTGTAAAGTGAGTGGAAGCTTTGTGAAGTATAGACTTCAGTGGACAACGTTTCTTCACAATGAAGTGTATGACTATATTCCAACTGCAAGAAGAAACGTAGGTTGACCAAAAGACAGATGAGGACATAAATATCCATGAGTATGTAAAAAGCCAACAATTATACTTTACCCTGTTGACGCTGGTGACAGTGACTTATTTATGACCAGAAACTGCGTTATGAATTACTTAGCTCGATATGCAGAGACGGAAATGTAAGCATTAAGCTGTACGGTTCAAATGATCGAGAACGATTGAACCTGGTGATGATAAATGTCAGTTTATGGTAAGTTATGTACAGAAGCTTTGTGAACTGCAGACATTACGTGGCGCTAAATGAGATGTGAATTGATGGGAATGTGGAAAGGAACAGCCGTGATTGTGTCGACGAATTCTCTAGAGGGCAAATAAAATCTTACAGAAACTTCAATAATGAGGGTCGAGATTCGAAAGAGATTCCACCCTAATGCTAATAAATAATATAACAAGAATTTTTCCAGCAACATGTCAGTTATTTGTGAAGCCGTTTGGAGCGTCACAATTTCGATCACATTATTTGATACAGAGGTCCAGTACGTTTAGTTTCTGTGGAACACGAAGAAACATTTGCCATTTTATATTCGAATTCAGTTTACTGTGTGCAGTAAATAATTTTACCGTCACAGTTACTGGCTACCATAGCAATCTCCACCGAGCGAAACGTCTGTCTAAACTGAAGTTCTCCACGTGCAACTTCTCGGTGAATAAACCTTTCCTGGCGGAGGACAGTGCTTCTATTTATGTAGACACTAAGTACTTAGGATTGTTGACGTAGTAATACTGAAGGGATCGCTCCTTTTCGCGTTCGGAAAGTCCCAGTTTCGGCTTTCAACAGGGAAGTTTCTCATTGTCACTGAGGTTGGGCGTACTTTTTCTACTTTACTCCAGTAACATTCCAGTATCGTACGTAGAGTGCGACCATTTCCGTATCCTACCCAATCCATTATTTACGGCCATCTTATTATTTGGCATAATGCCTATATTGTGTGTAATTTTCAATGCGTCTTTAAACAAATTAAGGTCCAACAATATATAACATTTCCAAAAGCTTGCTACTTATTTTGAAGTTTCGATTATTTGTTTTATGTTAGAACGACCACTTGAAATTATTTGGAAATATAATTGTGTCTTAAATGAAATCAAACGGAAAGGTAACTTCTGAAATCTTATAAAAAATTGAAAAATGGTTAGCGAGAACTGTTAGGAGAACCATTATATTTACTTCAATTATTTATCACCAAATATGATTTGTTGTCCCCGTCTAACCTCTCTGTTGTAAGTAATGTCGGCTTTCTGTAAAGGAAGAGTTTTTATATCAATGTTACTGAGTTAGATGATAAGGAATCGTCTAGTGATTCATAAAAAACGAGTTTTTTACGACTATGGGAACATTTTAAAATTTAACAGGGGCCTGAAAGTAACTTTTGTGACATTATCTGCCTTATTTGAATGCGAATTGTAAAACAGGAAAACACCTGGCCAATATTATTGATAAAACCATTTTTTTTGTAAACTGGAAGAAAAGTGTCGATAGTAAAATATAACCGAGGCAGAAAAAAAGCGAGGGCCAAATCCATACTTATTAACAGCCCTTCGTTATGTAGTGTCAATAAAAAGTCAGGTGTACGAAGCATATTGAAATAATAAAAAGCTAACAGGCATGCTGTGTGAAATTGATCCTGTTACATGTTCATAATGATTTTTTTGCTCTTTTATTGCAAAATTTCACTGCAATTCTGCACGTTTTTCTGTGTGTTTTTACACGACGGAAATGAATATAGTTATCCTTGAACTTAAATGAGCCAGAACATTTTAGTGTTCTAAGCGTGCTATTAATAGCGTCGTATTTTATATACCGTTTCATGTTTAACTGGTTCGATTCTGTCAATAAAACTAAAGTGCCGGCATATTTTGTTCGCTACCTTAGCAGTTCACAGCGTTGGCTGGAAGGTTTGGCGAGGAGACGAATGTCTTATCACTGCCTAGAATCGAACGACAGTTTTTAAGTAGCCAAGCGCATGGCCTTCGACTGATTTATCCTAACACCTGACCATGTGTGTCTTATCAGTCAGTGTCAGTGTCTGTGTTTGTGTCCTGTTTCAAACTGTTTTTAAAGTCTTATTTCGTCAAATTCTCGATGATGGGATTCTGTACACGTCTGTGATAATGGCTGATTCATTGCATAATAATTATATCAGATATTGTCTATTATGTATTTGATATATGAGATTTTATAATGTACAGCGGATTACCGAAAATTGTAAGTTGGATATACCTGTCCCCATATATTTCACAGCGGACAGTGTTCAAGGCTCATTTATGAGCCAATTCTCGTTATATGCAGGCCTGCTCTACGCAGTCTAGATGGAGTTAAGTGATCGAGTTGCATTTAGGAGATGTGCATGCAAGTTCGTTCTGCAGACCATTACAGGTATTCACAAAATGGACTTCATTAAAAATGAAGGTTCAAGTCTCCTGGGACATGATGCCGTTTTCAGCTAACGTATAAGTATGGAATTTTCTGAAGGGCTGCAGCCCTTTCCTGGGTGCTCTCAGAAGAGCAGGTCTTGACGCTGTAGCAAAAACAAAAAATCTTTACCCCCGCCAAGACTCTAAACCTGTTTTTTTATCGTCAAAATCGTAGACTAGTTTGATTTAGTACCTGCTTACTTCCTTAATCCAAAATAAAAATACATGTATATACAAAATAAAATACGGTGTGTTATAGCCTACACGACAGATTTTAAAATTATGGGATAATTAAACCTGTATATATCTGTCGAATCGTTTCGGAGACCTAGGTTCCAGTGCTAACCCCTGTCTCTGTGGTAATGTTTGTGGTGTGAGCGAATGTAGCTTAGGAAGGAAGCAAGCAAGCGTAGATGGCGGAAAAGGATTTTTGGAATAATGATATGAACTAAGCTCAGGGCTTTTAAACTTTTGCTTTGCAGTTCCAAGCTTGCCTTTCTCTCTTGAAAGCCTTCCTCCTTTGCCCTCACTAGCGCGCCTTTACAAAAATCAGTAACCCCTTCTTCCTCACTCACTGACGCTGTTTCTCCTCACACACATAAACGCAGACGCACCACACGCACACATGCACACAATGCACAGCGTTTAAGCATTTTTCCAGCCGTTGCAAACTCCAGTTGCTCATCCTTATGTTATGGAAGCAGCGATGGTAGTCTGAAGCCACTTGGCATCCAAGCTGTTTCCTCTAAATCTGCCATAACAGCCCAGATTTAGCTTGGTAGGCTGGCGTACGACTGTCTCTTTCCTCAGCTCAAGTGACGTCTCATCCCTTGGGAAGTACTTTCAGCCCAGGACAAAAATCCATCTTCCAAGTTGACTGGGGGTCTGAAAATGCAATGTTCAAACTTTATTCCATGGAGAGGATGCAAGGAATGAGAGGAGCATGGGGAAAGAGAGAAATGGAATAAAAAATAGCTAGTTATCTTCCTCGCAGTGGCGTTTCATTTCTTTCATGGTGACGTCCTACTTTTTAGACTAAGTCTTTTCCTGAGAAGAGAAAAAAAGCTATGAAAAATACGCAGAGTTTAACTGGCATGGAGAATTTGCTCTTCAGTAAATCCCAGCAACAATCGTTGCGCAATTCGTATTGCTCTCGATTTTAGAAGTCGTGCTAGGGCACAGAGAAAACACAAACCTCCTGAAGCACCGTATGTCCATTTTTGGAATAAGGAATTAAAAATACTCGTACAATGCTTTATTTTTCGTAGGCTTGCTGACGGAGTCAGAGTGGCACAGGGACCAGATGTGCACATATTAGGCATGGTATTGCTCTGTGTAGGCAAACAGCAGGGATGAAAACAATCCTACATGCAGAAAAGCAGGCAGGTCCTTGTGTAAAGTGGTCATTATAATTGTCCGATCTGAACAGAAATTGACATGCCTGAAGCTTATCACGTAAAAAACCTTCAGTATAAAATTTCATAAAGATCTCTTTCCATTCTCGAGTACACTCGTACTCATAGAGACCGACGAAAGAAGGGACGAGCAGAGCTGATTCATGTGGCTCTCCTGCGGGTTGCAGAAACACATAAAATGTAGGCTGACGAAACGCTCTCCATGTGTGTTCCTCCCCAGATGAACTTTCGTGCAAGGTGACCGGTTTTCACCAAACTTGGTAGGAATGATCAGTGGGGGCCAACCCAGCTTGTGAGTTGGTAGGCATACGAACACCACTTCTTTCAGGTTCCTGAAATTATGTGTTTTAATGCTCCTTGGAAAAGTATGGAACATTTCTTCACGTAATATTCTTGTACAGTGTAAAATAACAATATGGCAGCCACGTAAAATTTTCTTAATTTCCTGTTTGATGAAGATAACTAATAAAATCATGGCTTTTGGTTTGGAAAAATATAAAAACATAACTAAATATTGTGCCTGAACTATCGCTTGTAAACAAACTACAAACACGGGTACGATGCAGAATTTAACTTTATATCCGAATACTATAATACCAGTAGCATCTGTATTGAAGTATAAAATTTGTCACAGAAATGAAACTGGTTTAGAATAAAGGACTAATACCACTAGACATGCAAAACTAGAAGTGTCTGTAACATGGAAGTAGGCTTCATGAGTGGGGCTCGAAACTCCTCGTTAACGAGAACCAAATAATTTTGCACCTACACGTACAACACTGTAAAAGTCCTTACTGAATTCCGAGTGCCACAATGTATTTTTTTGGTTAATGTAAGGTTGAAAGAAACTCCCCCCTTGATTTCAGGCTTCCGCCGCGATGTTGATAAAGTCTGCGCTCTTCTGGGACATTACGCAGGGTCGAGTGGTAATCCTTTACCGACGTTTCGGGGACAACATATCGGTCTCATCTTCAAGCGTCAAGAAGTCCAAGAAGAAAAGGAATTCTTGATCCTTAAGATGGGACCGATACTTTCTCCCGGAACGTCGGTAAAATATTACCACTCGATGCTGCGTAATATCCCAGAAGAAAAGCAGATCTCATTAAACTCCCACCTTTTCACCAGGTCCTCTTTTATTTTATTTCGAACTTAAGAACTGCGCTCCCTATTTTCAGATGTAATGGCGTTTTATCAACTGCATGCCTTGTATTTAAAAGTTTTTGGTAGAATGTTATGGAAGGAAGAAGTCGTGACCTATTTTAAGCTAAAATTCCAAAACTTTCTTGCAAGTGGCAGATGAATTCCACAATAGTTCATTCAAAATATGATATTCGCGTCACGTTTGATAGATTTAGCACAATGTTTCCTGTATTGCTCTTAATTACATGGATTCTGTGTCGATTAAAAATCCGCTTCGAAAACTAACCTGCTTACAGTACCTAGAAAGGGTTAGATGGAAAACTGCAAGAAAACTGCAACCATCTTCATGGCGCAGAGATATTCTTGAATAAGCTGATAGTCTCTCTACTTGTTACGAAACTCCCGAACTTTTATAGAGAATACATTACCGTTTTAGCGCCGGAAACTACCATGAAATATTTAAATTCTTTCTATGTTCTCATATTTTCTTTATACGGTCATCCCTTACTTTTTGCGGTTTCCTACGTCCAGTTTTCGCAAATCCGCGGAGTCGCCCCAAGAATAAAAATACATGGTTCGGACCCTTCAACGGACAGGAATATCAAAAGTTCTGTAACTCGAAGAGATCCTCGAGTCACACCGCATGATGTTCAAGGAGCTGAAGGGAGAAAGGAAGTAGCTTTCCATCGCAACGTTTCTGCAAAGAATTCTAAGAAAAAAGTGAAATATTTGGGGGGGGGGGGGGGGGCGGGCGGGCGGCGATTTTCATTTTTCGCGGGGATCTTGGAACCTAACCCCAACGGATAGCGAGGAACGTCTGTACCAGATCAATTTTAATATTGGCTTTCCAAGTAGGCCTACACATATCTTCTCCAAAGTTGTATTTCCATATTGTTCGATTAAAATTTTCTGTGTATTTGCGATCTATTCCGTGCGTTCTGTGTGACCCATTCCTCTCAACCGCATTCATTTGATGACACATAATTTTGTGACTCCTGTACTCTTGATTCCTTTCAATATTACATATCAAAATAGTTCCGAAATTTACGTCTACTTCTTTTGTCAGATAAGAGAGAAAAATTATGATACGTTTTCTGGTGGGATCATCTGTATCCCCGGACAGGGGGAAAAATCAAACATACGTCACCTCAACAACGCGCTGCCACAGACATTTAGATCCCCCCTAATAATGTTTGTCAAAGTGTACAAATTATTCTGTCACACTTCTTCTTTCCTGATGTCCTCCCCCATTCGGATAGGAATGAGCCAAGCCACTTTCCGTTTGTTTCAAACGACTCTATCGTAATTGTTCAGTACATTTCTAGGCATAAGGAGCACCTACGTCGTTGGAATTTTTAGTATTTATAGGTTCCTTACAGTACCTTCAGGTAATTTAAATGTAACTCCGGTTTTCCTAACCTTCCCACTTCGCAATACTTATTTATTCCCTCGCCTCATTTGGCAAACAATATTTATATGTGGTGAAATGTTTTTAAATAACCGGCGAATCACCAGTTTTGTATTTCGAATATTAATGATTTATTACAAGTTCTGATACACAATTTAGACTTAGCGTTGAAAAAAAGGCTCCTGTTTTTATTCAGAGTTTATCGTTTCTTACAATCAGAGGAATGAGCTGGCATGGCGTAAGTGGGAATTAGGTCATGCTTGAAGAAGGAAAGACAACATTATAAATATAATTTTACGCACTGAAGTTCTATTGTAGTCCCATTTCTAAACGTTTTTATTTTGTGTTCTCCTTCCCGACCGAGGGATAGGTATCAGTCTTCCAACGCCAAATTCGGCCAGCTTGTTTTCCTTTCCGCGGCAGGCTTAATCTCCAAGTTTACTCCCACACCAAAGTGGACAAGAATAAATTCTTCCACCTAAGATAATTTTATATCTTGATACACCGCTATGCTGCCATATTACCACAAAGTATAAGAGCAAATTAATTGTTGCTAGGTATTTGAAATTTTAAAGACAAGTGCTCTCAGTGCAAGTCACACACTTTTTTAATCCCTTCAAGTTCAAAGGTTATCTAAGTGTCTTTAACGTTTTAAAGCCTAGCGGTAACTTTACGTACTACCAGGCTTAACTTAGTCAGTTCTCCTTGGTGCTCACATTGCCTATATGTGTTTTGTATTTATGTGGGAACAATCTGCAACTTTTACCTTACACGTCATCAAATGATTGGTTTTTAGACTGAGGTGGAGAGTGTTTACCGCGCGGTACGCCCTGAGTCTTTATATTAGACATAATGCGTTTCGTCTTTAAAGGGTTAAGAATGTGTTTGCTACCCGAAGAAAACATACTGCAATTTAACAGTAACCATCAGACGTCAACCATCATCTTTACTGTGTGTCATGGAATACTAATTAAAAGCGGACAGCAATTATTACAAAATAAGATCAATACATCAAGGTATCAAGGAAGGTCTTTTTCTACAATCCGCTAATTTTCTGTTTATTCATTAACATTACCTTGGGAAAACTGTAAACAATATAAAGATGTTTATACAAATAGTGTTAATGTTTTTTATTTGCTGATGATCAGTGTATAGTGCTTTGTGTATGTGCTTATAAATTACATGATACCTCAGGAAGACAATTTGAGAATTTATATTTTAGCATCAGAATTCGTAGCTTTGGAAAAGAAAGTGCTTGATCTAATAACGAGTTTTCATTGTTTAGTTTCAAGTGCTGACAGTGAGAGATATAATGACATTCGTATAAAACTGCATACCTTTGTAGGTTCTGTGGAACTAAGTAGTGCACATTGCTAGAGAAATGGCAAAAAGAAGGCTATGAACTTCTGTGGAGTGTTAGCCATATTGAGCGTTCCGTATGAATCAAAATATTGGACGTCAGTGACAGAAGAGATGAGACGACTGTAAACGACAGAAAGGCATTCTCTCAGAACTGTCGGAGGGTATAAGGAACAGTCCAGAAACTGTTCTACCCGTGATATGAAAACAGAAGTACAGAAAACAGGAACTGTCAAGGGTGTAGTCTTAAACTTGCATTTGGAACAGATCCTGAGATTAATCACTGATTATAATGGTTATGATGATGATGATGATGATGATGACGATGACGACGACGTCGATCACATGAGCAGTCGCTTGATGAAGCTTAGGAAAAGGCTTGTAAACTGTTCTACCGAACCGAATTACTAACCTAGTGCATCTTTGTAATGTGAGAGAACCTAAGACGTTTCTCACCGCGATACACCGCAAGCTCGGAGCTTTGAAATAGTTGAAGGAGATTTGTGGAAGGCATGTGGCGTGATGTCCTTCACTAATGGCGAATTCGAAATAGAGCTATAAACTGTAAGTAATTTTCGGTTGTAGCCTCGGGTTGCAACCCCCTTCTTCACGCCACTGGTTCTGAACTTAACACACATGAGATATGAGCTTGTCAATGTCAGTCGTCCGCATGTCTGTCGATAAGGCCCCCAACTAAAAGCGTGTGGAGGTTTCTAAGGCGTCGTATTATTGCTTCTCCCATCACAGCCCTCTGTTCTGCCAAACAGCCTGGAAAAAAGTTTTGTTATAGCTTTTGCAGAGTGCAAAGTGATGGAAATGGGGTTTATATGATTGGCAATTCGAGATATTCGACAGGAGGTAGCCCTACTCGGATTCTTTGTAGTAGATGAAAAGGAAAACTGTTCGGCAGTGGGAACATGTCGATTGTACCCCATAGTCCGTCCCTTGAATGGGGGTGGTGCGAATGACGTTTAATATGAATGCAGTTATTCTGATACGTATTTGGGGTAGGGCTAGAGTGGAAGTTCAACCACTCCTCGAAATTCATCCTGCAATTGATAAAAATGTACACAGATAGGGAAAACGAGGATCGCGGAAAAGAAAAGGGAAACTATTTTTAAAAATGCAAAACACAGTGAAGTGACTTCTGAAAGCAGAATGTTCTGGTGAAGAAGTACAGTAACATATTTCCATCTGTCACTTGCCCCCCCCCTCCTTCCCCCCGGCCTCTAAACGCACAGACGCATGACTTCGCCCACGCACCCAAATGCACACGCACGATTACAGAGTTATACACACTCACAGAGGCAGTCGAGTGGCATTGTTAAGTATGAAGGATTGGCCCAGAAAATTCATGACATATTTTTTGGAAATCATTATCTTTATACAAACCCTTTAATGTGTAGGATCTAGCATAAGTACGACCAGACTTGATACTAAAAACGCTGCATCCTATCCATACAGTGAACATCTTTGTCGTGTGTCATTCTCATAATAAACATCGATTATTTCTGTACACAGTATTACCAGGCCAACGTTTGTAATGGCTGCACACTCTGTTCTCCGTGAGGTACAAATTGAATATTTATGTTTAATGTAGAGTGATTTCAGTCGTCAGAGGACTAAAAACATTTAAATTCGATCATATTTTCTTTCCAAAATCCGAAAGTATTCCTAACGTAAAAACTTGCCGTATTGGGAGACATATGTCACAAGCTTAACATGAAGTTACATAAGATACAATGTTACGTAGACACCTAAAACCACAAGTACTGCACCATTGCACGTATTTCACTTTTATCAATAGGCCTACATTTTACAAAAAACGTTAAACCCCAACAAATGCACAAAGGGTTTTTTCGTCGAAACATGTAGGAGTGTGTTATAAGTGACGAAAAAACCCTTTGTGCATTTGTTGGTGTTTAATGTTTTTTGTATAATATAGTGCACGGACGTGGAACACGTTAAATTAAAGGCCTATATTTTCTTCATCATTTACGTATGGCCAAACTGCAGAGCAAGATAGCCCTCGAAAGCTTTATGGATTTGCTTCTAGTAGTCAATTTGCAATCAGTAAACCCCGAAGTTATGATTAACATGTGTGTACTCATGTCGTTTCGTCGTCGTCATAATCATGTAGTACGCAAAATGTGCGAAATTTGAGTTCCAAAAGCCTGGAGGTGCAGCTGACATCTTCGTACTTGTGCAAGCACCCACAATTCCTTTGCCCGTGGTGTACTCGTATCTAACTCAGTGTCTGTTTTATCACCCCTTTAAGGCGCGTTCGCATAATCGCAAAAAGCGCGTGTTACTTTCGTCATATCCAACCGTCTGCTTGTTTGTCCGTCTCTCCGCATGTATCAGCGCGGCTCTAACTTTAGGGGTTTAAGTGAAATTTGGTTTTGGGGGACTTTTATGAAAATCTGAATGGAAATTCCAAATTTGGTTAAAATTGCCAAAAATGTCGCGTTTTGTACATGATGACCTAAGTACCTTTAAGTACCGGCGACGTTAAAATCGCCATGAAGGCGTGTTCGCCGAGTGAAATGGTGTCGGCCTGTTAGAGTAACCCAGGGGATATATAAACATTAAGCTAGCGCACCACAGTATTATGTCATACGTACACTGCCAGTGTTCTCACATCGTCTGTATCCTACAATAAGTACATATATGATATTCTGTTTGCAGTGTCTTCTTTCGCTGCTTTTATTTTAAATACTTGTTTTTGCTGGCGTCGCTTTGTTATTGGTGATCTAATCGCGTAATAGTAAGTCATAGGAATTTCGTTTTTCATCTTCTAATCTTCTGGAGTTCCCTACCTTACGGATACCTTTCGCTGCGGCGCTATTTTTTTCAGGTTGAGTTAATTTATATATATTTCTTTCAGCAAGTCCTTACTGGCCTAAAAGAATTCATCCGGTGTTTGGTTTTGAGCAGGTCATGTCGCAGCTCTCAGTCTAGGGAATCGTATTACAGTTGCACCGGGTTATAACGACCTCGCTTTGCCCGACACCTCGTCTATAGTGTTAGATATTCTGTGGCACCGATTAATTCCTCACCGTTAACCATAACCGTACTCTCCTCGGTCAAAACAACACTCGTTTATAACGACACACCGTATTCACTCCCTTTCATGATGCCATGATCGAGTTCGACTGTATTTATATTCAGACTTTCCGTTGCTGTCACTATACTCGGTCGAATAAAGCATGCGTAAGCTTACATATTTTGCACTGCAGTCGATGGATCGATCCACAGTGCAGATCTTCTTGACGCCAAAAAATTATAATGGCACTTAAAATTTTGCATCAGAAACTAAAGCTACGAAAAAGAATTAACTTATTACCATCTCCTATTCAAAACTGCTGACCCAGTTCCTTAGTAGTGTTAAGAATTTATTGACAGTTGAATTTGTAGTTACTCGAAAAAGTTAGTTTTAGTTGAGGTCAAATAGTGCATGAAAATATTTTTGTGAAGGTCGAGAACCAGTTTTGACTCCCGTGTATATTGTTATATTCACTTTGGATGTTTGACAGCTTTACTTACAGATATTTGCAATTAAAATTATCCTGTGTGCGTAATATGGAATTTTTGTTTTTTTTATGTATACACAGTGTAACTTGTGTTTTACATGATCGTTGCTTTGAACAGCGTCTACTAGTGCACATTTTTGTAGCGTTAAGATTTTTAAGTGTACTAAGTATTCCATTTTTTAATACTTCCAATGTCTTGCCCCTTGTTTTTTATCCTTTTTGTTTTTCCTTACTTAACGTTCTGAAATTTAATTTGTGAGTCAGTACAACTGTGTATTTTCACGAAGCTAGAGGCGATAAATTAAATCACTGCTGTCGCATGAAACTGAACCTCTTCTAGTAAGCATGACTGCGCCGGGTACCTCGCAGAAGCTTACGTGTCTTGATATCTTTCTTTGTGCTTCCCAGTTTCCTTTGTTCCGAATGAACAGTTCCAGAATTTATATCCCTTAAAAATGAGGGATAGAGAATAAGCCTACAGAAGAACCAAATACACGAGATATAATGATACGTGTAACTGAAATGAAGGTTCTTCCTAGTTACTCTAATCACATTCCACTAAGACCCTCTAGACTTCAGAAGTCGTTTTCTTTCTAGGACATTTCGTGCAGTGCATATTTCTATTTTAATACTTAAAAGGTAAATTTGACCGTGTGTATGCCTTGATAGAATATGAGAGACTGAATTTTAAGCGCCACTCTGCCTTTACCTCTTCAGTAGACGTAAGTGGTCACGCACCTTCGCGCCTTGGCCACTTTACACCCTAGGAAATACCGCGGCATGCATTAAATAGGAAGCATAGTGGGCCCCAGTGTCGGAATGGCTGCTTTTGCAAAGGGAAGAATCACTTTACTCTACAGAGAGTTAAACCACGATTTCATACTTAGGCGTAGGTGAAAAGTGTTTAAGTGAAGAATAACATGTTAACAGGAACTTTCTTTTGTGTTATCTCCTATTTCTTGCCCATAAATCTCTTGGTTAGTAGGTCTCAGACCCAAAGTGCTGTAATTGCTATGCGAATTCCTTTGCGATGAACACAACAATGGGGTCTGGTCTATATGTGTTTATTTGAATTCATGCTATTATTGCAGAGTGTATGAAGTTCGCTTGCATTTATTACCGTCTCTAGTTCTGAGAATTTTTATTTTTTGAGCTTAATGTGTTTCTCCAAATTTGTTACACTATGCATTAAAAATCGGCTTTAGGCAGGCCTTTGGTGGAAGAGAGGAGTTAGAAGTTTTGTTGACTGGAACAATCATAATTGCAAGTCTGTTAATTTGCATGTTAAATAATGAAGATGAGGTTATTATTGTCTTCTTGAATGTCACGTCGTGTAGACCGGCAGATAGGTATGAACAGTTTCGGGGAAACTACTGCTTCCATCTTCAGGGTGTAAAATTCGGAAAATGCAAGCGTTATATACTTCCGAACCTTTGGTACTTTTATACCCAATTACATTACGTCACATCCCAGGGCACATTAATACTGTTAAGTGTAGTCGCCCCCTTGAAAACCTCAAATCTCAAACTGTAGGTGAGAATCGCTGACATAAATATGGTAAGGTGTAAGCTGTCAGTTCGCTTTTAGGTGCTCTACTTCTTACTAAAAAAGAAATTTGGAGAAGCGAATATGGCAAAGCAACCATTTCGTACACAGTGGACGAAATGTCACTACATGTTAAGTTATTTCAAAACTAAAAATTTGAATATTGTATTTGACAGGTTCGCGTGTTCTAGTCCAGAATATACAGTACAGCTAAGTAGACTTTAAATCGTAAACAAACTGAGAATAGGCTACATTAACTACATAAAATTTTGTTTCAGTATTTTTTGGATGCGACGTGTCTCTCTGTACTGGAGCTGACACGGTGACGCGATAATTATATTTCAAAGCATTAAATGTGTCAGAATAAACCCCTATAGTTACATATGAAACACGTGTGTCGGACGGAGAGATTGGAACATTTTGAAAGCTAGGCCTGATAACACAAAAGGAGTGAATGCGCAGAATTACAACAGCGAAATATTTTTAGAATATACAGAACGAAACTACCACAAATTAGTTTCCTGGGCGATTATTTTATATTTTCATAAAAGAAGATGTTGAGAATTTGTGCTGTCATAGAAGATTGCTGTCTCCCTGTAAAAAGCAAAAAAAAAAAAATAATTTTTTTTCTTAGTTTTGACCATTTTAACAGCAATTTACATGACAGACAAAATAGATTAATGATTTATAACGATGACTTGAATAGCCAAATAACTGGAGAAGGAACTGTCACATTTTAGGAATGAACGATGTTGACGCAAGAAAGTAATTTGAGATTTCTGACATACGTATATGAATGAAATGGTGTGGTAAAATACAGAGTGAGGGATTCTGAAACGTGGGAACACCGCTGAGCACGAAGCACGACAGATTTCAATTAGCTGATATGTCGTAGCTTTACATTACTCCAAGGAAGAAATATATTAAATGTGACTATCATTTCTTGCTCTGCATCCAAGCTTACTGTGTGGAATCTATTTAAATTTAAATATTCAGTCTAATGATTATAGCCTCAGCTTGTGGGACATTATCTTGGGTCACAGGGTCTTGAAGAAATCCTACAATAATTTTTTCTGTTTGTACTATACACATTTTAAGTACATTTCTGTATCACTGCCGTTTTAAACCAACAAATATGTTTGTACAAAATGTCAGTTTTATGTAATTAGGCTGGGTTTCTTCTATAATAAGCTGCCTGATTTTTTCCGGTTTTTTCCTTCCATTGCTTTGGATTCCAAGAATCTGATCCTACGTACACAATCTGTCAGTGTGTTTATCTAATATCACCATAGAAAGTGGTTAATCACGTGTAACAAAATCTTCAGAAAATTAGCTATAACTTATGCAGATAAACGTCAAACTTTCTTTTAGAATTTGCTGTTATTCAGACTTGCTACGCCCTGTATACAGTGGCTGTCAAATATACATATGGTCTCCATGTTGGAGGCGTTTGCTGTCGAAGCGAGAGAGTTTACATTTGTGTAGGTAAGGTGAACTCCAGCGACATGACGTGTGTGCTGAACATCGTGGAAGTCGCCAAATTAATATGTGGGCTATAAATGTGGTAATTTAATCAGAGGACAGAAGGACAGTTAGATACATTCAGCCAATTAAGGGGATTCTGAAAAATGCGATTGTAACTTGCACGTACGTCTGTAACATAGACAGTATGGGTTAATGATAAAATGTTATTGACGATATTGTCTTTCAGCGCATTAGACCTGCATGTGTAGGTAACTTTCTAGGCTTTTCGCCCTTGTGTGAAATTTTGTCAGTGTTACACCTCACTGATCAGTAATTTTGCGCATTATTACTGTTAGTAGTAGTAGTAGTAGTAGTAGTAGTAGTAGTAGTAGTAGTAGTAGTAGTAGTAGTAGTATTAGTAGTAGTAGTAGTAGTAGTAGTAGTAGTAGTAGTAGTAGTAGTAGTAGTAGTAGTAATAGTGAAGCTGAATACTTAGCTTCACGTTGTGTCCGCTTTATCTCCTTTGAAAAAGACTCACGTACACATTATCAGGCGGGCTGTTCCCAGAACCAATCTGGACCGGCCAACTGAGATGCCGCCTGTTTTATCGTGATTGTGATAATGGTACTTTGTAGACCTCACAATGTAATATTCACTTAGATTGTCACGTTCATTCTATTTACATTCTGCATAGTCCCTCTTATGCCTTGAAGCTGAGAGAATGTTGTTTTTACTATGTAGTTAAGAGGGTAGGTATAAAGTAGAATGTGGGTTTAGTTGACGAAATCTCTTTAACATTCTGATATGTTTTATGGAATAGGCATTATACGAAACGAAGAGAAAGCAGCAATGGAAGTTAATAGCGGTCACGAACTTGTATTCCTTTACAGTAATGAATTATATAAGAAATCTACAAAACTATAAACCACGCATTTTCACCGAAGCGTTACACCGGGGCTTTCATTATAAAAAGACGTAGATAAATGGTGGGCTATCCGTGATAAAGATCGGCAAAAGTTATTGGCTATTGAGGAACGTAATAAACTCCTTGGACCGAAATTTTGTTCGTATAATACGAGGTCAGGCCCATGAACTGCAGGATATTCACCCAAGTAATTTGTTGGTGACATCCGTGACCGTCGGCCGGATTGACGGAAGCACGGTCGTCTAGCTCTGTGGAGCCGAGTCATCCATCAGCTTAGATGCCTGTGCTCTGCTCTTCATGTATGACTTGCATAAATAATAAGTTCCTGTGGACCCATTCTAACGAGGTACACACTGAAGCTCTTCTCTCGGAATATTTTATATTCTACCGCCTGTCCAAGGAAAAATATCAAAACAGATTTCACTTTAAACCAGTAAATAAGAAGATTTGCAAATGATGGTCCGCAAACTTCGGTGGTTCGTCAAATTGTTTCCTTTGCATTTACATCATTCTCACTGAACTTACCATGTATGAATGGATGAATTTTTTATTCCGGTATTTGAACCAAATGTGGAGGAGGGATGATGTGTTCTTGTAACTAGAAATAATCTATACATTATTTAGCTGTTTAGCTTTTATCGCCAGTTCTAAAATGGGAATATGAGTTAAATAAGTAAAGCCGCCAATAAAACGGAGTTTCGCTATGTCCATGTTGCTGTATAGCCAAGCGAGTGAATTGGTTTGGTATTGGCAATATCACAATTATATCATGTTAAATTCAAAACCGATTGTAATTTGTAAAAATGAAATTCACAAAATCCTGTCAGTGTACGAACCTTCAAGATTCTACACCGGATGGCGCTGTGCTTTATCCACCACATATGCTCGCACAGCCACCATGACGCTATCGACGACAACACAATAAATTAAATAAATTAGGCGGTATAATATCTTAAATTTAATACTGTATATTTTCCGTGCAATTGTCATATGCATACAAGTTGGTTTCCAACTAACTGCACAATTGGTTTTAACGCTCCTATGTGTTTTACTGGTTTTGGCTGTAAACTATACCCATCCTCAGGGACATACAAGTGCTTAAGACGTGTAGAGCGTGCTATACACGTAGTCATATATAAATTGTAAAAATTTATACATATTAGTGTCATTCCATAAATAACATTATTATTAACATCGCAGACTATTAAAATTATAACACAAGTGAAGTATTCAAATTCCGTAATATGTACTAGCCAAACATCTGGTGATACGGGATTTCTCTCCAGTTCATAGTAAATTATACATCCCAGATTTGCCTATTATCTGCGCACTCCATGTCTGAGTGGCTTTAGTTTACAGCCGAAGCATGGAGGAGCCTTAACACCAACTGTGCAATTAGTTGGAAATAAACTTGTATGAATCAATTAGGTTGTGTTTAGTAGTACAAGGTAGTTTCAAAAACTGAGGTAAAGGCATATATCGTATGAAATAGCATAATCAGGCCGCTTATTTCACCATGTGACAGGCACACGTGATCCCAGTGGCCGTGCGATATAAGGGGTGGGTCTACGGCCGCTCGCTTGCTGGGTTTGTGGGTTCGAATCCCAGAGGGGCATGGATGTCCGTCTGGCGTGAGTGTTGTGTGTTCTCAGGTAGAGATCTCTGCGAGGGGCTGATCACTCGTCCAGAGGAGCCCTACCGAGTGGTGTGTCTGAGTGTGGTCGTGAAGCTTTGTCAAGGAGAAGCCTTGGCCCTCTATGGGCTGTCTGGCCACTGGAAAAAAATAAAATGGACACACGTAGATCATCTCTTTTGTCATGTTGTCGGGAGAGGACACTGAAGGCGTAATGTGTGGCCGTATAATCTGTTTCAAGAAGACAGGCCTGCTGGAAACATGGTCAAAGGTCGAAATATGTTGTGTCATTCGATTTTTGCTTGAGCGGAGTGACGTGTGCCATGCAGATGCCCATACCAGAGAGAACAGACGCATTGAGAGACTGACGTCTCCCAAGAGCCAGAAACTTCGCTGGGTATTGCCCATATTTTCGACGACCACGTGGAATATAAAGAAGTGTGCGCATGCTGGGTGTCCAGTAACCTCACAGACAATCACTAGGCTTTTCTTGTGCGATCCTCCATCTTGCATTTGACTTGTTCCGCCGATAACTAGCAGCTGTTTGTGCAGTTCATTGTTACAGGGGATGAAAAGTAGGTTAGTCGCGCGACACCCGAAGCCAAAAATAAAAATATATATCATGGAAACACCCATCATCTCACCAAGCAAAGCAGTTCAGAGCAATGCCATCAGTAAATAAGATTATATCAACCATACAGGGACCATAAAGATGAGCCTTTTGTGTATTTTCTTCACAGTGTTTTCACAGTAACTACTGAGTGCTTTGTGGTACAACTACAGGTTGCGGCAGGCCATTTGTCGCAAAAAAACTGGCTTCCTGCACCAAGGGGTCGACGTTTTGCACAACGCCAGGCACCATACTGGCAGCCTGACTTGAGACTCGTTACGGTACTGTGGCTGGGCGGTTATGGACCATACTGTGTACAGTCCTGATCTCGCAATTTGTTATTTCCATCCTTTTGGACCCCTTGCGTAGCACCTGGCTGCAAGCAATTTACAACAGACGGCGACCTGAAGCAAGCGTTCACCTGGTGGCTACAGATATGACATCGATTTTTCCTACACCAGGATACAAGCCTATGTATCGAAGTCAGGATAAAATATAACCCTATTTTTTGAAACCCTACCGCATTTTATGAAAATGTATCAAGTTTAGATTTTCCTAGTAATGTCAGAAATTGAATCTAGTAGCGAGCTAATATATACACAAGCAGTGCCATATTTAGTTTCCATCGTGACTGTTAAAATGCTTTGGTTTAAATGGAAAATCTTCGACCATTTTGACCAATCCTGAAGCCTCTGTTTGACGGTAAATACTGTTGCAGACAGAGAATAAAAAGAGTATGAAACCTGCTCATAATAAATGGAGAAAGTGTTATGTAAACGTTTCATAGACCTACACTTCTACAGTATGTCTTTTGTGTTTAGGTCAACGTTATTTATTTCAGGTACATAGGTTATGAATTGTTGCCCATCTGACTGCTATTACTGCTTAGAAACAGTTTTTCTTCTACCTATATTGTTATAAAATATTAAAGAAGTCAGGAAATATTTTACGTAAATTTTGGAACCGGCAGACGTTAATCGTGTCTGTATTTTATGCGACGTTGACCTACAGTAGGTTGGGCCGTTCTTGAGGAAGTTGATGAACTTCAGTTTGAGCGTTAGGCGAAGCAAGCCTATTTTATCAAAAAGAGTCAAAATGGGTATTCAGTAGCATGAAGTGTAAGTGCCGTCGTATGTTTTAATAAAGTTTAACGAAATCCAGTGACTAGCTGTGGAAAGCGAACATGCTGACAGCTAGGAAGATATGAGCTACCCACAAAGCTTTAATCTTACACCGTAATATTTAACAAGTTGTCAGTAACTAAGATTGTGTAACTGTTAATTTTTTTGGCACAACAGCCCAAATCAAGGCTGTGCCGCCTCATTGTTGAGGTTTCTAGATCACACACAGTTATACACACCCGTCGCAGTGGCCGTTGTCTACTTAATGCACAACAAACAGAGGAAACAAACATCCATGCCCTGAGCGGGATTCGAAATCACAATTCCAGCAATCAAGCTGCTCCAGACCTACGCCTTAGAGCGCACGCGACCGGAATCGGCAGTTGATTTTATGCACTTTATGTATTTACAGTAGGGATAAAAATTCCGTTTATTAACCCTTGTTAGGAAGTGTGCAAGTAATTAAAATAGAAAATGAAATCGGTTGTTTCCAGAGCCTGTGGACCTAATGTTTTGGATACGCTATTCGGAATAGAATCCAGTGCTGAGTTCGATCTCGATTGTAAAGTCGCCAGCGAATGGAATTGTGGTATTCTTTTTTCAAGTTTGATTGAATTGGAAATTTGAAATTCTGTCTCGGTTTGCGGCTGGTTTCGAAGTAGGAGAGCTTTTTGGTTCTGTTCCTTTTTGTTCCGAAAAGAGGACACGCTTTAAATTTCTCTGTGTTTTGTATCTGCTATGTCTCCTAAACATCATTAGCTCAATAGCAAGATGTAGAACGGAGATGATGCGGGGTTTCCTCAGTCTCTGGAAGAAAGTAATTGTGAATTGACAACTTCAGTTCTCCTCGATATTTTTTATTATGAACCTGATTTGATGTCCTGAAAGAATGATATAAATTTCCACAATTTAAAAATAAACATTCATATTACTCCCTAGTCAGATGAACTACGTTAGGAATGGAAAAAATAACAATCAGGAATTTCTTCAGAAGTATTTTATAGTGACAGAATAATGGAAATTAGGGGATGAGAGCTTTTATTTGACAACTTTTATGTACAGGAATGTATAATCAAATGGTACAGGCCTAATTATTAATTTAAATTTTTGTTTATTTTCTGAAAAGCGATTTTCTTTTAGTCTGGCTTCTACCTACTTATCGTAAATGTAGAGGGTTATTGTTGCATTTCATCACACTGAAGGACACATACACATCCAGTAGAACTTCTGTCGACGAGGGATCGGCTCCTCGCAGAGAACTTTATTGTACAACACAGAACATTCACAAGAGATAAATCCATTCCTCCGGCATGATTCGAACCCGCAATCACAAAAAGCGAGCGGTCGCAGACCTGCGTCTTAAACCGCGCGGCCACCTGATCGGCTGAAAAGGAAAATATGCTTCCACATTATGTCAGTAATTTGTATACCTTGACGAACCTCCCTGACTGTGATTTATTGGTCCATCTTACTCTAGCTAAAGGCTTTTGCATTTAGTTTAAGACACCGCGCTTACTTATTCAGACGTGACACTTGCTTTATTTATAGCTCATATCCAACTACTTTACCTTGTTCCTTATTTTTTTCTCTTTTTGTGGACGTGATTCGATCCCGCGACTTTCTGAATTCGAGAGCGATGCTCTGTAGCTCTAGTTTATATACTAAACTTGGTTTTAGTACATGGAAACTTTCGTGTTCTGCTTGTTTTTGGTAATGTGTTGATAAACATCGTCTTCATTGTCGCCATAAGCTGTTTACCAAATTCCAAACATCTTCAAGTTCTATACATAAGCACTGCTCATTAGTTGAACAGTCAATACGCCTCTAAGAGTAAACTCTGTGTGAATGCCAGCATTCATGCGCCCCTCGTCTCTCTCGAGTTTCCCGACATGGAACTCTTTTAACATAAACATCACCGTGACCTTACCATGACCCTCCCCAAGACACGCACTTGCATCAGCCTGGAAGGGGGTAGCTGAGACATACCCTTAATAGGAAGAGCTGGTCTTTAAAGTGGGTCTGATTTATTTACAGATAACAAGAGGTTAGATAAACGAGCGATGTCGAGGCGGAATGTGAAAGAGAGGGCATTTTTAAGGTCAGATTTTAAATAAATGCGGCAGGGTCATTGTTCAAAATAACCGGTACGAGGTAGGTCTGTTAAATCTGTGAGCTTAGAGCTAAACAGTCATTCCTCCAGTTTCGTTTGTTTTCTATTTATTATTATAACGAAGCCGTACCATTATATTAATTTATTTATGCAAACTAACATAACTTGTTAATAAAAGCATGAATTTGTAAGACACAAACAGCCTGGTTAAATTGAATTGTGGGTATGGAAGTGCATCTCCAGCATTCCAACGTCAAAATTTGCCTGTTTGTGAGTTACTACTGTCTTCTTCTGAGGAAAGCCTGCTGATATATTGTCTTCTAGATCCGTTTAGCTTTCCATCACTACTAATGCTGTATTACGTGTAACACATATTTCATTTAAGGATAAAGAAACAAATATTCGTTTTACAGGGCTCGAACTTCCCAAATTTTGTAGGGAATCTCGGGATATGGAACGAATACTCTAATCTACAGTTGAATCAAGATGTAAGTGTTCTGGTGGCAGGATTTTTTTTTATAAATTAGCCTTACCTACCATACACTGCGCTGATTTATGGATCTCTAAAGTAATGTATTCATCCAGAGAGCTCATTTTTTCAGAAATCCTTCCGAAATTGCTTTAATGTTAAGAAGAAAAACAAATAAGGGCATATGAGGTGCATGTACGTTGTATACGACTTTACGTGTATAATTAGAGAGGAGCCCTGGAGTAAATTTTATTTGCCCATTCGACTGCTTCCTATTTTTCAAACCTCTTCACACATGTGGAAAAAAATATTTTAAATTGAGTCTTGCTAATGTTTAGGCTATACAGTTATATATTTTCTACTTTTAGGCGCGGTTGCAAAATTGCGAAAATCTACTATTAGCTTCGTCATGTCTGTCTGTCCATCCGCATGGAACAACTCGGCTCCCACTGGGCGGATTTTCATGAAAATTGATATTTGAGGGGTTTTCAAAAATCTGTCGAGAAAATTCAATTTTCATTAAAATCTGACAAGAATAACGGCTACTTTACGTGAAGACCTATGTGCATGTATGATAATATGTTGCCCATTGCTTCTTAGAATGAAAAACTTTTCAGGCAAACTTTGTAGAGAAAATCTGAACACATATTTGGTGTTCAGTAACTTTTTGTCAAAAACCGTATCCTGTATGAGATAATGTGGAAAAATATGGTAGAGCCAGACATGTGACGGGTGACAATATAAGGCAAATGCGCTTTGCGTGCTGTATAATTAAGGCTACAAACACACACTCAGAATATGTACTAGTTATTTCCTTTCCACTGCAACAATGGTTACGTGAACGCGCCTGAGTGTTATGTTGCACGTATGTTGCCTGTCTCGTTTAAATATTTACCAAACCGAAAATCGTGTGAAGACAACAGAAGGATGTGTTCTAAAGCTACAACGCTGCGAACATGCTTATAAAAAGGAGCAGACCTAGACTAGTACAGCAATCACGCCGGTCTTACGCAGCCTTCTACGATTACAGCGACAACCCTGCATTGTTACTCAAGCCTGCAAATTTTAGGCCATACAAATTCAGAACCGCCTATTAAAATAGACATTTTACGAGAAAAGTTTTTCAGTAATAACAAGCACACGCGTATGAGTGAAACACGTTTTATTTTACTGCCTTATGTGTTGTGGACTATGTCGATCCCGGTGGCCGCGTTTTCTAAGGCGTAGGGCTGCGGCCGCTTGGTTTTTGGGATTGCTGGTTCGAATCCTGCCGGGGGCATAAACGTTTGTCTCTTCCGGATGATGCGTGTTTTGCAGGTAAAGGCCTCTGCAACGGGCCGATCCCTCGTCCAGGGGAGGCCTACTGAATATGTGTGCGTCTGTCGTTAAGTGTGACCACGTGAAGCAATAACCCTCTACACCTACAATGAGTAGGCAGACGAGGCCAGACTAAAAGAAATATCCTGGAATATACCGGACATACTCCTACTGTGCAGGATATTTTAACTCAAGTTAGCCTTTCTGAAAAAAATAAATAGGTGACAGATTCTGCACTCTCAGTGTTCTGTGCACATAGTAGGCCGACTGCCATGCTAAACGATCCTACCTTCTGTAAGGAACAAACTGAAACTTTAAGTATTGTTTACATTTTTTATACTAAAATGCTTTTCAGATATTCTTTCTTTCTTTCTTTCTTTCTTTCCTCCTTCCTTAGTCTGAATTCTTCTACCTACTCATTGTAGTTGTAAAGGGTTATTGTTGCACCTGATCACACTCAAGGACACACACACCACACTCAGTAGGACTACTCTGGACGAGGGACCGGCCCGTCGCACAGACCTCTGCCTGACAACACACAGCATTTACAAGAGGGAGACAGCCATGCCCCCAGGGGGACTCGAAACCGCAATCCCAGAAAGCGAGAAGCCGCAGACCTACGCCTTAGACCGCGCGGCGTCTGGGATCGGCGATTCTAGATATTGACAAACCTGTTTAATGCCGAATATAAGAATTGATTTTCTTAAGGAAGTCAATGGAAACGGCATACTCCTCGGACATAAGGCTTTCTTTGACTGTCGCTTTGATTTCAAAATTTTATTGTATTAATGCTGTTGTCTATGTGGATTAAAGATGTCGGTTTTTAAGACATATATTAACTCAAAATATCTACAGAGACTCTTGAAGGAGTGTTTTTTAAACACTAGACAGTGCATAATAAATGGTAATTCGGTCAGTACGTAGAAAGTTAGGATATAAACTGTCCATGTGGTAACCGAGACGTATTGTCCACCGCAGATTCCACATGGATTTCAATGGGAACGAACTCCGCTTTCCGCGGCTAGAAGCAATTAACAGTCTGTGCACGACACTATTCGTAGGTTAAGAGACGAAATTTGAGCCTGCGTGGAATCAAACCATAAGCTTGTTGAATTCTACCGTAGTCTTCAGACAGCGCAGCAGTGTAAAACGGGAGTTGCTGGTAATGATGTCCATTGTGATGGCGTGTATCTTCGTCTGAACCAAACTGCTGGTCATCCTGTGACAGATCATCTAACGCAGACGGAATTGCTCAATTTTTTCACGGGATGTGACGCCGTGTAATTTGGTATATATTTATTCACTTTCCGGAGGAGAGTCCTGGAGGCAATACGTTCATCCAAGACGTCGGTAATTTTTGTCACTTAACAAGCTAAATATTCCAGACAGAATAAGGTGATTTTCAAAATTATTTTATCTCAAGTACGTAAATCTACAGTTACCGCTGTGCTTCAATGAAGCAAGTAGAGGAATAGGAACATAATTGAATGATATCAAAGACAAAGGAATCTTTATTACTGACTACAGTGGCTTTGAAATGTATAGAAGGCGCGGAGACCGGCTTAGGACGCGGGCAGATAGCCACAACAACCGCCTGCGGTTACATCTGAAAGGAGCGCAAAGTTAAAATATAATTATACCTACATTTAGTGCTAAATGTTGAAAAGCTATATTGACTTAACTCATGTAATTTAAGTTGTAATTAAGCCTAACGTGTATTTAATGAGCGTAATAAAGTGAATGGCTGTAAGCTACGTAACATGATAATATGCTAAGCTGATTCACGTAACCGGCCCTGCGCAGAAAGTTCCGCCTGAACACAACAGCGTCATTTACTTACAATTTATTTCCCAGCGAGTTGTGTAGCATTCAGACTACGTAGCAGGATGAGTGAGTTGAAAGGTGGTTCGAATGAATTGGTCACGACATAGTCCCCGTAGAGGAGCCAAGGAAAACCACGAGAAACATTACATCGAAATTTGTATTGGAAAGAATTGCAGCAGACAAAGGGTCATGCTCGAGTTATTGACTGACTGATTAGCGTGCTGAGTCTTGTAGCAGTAACCTATGACCCAACATTGCTACTGTACTAAGTCTGCAAGAATTAACATCTATCAGCTTCGCATCTTTTCTTCCTGACGTAAGTCTTCAAGATACACTTCAATCTTTGCCTTTTCCCAAGTGGCGTTTTCCCAAGAAGTGCCCCTGCCAGCATACTGCGCGCAATTGTGCTTCGTTCTACTCACACACTGAACAAATCCTAATCTATATTTCTTTACCTGAGGTGGTCTATATACTGGCACAATTTTTCGTTTCCTAATACGCAAAGTTTCCATTTACGTTAACCTAATTAGATCGACATACTTTCTCAAGCGTACGTTTCTTCGGCAAAGGCTTCACTTTTCCCACGACTGTTAAAATGGCGATAAATCCCGCTGGATTATGTTTAATGTTTTTTCTTTGGGAGAACGCTTTTTGCATGATTATGTTTCAGCTGGGTGTCATATTTTTGGATTGGTTTCGTATCAAGAATAAGATTTCCTCCGTCTACAATTTCAAGCACACGGATTTCAGACTAATCAATATGAACGTCCCACTCCTGAACAGTCTCCGTGCTGGTGGTACGTTTAATTTAACAGGAAGGGGAGTAAAAACTTTCCCTATCCAGGCCATGAAAGCATGCATGGGAAGCAGATGTATAGCTCCTGTCCTTAACTTCTGCACTAGCTGGAGGTGAGTGGTCGACGTCAAGCCCCGGCTGCTTTACCACCAGGGAGAACCGCGGTATCCATTGGATAAGAATGTGGGTAGGTCTCAGAGCCACTCTTGGCGTTCGGAGAAGGAAAAAAAATCTCTCTCTCCTAAACTACTAAGTGTTACAAAAGTATGTACATTTTATTAAACTTCGGTTCCGTGAAGGTGAAAATGACAACATGGGCGCAAGTTGAAGTATCTGCTGATGGCTCATTGCACTTTCACTTATTCTGTGTATTGGATGACATGGGCAGCAGGCTATTAGTAGCTTGTTCTAAACACTTGACGTGGTATATCGTTCACAGTTTGTAGTTGAAAAACTACGCCGTTCTAAAACAAGTGGCGTGCTGCAATGCAAATAAGCTTAAATGTGAATTACAACACATTTTATGACTTCGAACAAAAAGCTGAATGTTATTGCAGTAGTTAGGGAACAGCCATTTCATTTCTTCTTACCCGATTCACAACGTTTAATTACATTTAATTCCACCATTGTCTTTATAAGCCTCTTGAACAAAATCTGGAAGCTTAAAAGTATATAGTGGGTTTATGGCAGTACTTTCTGAATACTGCCTCTGTTTCCGTCTCGGCGGAGTGATTTCAATTAGACGAACGCCTGTTTGAAGCTTAACTCTGTACATTATTATATTACTGTCAAATGGAAGAAATCATTACACTTCAAGACCAGTTGGTGGCTTCATTGTAGCAGATAATTGAGAGTGATTTTCTGGTGGATGAAGTAACAGGCGCCAGACGGTAGTTGTGAAGTGACAAACGTATTTATGTAGTGGAGCCTGTATGGTGCTAGAGAGGCAGAAGCTTGTTTAGTGCAATTGTACGAGTCTGTAGTTGTTCCAGTAAATAAACAGCACTGTTTGTGTGTGAAACAAAGAGAGAGATACTGAGAAAACTTAACAATACCACAGGAAAGATACATACTTTAAAACGTTCCAGGAAGAAATTAGTCGACTCGTCTCTTTATAACTCCTAACGAGAGTAAAAGTGTTTGCAGGAATTGCCACGTATATTGGGGTCAAAATGGCATTCACATTTAAGAAACTTGTGACAGCAGACGGATTTAATCCCGGCTGTCACAAAATACCTTGACCGAGATTCGTCGTGGTTTTCTTTAGTCTCTCCAAATTAGTTCTGTCAAACAAAAGACCCGTAGTTTTTGACGTTATCGCCCGCTTACATCTGTAAATTTTGGAAGTTTTACTGTAACTATTTTTATTCCAAAATACACCAAAGAATTCATGAAAAATTACATACAAGAGTACCTTACATCCTTGAATATTTCTACAGTGAAAAATTTACACATGAGGAAAAACGAGGGTATGTGACATTGTATGTTGCGGCCCAAGGTGTCAAGTTGAATTTCGGTTTTGGAGCGCACCTGACAGATGCCAGAACAATAACTTGAAAAGCACCACAACCGCTTATCCACAAATTATCTTAAGATCACCGAAAGCTATCTCCATCTTACAACATTCTGTAATAAATAACGTCTTTAGTTGATTCACCGCCCTTAAATATCTTAAAATCTTAAATACAGAATCAAAATCATGACTCTGTAGGTCGGTCCGTTACTGTTCACCAATGGACAGACCGTAACATCCCAAGGGACATGATTCTTCAAGCCTGTTTTATCCCAAACTCGCTCACACACGTATGATACCGTGATATATCTGCATTCTTTCTAATCTTTCGACGGTTTGATTTTCACCATACAGCACAATACAATTTAAAATTATTTTTGCATTATAAAAGTATTAGTGTTATTCCTTTTCAACTTGAGAACACAACGTGAGAGATGATTTTGTGAATTTTAACAGGTCTTTTTTAATATTAGTGCAAGATGTGTTTGAAAAAATATATACTTCACACGCGCGCCTTTGAATGTAAAATGAAACAGTTTCTGATTTGGTTGCAAAGTGACAGAAGGTTTCCTCATTAGCGGTGTAAGCAAGCATCTTACATAGGCACACCCATCTGTCTTGCACGAAGGTCTGCCAGCAGCTGCTATAAGACGTATTTTTCCTTGAACTGTTAGTCGTTAGCCTTCCTGAAGATTGCAGAAATACGTGTCTCTTCGAATTCGTAATTAGTTCCTACTTAAATTAATCTTGTTAGCATCTGTCCTCCACTAAGCAGGTAGCGTGTGTTTTCAATTTGCATCCCGCAACATTTGGACATAAATGGGGTCGTAAGTGGAAAAAATGACACGCTTTCTCGGGCTTCTGAGTTGGACAGCATGTAAAAGGAAGTGGCCTTTCAGTGCTAAGGTTGAAGCTCCCTGCTCGAAAGATCACTTTTCAAGTGACAACTTCTTTTAGTTGTCATGATAGTTTAGGTGGTACAGTGAATAGGTTTCTGGCTGGACAACAGAGGAAACTTGGTTCGGTTCCCAGTTGTCCAAACCGGATCTGGGACCCACCCGCCCACCTTTTAAATAGGTACAATGGCCTTTTCCCCCTGAAGAAAGCTACCACAAAGTTAAGCTGACTACTTACCTCCATCTACTGCCGGGGTTTAAGAATGAGTGGAGCTATACTTATACGTTCCCCATACGCCTTCATAGATTGCACGGGGAGAGCTTTAACTTACATTTACCACAGTTTTATTACACTGCTTTTACGATGTGCAAAGGACATGAATATCTTTATTTGTGTGTGTGTGTGTGTGCGTGTGTGTGTGTGTGTGTGTGTGCGCGGGTGTGTGTGTGTGTGTGTGTGTGTGTGCCAGAACTCCGGGCCATGCTCTCGCTTTATGGCCTGGCGTTGCTTCCAGGGCACTCCTTTACATCTGTTAATCGCAGGTACCAGCCCCAGCACGTCCCTGAAAGCAAGCGACCTTGACCTAATTTTAGGTACTTTTTTATGTTACTCATACCATGCATAGTTATTAACCAAATACAATATTCGTCCAACTAATGCACTATTATTATTCTAAGTGTCTTTACATTATAATATTTATATGGTGATCCGACATGTTTCGATTCCGGCTGGGATCATCTTCAGGGATCCACTCTAAAGTAAAAGTTATACGATCAGAAATAACAACAGTTGCACCCGTTACAAAGTACTTTATATGCATCTACGTGGACGGACTGAGGAATGCCAATGCAAACCTCTCTGAACTGTCCGTATCTCAGTTAAGATTTGAACAGGGGACCTCCTAAATATGCCACAAGTATTACCCCTTAAGCCAGCCTGTTCAATGAAAGGAAAAAAACCATATCGATTTCAGACAGGAGCTTTTATTGCCTAGGTTTTGTAATAATTTGTGATCTTCTAGAAATGTGGTTGTAGTATAACAGCTGTACTGGATTCAAATGACAGAGGATAGTGACCAGTGTCGAGCTGTTATGAACACGGTACCTAAACTTTGGGCACCATGAAAGCAAAATCATTTCTCCCTACGCTGTGGCAGTGTCAGGTTATGAACAAGGATTCTGTTTGCTCGAAATTATTCTTGGCACGCTCTAATTTAGTGTCTTTGTTGTCTACAGCCCCCTTTATTTAAGCGTGCAATATGGTTAGATTTTCCTTAAGTTTGATGTGAGAGAATATACACGTGCACATGAATGGAAGAACACACGTGTTTACGTTAGAGTCTGTATATATCTACCATACTGATATCTGTTGGGCAGGCTGAGAAAATCACGCAGTCATTGGTCATCACAGCCTGTTGCTCTTCCGCGGTACATGTAAAGGCATTACGAATAGGACTCCAAATTGCCAATAGTTGCCTCCACATTAAGGCTTGATATGCCTCTAACATTACCATACGTTTCCTGATTGGCTATTCGACGTTCTTTCAATTCTCTTGTCGCCTCCAGAATTCGTGTGCCAGATACGTGTAACCTGGAGTGACTCTTGTAGACTGACACACCGACATCTCCCTTGATCGTTTATGTTTCCCTCTCCTTAGTAATTCCCAATATTCCTCTGCCTTCGCCTAACCATTCTTTTCGGAGGAATGTTGGTAGTGACAACAAGTGCTGTGGACGGCTTCAATTACGTTGGGAGTGAGGGCTGGAAGCTGGCGTGTGCTGCCAGAATTTTAACTACTGGCATCCATGTTTTATTGTCAGTTGCCGGTTTTTTATTAGCACATTCTTCAGAATGGAAAATAAATCAGGTTCTTCACCCTATGTGGTGCTATTGCTTCGTAGCATCTGACGGGGTCGGGCTTGTTCCAGGGCACTTATTTTTATCTGTTTTCAATTTTTAGATACAGGTTCCATCGAACCATTTTTAACCGTCTCGAAGCTGGAAGGAGACACAAAGATAGGCAGAAAGGAGGAATATGCCTAAAGTTCTGTAGGATTCTGAAGATGGTGTATTGCAATTGGCATAGTTCTCTGTTTGGATTTGTCCATCGCCTAGTGTTAAAAATAAAATTGACACAGCACTTCTCGGGAACAGGATTGATTTCCGATCTCAGGTCAAATAATGAAGTATCTTCCCCTTTCGGCCAGGTAGGCGAAGCTCTCCTAACCCTGTGGTCCCAGCCACAAGTTAGTGATACGCTCCGTTCTCAAATTTCTGCGGCTGCGTGCTCATGGAGAGAGAGTGACGGTGGCAAAGCCTCCGACACACTGGGCCCGACTGGCATATACGCTCTAAACTTCTAGGCCCACCGCTTGTACTAACTCTGCCTATCGGGCCAGAATAAGTAAGCATTTCGCTTGTTTTTTGCCTGAGAATAGAGCAATCCTGCCCCCAAAACATAGTGTCTTTAATTTGACTTTAAACACGGACTTAACAAAAATTCAGAGCAGAAAATGGTACCAGAAAGGACGAAGATTCAAGCAGCGTCACATTCACAATTCCTACGATTTTGGACCGTGGTCAGGGAATGAAGATGTGGAAACAGGGCCGAAATAGATGTTGGCACGCACACACGCTAGATGGAACTGGCTCCGGTTTACTGCCTTTGTTAACTAGAGAATATTTATTTACGGTCGCGCCACTTTGAAAGTGGACTAATGTGAGACTGCTTACAGAGTTGTTATTCACACCTCAGTCAAAATAGGAGTCCTTCAAAGCTTTCCGAACCTGTTGCTGTATCATTTATTTCTCAGTAGTGCGTAAAAGTTTCCTTGTTATGTGTTGAGTTCATTACGGTTGATGTGTGGCACTTGTCTCCAGTTTACATTGGTACAAGAGTTTCCATTAGCCAGATATGGTCTTGGCATCATTATGTTTGAAACGAATACGTCTGTAAGATCTGGGAAGTTGTCCTAATTTGTAAAGAGTCATTTTTCACGCAGACCAAATCCCTATTACCGTACCAGCGTTTTAAGTCGGTAAATAGCAGCTGAAAGCCGGCAGCTTTCGTTTGATCTTTCCGCATTTTTAAGTTGAAAAATTAAATGGAAAATACATTTATATTCTCCTTTTATTTTGATGTATAAAGTTGACGCTGCAACTTAAATGCTTCACACTGGCGATCTCAGAAATGCCAATTCCGCAGATTTTATGTAGAGGTAAGAAAAATTTACTGTTCGGATTAAATATCAGACTGTCTATGAACGACAGGGCCTCGTTTGTTGTGATACTTCACCAGGGATTTGCTAGCTTACAACGAACCACTTACTAAATCTCATTAATTACAAGGAAACTTTAGGCACGATTCACAGTTACATTTAAAATAAAAATAATATACATAAACTCTAAACACCAATATTTAGTGTATGCGAACATTTAGTGTGAGCCGTAATAGCGTACTTGATACGGGCTGAACAGTCCGGGGTTCCAGTCCCGCTGGGGGCGAGATTTTCCGCCCTGGGTCCCACCCAACCTCCTGTACAATGGATACCGGCTCTCTTTCCTGGGGGTAAAACGGCCGGAGGGTAGCGTTGACCATCCACTCCATCTAGCACCGAGGTTAAAGAAAGAGGAGAGGTATACCTCTAATCCCCCTTTGAGCTTTCATGGCCTGTTATACGGTGAAATATTTATTACAGAATATACAATTTTCGTAGCAGTAATGACAATCGAATTTGAAGATTGAAGCAACCTAAGGGAAAGAGTCTATACGTTCCACTCAATTCGTTAACCTGAAGTTGCGAAACAGTGCTGTCAACCCCTTTTGTCCCTGGGCAGAATTTGTCCCAGCCATTATGATTCCAAGATTCGACCTGGTTTTTTCCTACTTCTCGAGAATTTTTAATTGTTATCATGCTATCAGTGATAAAGTCTGTTTTCCTTGGTGTACGGTGTATTTCTACAAGTACGTAATGAAACGCGGCCCTTGCAGCCTGATATTTCGGTTTGAAATCCTACTGTGCCTGTTGTTTGACATGGCTCTAATAACAGTAGTCAGCATTTCAATTTGTCATTGACAACTCCGGGAAAGACTGTTTGTTATAGCGAATCACACTCACTTTCAGAGTCTTCCTATTCTGCAGTGCCGTCTGCGTGTTGTCGTTATATTTGTGGCTTCCTTGAAATGTTCCCTGAATGCACACTTGCATTGTAAATACCCTGTTTTTACGAAAAATTATGGTAATATGAGGGGACTCGAACCCGTTATTTGAAATACTTTCTGTAGTGGATGACGCTGTTTGTGCAAAGAGCAAAACACGATATTCCTCTGAGTACGTTGCTTCATAAAGTTTTAACTTCATTTTGTGGTGGCAGGTTTAGTATTTAAAAAAAATTGCAGTTTATCTTGATAACGTTATTGCAGTATGGTTTACAATTAAGCAAAACGTTTTCTGTTAATCGGAAATGTTTTGTACAACGATAATTTCCGTTCTCTTATTTTATCCATTTTATCTTCCACATTACGATCCTTTTCTGACACTTTTATTTTTTTATTTTTTGGGATGCGTCCAAATGTTCCCGATTATTTATAATGGACGCATGTTTCTTTTGTTCTCGATTACGAATAACCTTACTCAGGTTCATGTCTGGCTCAAGAAAACTCGATATTGATGTTACTCTGTCAGACAAAATGAAGAGAATTCCAACAATATAATACAAGAAGAATAAACGGAGACTTCCCCCAAGATTAATATCTGTACGACTGGTGTAGAAGTGATTCATGAACAGATATTAAAATATTAAGCTAATCTGATAGAAGGCAATACAGGCTGTTTCCCGATAAATGTGCTTTCAGCCGCAGTTAAAAGTAATTATATCCGGTACGTCAAACAGTTTTAGTCCCATGCTTATTTCTTGTAACGAAAATTGAAGCTGCACAGTGTCTGTGTGGCTTCCGAGATATTTTACACCTTTTGTCCTGTCTTGTGTGTTCTAAACGATGCGTCCGAGAAGGAATATCAAATATAAGAAAATTGTTCTACTACTAACACTCTGCGGAAAATATTATTCGAGTTTATCATAAGGAAATGTTATGGTGTACCTAAAAATTGGTGTCCAAGTTGCTGGATTTGCCACGCTTACGCCCTTCTGAACAAAGTTGGAGACATAAAGTTTTCGGAGAAAATTTTTGCCCCTACTTCTTTTCTTTCGTGGATGGACTTCCCCGTGTGTGTGTACAATGTGTGATTTGAGGTTTTTGCGATGTTGTTTACCAAAAATACAGCCTTCTGGAGTATGATGCCTTGTTCATTGGTAATTAATTACCAGCTAATAATGAATTACCGGTAAACACGGAATCATGCCGTGTGAGAACCTTTATTCAAAAATAGTGTAAACTGCAAAAGCTAAGTAAAAGTAGATATAACATTTGAACGAAGGTTTCGATGTGTAACTACCCAAGATTATGTCTTCAATATGCTCGTAATATTCAGCTCGCAATAAACGTTTTCTGTAGACACGTTTTCCTTACCTCGGAATTAGAAGATTTCTATTCGACTGTCTGTGCCAAAGAAGAACATTAGGAGGTTGTGAAGCCCTCAGGAATCCATAAATTCAGATAACCCAGTCGAAGCGTGGGAGCCCAGTCCAGTGTCTTGTGTCTTACATATAAACTGATTTCGACGCGGGGACGCAATTTTTCCCGTATATTCTGAAAAATGCAAAAATAAAATTTGTTAGCGTATTTTTCCTGCTTCTTCTTGCCGCAGTCCCATCACTTCAATCGATTTATCAACAATCCCAGTCTCAGCGTTCTCGCAAATCCACATTCTGTCTAAACTCTCGCATTAAAATAGAAAGGATATCAAGTTTTATAAAGAAATGTGCTGTGACTTCTCATGTACAGATAAAACTGGAATGGAAAGAACATTACTTTTGGTAACGGCATGACAATATCCGAGCTGTTTGAAATACGTACGTGCTCTGACTGATAATGACAACACGCTAGTTGCTAATGTCTGCGCTTGGGGTGGTTTACATAGTACCTCGCTTTAATATTCTGATACTTTGCCGTATTTATTTTGCCATCGGGGAATATGTTAATTTCTTAACGGATATGCTGTTGCCTTTCAGGTGGTTGAACACAGTACTAGAGCAGAAGGGGTTGTTTGATTCAGTGAACCTTTTGTTCATCGTTAATGTTATTCCGACATTTATAATGAGGCCCTAGTGTAGCTGCCTTTGTTGATCTCGTAACCTAACACCCCTTACTAAATCTACCGTCTTCTTGAGGGCTGGCAGCAATGAGTTCACTACTTCAAAATGACAAGATGACGCAAACTAGGGTAGACGGATCGTATATGTGTTAGTACTCTAGTGTACTGCTCTAATGAATCTTCAGTGAACTTCTTCGCCGGAAACTCGATCCAAACATCCACTTTCTGTCCTTCCTTTATCCACTTTCCTTCAACTTTCTTAGTTTCTCTACGCATGCAAGGGCGTGTGCTATACAATAGCTCTCAGAAAGTGAATGAATGCCTCACTTTGTGAGGAAGAGTGCCATAGTTACCGGCTTCTCGCCTGGCGTTTTGAATATTTGAGGTATAATTCTATTTGAAGCTGGTTAACTAACGAAGGATTACAATGTAACATAAGCTTTTCCTTGGAGTGTAGGGCCTATGGCAATCGGCCCGCTGCAGGTTTCTCGGAAGAGTTGACATTGTGTATTGGATTAAGAAATTGACGGCTTCAATGGCGCCCCATGGTGCCAAGTCTCTGGAGCCACGTATCTCCCACTGGAACTTTGTCCTGTGCAAGCTGAATCCAATTCTCATATTCACACCTTCATTCTCTAAGATCAATTTTTGTAGTACTATCATTTTCTAGCCAAAATTTTGTAAATGTATCTCACTTCTTCTCCTTTGTGTGCTAAATGTTGAGCATTCATGTTCATATAATCGCAAACAGCTGTGAAGAGTACAGATTATGATGTGCCTTTTAATCTCATATTCTCCTCTTCTGTGGCGCTTCGTCTTAGATCCAAATGCTGTAATCAGCAGTCGATTTTCAGACACCCTAAATTTGAGTTCCTTTACAAGAATTTGGGGTGAAATTGTGCACACATACGAAAAAGAAGTAAAAGTATTGTTTTTATTTTAATTTTTAAGTTTTTAATAAGAGACAGAAATGTAAAACAAAACAGTAACAATAACAGTAGTACCAAGATGTGTTACATTAAGAAGTTCGTAAAAACTTCTGGAAAACAAAGTTGCTTTAGATGCAAAGTCTGTGTAGATGTTAGCAGAACTTGGAGAAGTTTCAGTTTATTACTTAGGTACAACATTTACCTTCCGCTTTATGCTAATTTGACGTAAGTCAACATATAAGCCTACTTGAAAGTTAATATCGCTGCATTCTTTGTAATTATGAATAACAAAATACTTTATATATGGCTTTGTATTCAGGGTTGTGGGTCTGTTTATGCTGTATCACAAAATATCATTTCAAGTTCCCAAATATATAAAGGCACGTATATTCATTTCACGCATAACAGCCTTGTTTTACATCGTATTGAAGTTTAACTTCGACATTAGTTTCTTTCTTCAAAATGGGAATTTCTATTATCTTACAGAAATTCTTCACCATACATCCAAAACGTTTGCATGTCCGTCGCTTTGTATGGCGCGAAACGTGGATACTTCGGAAAGTAGGTCAGAAATACCTGGGAACTTTTGAAGTGTGGTGGTGGAGAAGAATGTAGAAGATCAGTTGGACCGGTCGTGTGGGAAATGAAGAAGCATTACTTAGAGTCAAGGAGGACAGAAATTATCCTAAATATAATAAACAGAAGAGAGGCTAACTGGATTGATCGCATCTTGAGTAGAAACTGCCTTCTAAAACACGTGATTGAAGGAAAGTTAGAAGGAAGGATAGAAATGATTGGAAGACGGGGAATAAGGCATAAGGAGCTACTGGACGACCTTAAGGAAAAGAGAAGGTGCTGGAAATTGAAAGAAGAAACACTAGATTGCTCTCTGTGCAGAGCTAGCTTTGGAAGAGGCTACGGACCTGTCGTAAGACAGACTAGTGAATGAATGAATGAATGAATGAATGAATGAATGAATGAATGAATTTTCCAGTGTAACCATGTTGGCAGTGTTTGTGGCGGGAAATTAAAATATGTGAACATAGAGCAATTTTGTGTGTCACTGCTCGCAAAACACGATGTCTTTCTCCCCAAATTGTGAAGCGTGCTCTTGGCAACACTAGTGCTTAAAATTTTTTGTCCACAACTCAGACCCATAAATCACATCTGTTTTTCGACTCAAATAGTATCAGCACCTGCTCAGTAGCCTGCTCCAGCAAATTATAGCAGATGTATCGTATAATATTACAAAGAAATATGCTGCAATTTAGACACAGGTGTTCAGCTTGTTTCTGAACAGAAGTTCAAGAACACAGTTCACGCCGTGTAAGAAGGCTGTCACGACACGCACTAAGTCTGAGAATCATAGTGTAGACAAAAAAAGGAAGAAAGCTCTCCTTAGTCGTTTATATGAAGAGGGCTTCAAGAATTTTCGTGCAGGACTCGAAGTCTAAAAAACAGCCTATTCGTTGTTAGATATCGTAATTTGGAAATACGTAAATTTATTTAGTTATTTATTTACTTATGCATTTACATACTTATATGCTACGTTCGCTGGCAGGGAAAGCCCCTTCCAGTTTTTCACAGCTTCATGAAAATATACACAGTAAATGTAAACATCTTATGGAAAGCTTCGCCGTGTAGTGTTGGAGACACGCACTAATGTTTAGTGGAACGTGCTGCCTACATCTTCTGTTCTCGTACATGTGCCACTGGGGTATCCATCGCTGGCATACGGTTCGTGTAATATTTCGTTACAATTGGTCAAGTGACACACAGCCAGAGACACCGACACACACATACAGCGTGGTTATAATATAAGTGTGTTTTTTTCCTGTTTAGGAGAAACTAAGCTAGAAAGCAAACAGGAATGTAGCAGAATTAAAAGAAATATATAGTTCCATTAAACAATGGAGGGCCTATAGCTGTGAGTGACGTTCCTCTCCGTCTTATAGTTTTACACATCGCAGGGCTTTGTCCAAATTTAAAAGAGCTAGGGACATTGTTAAAAATCATAAGTAGCTATTTTTACGCATTTGAAAATAATTTTCCAGCGAAAGTACTAAACTCTTGTGTATCGTTCTAAATCACACAGACCTAAAACTTAACACTTCTGACGCCAGTTACGTATTATAAACCGTCTGTTCTTTATACAGTGTACACTCGGTTATCCGTATGAGGATTATTCGGTTTGCGGATAATCCGTTCACCATCGTAAGTAGCTAATGACTAAGCGCCGAGTGCTCGAAAAAACCCTCAATGCGAACAAAAATCACTGACTGTTTATGTACACAGTAAATTTCTACTTGTAACCTGTGTATGTGTTATGTGTATAATAAATAAGTTACAGTTTGTTTTTGGTTCGTTGCTCAATAAAGGTAATGTTTTCGCTTATCCATGTTTCTCAGTTATCGTGCAGCTCCCTTCCCACCATTACACCGGATAACTGAGAGTACACTGTGTATAGGTAAGCAATCAGTTTGGAAGATTTAAGTTTTATGATTCAGACAAGGGAGTTCGCTTCTGAGAGACCTAGTCATGGTTTACTTGCAGATGAAAGACTTGTTTTGAGTTGAGTTAAGGCTCCAGAAACCGGGGCAGTGTATGCTTTATTGCCTGCATGACGAGATGTGTGGATGACAGATAAGAATCTTGAAAGAAACCGCCACTGCCAGGAAGGTAGCATGTTGGTGTAGTTTCGTAGTTGAGACGTGCAGCAGTTGAGATGATGGAAGCATTTTAAAAGTTTATCAAACACATAAGGCAGGGAGGCTTAACATGTGCTCCTCTGCCACTACATAAACATGCCACAAAATTCTTTTTTTACGGTTAACGTACAGTCGTGGATAGGAGTAGGATGTGGAACATCAACAGTTCGAACTCTTCAAGTGTACAAATGTGGCAGCTGAAAAGCAGTTTCTGTACTAAAAGTGACTTTCTGCTATCGTGTTCACCGTTTGCACTTCACATAAGAATAAATAATTCCATTATGCCTGCAGTCATTCTGCATGTTAAGTGGGTGCCTGTCACTAGAACCTGCATGGATGCAGGTATCCGCATCAGTATTTTCGCGGCAGATAAAAACTGTATACGTGCGCTGATTTCGAATAAGTTTGCGATTATGGGACTTCGAAAATTTCGAAGATTCATCGGGCGATGACATTTCTTCAGCTGCAGCATGTACGATATCAATGATCGCAGCGGATAACATGTCTAGGGACGGACGTAAGAGGATACACTCTACTGAAGTACTGGGTCTTCTTGTTGATGGTTTCAACAAGAGAAAACCATTTCTCACATCTTACCGATTTAGTCTCTTTCTTTCACGTCGTCCCGGCATCGAGCACTGCTTCTGAGAGACGCGTCTGCACTGCAGTACGTGTGACTGGGGACCGACGCGCGTGTCTACAATGCAGCGCAATTTACAGCATTTATGTTAAAAGTAATCCAACGAAATAGTAATTTGCAGATTAAGTATTTCATTCTACTATTAAAACACTGTTGTTGACTTTGCTGACATATTCTAACTACAATTGTTTATCTTCATTTAATGTGCTTAATACAGCGCTGTCAGTGACAAATGACAGTTGATTAATATCTTCTTAACCTGCAATATATACATAAATTAAATTAAAAATTTTATCCAATATTAATTTATAATATAATATAATATTAAGTTTCAACTTATATTATTTTGGTAGCTTTAAATGAGCGTAATATGAAACTAAATTCCTTAAATTCGGTGTAATATTTTCAATATGTCCGATCTTGTAAAACCTACAAATTTATGCAATGATGGATTTTGTGAATTAAAATTGCATTGAAATTATTCAGTTATAAAAATTTGTCGTTGGTGTGACGTTTATTACATAAACCGTAATTATATCCGGCGATAAGGAATTGGCGGTTGCGGATAGTAGAGTATTTATCCACGCAGCGACCTGCCTGCTACCAGCCATAACAAATACTTACGTCGCGAAAGGAGGAGACGAGGTTGAGCCATGGAGGATGGATGCGAATGTAATGAATAAGCAGTCGCGGACAGCCGACAAGAGGTGGTCTCTCAGGTTGGGGGTTAAAAAAGGGCTGACAACTTCTCCCAATAGTAAATATCCATTTCGTCGTAACAGATCAAGAACTCTTCATGTGTTGTGCATTCGTCAGAGCTGAGAAAAATAACAAATGATGCCAGCAAAAGAACGGCTATTTCTAGACCACATACAAACTAATTATTCATGTAGGATTGTCACTGTGTTTAATGTAGCCACGAATCAAGTTAGGTTTATTAAAATGTGTTTAAATGAAAAATGTCCTAATGTCCAGAAACGTAAACATTTTATGGTATATTTATACTTCAGAACGGTCTGAAACGTGGAGATGGTTGATATTAAGAAAAACACACAAACTTTATTAGACGCTAGGAAGCATACTGGCCTAGAAATACTTGCTGAGAAAAGTAAGTGTATTTTTTGTGTCGTCAAAAGAATCCACTACGAAATCTCAACACAAAGATAGCTAATTGATCCTTTAACCTTGAAACTGAGTTAAAATATCTCTGAACAACGCTAACAAATTAAAATTTTATGCATGAAGAAATTAAGAGCAGATTAAACTCAGGGAATGCTTGCTACCATTCGGTGCAGATTCTTTTGTCTTCCTTTTTTAAATCTAGAAACAGGGAGAGTAAGGTATACAGAACTGCAATTTTTGCATGTTGTCTTATGTTGGCATGAAATTTCGTCTCTTGCGTAAAGAGAAAAACATAGGCTGTTCGAGAAGATGATGCTGCGGAAGAAGTTTCTACCTAAGACAGAGGATGTAACAAGAGACTGGAAAACACTGCGTGATGAGGAATTTAGTAATTTGTACCCCTCACCAAATATTAGTCTATTTTTGTGATAAAACCCAGGCGTATGAGATGGGCGGAGCGTGGGGCACGTGTGTGGTAGAAGAGAAATTCATGCATGGTTGTGGTGGGAAGGCCTGAAGCAAATATGAAAATTGGAAGACCTAGGCAAAGTCTGGAGTGTAATATTGAATTGGATCTTGAAGAAATACAATTTGACGGTGTGGGCTGGATTCATCTGGCTCAGGATGTGGGCAATTGGCAAGCTGTTTGAATACGATTATAAAGCCCCGTATTCTATAAAATGTGGAGAATTTCTTGAATAGAAGAGAAAATGTTACCCTGTAGACAGAAGGCTGCTCCATTAAGTTATTAATCAGTTAATAGTACAGCATCACACTTCAAACATTTGGCACATCTCAGACTTTGATTATTTTTACAATAACACTTTTCGTTAAAAGTGTATTACAGGCCTGTGTCTTTAAACCCATGAAAGTATTAGCGAGCATTGAAAGTACCTGAGGTGGTTTATTTTGGTATAGTTATTTTTTGGCCACACCGTGACGTTTTTAACCACAGCAAACCCTTACTTGGGTTCTTTCCTCTAGACCTGCTTGTTATCTTCTGGTTTCTTCTTTGCTACAAATCTTCTTACGAAAGCCTTTGAAGATTCACTACGAAGTGACCTCCATTTAAGTATTACTTTAGCCACTGGGCGAAGCAAAAAGGCAGACAGGAGAGCTAGGACCCTACAGAGTGTTTAACAATAAAGACTGCACGGCGAATATAAAAACTGTATCAGGTTTTAAGTTTCTTGTGACGACTTTCTTTCACTTCCAGTGATTTAAAATTCAAATCTGGGTTATACTCGCTAATGTTTAAGAGCATCGATAGTAGGTTTCATTTCAGGAAGTGGGGGTGAGCAGTGTCGTAAGAAAAAATTAAGTTTTCAAGACGGAGGTGAAATTGTCCTTATGCTTAATTAAACACTCTGTTTTAAGTACGTATGGGGATATGGAGTTAAAATTCCGCACATTCATAGTTTTGACGCTGGACAGAAATGAATGTTTATCTTCACACACGACTTCTTTTCCCCTGGGAAAGCCTTCCTGTGTCCTGTAGGGTGGTAGGTTCGATTGGGACCTAAAGTTAGTCTGGAAACTTGTGAGAAGTCGTACCGTGCTTGAAATCTAACCCCGATTAATCGGTCATTCTTTAGCCTAGTCACTATGCTAACTTAGCTATATCAGCTCTTAACACTATATATTAAGATGCATTTACAAATGAAACATGCCATTCATTTTGGTCCCTAGGATACCAGTTTCATTAATGACCTGAAATGTAGCTCTTCTTTTTATACATCGATACATATAGAGTGAGAAGGGGGCTGAAACAGCAAACGTTGCGTATGGAAGCTGCCGTGGCTGTAAGCAATTTTATTAGGCTGAGGTCACTGCCGGACCAGGCACGCTTTGGATATTCTGTTTTGTCTCCAGAGATTAGTAGCAGGGTATACAACACGGACAGTAAAATAAATTATGATACTGGGTAACACTAGAAATATTTGTCTTGAAGATAAAATGATTGTCTGTAGAATACAGCGGAATTCACAACTAAACGGGATGACAGATGGTAGAATTTTTGATCACGAAAAAGAAGAACTCTTCTTAGGATGCAAAAGAGGTGCTCCTAGCAAATACACAGGGACAGAACAGTCTGAGATATAGCCAAATACACGTTTCTATTGCACATCCAGCCAAAGAAACTGGACGTAACTCAATTTCTGTACATCCGGTTGGAACTGTTCCGAGTATTGTAAAAATAGTTTTGCCACAAGGAACTGAATATCCAAGACCTTTAGAAGACCCATTTCCTAAGCCACCCATTCGCAAGGACCATGCAATTATTTGCTGTAAACCCCATAAATGAATGAAAAGTATCTTAGCTTTCACATAGCAACGAGGAAAATGGCCTGTAAAAAATACCATTCATTCCTCAGGTTAACTAAAGGGCGTTCAACAGTTGCCAACACCGTACTCTACCGTAAATATCATCTGTTTCGTCAGCTGTCTAATACACGGAAGTGAAATCAGTGGTAAATAATAAAGGTGTGTAAGATAAGAAACAGGTATAGCTAGTTATTCTCTGTCGAACTCTATACAGGCCACAGAAAAAAAATGGGTTCCATGTGTTTGTTAAAATTTAGCCTCCGTAATTCGTTTCTGACATCGTTCAATGCCAACTAAATTAATTTCCCACAGGACAGGCATGCGCCTCTCTCACATTCCAGACGAATCCATTTCGACTATGGTTAGAGGTTTTGACAAGCTACATATATATATAATATATATATATATATACAGAGAGAGAAAGAGACAGAGAGAGAGAGGGGGTGAGGCATTGCTTGAATATTAAATTCGTAACTCGAAAACACTGATCTTTCTTTGCTGTTTTTATTCTAACAATTTTATCGCAATATCAAACAAAAATATCAACATGCACTTTTAATTCGAAGGCATGGGACACTTGCGATTTTACCTGCTGTTATGGAGTGAGCATGGGTGTTTTTTCTGTCAAGGAGTTTGTGCTGGTACACTGTCCTTCTGTCAAGGAGTGGGTACGTGCATATTTTCTTCTGTCAAGGAGTTTGTACCGGTACACTGTCCTTCTGTCAAGGAGTGGGTACGTGCATATTTTCTTCTGTCAAGGAATGAGCTTCTGCACACTCCATTCGGTCAAGGAGTGAATATCGGCACCTCTTTTTTTTTTGTAGAGAATCCACTACACAGGCCATTTGAAGGTATACTATGTTGCATCAAAACAGTCGTCAGTTACTCCAGATGAGTGTGTCGTTGATGGAGCGGCTGTACAAACATTGTGTTATGTTATATCACGTACGTTACCTCTGAGCTGCCTTGTTTGGTCAGTTATGATTTGTGAGATCTGTGATAAGAGTAATTTGGAGAGGTGAACATCGTCTTCCATTTCATCACGTTGTGTCAACTGCGGAGGTTACTTAACATCAAATAAGAGACATGATTTTTTATGAATCTCAGACTTAGAAGGACGAAAGAGGAAATGATTTGGTGTGTTTGGCAGTATCAAGTTGGTACTACCTGAAGTAAATAACTAACTCTGAGGATCAGAGTTCTTATTAGGAACTCATAGTTTCACAGCTAGTCAAGAAATTTCCCGCTTTTTGTGGAACTTTGAAGGTTCATTTTCATATTTACAACAGCCAGTCGCTTATCCCTATCCTCAGCCAGATCAATCCAACCCACGCCTTCACCATCTATTTCTTTTAACCATCAACTTTAATATTATCCGCTTACCTAGGCCCAGGTTTTCCAAGTAGTGCTTTTCCCATCCTATCTTCAAAGCTCACTTTACTGTTATCCTCCCATGTAAGTCTAGGCCTTACAAAATGGTCTTTTTCTTTTCTCCGTGCTTGCCATATGCTTGGCCCATCGCATCGTTCTTGATTTGATTAACCTTTTAAAGCCTAGCGATAACTTTACATAAGACCAGGTTTAACATTGAAAAATTCTACGTGGTGCCTACATTGCGTTTATGTGTTTTGTATGGATCTCAGAATAAACAGCAACTTTTGCCTTATAAAATGTTAAGAGACTGGTTTTTATAACCGAAGTGGAGAGTGTTCACAGCGCGGTATGCACTGAGTCCTTGTATAAAACAGACACGCTTCCTTTTTAATGGGTTAATCTATCAGTATTTGATAAGGATGCAAGTAAAGCAGTTCATTACACAGTTTTCTTCAATCTGATAGTTCCTCCGTTTTGGGCCCAATTAGCAGTATATTCTCTAACGCCCTCAACTGACGTTGGTCCTGAACAAAAGAAAACCAGATATCACACTCATAAAACGCAAAGCGCAAGATTAGATTATAGTGCTGTACATTTTATTCGCTGGGTTTTTAGGTAGCAAACAGGAGGAAAAGACTGTAGTGTTATCTGAAGATGAAGGACAAGTGTGTGGAATTTATCAGCAGATTCAGTACATCAGACGAATTCGAACTAAATATATCTGATGCTGTAGAATGTGGAAGGCAGTTACCCGGCCATAAAATGAACTGCAGGTTCTGACGTGGTTCTGTAGGTGACCTGTGGGCGTTTGCTAATAGGCTACCTGTACTCTACGAATGTCAAGGGGATTTGAGGGAAGCGACGTCTTCCAATAATACGACCTGGCCACTGCAGAGCTCCTGTCTTTCCTTCAGTGTTCTCCCGCGCCAGGCCTTTCTATTTTTGACATACTTCTCAAATAATAACTAATAGACTTTTAACTTGAGACAAGAGTGAATTACATCGTGTTGGTGTTGATCCTTCAGAGAAAGTGTTCATAACTCGGTTTCATTTGCAACCCAAATGACAGACAAGGCCATGTGGTTTCAGAAATGATAAACCAACTAATGCACAATTTTGTACTACTTTGTTATGTTTTATTCACTATTTTCCTTCTTTTTGTTTTTTTTTTTGGATCTGATTCTGTAGCTTGTTATCTATGTGCTTTTGAATTTGGGGTCACAATTCCTGCCAGTCATTTGCACATGCAAGATGGAGAGGTTAAAGTTTTCATTTAGTCTTTGTTTCTTCTTATATAGTTATTTTATTTCTTGGGAGATTCTAATTTTGGTTGCCGCCTGTAATGTATGGCGACTTTGTTTGTCTGAGCCATCTATTTTTATGCGAATATAGTTTGGAGTAGCACTGTACGTTTTTCACATTTTATTGAACCAGATGGAAGAATTGGTTTTATACAATTTTTCTTTGATGTTTCTGTATCGGTGTACATTGCATGCCTGTTGGACATTAACAATTTTTATACTGTTCATCTCCGTGCAATAAATCAATTTCAGAAACGAGAACCAACTAAATGCACTATTTTTTACAACTTTGTTATGTTTTATTCACTAAAATAGTGAATAAAGCAGAACAAAGTAGTACAAAATTGTGCATTTAGTTGGTTCTCGTTTCTGAAATTGATTTAATGCACGGAGATGAACGGTATAAAGGCAGTGCGCTGTTAAACTGCAGTGCATTGGGCTTCATTCAGAGGTGCGAGAGTTAGCGGTTCGCCAGTTCCCGAAACGCTCTCTCTTATTGGGAAAATTAGGTAAATATGAGCGTGATAAAATGTCAAGTCTCCCTTTGAGACCTATGGGGAGCTGAGGTAGACTTCCGCGCATGCCTAACATTGCCTGTGCATGGAGGTGAGTTGTCAGTCACACGGCCCTTCTGGTTCACTTCGGAAGAAATGGCCTGCACTACCCTCGGCTAGGATGCTTCAAGGAAGCAAGTCATAGTTTTGCTCTTTTCTTTTTAGAAAATAACGACATTAAATAACACGAATACTTTCTAAGTCATTAATAATACAAGCGCTGCTGCTCAAACATCTTGTTGCACATATATAGAAGTAAAACGGGGGAATAAATCTAGCAGAGGTGATGGAATTTTTAAACTTACTCTCAGCCGAAGCCTCACACATGAAAGCGTTTTTCAAATTAATGCTACCATTGTATCAACAAGATACGCGGCTTAGTAAGTTTAACCCTTTAAAGACGAAGCGTATCTGTTTTATATAAGGACTCAGTGCGTACCGCGCTGTAAACACTCTCCACTTCGGTTATAAAAACCAATCTCTTAAAGTTTTATACGGCAAAAGTCGCTGTTTGTTCTGAGATCCGTACAAAACACGTAAACGCAATGTGGGCACCACGTAGAATTTTTTAATGTTAAACCTGTTGGTATGTAAAGTTACCGCTAGGTTTTGAAAGATTAAAGTTGTCTGACACGCTGTAGGACAATATCCAGTTCTAATAACGAATCAGACCGTCAGATCGGGCCAGCAAGGCATTATCTAATGTCATAAATATTGCTTTGAAATTTTAAAGTAAATTAGGAAAAGTCCACTCTCTTCCCGAGGACATTAAGAGTACATGCATTTTACTTCTAAATGGGTATGATTTAAAGGGTTTTATTTAGGTGTATATTGTCAGTGATTCTTACTTACCGTAAGTGCAAATGAGACATTTGTAATGTTCCGTCTGTGGAAAGTAGCGTGTCAAATACAACACACAAATCTCGCATTTGTACATCTGGTGGTAGATTGTCATGCGGTTTGTTTTGGCGTGAAGCCACGGAGCTGCTTTACAAGAGCAGTTTGGTGTTGGTGGGTTGGGAGAAATGTCTTTTCGTAACAAATTTGAATATACTCAGACCTAAAAAATGCGTAGTTTTAAATCGAACATTCATTGAATAAAAGCAAAGCGTCCAGCGTTGTGAATCTGAGTAAGATTTTATTGTGTGAAGGAAATTTGCAGAAAAATTTTAATGAACATTTTTAGAAATTGACTTCCAAAGACGTTGCAAGTGCTACCACCACATCTTTCAGAAATAACATTTTATTGGACATTGTACACGGTTTTGAAAGGGCAAGAATTTTGGACCTAAGACCCAAAAATTCTTGTATTTCTTTTTTCAAGGATAGACTCGAGTGTCCCAATTTCCTCTGAAATGTCACTGACGAATATATCGTTTGCACAGTCGAAAAGCATCATCAGTGTATGAATTTTGTGGATCTTTATTGTTCAGATTTCTGTAATACACGAAACACTTTTATGTAGCCCTCAGATACATACGGTTTTATTTTTAAAACTTTAACAAAGCTGTTCCTCTGCATAGAAACATTAGACTGAATGAGGTAGAAGAAATATTTTTCAGTTTGAAAGTATAATTTCATCGAATGTGCGTTATTTACGAAAGGACACTTAATGAAGCGATTATAAGACATTCCTTTAAACTTCCCGTAGTGAAGAAGAATCTGAAGAAAATGTTATCTTTTTTGTTCGTAAGCTCAGTGGTTACTTTATGTACGAATTGTTTCAGCATAAACAATTATGCTTTTACCCCACAGAATATTTTTGTAAGTTTCTGTGTTCTGTCCATCCTTTCTTCGTAAATTACATGACAGGAAACGACGCGAGCATGCTATCTTTACACAGTTGTTGTCACGTTTACACCCTCTTACGTACGTACTATTTTACGAAACAAAGAGGTTTCTGCCAGTAGAACCCAAAGATTCATAATTACTTATAGAAAGCCCCCGCTGGAAAGAAAGAGTTTTATTCCTCTCCAGTTTTCACGACTCTTTTACCGAAGACCTCTATTAACGGTACTCTCCCATCAACTCTTTAATTTAAGTTACGTGTCTGTCCCGTCGTAACGCCATTTATTTACTTGTTTTAACAATTTCCATAACCCTGTTAACAAAAATATACGACCTTTTATTACAAAAATGAAGCACAAGCCACATAATCCAGCAGTTTTAAACCGGGAGTATGTAAACTTTTATACGCGGTGCCGTGAAATCGCAGTTTATACTTTGACAAACACAGGTCTAATAGACTTGAAAAACTGTTGACAACTTTATCTTGTGCACTTGTTTTTCACTTGGAATAAATTAAGTTTGTTCAACTCGAAACAGTCTCTTGTCATATTTAAAATGCACCATATCTTGTTGATAAAGAAGAATTAAATGGCTGCTGAAAATGGATAGTTGATATATGAGTTTGAGAAAAAGGCATTCGGCTGCTGGAAAGGAGGCAGAAACGCCGGCTTAAATGAAAAGGCATGATTCGTAGAACCTAATTTTCAGTTGTGTTTAGCATGGGAAAATGGATTAATGAAGGGTGTTTAAGTACGTGCGTGCATGCTTATGTGGGTTATTTTCTCGTTCGATGCTATAGGAAGCAGATTGCTTAGAGTAAATAACACGTAAGATCTTTCAGCAGCGTAACCATTTAAGTTAGACACGCTCTTTAGCTGCCTAAAATGAAATATGGCTTACGCAAAGTTACTGAATAGATCTGGGAGAGCTTGTATACTGATTGGAGAAACATAAGTGCGGATCTAGAACACAAACTCACGTGAAATTACGTTTTTACTCGAGCGTGTCGGTAAAAGCGTATTCAGGTTTAGAAATGTGTTTATTCGTTCAATCTATAAATTTCATGCCTCAGTCGATAAAATAAAAAAGAATTTTAAAATTCTCCTATTGTTGGTATATCGCAGATAATTGTAGCAAACGTTACGCCACCGCGGTGTGTTTATTACCATAATTGCGTGGTCATTAGCATCAGCACACATTTTTTATATACGACATTTGGTTCTAAACTTACAGGTGAAGTCACTCTATGTGTGTTTGTGTGTGCATACCCACGCGCCATCCCCTCTTGTTATCCTTGTAGAGCGAAACGAATTGTACGTGGCATATTACGATATGTGACCGTCGTATCAGTGATATACCGCTGAGATATTCTCAGTACGTCATGATTATTTCCCTCTACCCCCTGTGCATTCCTACACGTACAAACAACTTGTTTAGCTGATTCGTTGTGAAAGCGGGATCAAACATTGCATCATAATAAAAAAATTAGAAGAAAACTGTGAACCAGCTGCCTACCTGCTTTTAAAGGCTGCAGAGTTTCGTCTGCAAATTATGTTCAGAATATTATTAAAGAGGGGTTGCTTGTGGCTAACAGACGACAAGGGTGATATTCCATCCTGGGACTTCTACGCGTTAAGTCTGATAATGCTACAAATGAATACAATCAATATTTTAGCAGGAAATTATTAAATGATTTTCTATTTCACGCAAGTGAAGGTGGGTCTTGTGAACTGCCACATCACGACACACGGGCCTATTAAAATGTAATCATGCGTATTTACATCTGTAACTGGCATACCCGGCTTAAAGCGATAGAACTAAAGAGACAGAAGGTGATACGCAGTCATTGAGGACGACTCAATTTTGACAGAGTTTAATATGTCTAATTTTGTAGGTAATAATTATTCTACTCCTCGGAAAAACACCAGAAAAAGTGATTAATTTGAAAGTTCTACATACAAGTATAAGCTTACAGCAACCCATCAGGTAGTCTTAAAACACGTCTAAGCGAATTGACGCAATTATCACTTCATTATTATTTTGTGTTTTCTAACATTTATCTCTTAAGAAATGCATTATCTTTTCATTTCTCAAATATCATAAAGAATTAAAAGTAAGTGTAACATCACGCTATATGGCGTTTATACTTATTTTCTTAAAATCAATAATTCGATTAATTTACTGTTCTATAAATAAGTAGGCAATTAAATAAATAATTATATAAATATAATTATAATTTATTATTATAATAAATGTTATTTTATATTTTAATTATATAATATTGATAATTTATTATAATTATATAATTATGTTATTATAACAATTATATTATAATAATTTTGTTATTATAATAATTATAACTTATAATAATATTATAATAAATTTTAATAAATAATTAAATAATTATAGACATGTATGTAGGTCAGATGTGCCACACGCATTTTTGTGTTCGTGACATTAGATCATATAACACGTCAAGTTAATTCAACGTGTTTCTGACAATGTTACAATACAAGCGTCTGTTACTGTGGATATTGTGTACTGTCTTCAGTTTTTTTTTAACTTGTGGATTCAGAAACGGAACCTCTTTTCAGGTGTAAAGGGAGAGGAGTCAGTTGCAAATATCTATCTCGAAGAAAACAAATCGATCTTCCGATACGTTGTATTTGATAAACGTTGAAAGTCTATAAACATTGTCCAAAACAGTAGTCATGTTTAATGTAACATGTTTCTTTACGAAGAACCCATAACAGTCTAAAAATGACCTGTAAAATTGACACAGGTCGTTGTAAGCGAAGTTCCTTTCCTTCTGCTTTATGCAGTACAATGAACTGTACAGTACTTTGTTGTCTACATTAAGCAGCAACTCAACTTGGCGAGTCCGGTAATTTTGACGATGACGTATGGATCGTGTGAGAAGTTACATTCTGTTTCTCTGAGATTACGCACTCTGAAGGTCGATGCACAGTCAAATAAGGAAAGAAAACAAGATGTGGACGGGGTTTATCTTCCGTCTCGCATCAAACATAACAAATACATGAAAGGAGTATTAACTTTTGCGATTGTTCATGTCGATGTACCCACGGGATGTATATTTAAATGTATGCACCTGTTAATACAAAGCATCGGGAAACAGTATAGCTTAAAGAATTGTTTTCCAGATATTTTGAGATATACGCGTAAATGACGTAGTGGGGATGCTGTCAGTTGCGCGCGAGCAAGCAGATAAAGTAATTAATTGTACTTAACGTAGCACACGTGTTGCGGGTTATTTTCGGATGATCCTAGTGCTGTCGGTATTGATATGCGTTTAAAGTGCAAGATGCGGTTCCGCTTACTGACATGTTACCTCGCTTGCTGGCATCTGGATTTGTCGAAGAATTGGGTAATCCTGACAAAATTCTTTACGCTCGTCAACGAATTATCCGGAAGTCGAGTCTCCTTTCACCAAAATCTTCCAAGTGAGACTAAATTAATTGTACAATATGGTCTGATATTTATGTACTGTGAGGTTTCTATACTGACGACAATTAGTAAGAAACCTTTAGACAATTTGATAGCAAAGTTTAGCTCGTAAAATTAAGCTTGAAGGAGGAGGCTTAATGCGAGTTTTACAAACTAATGTCATTCTTCCCCCCCCCCTCACCCCATGGCGCAAAAGCCCCTAGTGGCCCACGGCCTCCTTTTTATGGAGGTTTCACAGTCACACTCAGACACGCCACACTCCGTAGGACTTCTCCGGGCGAGTGATCGGCCCTTTGCAGAGACCCCTACGTGAAACACACAACACTCACAAGAGACAAACATCCACACTGTAATGTCGTGTGACGGTAACAAGGACTGAATGTAGGCTCTAGTGAAAAAGTATTTAACGGCAATGAGAGGACAAAATTTAAATAGATCCTTTGGCAATAGTGCGAAAGCAGGCGGACTGGATTTATTTGTATCAGGAAAGAGGCCAGTGGCAGACTTTGTGTATACTGTAATGAACGATCGGTTTCCACAAAACTTGGAATTTCTTGAATATCCGAGCAAGAAATTAACGTTTCAATGAATCTGTAATGCAAAGTTAGTTGCGTTAGATGACAAATACCAGCACTTTGCAAACAGCAATCTCGTTCGAACGACGTGTAAACTAAAACTGTATAAAAATCTGTTGAAACAAGTGAAATTTACAGGTAGTCCATTGTGCAAGAACAAGAAGCCAATAAGACGTCAAAAATAATTTTCAGGTGCGCCAAACTAAAATGAAATTGTATCTGCAGCACTGGTGTACGAGGGTGTTGCGGATAGATGCTGATGCTGTTGATCATAGTGCATCTGGCAACATGGCGGGGATGTACTGAGGCGTTACAGTATTTTGTAGTTACGTAAGAGGTTAGCCACCTGCTGGTGACTGACCGAGCGTCCAGTCAACTCATCCGCTGACATCACACCTGTCATATTCATGTCACTGTCGCCATCCGTTTGTTGTGGTGTTATGAATGGGACTAAGTGGGAGGAACTAAGTCATCTACAAATGAGACAGCTTGTGTCCGGATCGAACATATGCTTGATGCTACACGTTTCGGTTTTTCCTGGCACCTGATCAATCACTTAAAGGACAAAACAGTGACAAAAACGTTGGTTGGTTATTACGCCACGTCAAATGCCCTGTGTTTAATGTCGATTAACGGATGCTTGTTTATCGATTTGTTTTTAATGATGCTGTGCCAATTACGGAAGTTACATTGCGTCAAAAAGAAATAGCAAGATGCCTGAATTGGAAGAGAGTAGCAAGAAGTGGACACCGACCTTTCAGTTTTACTCTCCCTGCATTTGCATGTAAGCGTAGAGGAGAACAATTAATTTATTATGCCCAGTCTCAAGACGTGGCTAGTTTTTTTTTTCATTCTGATAAAAAAATGAAAGTACTCGTGTGTAAGCTTATAGCTCAGTTAGTCATGTGACTGGCTGAATATTTCTGAGCTCAGGTTTAAACCTACGGCCGCGTTTGTGGCTGCATGGAGCCGCGGGGTTCGGGTGGGGTAGGCGAAAAGTGCCTGTATTTTAGATTTTGTTTCATATATGTAAAAATTTAAAATAAGTAAAGTTGACTTTAGAACAGGCCATGCAGGCCCAGAGAAGGAGTAGAGGTATAGCTCCACTCTTTCTTTAACCTCTGCACTAGATGGGAGTGGGTAGTCAACACCACGCCCCGGCCTCTTTACCCACGTGAAAGAGACCCGGTGCCCATCATACAGGAGACTGGATGGGCCCCACGGTCGGTCTGGACGAGCACGGAAAACCTCATCTCTATTGGGATTCGATGCCCGAAACGCCTAGCCCGTAACGAGTCGCTATACCGACCCCGCTAACCCGGCCCACTTTCAAATGTGTTTGCTATGTAAATTATTACATTGCTGTATCAGCATTGTCAGTTCCGCACTACGCGTTAAGTAAAGTCTCTAAATTTATTTTCACATTGGGCCCAGAACTGTCATAAAATGGTCCTAATCGCTGTGATTCTATTTTCGGCAGAGACAGGCATGTTTCTCTTTGCTATGACAACCAGGCAGATGCAGAAGCCAACCGAGCCTTCTGTCCGACTGGTCTGTTTTCTCTGTTCTATAGCGCTTCTTTGTCTATCTAGTGTTAATCTATTCTGTATTACTTGGCAATTTGTATCAAATGTTGAGGTTATGTAGCACCGAAATATTAACAATAAAATGATTATGAAAGGAGGCCTGTGTGGGGCGAAATGTGAGGTTAGCATTACACCCTGCTGTGGCTTCAACAACCTCAGTAAGCCAAAAATACTTTCAGTTAGGTTTGTCGCCCTTTGTAATTGAACATAACGCATTAACTTGGAGCCAGATGACTCGTCGAGGTTTTAGAGCCTGTAACTGATGACCTAATTCACTTATAATTACTTATATAAGGAGAAGTAATTGAGCAGTATTACATGGTTCTGCACGTACAGCTTTATTAAAGAGACGTTATTACGTGTGCTGTTAATCAAAGCTCATAGAGTCGAACTCGGTTATAACGTCTACTGAATACTCTGTGTCATTTAAACGGGTGTTGTTATAACCGAGTAGTGTAACATTACTGTTAACAGTGAGGAATTAATTAGTACCACAGAATATCTGACGCTATAGACAAGATGTCGTACAGACCGTTGTGTTTATAACTGGGTTCACCTGGTGATAGGTTGTCATGCCTCTGCAGGTATATTTATATTAAAAGCTTACACGTAGTTATGTTTAAGAATCTGTGGGTAATGTATGTCTTAATATAAAATAATGAATAATGTGTCAGAAGCAAGGCGTTGGAAGGGTCTGAATCTAATTTATATACGTCCTATAAACATGTAATTAAAACTGCCTTAATATGATGAAACATTTCGGATATATTTTCGAATTTCTCCATTCCAAATAAGCAGGTTAAATACAGTCAACCTCCGATATAGCACCACTGTTTGTTCAGTCCGGTTTGTGGCATTATGTCGTGGGGGGGGCGACATGTCTCGAGTGAAGGTAAATCGAATTGCTTAAAAAAAAAAGAAGCAAGGTAAGTTGTTTATGTCCCGCCATGAAGGCATATAGGAAGAGCAGACGTAGGCCTTTAGGTGTTGTAACTTTTCAAAATCGTAAGATTTACTTAAAGCCGATCTCGGTGGCCGCGCGGTTTAAGGCGTGGATTTGCGCCCACTCGTTTACTGAGATTGAGGGTTCGAATCCAACCGAGGCATGGATGTCTGTGTCTTCTGAGAGTTGTGTGTTGTGAAATAGAGATCTCTGCGACGGGCTGATCGCTCGTTCAGAGGAGTCCTACCGAGTGTGTGTGTGTGTGTGTGTGTGTGTGTGTGTGTGTTTGTGTCACTGAGTGTGATCAGGTGCGACAATAACACTCTACACCTAAAACGAGCAGGTACAGGAAGCTAAAGAAAGAAAGAGAGAAAGAAAGAAAGAAAGAAAGAAAGAAAGAAAGAAAGAGAGAGAGAGAAAGAAAGAAAGAAAGAAAGATTTATTTAAAATTATATAAATGCTAATTAAAAAATACGAACGGGTTAGAAGAACAGTTATTAAACCCGTGGTACACAGTGCTGTACTTGCAAATTATCTTTACTGTTTCCTTCATAACCTTATTTGTTTCAATACACTTTTTAGTATTTAACTGCCCTGTCACAAATGATAAAGCTTTCCTCCGTGTTTCGTGTTTTCCACTTTTCGTCTTTATATGTTACCACTTTCTATATTTTCCCACTTATTATTTTCATTGAGCATATCACCAACACACCTTTGACTGGTTGTTTTGTCGCAAAGTAAGGAAAAATGTTTGGTTATGTTCTGCTTAGAAGCTGCAGTAAGTTGGTCGCTATGAATATAGCAACCTTTTGTTTTACGAACATGTAATACTGCCCTTTTTCTCTTACTTCACCAGTCAAATACAGAGTTAGGATAATTCAAAATTGCACTTGAATATTATCTTCGTCTGATGATGACTTAACAGCTACATTATTGTCCTATACGAATTTAAAAATCTTAAAATGAAAAGTAGTCCATGACAAGGTATGAGCTACGTCAGGGGTCTTCAACTCGCGGCCCTCCGAATGTTTTTGTGCGGCCCCCAACAAATTCTGAATATTTGTGTAAAAAGTGTAATTCAAATAAACAGATGTTAAATAAAATTCACTCTGAAATATTTTAACATTTATACTAAAATTTGAAATTTTCTTTTTGTTTTTTATGTGTGAAATCTCGGTTAATGTCGTAGTAAATACTGCAAGACTATAGTAGGAAATGTTTGCAGGGTAGGGGGAGTAAGTAAATAATAATAAAATTAAATAATAAACCATAAATAAGTAAAATAACAAAACTGTCCTATGTTTATGTAGGGAAATATTAGTGTTCATGTCCTGCAATAATATGCAAATTTTACTTTGTACGATGTGAATGCGGCCCGCTATTCTTTCTCCCATTAAACTGTGGCCGTTTAGCAAGTAAAGACTGAAGACCCCTGATCTACATAATGAGGACCCTGCTTTCTATATAATGACGGTTCTTATGTACCCAAATTAATATTTCTTTGCTTTGGTGCAGACAATTCTGTGTGTGCATCTGCTTTCTTGTGTGTATCTTGTCACACAGAACAGTGTAGCGTGGACAGAAGTCAGATATCCGGTATGTCTAAGGCTGTTGAGGATCGTGCGTATACAGTGAATGTTATCGTTTTGCTTGTCATGGAGCCGTATTTCAATTATCATGTACCCTTTTCGTTGTTCCACACCATAAAACGTGCATACTGAATTATTAGAATGTAATCGGCACTTATTTTTATAATAGCCCCTGCACTATACACATGTTCTCGGACGTTTTAAACTGGGTTTTAAAGGCTTCAAACAATAACGATATCCAGACATTAAACGGATGACTGCCAATAATCTGTGTATGTTGGAGGTCAGATTAGATAAGTGAACAGAAACTTTTTTCTGCTACCTGTATAAGTTTAGCGCCGTAGATATTGTGATAATCATTAACCTCTTCCACAATACGATTTTTGTTGAGTAGGTTATTGGCTGAAAGGTCGCGATGTGATTTATAACACGGGCAGAGATTTCTTTCTTTTCGCCATTGTCTTCAGGCAGGAGGTGGGGGCTATTTTTCATAAGATAAACTGACCATTCATCTTTATCTAGCGCCAAGTTAAGAATGCACGAATCTACACTTGTATTCCCCTGTACGACTTGATGGCTTGTGGCGCGGTGCTTAATCAAACACACGGACAAATCTATGTCCTGCGTGTAATGTTACCATAGCCTGGTTGTTCGGAAGTGCCCATGGATTCTTCCGTGAACTTATATTCCTGATATTCTCTGAAAGTGTTTTGTCGATGTTTTATGCTGGGAAAATAATAAAGAGCATGACTGTAACATAACAGGGAACTGAAAGAACCAGCGGGCTCGGCCACTCTGCTTCAAGCTATAAGTTTAGTTTTATGTTAATTTCAATAATTTACTCTATTATTTTTATCCTTAAAAATCCAAAATAAATATCAGCAAACTTTATTGAAATGATATTGGATACATTCTGTTGACACAGTTCCTTGTCATGCAAAAATGACGGAGTTTGTGCGAGGCACATTCTGTGGGCCAGCGGCCGTACATATTTTACTTTCTAGACTAATTCGGCATCATTTTCAAATATTTTACAGCCTGACATAGAATTTATGGACTTTGAAGGAGGTTTTGATCTCATTCGCAAGTTCGGAAAGAGCCGCAGCCCATTTGTTCATTTTCAAGGCACAGCCACTTCAAAGTTACCAGGAATCAGGAATGAAACTGGACCAAAAATGAAGTAATTCAGGTTTCATTGACTTAAAATCTCTGATTTTTAGATAATATAATTTCTGTTGGTATTTAAACAAGTATTATATTTTACCCTTTTCTGAAGGTAAGTAATTCTTTCGTAACTATTAGCTGATTACCGGAAGAGAGACAACTTTTCATTTGATGTTCCAAGTTTATTCGGTGCGTTAAACACATATTTTACTGCACTTTGAGTGTACTGCTTCCATCCATTGGTTGTAACTTATCGCCCTTGCGAGTTTTGAGGTTCTCAACGCAGTGACCGATGTTTGTCGCCGTATTGTCAGTAAGTAGCTACCAGACTATACGGAAGGTAGTGGTCGCCGTTGTTCCATTATTTTTTGTTTATGAGTCCGTATTTCTTTTTTAGGAACTGTGTGTATCTCTTATGCTCTTATTTCTTGATTGAGATTGTGTTGAAATTTGTGACAGAGTTTTATTTTGCGTAAATTTTTAATTTCCCCTGTTAAGTCCTTTCGTATTTTACACCACTTTCCTAACCATAGAGACGTACAGAAGTGGCCATAACTTCGTAAAAATAATTTTACATCCTTTCCCGTTTCAGATATCAGTGTTCTATTAAAACGTGTTGATACACATACGCTATTATTGCGATGTTTGTTTCTTTGCTTAATGGTCCTTTCCGTAGCTGGTATCATAGAACGGTACGAATTTGAGATTATTTTCATTGTTGTGGGAATTTTTGTTGATTAGGAAGACAGACAAAAAAGGTCGCAATAAAAATATCTTAAACTGGTGACAAGGCAAAAGGAAAAGTGACACCACATGGGATGAATGGGTTGTGTGGATGTGTGCAAGCGAAGGGACTTTCCTTGTTAGAGTCACATTGAGCATATTAAACGTTGACCCTACTGTTAACCCCGGTTAAGTCTCTTCCTTCGACTTCTCACTCATCGTCATAAGTGCGCTACTAGCTGGTGCTCCGAAATGTTGAAAACAAGAGCGACTTTGAGGCGTGTGTCAGATGACTGCTTCATCAAGAAGGACATCGCTGTGCACTCTACATGTTCTTGAGGAATGAAAATTTTCCCTTTATAAGGGATTGTCAATCTCTATTGTGCTTCCGTTTTCCGCGCTTATGAATCCTGCTTTGTACAAATTTTATAGGACTGCTTGGGTCCGTCGGTCAGTTGCAAGGCTTTTTTATACAGCGGACGACATGTGTGCATATATCCATGCCTCTGTGGGGATTGGAATCCACAGCCCCAGTGTTCGAGTGGTAGAATGTACACACTGTTCTGCCAGATTGAGGAATTTTTTGATATTAAGGCATGTGGTACATACATTAACCTCTGTGCACGATACCTTACACAGCGTGGCCATGTGATCAGCCCTTACGTGAGCCTAGAATTCTTATTTTATGCAGGCACTAATATAGTTACACAAACCAGTATTTTATTTTTGTTAGGTTAATAAATTTGATGTTCAGGGGGCTTATTAAAGCATAAAGGATACCAGGTGATAATAACGCTCTGTTTCGTTTAGTCTACGTAATCAAAACTCTCCTTTTTGGAGGGGATTTCAAATAAGCTTGCCTGACTGATCTGATTAACATGTAGTTTCGTAAGGAAGCGCACGGTAGGTAATATGTCTGCTTATTGTATGAATGTCAGAAGTTATTCTTGCTATAATTATTTCACTAAACATGGGTAGTATCGAAAAAGAAATTTAAAATGAAAGTTTATATGTAAAAAATGTTTGTGTGTGTTTTACGTTAGGTAAGTGCTGCTTTCTTAAGACTTTCTCGGCGCCTGTATATATGCACCCGTTCTGAATTGTATTGTCCTGTGTCACGTGGGTCCCATGAAGAGCGACTTTTATTGTCCAGGGCGTCTTTACAAATATCTCAACGGTTGCGTCACGTGTCACCTCACGATTGAACAGCTTGCAGCTGAAGAAGTGGACGAAAATTTCGGAAACAAAGTTCAACTATGGTGTGTCCGATCTCCCGGTAATATTTAAGTGCTGTATTTACAGCGAAGCTGATCCAGTGGCCACGCGGTCTAACGCATGGGCTTGCGGCCGCTCTGTTGCTGGGATTGCGGGTTCGAATCCCTCCGGGAAAATGGATGTCTGTTTTTGTGAGTGTTTTGTTTTATCAGGTAGCGGCCTCTGGGTCGGGCCGATCAGTCGTCCAAAGGAGTCCTACCAAATGTCGTGTGCCTGAGTGTGATCGTGAAGCCTCTATAATTTGGAGGCCCTGGCCCACTAAGGGCTGTTGCGCCATGGAAAAAGTCATACAGTTTGTGCAATAATGTCAATTTCTGTTTTGCAGTCAACAAAACAATTTTGCAATTAATAAAAGTTTCCGCTGACTGTTTAATTCACCGTCTGATCGATTCAAGTTTGACTGATTCTTATATTTATTTGATATTGATTAACAGAGTAAATTTTTGTTGTAGCGACAGCTCCTCAGAATAGAACTTACAACGAGGGCGACATGGTGTGTTTCTTGGTTTGTTTGATGGCTGCTTATCACTCGATTACGGTGCGTCGTAACCAAAACGAACTGGTTGAAAAAGAGCCAGGAAGCGGCTGGTGGCCACTTTGAGAGTGACGTATCAGATACTTTCTAGGTATTGAGGAAACAATGAGAAACGACAAAGTTCAAACCCAGTCGCTCAGAGTACGAAGCAAGAGTCATAATCACAAAACTGCAACACGCGAAAGCCTGAAAATAGTTCAAAAAGGAGTAGGGGTAGTGACTTGTGTCACTTCTACGCACATGCTGCGTGACAGGCCAACGATTAACGTGTCCTTGGCGGGTACATGGCCAAGGACTATGAGATCTGTCTGTGCACATTTTACTGTGTCTTCTTTGTTCTTTTCAATCTTTTCCTTGATTTTATCTATGCCTTTATTCAACAAACACTGAACATTCTCCTTTAACATTCTAATGCAGTGTTTCCCAAAATATTTTGCTCGCGACCCGTATTGGCTTCGAAAAATAACCACGGATCCTCATATCCTTGCTCACGTAAATATAGAGTGTCCGAATAGTATGTATCCGAAATAAAAATTTACATCACAGAAGTGATTTTAGATAGCTACGGATACTTAGCAGTAGCATACGTAACAATGCATTGCATGATTTGACCTTAATTGAGCTGATTATCGCTCGCTTCAAGGGTACAAACGGTTCCTTAATTGGATATTATAATCGTCATACGAAATAAACACATCGCTAATTAAAGAAGTTTTGACGTTATTTTTAACAAAACATTATTCTTTTCGTTTAAAAAATAAGTAAACTTCAAGGCAGCCATGACAGAAATTTATCTACGGATCCCCTGAGAAATGATCGCGGATCCCTTGGGATTCGCGGAGGACAGTTTGGGAACCACTGTTCTAATGTTTATAGTGTTGAATTAAGATGGGTAGTCTGCACTTGTGAAACACCTGTAGTTACATTTACGAAAACATTTTACACAGCATCTCGTAAGTCAACGCCAGAGTTTCGCCACAAGACTGTACATGTCTTGTTAGATGTGAAGCTATAATTCGGTAGAGTCTGCTTCTGTGCCTGATTTTGTTCCATAGTGTGTAGGAAATGAAAAAAAAATTAACAGTTATGTGTCATGTCAGAAATAAACTATTTTTGCGTATTAATGTATTGTGATTTACGTAAGAAAGGGTTTGTACTGCAAAGACGTGGTTTGGCACTGCAGCATTTACAGGCGAGTATTGTGTCGTCTTTATTGATGTCCATACGAATACATTATCTCTTCGAGACCAGACTAGTGCGTCCGGCTTTCGTTTATTTTTCCGGGAAATAAATCGCCTAGCTCTACACAAACACACGCGCGCGCGCGCGAGCACACACACACACAATTGCGCGTAAATTCCCGTTCGATGGCTAGAAAAAAATACGAAGGAGGTGCCATGAGAGGAAATCCAAATTTACACTACGAGCCAGAATTGCATCACATTCTACCCATACAAAGCACTGAGCGAAGTCTTGGTATTGTAAAGTTTAACCTTTCACTACATAGATAAGGCGGGAAGGTAAAAGATTCCGAACAAAATGCTAGCGACATTCCTCGAATCTAGTCTTCTCTTAACTTGTTCGTAAAGGTAATTTTGATATGCTATTGTCGTTGGCAAGGGGTTGAACTCTGCAAATTTACAGTCCTATAACTTTTACCTACAAATTCGTATCTTCCAATCGCACATTGTAATCTGTAATAGCTTTTGTTATACTGTGTTCTGCTGCATTAGTTGATTGGGAGACTTGTGTACAATGGCACACGACATGAAGGAAAACGACTGCGCGCGTCCTCGCATGTTAACTATAACAAAATATCCTAAGGAATTACAGCATTTCAAGGCAATCAGGAAAGAGAGAAAATTAAATTACGACAGTCTTTTGCTAAGCGACACCACGCCAGCCATATTATTAGGTCGCATTGCCACATCAGTATATTTAGTACAAAAGGCACGTGTATTCTATTGTGGGCTTTCAGTTTTATTGCTGAAAGGTATGATATAACTTAGTAGACATATTTTTACACTACACGTGTACTTGAGGAATGCATTCTTCTCCTGTAAACTAGGTCTGCCCTTGAAGGTATTGAAAAGTCTTCAGTTCCTTGAATGCTTCAGATACTTCAGTAAGGATTGTATTATTTCTTCTTTTTCCCTTTTGATCTTGCAGGTCTCTAGTCTGCCCACAGCTGTATTAACATTTTTCCCTCGTCCAGTTTCCAATTTTCTACACGTTTCCCACTTAACAGTGCTCATTCTTTGTGTTACTGAATATCCGAGTTTCTTTTGTTGAATTCTGTTGGATGCCCTACCCTTTTTTTTATCTTTTTACGTCTTCTGTCACGGGTTCCGTGAAAGTCGTTCTGCCTCCTTTGAGACCTGTTTGGGGTTGTTAGGGGGTGTAAGAATGAGGTATTTTCAAACGGAAGCCCTTGTGTATATTTCTTTAGATTACAGACTTGAAATGTTTGGAAGCTCTAAAAATAAAATGTGGCCAGAGTCTTGAAACGTACGTAAAGACCTATAATTGGGATCCCATTGAACTGTGAAGTTTACTGAAAGCGTGGAATCCTACCAACATCAATCTGCAGGAACTTAAGCACAACGCACGATGCTAGCCCCAACATCCACGATACGAATGCGGTCTGCACAGTTTAGAAGCTCTCCAAGCGCCACTATAAATATTTCGTGGATGATATATGAGGTAAAACCGAGCGTTTTTCTGAATATTCAAGTACGGAATTAGGAATCTGAAATCTTGTCCGGTGGATTTCGCAATGTTTCTTTATATCCGTTCTGGAGGAATGCAGGAAAACCACATTGACCCTTTAAAGACGAAGCTTATCTGTTTTATATAAGGACTCAGTGCGTACCGCGCTGTAAACACTCTCCACTTGGTTTATAACAACCGATCTCTTAATGTTTTATAAGGCAAAAGTTGCTGTTTGTTCTGAGATCCGTACAAAACACATAAACGCAATGTGGGCACCACGTAGAATTTTTTAATGTTAAACTTGGTGGTACGTAAAGTTACCGCTAGGCTTGAAAAGGTTAAAATATCATCATGCCTTCTCTTGTCTTTCTGTAATCTTAGCCACAGCAAAATTAATCATTATATTAGTGTCGTATCGGAAATGTGAAACGTACGTTACAGTCTTAGTTATTTCGATATTGACATCTGTGTAATAAACCAGACGTTTCGGAATTTGGCTCTACTGTCATCTTAAATTATGGTGTTATACCACGAACATAAACCCTGACAAATATAAGAAACTAAAATTGTTCCTGTACAATAATGGCACAATGATTCTGCGCGTTTTTAACAAACACACCCTGGGCCGATCCTGTCTAGCATCTACCCTGGCCTCGACTAAATCACGTCTTTTTTTATAGGCACGAATCTGCACAGTGTTTTGTCTATAAACAGTGTCTCGGTTCATTAATCGCTACAGTGTGTCATTTAAAATATTCAAAGTCGTTAATGTTATTAATTAGCAAAAAGTTGGAATTTTTACATATGTGAGCAACGTTCCCACTAATTTTATACACAGCTGCGCGGGAGTGCTACTGCTCTGGGCAGAACATTTTTACACGACCTGACGACTGCGCGAAACTTTAAAAAGCTTTTTGTAACATGCATAATAAGAATATTTACAATGAAAATTGAAAAATTGCAGCTGCGCGGCAACAATTCAGTGTGCGCGGAAGTATTTCAGTTACTGCGCAGCAGCGCACCCGCGCAGCTTAGAGGGAACATTGTTTGTGAGTGACTATGGATGTGATATAATATGACAGTGTGCAAACGGGAGCAGAGTCAACTTCCTAAACGTTGTGTATGTAAATACGCCACATAAAATGGACAGTGTCCAAAGAAATAATTGTATCATAAACAGTGTGACAAACTTTTACAGAAAAATGTAAATACAAAAATATAAGCCTACACTTCTTGCTTGCTTAACACATAAGCAGTTGTCCTGCACATCTTGAAGCTTCTGCTCCATCTTGAACCCGAGGACGCGCCATGCCTTAGCAGCGGAAGATCAATGTAACTAGGTTATTTCGTTCTTATAGCAAAGCCATTTGTGAGCGATACCAGACCTCAGTATCAAAACTGCAGACTGAGCCTTCGTGTCAGCACTATGCTGAGTTCTGCAGCTCAATATCGTGAGAAAGGGCTTTTACTGCCCCAAAGAAATCTGCTTTCATGATTCTGAATGTCTCCAAAGGACTCGTGCTTTGTAATACTCAGTATTACTACCGCTAGCAAATTGTTGTTATAGTAGGGCAGCTTGCAAAATACTGTTTTATTGAGTGGTACGTAAGAACTTACCGCTTGTGTATGCCAATAAAATAATAACGTACATCGTGTTCGAAGAAAACAAGAAGCAGACGGACACTGTAAGTAAAGCACAGGGTTATGCCACGTCTGGACCAGTTGCAGCCACTCCCAAGTCCAGTAGAACAACTTCAGGATGATTTTCTGGTCATTTTTCATTTCTCTGTTGCTTTTCCTTATCGATTACGCCAATCATTACACGACTAAACAGACACTGATCAATAACTTGCAATTTGTGATGCTTGCCATAAAGTATTACGCACCATATTACTTGAATGAATCATGTGTTCAACTCCATTTGTCATAATCGCTTCTTAACATCTTGATCTGCTCGAAATTGTATTTCTTTATAAAGGAGTAGTAAAGGTGTAAGGCGTAAGTTGAAAGTCTCCCGGCTTCGTATCTGTATCATCGTGGCGATAATATGTCAACTTTTTAATGAGTGTCTCGTCACTCAAAAACAAAGTGGGCTGTGTTTAAAACGTGGACAAGATATGGAAGACACGGAGTGCGATAGAATAAATTGCTTATGTAGGGCGTGGTATGAACAGTGATTCTATGCTTTCGATGGTGTAAGAGAACATGAGTCATAATAAAGAGGTCTGAAAATGTGGCGATTTTTAGGCCTGCGTAATGTAGTAAATACGTAACTAAAAATACAAACGAAAAGTTGTCACTGTGTACGCCTTGAAGACATATGGAGGAATGGAGGCATAACTCCTTTTATTATTAACCTTGGCACTAGATGAGGTGAGGGGTGGTCACACTCCCTGGCCGCTTTACCCCGGTCTGGGCGCTTTGGAGGGGAGGAATATCTCTTTTCTTTCTCAGGAATCGATCCACGATTCTTCAGTTGTCCAGCCAGTTGCCTAGTCAATATACCGACTTAACTATCCCGGCTCTTAGATATAACTACAGTGATTCATACAATAGACATAGAGTTTACTGAAGGCTCATATCTGAATTCCATGCGTCACTGGCACGACAAAAGGGACGTTACTTGCACTGAACTCTTAAAAATTCCATGCCGAATTTCTTCGAGTCTTATTATTTCATATTTCTACGGATGATTGTAATGGCAGACGAGCGAAGCGATTGTCAATGGAGAGAAAAGTTTTTGGCGTGTGACGAGAGACGAGTGTAAGAATCTCACTCTGATAGCAAAATGGAAATGCTCCTAGAGGCATCTGTGATTTATTTAAGTAGTCATTTCAGGAATGTATAAGATAATAACTGATCATACTCAATGTTAATTTCATAATTTAGAGCCTGCATGAGAAAAAACAAATGCAAGTATCTTTGCCCTGTTTACACAGTGCTTATGTTGGCGCCGCGGCGCTGGGTGATTGGTGTGCGACGTTTCGAAAGGAGAAGGTGTTCTAATTTTAAAGGGTCAAAATATCCATTTATGGTTATTTGACCCTTGAATATAAGACCTCTACGCTATCCCGAAACGTTGGGCGCCAATCTCCCAGCGACGAAGCGCCACATCGCGGAAAAACGGAGGTCTCAATTGCACCGCTACGAAAGCCTAAAATTTAGCAAGAAATTATATTTATATGCATGTAGATGTAAGTAACATATTTTATTCTCAAGTGCCCATTATCGATATAAACATAACACAAAAATCGATATAAACGTGTTCAACAAGGAAAATATTTTCTGGCTTGTGGAGATCTGACGCCTGTCAGTACCGACAGACTGAGTTCTTTAAAGATTAAACCAACTGGATTTATACGAAGAGGACGCAAAACCAACCTAGCACTAGCGAAGTTTTTCAATGTCTAAAATTTGTCTCCTGTAACAAAGAGACCGCAACAGTTAATGAACTCCTTTTGTGAGAGAAAATGGTAAGAGAAATTTCGACCCACTCTATACTTCACGTCAGGTGGTAATTGGTTTTGATTTCTGTTCCAGCCGCACCACACAGTATGCTATTGTGCCTTCTTCTATTTATACACTGCGTCTTGCTTAAGGTCCACAAACTCTGACGGCCTTCGTTCGCTCTTTTGTTTTCCGTGAAGACAGCTGCGCGAACGTAATATCCGCAGAATGCACTGAATATCAGTTAACGAGATAGATAAACAGAATACTGAACTGACAAGTAAGAAAAGAGACAAATTGAATTTTTAAAGGTATGGCGATTTTACAAATTTATAATCAATCGAGTGAAAGATGAAAAGTTAGTAGAATTCAAGCATCTGAAATCTAATTCTGGGATGCACAAATTAATATGACGTTCTTGTGGAAAATGACGCTATGTCTTTTGGTAGGCGGGTGCCAACATTTCGGAGAAACCTGTGGTCTGCCTTTTCAGGTGAGTCTTCACCCTAAAGGTTGTCGCAGCAGCGTTCTCCCTACGTTAGTGCGTAGGTGCAAAACCATAAGGGCGTCACATCACAGAAGACGCTAGCCTTGATAGTCAATGTTGTGAGAACCTAAAAACGCCGTATTTTGTACAGAATTAAGCCTTTACGTCATATACAGCAGGAAGTAAAACACCTGTTCACTGAATGGAAAAAGGAGGATAACAGAAGAATAGTTCATCCACCTTAGGGTGTTATTGAGATAGTAATAAGCTTTGAAAACTTGATGTTCAATGCAAATCAAAAGAACAAAGAAAGGATACAAAATAATGCAATTTGTTAGTGGCGAAATGGGCTATGAAGTGCTTTACTATAACTGACAATATTCCGGAACAGTGCTGTGTCTTGTCTGGGTTATCGCCAATAGAACACTAGCGCATCAGATATTACTTTGCCACATTACTTCAAAGTAAGTCAACTGAACTGAGCTCTGGACTGCGACAGATACCAAGACAGGTCATACTAAGAAAATCGTCATCTTCGGACGCATATTGGCAGACGGTCACAACAATAAAGGAACACATATGCAGGACTGCTTCACCCTGAAGATGAAGGCATTATGCTTTTTCGAAACTTCTGTAACTATTTAGTGATAGACACGACGTAATATCCTAGAAGACTTGAGTCACCAGCAGTACCGCAAACAAGCTATTGCTACAACTTCATACAGTAACTTCTCCTTGTACGCATTCTTCGTGTGCATTTCTTCGTGTTCGTAAACGTATTTTAAGTGAATTTGCTCAGAGGGACGACAAAGAAGATGGATACTCGCAAAATTGTATAATAAGATAATTTATATTTTCTATCATCAAATATTTGGCCTATCAGGGCAAAAAGTCATGGAGGATGAACTTCGCTGGACAAGTAAACAGGTGTCGAATAGATAAAAATGCACAAAAAATCCTAGTCATAAAATCCGATGCAACCACTTTAGAAACACAGTCTTTTCTTTTAGGATACTGGAATTTGTGTTAAAGGAATAGGATTTTAGGGTGCGCAATATATTGTTGTGATGTAGTATTTAGTGGCGAACTGTTGTGTACACTGCAATGAAATTTCGGATTCCATAAACGATTTGGAAATTATTGATCACGTTAACGATTGTCGGCCTTTGAAAAAGGCTCCGCTTTTGATTAAGATGTACGTTTATATGGCAGTTCGATGATTGCCACTCCAGTCACGTAGGCCTACAAGCCTTAGGTAGATCATGCCTTTTCTTGTCAGAACACTAGTAGCTGTACCGGAAGTGATTATTTTTCCATTATTTAAAGATACATGAAAGTTTCGTGGTTCAGTGCACTGTCTTCATGTTAAACGGGGTTGTACAGGCAGTTTTTTTAAATCGAACTAGCCTCATGGTGTGGTGCGCAAACGAAGACAGGGTAAGGAATACAGTGACGCTCTCCTTTAGGCCTGTTCCATCGTCAGTCACTGTCACAACGACGTTCGTAACTGAAGTTCTAACCAAAGCAGAGAAGGCACAGTCGAGATAAGCGTACTGGATTTATTATTGCGAAAGAACTTCATTCCCAATGTACATTCTACCAAGAATCTACTACCTGACAGCCCGGTAGTTAGTTTGTAATTCTGAAACGATGTCAGTTTTTAGTTAAGGCCGTACCTATTTCCTAAGGAACCACGTACAGTTACCACGTAAAACCCTGCGTCTTCAAGATCTCCCTCTGCATTCATGATACTTCCCAAAATACTAAGAACTTGATTAGCACACGTGTAACATAAAAGCAAGCCGTCCGTTGTATGAAAAATAATCACTGCGGCAAGGATTTTATGTCGGTTATAGGTGAAATCTGTATTACATCTCTGTTTGTAGTTGTAATAAACGCGTATTTGGAGGACCGACAATGCGTGACAATGCGTCATTACGCATCTTCCACGTAGCAGAGTCCTTCTTGTTCATCTAGTCAAATACGCTATCTTCTGTGGAGTATGAACTCTCATAATCGTATTTACAACAGCCTGTCAGCTCCGAGGTCTTTATAACAATTCGTGATATGCAGGTGTGCCACCCCTTGTTGGCTCTCCTCTGCCGCTGTCGGTATATTAACAGCTACCATTCTGGAAACCGTTATCCTTTATCCACTGGCAGAGGATGCACAATGCCGCGGTGATAAGGAATCCGAGATAACTCACAGGGGCTGGGAAGTTAGCCATTCCTAGTACTCAATACGTTGCTTCAAACATAATAAAACAATTAAGTTCCTTGTGACTCGCCCAAAGACTTGGGTGTTTATCACTGTCACTCTGTAGACTGTATTTCATATCCACGTGTTGTCTGTAGCTAAAGGCCTTCAACTTGAGTGACCTCTGTACTGAAAACATTGACCATTATAGGACGGAACCACGTAGCATGATGTCATAATAAACACATAACGTTAATGAAGTGTGTAATATTTTTTACGTCTTAATAACAGCAAGAATGTGAATATGAGCTGCTTTTCTGGCAGATATTGTGTCCAGTCTAGATATAAGAAGAGTAGGGGCAAACCACCAACCAGATACGCCATTTCTCTGTATTATAATAATGAACCGTGGGAACTACCTCGTCTCGGTCACACGAGTTATGTTCTACAAATGTTCAACTTGTGTCGTGTTGGGGCTCCAAGGGCGTTCGTTGATCCTGCGCCACGTAATAGCGACTTGGTGGCTTGGCGGAAATGCCATTACGGCAAAGATTACTCAACTAATCAGTTGCCAGGTTTGATTCTGTAGGCAAGTTTTATGACTATTTCTATCGAGTTTTTGATCAGCTTCTGAAACAAAAGTACGTAGGTCATATGTACATAATCATCAGCTTTCAGACACTAAGAGATTGACGCGTAAATGCTAAAGAGTTGTACATCTGCAGTATCAGCTGTATACAGCAAGCATGTTTCTGCTCCGTAAAACAGCTTAAACTGTGCTATAATTTTTGTCCTTTTACTAGAAGGCGTTGTGGAGGGCGGAACAGGCGTAGTTCTAGCTTGAACGGTGGTGCTGAAACTCACTGAAATTTTGTAGTTATTCAAAATTCTGGGTCGTTATTATGAATCAAGCAAATTATGAGCTAACGCGTGAAGGGGAAATCAATTAAACTTAGCGGAATAGGGACTGAGTAGTTCTTAACCACAGCGTAGTAGGCACTGACTCACTGCTGATTGGGACGATGAGGATGAAACGGAAATGAAAGGTTGTTGAGAAGAAACATGTGGTAGATACTTAATGGCACAAAGAAAGGAGGTAATGAAGTAGCAAAAGTTATATTATAGACGACGTGTCTGTTACTGGTTTTCTTTGTATATACTTTTTGGTGCTAACGGTAGCCTGATCTATCTATGAGCAACTAAATAGTCACAAGCACAATATATGCCTTAAACACAACTGTTCAGCTGTAATTCTCCAGTGTCTAGTTTTTTGCCGTATATTTTAAACAAACATTCTTTTTCTTTTCCCAATAATTCTTTGCGTTATTTTGGTTCTCTTGCAAAAATGTCCACATTTATTCTTAATATTGCAGGAAATAGTCAAAATTTTATTACTCGCTTTTACGAAATTTTAGTGACTAGTTCTGGGGCCACAAAACGTTATTTTTTGTTTTCAGCGGCCTTAAGCTGTACCTGTCTACGCGGACGCATTTTTAATACAATTTACATTCGGTCTTGTGTATCTAGGGTGTACTTAGTAAAAATTAGCTTCAGCTTACTGTAATATTGCGCATGTATGAAGACGCGTAAAAGACGATACGGTGTGTATTTTACACACCTGTCCTTTACTATTTTTGTGCCTGTCTGTTGGTGAATTACATTTAGGTCTATTGCTGATGCTAGCCTAAAAACACCATAGGCATCACGCTGAATGGAATTATTAACCACACCCTGTATTTTTTTTAAAGTTATTATTCCCAAATGCAAGGGCAGATCGTGTTGGAATCTAATATTAAATAACATTAAAAACTTTCGGCTTTATGTGAAAACGCGAATTATGGCGGTTTGATGTGAACCAAATGTAAGTTTTCCTCCTATATACCTTAGACGAAATTTCAGCGAAACCTGTCCATTAACTTCGGATATGAAACGTGCGAACGGGCATGGAGGTACGGCACCCTTGTTTCATGCATTTCATGGAAAAGTACGTAAAAGCGCATCGAAACGTATGACTTTGAATACAAGTTGTGTTAATTGTATAAGAATTATCAATAAATGTTTTCGTTAATGACTACTAGTTTCCCAGGGAGGGCCGACCTCATGCATGTGCCAGAATAATGCATGTAATTAGGAATTATTTACTAATCAACCTATCATTCGATGCTATGCACTCTGAGTCACTGACACCACAGCTAATTAACCCTTTAAAGACGAAGCGTATCTGTTTTATATAAGGACTCAGTGCCTACGGCGCTGTAAACACTCTCCACTTCGGTTATAAAAACCAGTCTCTTAATGTTTTATAAGGCAAAAGTTGCTGTTTGTTCTGAGATCCGTACAAAACACATAAACGCAATGTGGGCACCACGTAGAATTTTTTAATGTTAAACCTGGTGGTACGTAAAGTTACCGCTAGGCTTTAAAAGGTTAAAGTATAACAAACGTAAAGAAACAAATAATTTCTCAAGACGGCCGAATTCCACGAAGTTAGCTGTTTAGGCTCATAAGTGTAGAATGCAAATTCCTCTGTCCTCTAACCCGATCTGAGGTGGTATCACATGTCAATAAATGGGGGACACTATCTCTAAGCTGTGTAGCACGTTCATAAATGCGAGACATTATCTCTAAGCTGCGTAACGTGTTGATAGGGAGATGTGTGGCGTGTTAAAAATTTGGGACATAACCTCTGAACTGTGCAACGTGTTAAGAGTATGGGCCACGTTCTCTAAGCTATCCGATGTGTTAGCCCTTCAGTGGCGACCTTAGTGCCCTGTACAGACGTACTAACATTCCACCTGCCTTGGCGCATTGGGAGGGCTGTACATAATACTTTACACGCCGCTGGCCTCGAAGAACGTACTTTCGTGAATACATGCACAAGTATTACAGTAAGTCAAAAACCCCTCCTTCCTGGGCACTAGCTGGAATTTAAAACCCAGAATCACTGAATGTCTGAAGACTGGAGGATATTCTTTAATCTGCGTGACGTGTTTATAAGTGGTGACACCGTCTTTAAGCTGTGTAAGGCCTTAATAAGAGAGGCGGGGGGACAACAGCTCTAAGCCATGCAGTGTATTAATAAGCGGTGGACAGTATTTGTAAATCGGGTCACATGTTGATAAGTAGGAACCACAATTTTTAAGTTGTGTAACACGTTAATAGGTAAGCTGCGTGACGTGTTAATACGTGGTAACTTTATTTATATGACGCCTTAGGTATAGCGACTACGCTGCTGGTTGGACCGTCCGCTTTTCGATTTTTCTTTTATTCAAAAGTCCAGACCGGCTGTGGGGCCCACCCACCTGCCCTGCTATTGCATGGGTACCGCGGTTCTTTCGCGGCGTAAAGCGGCCGGGACGTGAAGTTAACCGTTCACCTCCATCTAGTGCCGATGTTAAGAATGAGTGGAGTTATACCTTTACTCCCCCTGTATGGTTCATGGCGTGGATCGGGACAACTTTACCTTTTTCGCGTGTTTGTAAGTGGGTAGCACTATCCCTGATCTGTGTAACGTGTTTGTAAGTGGGTAGCACTATCCCTGATCTGTGTAACGTGTTAATATGTAGGAACTACTACTTATAAGCTGTATAACATGTGATAATAAGTGATAGTAAGTGGACGACATTTTTTAATTCGTGCAGCGTGATAAGAGGGGATGCTATTTGTAAGCAGTGTAACATGATAAGAACTGGGGGGGGGGGCAGTGTCCTACTCTGCATCTGTAGGATGCCCTTTTGAAACTGCGTGAATGTGCTTCGTATGCGACACGTACGTTGTTGAGTAACCCCGCCTGGAGCTAGCTGAGGATTTCATTAGTCCCCCAGAAAGTCACGGTCACGGATGAGCGGCAGTACAACGAACATGACATTTTCAGGGTTATATCTCCTGTTAACATTTTACTCGCAGTACTGCGCATGCTTTGCATTGCACTTATGAGCTAAACTTGATGTCGTAAAGAACTTGTTTATTAAACACTACACCCTTTTATCTCTTTCGTTCAAGACACAAGAGCGTTACAGCAAGATGTTACGTTCGTCAGCTGACTTATTAACGCCTCTTAGTATGTGGGCTATATATTTTTCTGTGATGGCTGTCACCTGCCGTGGATAATTGAGTACCTTGTAGGCCTATTTATTCTTCAGTTCGTAGTTTTATATCGACCTAGGCAGTGCGCACCCTGACAGATGGTGTGCAGGCGGTGTCTGGTTTTGTCTCGATGCTTGGTTTACTGGCGTTTAAAGACCCAGCGCTGGAGCTACCGACTGTCTAACAATGTATACACTTGTTTCTGTTTTCTCCACTTACCTCGCGTGTAAACATAAACATAAAGACGATATTGTTTAAGGGAATGGGTTATTAACGTGGTGTAATAGAGACGATGCTTCATTCTTAAAATACGCGAGTTGTTCTTGAAGTAAGTTTTGCTGCAAATTGTGGAGACTATTAGTACATCAACCAACATACGCATTTAACCCTTTAAAGACGAAGCGTATCTGTTTTATATAAGGACTCAGTGCGTACCGCGCAGTAAACACTCTCCACTTCGGTTATAAAAACCAGTCTCTTAATGTTTTATAAGGCAAAAGTTGCCGTTTGTTCTGAGATCCGTACAAAACACATAAACGCAATGTGGGCACCACGTAGAATTTTTTAATGTTAAACCTGGTGGTACGTAAAGTTACCGCTAGGATTTAAAAGGTTAATAAAATAGAATTCATTAGGAGTAATTTGTTGTATTTTATAACGTTCGTATGTTTGTTGATGTATTACTTGTAGGAATATGCACGGTTTGAGTATCATAAAATTTGTTAAGGCGGTGTCTGTATTCATAGAAATTTGGTCAGGAAAAAAAAGGATTTACACAATTTGAGACATATTTGATAGGTCACTGAGCGGTAGTATTTAAAACAATATTCCCCGCATAAACCTATTCATTGTGCTATGTTTCTTGTCGTTTCGTGTAATCCTCCTCATTCTTATTTATTTGCTCTGACTTTACTGTTAAAAAATCATGTTTATTTTCGTTAGGACTATTATTTGATACGGAATTTTGTCCTAATATCGAAAATTCTTACTCTGGTTTCGCAGTCCTTACCCCTTCTACCTACTCACAGTAGGTGTCGAGGTTGTTTATTTTCACTTGATCAGACTCAGACACATACCATACACGGTAGGACTCCTCTGGACGAGGGAATGGCACGTCGCAGTGACCTCTACCTGACAACACAAACACTCACAAGAGACAAACATCCATGCCCCCAATGGGATTCGAACCCATGATCCCAGCAATAGCTCCGCCGTAGACCTACGCCTTAGACCGCGCGGCCACTGGGATCGGCGAAAATACTTCAAGGATATTGAATTTGAAGGGGTAATTGCCTAATTATATTCAGGCTTGAATGCTTTGTAATTCCTTTATTTATATTTGTATTTCTAATGCCTTTATTCACAGCAGTATCCCTGCGTTTGTATTACTATTTACATCACAAATTGTCGTAAGTTACCGATCCCAGTGGCCGCGCGGTCTAAGGCGTAGGTCTGCGGCCAAGCGTTTGCTAGGATCGTGGGTTCGAATCCCACCGGGGGCATGGATGTTTGTCTCTTGTGAGTGTTTGTGTTGTCAGGTAGAAGTCTCTGCGACGGGCCGATCCCTCGTCCAGAGGTGTCCTACCGACTGTGATGTGTGTCTGTGATCAAATGAAAATAAACAGCCTCGACACCTACTGTGAGTGGATAGAAGAGGTAAGGAGTACGATACGATTGTCGTGCCTGACTGTAAGTTTCAATAAAATATTATAGTTAAAAAGCTTTAAATCACGTAAATAAAGTACTGAAATCTTATACCGTCTGTGATACTTTTATCTGCGTGACAAAAGTGCTATGATTAATGATAAATACACCGCTGCCCGATAGCCATCTGCAATTAATTAGTATCAATAAATGGAGTTTCGGTATTTTAATACATTAGAATGAATAAAAACAAGTTTATGCTGCCAAGGAATGACGTGATATATCGGCACGCTGAGCCCGTATCGATATCGATATATTATACATTTCCACGATATCATATTGCATTAATGTATCGGCACAAACTGTCATACCTACTTACCATTTGTTTTTGGAAAAAGAAAATTGCATATTTCTCCGTGACTCTAATAGAGACGATGTCACCTGCGTGAGCAATTACGAACGCTGTATTCAGTAGGACTGTATAAGTTCATTATTGACTATTTAGTATGCGCTTAATATCGGCAAAATGGGCGACGTTAAAATGCAATGTGGAAGGGTTCAGTCACATTATAACATTTCTGAATTTGTGTAGGGACGTGCTGAAGGGTAGATGGTCGAGGTTAAAATATTCTGTACGTTTTGCTAATCTTTTTTTTTTTGCAGGTTTTTAAAACAGACGACCGGGATTACTCTTTCTAGGAACACTGCAAGTGTTGAACTTGAAACAATGGAGCAGGAATCTGCTGTGCTTATTCTTTAAGGCAGCGACTCTCAACCTGCTGTCACCGGACGATTAACTGTTCGTTGTTTAATATATCTGAGTGTGCAGATCCTCTCTATTAGTTATGCACTAAACCAGAATATAAATCTATTCCATAAATAGGTACTATTTTTATTATAGTGGCAAAATAATTTCTGCTGAATATTACCAGACCCCACATTTTTCTCCTCTTCTACGGCTGAAAGAGTAATAAGGAAAAAACACAGCGTTTTGGACTCGGCCACTGCACTTCCCACAAAAGGAAAGGCGAAATAGGGTCTCAGACCTTACAACTTCAGCAGACTCTTCTCCGTCTAGTGTCGCCGTTAGGAATGAGTGGCGCTATACCTCTCCTCCCACATGTGCCTTCGTGGCTTGGACGCCGACAACCTTGTCTTTACTTATTACCTTTTCAGTCTTAGTAAACTGATATGTCTGAGAGCTTGCATTATCTATTGTGTGTAATAAATACAATGCACGTTTGTTTTTCATATCATATGAGATGCTGATTTAGAAGGATTCTGACAGTTGTATGCTTAATAAACGTAAGTGATATTTTGAACATTGTGCATCGTCTTAGGCTAAAATTCCACAATCCTTTGGATAATGAATCTGTCTTCTTTCTTATTTCCACCTGAGGCTGGAGACGAGTCCAGTCTCCGAAACTGCACCTGTGCTGTTTTTAGACTGAAACGACGAACGTTGTTCAATACTGCATATCAGCCACGTCTCTAAAACCTATACTGTAAATACAAATGTTGGGATGCGGTAATAATTATTACTAGTTTGCGCTGTGTAGTATTTACTGTACGCTTTACGACAGGCGGAATACAGGTCCTCGGGAAAGACACGAACAGTGAATCACAAAGAGTTGATCTTCATAGCGTTAATAATAGGGGTGAAAAAATCTCGGGCACAAGGTCTTTGGGGCGCCTACATTTTTCCGGTGGCGTCTAATATTTGTAGGTCGTCATGATGGAACTTATACTCTAACTCATGTCACCATCCTGACGTCTAAAATTTTAAGGTTGCTTCTAGATTTTTGGAAAATTTGTTTACCCCTGATAATACCATACATGAATGCCCACAGTATGAGCCAGGGAAATGGCAAGAAGTCACAAAGTACGCCTAATTATATTGGTGAATTGTCTTCATCCAACTAAATTTGTTTTAAAATTTAGAACGCATGAGACTTGATATTTGCCGAAGTTCCTCTAGGTTTAGAGGAACAAAAATACAAAATTCCTATTATCATATATATACTCCTTATTGGCATATATTTGTGCTTAGTCGACAAAAGAATCCATATTACTGTATTCTGTTATGTGACACCGCGAAGTTTGGTACGTAGGAACCAGGTGTTTCCAAATTCGGAGTAATGACTCTTCTGTGCTGAGAATAGGAGTACAGACAGCATGGTCCCCCGAATCGCTGGTACATTTACACCAAGCTACTGTACATGACGTCACAAGCCAGATGACTGACGTGATTACTACCGCCATAATTTAAGGTAAAGTCCTTGTGCTTTGTAGAGCATCACGTGATTAAGAAGGCCGGGGAAGTAAAGGCCTACAAGCATATGTTTTTAATCTCGAAACTGGATGCAGGTATGTGGTTAGGCTCCCGCTCAGACCGCCTTATGCCCCTGCTAAGATTTGATTAGAAAAGAGGGTTGGGGTCAGTGCCCAATTGAGAGCTGTGCAGAAGGGAGTATTTCCTGCTAGTGCCAGAAACCGAAGCGCGATACCGCGGACGCTCCTCCCGTGTCTTTGTTTCTATATCGACTACATTATAATTATATGATGACTAATAGTACTGCCTGGACTATGCCCTGCTACTTGAATTAGGCAAATACTTCGCCTGACGAATACCCACGAAATAAACCTAGAAAGATCGGACAGTTCATAAGGGATTTGTGGTGGATGAAGCTGTGTTTACATTATTCTACGTGTGTCGGGTTTCTCCCGTTTCTCTTGGCATTCGTTCTGCAATTCTGTTAATAATTTATTCATCTTCTGAACTGGATAAAATTCGAATGCGATTTTCACTGTGACTTGCAAATGTGGTAGGCCTATTCACTTCAATTTTCAATTAAATAAAAGCGAGTAATTATGCATCTTGTCGCAAAAAACTTGAATAATATATAGTATATATTTTTGCTATTTAGTTTTAATCCCATAGAAATACATTATAATCTTCTGACCATTATCCTACAGTGTTCACATATTCAATAAATATTTCATAAATTCTTCCCTGAAGTGAGCTTAAACTCATAAGTAAGCAATAAAGTTTCAGGCTGTACATCCCTCCAACCGTAACTAAATTAAAGACAGATGTATCACAAACGTAGGTCTTGCATTAGATATTAGGTCTCGCCTTGTGCTACAAGAATTTAATAACATCACCTACCTGGTAAATAAAAGCAACCCCATCGTTGTACTCTACCCAACCAAATTAAAAAATTCTGTGTAGAACAGCCTCCGTACACCTCATACAAGATGCATAAAAGTTTAATCCTTTAGACATTTAGCCGAACTTGCTTGTGTACAACGTCGTTTCTTCTAGCCACTTTCGCAAAATAAAAATACAGAGATGTTCATGTTACCTTCGTCATATGTCTGCCCGTCTATCCATATGTGGCACCTCTAAATCCACTGAAATGCTAAAATACACATATTACCTTTGTCAAGTGTCTGTCTATCCGCATGTGACACTTGTAAAACCGCTGAAAATTGTTTTCATTACATCGTGTTACTGTTGAAATTATTTTAGTTTGGGTGAGGCCTTTCGGCACTTGCTCACGTAAGGGCTAGGAACACCTGGAGCAATAAAAGGACGTTTTGCTGTGACACTTTGTAGAACCTTCTTATAAAATTTTACGGTGGGATGAATTAAGATATAAACACTTTTATTTTGTTCTGTGGGACAAAAACTTGCTTCGGTCGACCCAAATTTACTGCCAGGGATCCTATTGTGTCACGCAGAGGCGTGCTATATTGTTGTCCCGCTATGTAGGACACAGATGCCATGTTGATATTAGTTGTGGAACAGGCGAGTGCTCGAGGTGCCGGCGTATACCCGCGTGCTGTGTGATAACAGACTGAAGTCGACCAAATTTACGTGAGTGCATGTAAAGTAAATAAATTGACATTAAAATTATTCTGACTATAAGACTGGCTAGACTTAAAGTCCGACTTAGAAGCCGACACGACAAATATTCCCTGAGGCAGAGCATGCGAAACGTGAGCTAGTTCTTTCTCTTGAGCATGAAAGAAACTCCGGGCAAATTGAGGGTAAGACAGCAATAATCTGATAACATGGAATCTTATTATCTGTTGTTAACACGTACGACTTTAACTTACAGTCTGACAAAAAAAAACTTTACAGCACCCTGTCAAAGTTTGATGTCACGGAGATGACTTTTTCGAAAGGTAATGCTTGTGACTGACTAAGTGTATAGTTAACGATGAGAAATGTAATAAAAGTATATTTTCTCTTATTAGTCACTTACCAACGGGGATGTTCGTATTAAAAATGATAAATTTAATACAACCGGCAATAATATTTTGATATTGGTATTCTGTTGTATGTTTTGGCTTTACGTAAGTCATCAACAGGCTGACCAGTCTTTTCTGTACATGTAAGTATCAGTGAGCATACATTGCTCCTATAACAACTACCGATCCCGAGTTGTGCGGATCGGTCTATGTGAATAACTTCAAACGTTATGAAAACAAACAAAATTTAAATTTCTAAAATATGATATGAAAGCTCCTATTGTCTTCAGCCATCAGTTTTACAGTGTCCACGATATTCACGATTACTTATGCTCGTATTTTCTACATCATCCCAAGCCGCTAGTCTAAACTGCACCCGATTTTTCACAAACCTCTTCTTAGGCTTGCAGTTTTTACCAACTTGTATGGCTTTAGTTCTTCGTTTTCTTAATACATACCACTTTTAACTCATCGTTTTCTCATGATTAGTTATAGATAAAGTGTGAAGTCCTTTTGCAGCCTGTGTGTTCTGCTAATCATCGTGATTTTGCTGCCGGCTATGCTGTATGTATAAAAATGCCGATGTTTTTCTGGTAGCCGCCTCTGTGTTTAACTGCCAGAAAGAAGAAAAGCCCTGTTGATTTGTATTCGGAAAAATATTTCGATTTTTCGCCGGGACGTTGGTTGGTGGCAGTTTGAACTAGGCCACAACGGCTTTCTTCCAAATTATTTTCCAGTTCATTTTTCGCCAAGTAACCCTGCCGTTCCCAGGCAGTGTAATATAAGTTACTGAAGGCGTCATTAACACTAACTATATGACACTGCAAGATGTTCGTTTAATCTTCATTCTGTATATACACAACACAATAAAACCTATTTGGCATCCAAATTTACTCATGTGAATCTTATTCTATTTTCTGATAGCCTTCCTTTATGTGTACTGTACTATTGTCATTGTGCTTCAACGAGCAGTGTTGTAGCCAAAGTGGTACGGAATAAGTGGTAGAAGCACAAGCCGTGTATTCATAAAGCGGGTATAAAGCCAGTGAAATGTTAAAAAATTTACAATTGCGACCTATAGGTAAGAGTTTTCCCGCATAACTCTTCCACCGATCCATTCTTAAGAACCTGCTATCTCGCCTTTCGCGAAAGTGAACGCTACCAGGCTGAACAGATGCGTTGATACAATAAACAGAGCTGCTACGTGGAGATAACATGAAACTGAAGTGCCTATTGAACCATAGGTGCCGTCCATTGACGTTTATTGCTGTAATCTTCTGGTAAAATAAAAGTTAAAGATATCCCTGTCCCCGCCATGAAGGTATACATGGGAAGGAGAGGTATAGAGCCACCCATTCTTAACCTTGACACTAGATGGTGGCGAGTGGTGAACTTCATGCCCTGACCGCTTTATCCCCGGGAAAGGACTGGAGTACCCATTCAGTAGGAAGCTAGGTGGACCCCAGAACCGGTACAGACTTTTGGAAAAGAGAAACATTTACCGAGGCTCGAAACCCGGGCCCTTCAGCCCGTAACCTAGTTACTATATCGACTGCGATGGCCCTGTGCGTGTCACATTCTGGTCCAAAGCACAACTAATACGTGGGGTCATCAGTCACTAAAATGAGAACTAACTAAACGCACTGTATCAAGTTTTATTATTGTTGTTTTCACTCTACCCCGAGATGTTTCGACGTTTCATCTGTCATCCTCGGGGGTGTACCAAGGTTTTTAATGCTGGCAGGATCGAAGTTTTATATTCATTTGCTGTATTCCTCTTCACTGGAGTGGCACTATGCACTTAATGGTGAAAACGCTACACTCTTCAGTGGGGGAGGGGGGCACTGCGCATTTGGTTGGTTCTTATTTTGGTGACTGATGACGGAGCAACGCACAGAGTTAACTGTGTTAAACTAATACATGGGGCTTTCGGAAAGCAATGGCCTTCGCTCATGCATCTCGAGCAGGTGGTGTGACCTTGAAGCAATTCATGTCCCAAATTGTTCACTGTTCCTTGGGCTTTAATTTACCGTGGGGTACATCTTGGTATGCATAGGGGTTTACGTTGTATTCCTTTCAAAATGGATGTCTCATTCTCAACCGGGGGCCGCGGTGGCGCAGTTGGTTGAGGCACTGTGCTACAAACCGGCAGGTCGCGGGTTCGATTCCCGATGGTGTCAGTCGATTTTTCATTGACATGATCCTGTCGGTCGCACTATGGCCCTGGGGTCGACTCAGCCTCTAACAGAAATGAGTACCAGGAATATTTCCTGGGGGGTAAACGCGGCCGGTGCGTAGGGCTGACAACCTTACCACCTTCATGTGCCGATTGTCTAGAAATCTGGGAGCCTCAACCTCCTGGAACCCTAAGGGCCTGTCCAGGCCTGTAATGGGACTGCTTTGCCTTTACCATTCTCAACCGTGCGAAAATGAAAGTCCTACTGGAATTCATCGGCGATTATTGGCATTCTGTGGTGAGTATACTGTGGACATAAGTACTGTGTGTCTTTGGGTAAGAAATTCGAGAAACAGTGGCGGATGTTTGGGCCTGAAGGACTAGCTGATGTCTTGAGATCCTATCTGCGCATCTCACGATTTGAACAGGCAAAAATTCGACGAATTTATTCAAAACAATGGACGAAAGGTAACTCCGAGGATTACATGAAGACCCTAAAGAGGCTGAAATAATGAATCAGTCGCGTTCGTCGGAAAAAAGCCAATGCGTCTTCAACGTGATAACGAGGGACCCCACACTGGTGCTGCCACTTCAGCGGCCACAGAACATCGGAAATTAAGTTACTCCACACTGGACATACAGCCCAGATTTGGCATCATCTGACTTCTGGTTGTTTGCACCTCTCAAGAAACGTCTCGGAAAGACGTTCGTTTCATATGTTATGAAGAAACAGTTTCGAGAAGAGCCCAAGGAATACACTGAGGGGTTCGAAAAACTTGTTCAGCTGTGGCGGTTTTGTATCGAACAAGAGGGACGTTGCATGGAAAATGAGGTACAGAAAAAAGCACACAGTTTGAGCTACACTTTTTGTTTTGTTTCATTTCAATTGCTTTTCTAAGTGCAAAGTTACAAATGTGGTGGCCTTACTTTCCGAAAGCCTTACGTCCCTTCCACAACCTTGTAACATAGTATAATAATAAGCTGAAGACTTTGAAAGCTCTGTTACATATTTAGGTGGGCCCGCTTCTTTCAGCGTTCCACCGCAGCAAGTAAATTTAGGAATAAAACAGAATGTGTGTATATAATCCTACACAAGTACATACTTAATATGTTTGTCAACTTTTTATCTTTAAACTTTGTTTCCCTTTTAGGTTGGCTCTTCATATTTTGTCTACTTTCTCAGAATCTGAGTAGAGAGGATGTTTCAAGACAGGTTGTCAGAAGGTTTTCTGCTTATACGGTGAGTAACATATTCCTTTCTAGGAAATGGCACCATAAAAGTCTACATGATATTGGACCATGTTAGTATTGCAATGCAAGATAATGCGATAATTTTCCAATATTATTACAGATTTTTCAGCGACATTTTTATTACATACTGCAAGTAGGCCCGCAGCATCGGGAGACTGATATTTATTTGGGTTGTAGTTATCTTTGTGCAAGAAGGAAAATTTTTTGCAGTTATCTGCTATTGTACACAGTAGGCGTAAAAGCGGCAGAATTGTTCCCCGTAAGATACACTGATTTACATATTAGTAGTCTAAAACTGCTGATTAAATTACTCTCCGTTCTTCTTTAGTTTGGGTCCTCTGTCTTTTGAATTTCCATGCAAGGTCGTATTTGTTTTAAAAAGGACATTAAAAAGAAACTGATTGGCGTATACACCGGCTGGATTACTTTACACTGTTATTCAAAAGTTTCTAAAAAAAAAGTGGGTCACTAGTTTAAAGTTATGAGCTGCAGAATCATACCATGCGTGCTAAACATATTTTTATAGAGAGTGGAAAATACTTTAGTTTAGCTGTGAGTAGTTGAGAACAACCTGTGTCATATAAGGCGCTATTATTTACGCTGTTATTATTTCCTGTGAAGCCGAACTAGTCCATTTCGTATTGCTTTCAGCGTAAATGTCATGTTACTTCCTTAATGACCATCGAATATGCTCATTGCTAAACGGACAACACAGTCGTTTCCCGAACATGAAAGGGTAGAAGGAATACCGTGTCTAATTTGTAAGGAACTTGTCACCAAGCAAGTACAATAATGTTCATGCATACAGATAATTTTGCCTCTTCTTGTACTCCGCAAACAAGATACAATGGAGACTAGTGTCGTATTTCCAAACATAAAATATACATTTTATAAGCAACGGCTGAACAATGAAGTTTATTCGTAAGTTGAGCTCGTGGGCGTACCTAACCATGTATTACATACATAAAAATCGCCCCCTCCCCTCCCCTCGACTGCCCCTCCTTGTCTGACCTGCAACGAAAGGTCCATGGCTGCATGCAGAAGCACGATTCTTCGTTGTTCATCCTCCAGCAGTAGGCGAGGGTCTTTTGTTGCCGCGTTCACTTTTACCTTCCTTGCAACAATAGCAGCGCAGTGCTGTGGTGTCTGTTTAAACACGGACAATGTGGAACACAAAAGCAAAATTACAGGCAAGATCTGTGCTCTTCAGAGACTCGTACTGGTTAGGAACCGGGTGTACAAAATGTTATATCCGTCGAAGTACAAGGAAACCTGAAAAAAAAATTTAGGCAACAAACACGGACGCCGAACTTGATTCTAACTTCGATGTATGCGTGGCACATGGGTAGCAGATGGCACGCATCATACTTCCACATAGTCATCGTTCACGTAGCGTTTGTCCCACCATGTCACCAAAAGTTGTTTCGGTGTAAAGTGTCTGTACCAAGGAAGTGACAGCTTGGATATCGTTGGCGTCTGTCGCGAATCACTTGCGAGCCACGTGCTTCACAACGGATCCAATGAGATGGAAGTCACTGGTCCCCATACTGCCAACCGGACCCAGGACTACGGCCGGGAAGTTATGGACGACCCCTCCTACAGTCCCGAGCTCGTGTTCAATGATTTCCATCTTTTGGGGCCCCCTTAGAAAGCACCTGACTGGTGACAGATTTGCAACAGAGGCCAACGGGAAGCAAGCAGTTACCTTCAGGCTAAAATCACTTGACACTACTTTCTTCTATGCCAGGCTACAAGCCGCGGTGCCATGGCGGACAGATGCTTTCATGTCAGTGGTAACTCCATGGAGGTCTGAGGGGTACCATACGCTACACCTGTGCCATGTACACGCTGAAGTCAGAGTAACGTTCTTCTTGTCGGGGTGTTTGTTGCCTTATTTTTTGAAACCCTTGTATATAACCATAGAGAGAGTTAGATTTTTATTCTGTCTAACTTGTGTGTAAAGAAACGCAGACATGTATATGCGTTTCCAGGAAATACTGTCTAAATCTGTAAATCAGTTTTCATTGCGTACCGTGTAAAGGTTACATCATTTGAACGCCACCTATTATCTCGCAATTCCAGCAACTTTTGGTCGTTTCAAATAATCGTGGTTGAAAACATAATACTTAAGGCTCACTTTTTTGTACTGAAATATCCTATTAGTATTTTTGAAATGTGTAGTTTTAATTGGAGTCATTTATATGTGAACGCATATCAGTTTGCCCGTCTTGCAATGTTCTGCTTGATACATTGTGCTGTTGACTGGTTGATATCGAACTGTAGTCGAAGAGCTGCTTAGTATGGAGAAACAATACTTAATTCAAAAGGAATGAATATAAACCTCTCGCGTAGAGTAAAAAATTACCGCTGGCAAACTCTAAGAACAATACTGATTTTTTTTCAGATATCAGTTGTGAATTTCATTACAGAAGGCATTCCTTTTCACGGGCTGGCGCTTGGTTAAGCACAGAGGCAAATCTACCTCAGGCTATATGATAACAAAAACGGATTCTTCACGAAAGAGTACCAACAATAACGCACAAACCTATGTGACCCAACGTACTCAGAGGACCACTTTCACTGTGACGTGTTTCGGTGGAATACACACCACCATCATCAGGGAGAGAGAGATTTCACACTGGAAGCTGTGCGTTATTGTTGCTACCTTTTAGTGAATAATTCAATAAACGTGCATGGTGAAAACAAAGTCGTAGAAAATGGATTCGTTAAAAAATCAGCTTTATTCTTATAGACCTACATATTTTTATTCACCCAGTAGTCAGAACCTTTGTGTTCCATGATTTACTATTATCTTAAGAATGGATGCAAGATGGGCGGTACATTTTCTCATTGCATGAAATATGCATTCTTTTGTTCGTATTAGCCCTTCCCATTATAATTTTAGGAGATTGTTACGAAACTTCTTGACCATAGACTATTCTTACGGCTTCCCACACGATCTTGAGGCGCACACGTAACAAGAAGCGTGCAGAGTTTTCCCCAGAAGGATCCTTCACCTAGTATCTGGCATATAATTTCGAGAAAAATATCGTTCCTTACGTGGAACTCGGGAGTTTCTGTTCTTATGTGCATACGATAAATGCGGCGGACTTATTCTAGGACATTTCTTCATATTCTCTTGATGTTTCTCACAGAACTAAGACAAAAGGTAAAGCAATCCCATTACAGGCCTGAACAGACCCTGAGAGTTGCAGGAGGTTGAGGCTTCCAGATTTTTAGACAATCGGCACATGAAGGTGGTAAGGTTGGCAGCCCTACGCACCGGCCGCATTTACCCCCCAGGAAGTATTTCTGGTACGCATTTCTGTTAGCGGCTAAGTCGACCCCAGGGCCACAGTGCTGCCGGAATGATTATATCAATGAAGAATTCCAATGACACCATCGGGAATCGAACCCGCAACCTTCCGGTTTGAAGTGCAGTGCCTCAACGAACTGCGCCACCGCGTGCCCCCTTTTCATAAAAGTGCCGAGTGTTTTTCCAGCAGTCACATGAAACCCACGCGTGTATATATATTTGCCGTAGAAATTCATGGTTTAGATGCACTGAAAATTACCGCCTTTTTTATCTTTTGTAGCTCCGCCACGTCTTATTTCGTCCTGTGAATGTAATTTACATGCTGTTAGTTTAAATGGGTTTCTAATATGAACACATTTTATCTTTTTGATATCTATAATAGAAATCGCTGCAAATATTAAATTTCTGTCCGTTACATTTCTATTAACGCAATTAAGATGAGCCTTTGCACATTTTATAAGCAATATGTACAGCAAAAAAAATCCCTTTTCAGGGAGGTCATCTCCATAATTACGTCTTCATATGCCAATTCCAAAATCTCATAATGTGATGGTTGAATTTTATGCCAGCTTCCATACACTAGTATCAGGCTAATGCAATTAGGGCGAGACTGAATTATTAACGATCACAATGCACGAAGGGCAAAACGTAGTTTATTATTTTTAATATAATCTAGCCTCTACGGCATCTATAAGTGCTATGTACAAGAATTATAAATGTTACGGAGATGCACAGTTTTTAATATATTTTCGTACTAAAAGGTGATTTTGAAAACGGCAGGAAACATTGATTGTGGTGGATGCAGAACCAGTTGACACTGTAAGCATTTTGCTTTCCACTCTCAGTAATGCAGCCTGTGTATCTTTTCGGAGGCACAGGTAGCCGTAAGTTGTCCCTGTGCATACTGTGAAGGCATATACGGAGAATAAATTATAACTCTAGGTTTTTTAACCTCAGCACTAAATGGAGATAAGTGATCGGCTTTGCGCTCCGACCGCTTGAATCTCGTGGACTTAACCCTATTTACCCATTGAGTTGGCGGCAGGTAGGCCTCATATCCGGTCTGCACGATTTGGAGAAGAGAAGAATCTCTTGTCCCTACTGGGAATTGATCCCTGGACCGTCCAGCACGTAGCCTAGCCGCTATGCCGTCTACAAGTAGTAAGTGAGAAATGATACACCTTAGAACAAAACGTTGAAACTTATACCCTTTTTTTGCGAAAACCGACTGTTAGTGTCGTCATGTCTGTCCCTTCCTCCGCATGGAGCAACTCGGCTGCCACAGGAGGTGTTTTCGTAAAATTTAATATATGAATATTTTTAGAAAATCTATTGAGAAAATCCAAGTTTCATTAAAATCTGACAAGAATAACGGATAATTGACATGAAGACCTCTCTACAATTATGATAATATCTCGCTGAGTTCTTCTTGGATGGAGAACTATTTCAGACAAATCTGTAGAGAAACCAAACACACAATTTAGATCTATTTCAATAACGTTTTTCGAAAATCGTGCTGTTTGTGAGAGAATATAGAACAATATGGTAGAAGCATACAGGCCACAGATGACAATATAATACATCGTATGCGCATTGCATGCCGGATAGCTAAGGTTACAGACACGTACTCAGAATTCTTAATTCCTACTGCTTTTCCGCTGCAACTGCTTACGCGAATCGCCTCAAAGTTGCGTTATATGTACAGTGCCTCTCTTGTAGTTTGCTTAGTCTGAAAAATCGCAACAAACAACACATTTACACATACTCACTCGTCCCTTTTCTTTTCCGATAGTCAAATAAAATTATTTACAAATGCCAGGTAGTAAATGGAAATGTTTAAAAAGTGTACATAAATTGTGAAAATCAGAAGAGGAAAAAACGTCACTACAGTGCCCGACTAAATGCGAGCTAACGCTGACTCATAACTTGGCGACAGATTTATGTTTCTTAAGAATAACAGAATTATATGCAACATGCTGACAGTTAAAAGGCTGAACTTAACGTAATATATGAGTACTTATTTTGTAAACAATGCAGGAGGCAATCTAGTACACGTTTTGTAGGGCCATCTGCAGTGTCTGCTAGGATGGCCTATATATAGCTGTAGTGGAAGCCCTGCACTGGTGAAAGTACGCACGTGTCAAAGCTGTGTGTTGATTAATACGAGCTACCATACAGAGTCTTCTACACGTGAAAGTGTGTGTGCTGTAGGGAATAGGCGTAAATAAAGACGATCTCTTCATATGTGTGACACATCTGTATAGATTACAATTTCATTTTTAGTTTTATACTGCTACTTTAAAATATTTAACTGCTGTTATTGTATGCTTGTCGTGAAAGGGACTAAAATGTTTCACTTCCCTCATTTACATTCATGTCGTCTGTCGTACATAGACCCTGAGAAAGGTAGGAAACCAAACGTAGAAAACAAAGATAAAGCCTAATTGGTGTAGGTAGCCCTAAAGTCCGGATAGTAACCTGAATTTACTGCTTAATTTCATGGTGCAATTCAAATTCGTGACCACAAATTCTCACTACGACATGACGTCGAAGAATTCTAGCCGTTAGGATAGCCTCATGATTGGACCTTTCCTGAACCCAAAGAACCGAACTTACATTTAAACAACACGCTTCTTTGAAACCTATTTATGTGCAATATCACCATCCAGCCTACCACTAAGTCTACTAAATTTTTCCTGTGATAAAAAATTATAAAAATATCTTGCTTCAACTTCCTACTGCGAATGCAACCTCAGTGTGTGACGTTAAAAGCGAGTGTCGTAGTCTAAAGACCGATGTGACGTCATGTGTAGCGGCAAGTTATAAGTCAAGTTTATGTATTTTTTGTAAGGAGGTTGATTGTTTCAATTGTGAGGTCGGGACAGCAAGCTGGCTGGACACCACGCAGTGTGGGATTGTCAATTACAGCTCTGTGCTAGACATGCGTTCCGTTGTGGCAAATGTGGATGGGCGAGGAAGTGCCATAGTGATGATCGGCTTACCCAGAATTTACAGAAAGAGAATTCCGAGTGGGACGTACGGGTATCTCTTTGGCGACTGTGACGTCACTACTTACAACAAGAATTCAATTGGTGTATTGCGTGACGTAGGACACACTTTACCAAGGCGTTCATCACATTAAAGTCACGGTATGGTTTTGCATTACACCAATAAATGTGTTTTTCCTTTACTTCCGTAAGAAAAGTACAGCCGTTCCTGTTCCGGGTTTCAGGACACTTACAAATGCTGAACAGCATTATTATATGCAATTCTCCTGTACCGAAATTCAAGCCAGTCTGATATAAATAAGGAAATTACAGACCGAAGTTTGTTTACTCCCTAAGTAAAATGCGGCCTTCACTGCGTTAAGTTTTACGAAACTTAAAGTCGTGGGGCCGTAACAATTACAGTTAACCTGGATAATTCTTGTACTAATGTTGTATGCATTTTTTTTGGGGTGGGATTTGAATGTCGGGGGTGACCTTTGGGGTTGTCACTGCCGTAAATGTTAACATCAGGCCTAAGGTCTTAAAAGACTTGACGTCATATAGTTTGATAGATAATCACCAATGCTTCGGAAGTATCTGCTTCCTCCATTTTCAGGGGAGGTGGAGGCAAGAATTTCCTTCACAGGGTCCTTTTGTAGAGCGACTAAAAAGGTGTGTGAAATGTGAATACGTTTCTTTATAGGGTTACATAGTTTTCTCATTTTTGCCACAATCATACCCGCTGTGGACCCGGCAGATGGATTCAGGTAGCTCTCTCTCCGAGAGTAAAAAGTGGATCCGTGAATCTAACCCCCTTTTATATATAATTGAGGTTTGTCTAGGCTGCCAAGTGCCAACACGGCGTGTCAAATGGGCACATATACAAATTTATTCATTCATGGCGTTATGTTCGAAATAGTGACCTTCTAATACCGAAATTTGAAATGCGCAATCTGATATTATTGATGTTGCTCGTTTTACCCCAGTTGCTTTTAAGCCTGAAATACCGGCTCATTCTGCGTTGTAATTTTCCGGATACAAGTTGTGACTCAAGAAGTCTAATAAGGATTGTGTGTACACGATGTGGTAGTTTTAACTCAAGCTTACAGGAGTAGTGTAAGCTTTGGATTAAAATCGCATTAAAAAGAGAAGCTGAAGACATGGGGTGATGAGTTGCTGCTGCTGCTGCTTCTGCTGGAACAGGTTTTGCTTCGGTGCGCCGTTACGGTAGCAGCGGCAGACGAGCCTGTCCTCTTCGTGACCAGGGTCTCATCCTCACGTACGTGCCTCGATCGCACCACGTTAACAGCGTGCGTGCTCCCGTGTCCCGGGGTCTGTATATAGTGATCCGAAGAGTATTAGCATATTTTAAAACAGTTCGGAAGCCAATCAAGTATTAAGCCCCTCTTAAGTTACCCACACACGTACAAACGCCTTATAAAGTTATTCCATGTAAACACATTTACGATAACGACGCCTAAATCCAATCTTCTTAAGTCTGGCTTTCAGCACTGAACTGTGTGACTCATTTACTCTGCCGCCATGCAGCCAAAAGCAGTGCAGGAAACCCCGGTCACGGGTCGTGACTAGACAATGGATTGATGGAGATCCATGGTCTACTGAAATTCGTATATCTAAACAAAAATTATTTTATTCTTTCACACAACTTAGGTCTGTCAGCCTAAGGGTGTATGTAACATGACTAGATCTATAGATAAATGTGTATAAATTTAGTAGCTCCTGTATTCACATTTGTTGGGAAGGGGGCGATACATTTTAAGGTCATCAACAAACGTGTGATCTTATAACGGCCTCGCCGTTGGACCTTATCTAACCATCTTTAACTCGTACTGCAAACTGACGTCGCAAGTTGCAGCGTGATAATGTGATGGAGATTAATTACTGAGCGTTAGTAGCTCGTGCTAGAGCTTTATATGTTCTGGTGTTACGTAATAACTGAATGAAGATAAATACTGGTAAGTGAAGGGGCTTGTTTCCATGGCGCAACAGCCCCTAGTGGGCCAGGGCCAACTAATTATTGACTTTTCACGATCGCACTCAGATACACCACAGTCGGTAGGACTTCTCTGGACGAGTGATCGGCCTGTTGCATAGACCACTACCTGACAAGGCACAACACGCACAGGAGACAAATATTCATGCCACCAGCGGGATTCGAACCTGCAACCCCAGTAAGCGAGCGGCCGCAGACCCAGTTCTTAGACTTCGCGGCCACTGGGATCGGCCTGCTAACCATACATTATTATATAAGATTTTATAGCCAGTGAACTATGCAGAAATTCATATGAAGTCTGATTATTTTGACTGTTGTATTCTCCAGTATGCAATAATTCAGAGTAATGAACTAAGTAGTTAACCACATCAAGCAGAATCCTTCTTGAAAAGCTGTACTTCCTCAGCTAGTCAAGAAATATCTCACATTTTATGACACCCTAAATTTCATTACCGTGTTCACAAAAACCCATAAATTTTCCCAGCCTTGCACCAATACTGAAATGTAAAATTTGATTAATGCCCCTACGTAACTAAGAAAAGAAAGTGATTCGTGTATTACTAAAATGTAATGAGACGCAGAGGTGAAGAGAACAGTTTTGAGATAACAAATGGCTACAAGTAAACGAAGAAGTGACGTATAAAGAGTAAAAAAATCTGTAATAAGATCGCAGAATTAAAAAATAGATACATTTTTATAAAAAGGAAAACGGAAGTCGAAAAATGAAGTGACAAAAACGGTACAAAGTATAGAGGACATGAGAGAGGGGGAATTGCAATTAGAACAATATTACTATTTGTATACATCAGCGTAGGTTAGATTAACACCGGACAGCGGATAGTAACTAGTTCTGATAAATTTTAGCCGTCGGTATTAAAAACAGGGGATGTGTACCGGTAAAAATCCGGTGTTTCCAGTTACATCGAAAGATGTAAACGAAATTCAACTGATAAATTTCAATGTGAATTGAATCTGAAAATTTAATTGTATTTTGTGAGATAAAGTTAATGTTTCCTGTTAATGGTGGAAATTAATAAAAAATTTCCATGACTTTATAAAACTGACATTTCAGGTTAATTTTTTTCTTGGTTTAGGGGTTGTACTTAATAAAACGCACTACTCTTACTAGAGCATGTACTTTAAGAGTTTGCTCTGAAGATAATGAAAAATGGCAATGAGAAATTTCAAAATGTTCAAAAAGCCGATTCTATGCGATGTACTTAGAGTTATGAACATCAGAGCAACCTTCAGGAAATGTTCGATGAAGGGAAGACCCTGCCATATTTCGCCATTACCATGGGAGACATTAGAAATTCAAATTTACCTAAGTATGTTTTCTTTGCCACTAGGTTGGGGACAGCAGTCTTATCTCTAAGCCTTCAAACTGCTTGTTCCGGACTAATGCGCCGTCTTTACCTATACACTATTTTACAGCTCGGCTCCACCCACTGCAATGCAAATTAAAAAGAAGCGTGCACGGAAGAGGAATACGGGTTTGTTGACACATTGCTTGTTTGATATTATGACAAGTCCATACCGAAAACTATGAAAAATCAAATACTGCATATTGGCAAAAGTCTACATAATTTGCGTTATGTTATCTTGGTAATTTGTGACATTTCATTCATATTTCGTATTAGAATATATTTAACACACTAACAAAAATGTATTCATGCTTTGCGGAGTCAATAAACTAAAACAAACTCTAAATTTTTCTGAGAATTTCAGTACCTGAAATCTTAGTTATAGCGATGAAGTGTCTAGGGACTTCGCCACAACATATGGAAAGTAAAATTGAGGTATATATCGTTTGGAAAGATCAGCTCAGAAATGTTCAGTATGATGAGTAGCTTGCAGCCTACAGCGCATTCCTTCTGCTCGGAAGCGAAAATTCTTCAGTATAGAAATGGTCTCCGGGCCACAACAGGCTTTTCGTGGCTTTCCAAGAAACCAAATCTGTTTCGGGCGTACAAAGTCTTAACTGAGAGAAACTCTGCATTCTTCTTACATTTTATGTTACCAAAGCAGTGCTGATGAAAGTATAATTCTTCAGGAATATGACGATAATCCGAAGTTTCGCAGGAACATAATGCTGACTTTTTCAGGATCCAGTTTCCTCCTTACATCTCCATTCTCTAGGCCTAATTCTCAACTATGTCATCCCTGTAAACCTCGTGTGCATTTCTTAAGACATGTGAGTAGCATGGCTAGGAAAGTAAAGTTCCCTGTGTAACATGCCGTGAAGGCATGGAGGGGCGTAGTTGGTGTCGCTGTACCCTTCCTTTAACCTCGGCGCTAGAAGTGGGTGGGTAAGCAACGCCATGCCCCTGCCTCTTTACTTTCGGGAAAGAGACCCGGTACCCATTGTATAGGAGGCGGGGAGGGCCTCGGGGCCGGTCTGCACAAATACTGTAAAATCTCGCTCCCAATGGGGGTCGAACCCCGCACCGTCTAACCCCTGGCGACTACACTATCCCGGCCGCTAGCCAGGAAAGTACTTTGTTCATTTAACAACCATTCAACAAACTTACGATACGAAAGGGACATGTGCTTATACGCATAGTCCTAACTGGGGGGGGGGGGGGGGCCACGGGGCAAATGCCCCCCCCCTAGTTTTTCAAACTAGGGCTAGTTTATTTGTTTACTGACTTAAATAATGACAAATAAAAATAGACAGACAAAAGAAAATGAAAAACTTGCGTTTTATGGGACCAATTTTCCCCTCATTCGAATTTGACACCTTTGTAAAATAAAGTCATTTTGGCCCCATCCCCCCCCGCCCCCAATGTTATTAGCCAAGTTACGCTTATGCTTATACACATGCGACAGATGTGAAAGGCATGCAAAATTTTGTTAGGAAAACCCCAGGAGAAAGAGACCACTTGAGAGACACAGACGCAGACGGGGTGATGTTAAGAGAGATATTAAATGTATAGGTTGCTGTGGATTTAATTAATCTGTGTCACGTTGCGGGATCTTATGGACCCAGTCATGTGGTATCAAATGCCATAAAATGCCAGAAATTTATTCACCAGCTCAGTGAACAAATAGCTTCTCAGAAGGACTTCTGTACATGGCATTCGCATCTCCTGTGTAAGTTACATTCTGCAGCGTCAAATCCAAAATGTAGGTTTCCTACGAAGGAGGGTGTAGAGGTAAGGACGTGAGAGGAAGTGGCATATTTCAGAACAACACATGGACATTTTCTGCTGCTAGACATTGAGCAGAATCACGAGCATAGTCAGGTTGTGCGATCTTCCAACCAGAATTCCATCCAAACATGCACATTGCGGCATACTTTACTAAAACACGGAGCAAGAGTTTTGGAAGTAGCGGTACAACTCAGATGATGTGGTGCTACAAAACAAATTTTTGATCTTCAGTCCTAGGAGCTTAGATTAGCACAAATTACGTTTGACTTAAGCCTTTCTTACTGAGTACGAAAGATATAAGACATTGTATCCCCTTTAGCTAAAATGGAACCTTTAAGTCCAAAACAGAGAAAAAAAACAGTATCGTAGCATGATTGAAATTGAACTGGATAACACCTTAAATCTGATTCATATCTTAAAATATTATTCACATATATATCTTGCGCCTGCATTAACAGTCTTTGGTTTAAAATATGGGGGTGCGAGGCAGACATTGTGTAACGATAAAATTGCCTGTAAATGTTTTATGTGAACGTGCATAAACGAACAGAGCCTTATGTAAATGGCTTGTCAGTGTCTCTGTCCCTCCTCTTCCCCGCTTATTTAACACAAGATTAAATTCGTCGAGGTCATTTACAAATATTCTGTACCACGAATTGCTATTGTTTTAATCCTTATTGCACAGGAGAGTTAAGGTTTCACTGGGAGATAAATTTAATGTGTAACTGTAAAACTAAGCATTGATTTAGCACAGATACATGTCTGCGATCTCTGTTTAAATCTGAAGCGAATTCTTGCCTGTAAAACGTATTAGCCACGGCTCTTACTGATAGACATACAGGCGGAAGAAGAGACAAACAGACAGACAGACAGGCAGGCAGGCAGGCAGGCAGGCAGGCAGGCAGGCAGGCAGGCAGGCAGACAGACAGACAGACAGACAGACAGACAGACGGAGGGAGCATTATTTTATTTGTGTCACCAAGGAAGGGCCTGAGTTGAGAAGTCATATTTGTGTAGGTAAAATACAACTCTTCACAACGTCTGCATAAAATAATGGACAGGCAGCAGTTCTAAATGTAATTTAAGGGGTTTTGTACAGTGCCAATTTGACACGCTGACTTGAACCGTTAGATCAGCAACATTAATATGTCTTCTAGGAAAAAACATCACGTCCCAGCATGCGACACTGACAGCATTTCTCAGGAAACGTCTCACTTCTTAACAAGTCTTCCGCCCTGTATGATACTTTGTTAGGTATTAAAATTTTGTGTTACGTAATTAAATCCTTCTAATTTACCGTAACGTCATTTATACATACAGGTAATATATTAATAACTGTATGGTATATTGCATATAATAATATATTTCGCATCAGAATTTGTTGTCTTTATTCAATTTTATGATTTTTCTATATATTAGCATACGTGGCTTGCATTCTGGAGGAGCGTGTTTCTAATCTTGTACAGTGCCATCTGTCCTGACTGTCTTGACGACTTCCATCACCTATGCAAAGAACCACCAGAATGTTAACTTTTAGCGAAGGGACCTTCAAATATTGGGTCTGTTTCCATTCCCTGCATAATCTTTGCATCATAACTAATCCTTACTGGCTACTTACTAGCCGTCCTACCAGCTGATGTAACAATTGTAACGATTTTAGATGATTTTCGTTTTATGACGCTGCGTAAGGCCGGCATAAGCGCTGACGTATTCTAGGCCATATCGCCGTCACAAGCATGTTCACAGAATCATAATCTGGAACGTTCGTTTTTGTTCAATGAATAGTAGAAATCAGAGATACGACCGTATCCCTTTCTGAGTGGCAACACCAGTTGATGGGTATATGTGAATTCGATGTATGGGTGTTTTTACGTATATACCCATTGGTAGATATCGCCAGAATACCAAAAATTCCTTGCCGTAATAAAGTGATACCTTCACAGGGCTATACCTGGCTTCAAATATAGCATTTTGTTCTCTGTCCGATGATAAATGTTCTAGCCTCTGTATGGAATTTGTATGCATTCCTTAGTGAAGTCTGTCTGTCTGTCTGTCTGTCTGTCTGTCTCTCTGTCTGTAATTGCTGTTTCACTCACACATGTCTGTCCCGCCTCATCCTTCTAGATTTCGTCACTCCAGTGTAGCTAGCCAAAGGCATGTACTTTATGAGCCGTGTGTTTACCCATATTATTTCATCACCTAGCACAAAATTACGGACAACCTAGTTGGATTGCAGACCTAACTTAAAGGAAGTGAACCCACTTCTAAAGATTATGCTTAAATCTATTTATATCTTTGGTTTAAATCTGTCTTGTCCATTCTGGACGAATATCGCAGATTTGGTGCTTAGCATGCACTTACCTACAAAAGTTACTACTTGACAGAAGCAGCGGGCTACGTCTTGTCTGTGAGCCTTCAACGTGGCAAAACTGAACAGGTAGAAACCCTCGTTAGACAATTCCTTTCTTCACGCCTATCTGGTGAGCATTACACTTATTAACATAACAGCATCCAATTATTCATAACACCGTCGTTTTACAGCTCTTAGTATTTTGCCACCTGTACTCCTTGCCAAACAGCCTATTTGTTTGTGTCGCTGAGATGTCACTTGAGCAACACAAACAACAGTGGCATGTCATGAGGCTGACACCGTGAGCCCACAAGATGTGGTGTGCCTGTTTAACATAATGTGCGAGCTGATTGTTACAATGGGCAAGGCACGGACTGTAAAATACGTCCTTGTCACTTAATGAAAGGCAGGAGTTTACCAAGCAGCCAAGACCTAGACTCTACTATTTTGATATTTTAATATCTATAAATTTTCAATTACCCCACTCGCCCTTGTGTTTTATGACTTAAGAAAAATAATATTAATATTATATTCTCACTACTGCCGTTCAGCTACCGTCGAACACGTAGCCGATAATTTTAAATGTTTTTGTAAAACAGTCTTGTAAAACTGTGGGATCCAATATCAAACATGATGATGTTTTGTATATTGCACTTTACCTGCCTTTAATGACTGTGTATTTTAGCCTGATGATATTCGATATCTATACCGAAACATGTAGCTTTTAAATAAAAACACAGTTGTGTTTGACTGTTTAATATTGCTTTGATTCACGAAATTTGTAATAAATTTAAATATTCAGGAACTGTAACTGTAGATTGTAATGGTTTGGGAATGTTGTAAGAATTGATGGTGAAAGGACAGTGACGAAGTTTTTGGAATGGAAACCAGGAGAAGGGAGAAAGAAGGAAGACCAAAATTAAGGTGGATAGATTATGTCAAATTTTACTTGAGGATCCGGGTGTAAAAGGCGAAGAATAAGAGCTTTGGACGGAAAATAATAGGCGTCTGCCGTGAGGGAAACCAAGGCCTAACTTAAAGGCTGTACTGCTACAGAAGAGGAAGGATTCGGATTGATATCATTAACAGTTTATTAACAAAATATCAAATATAGTGAGTATCTATCTGATGACTTTGAAGTGCATTAACCCTTTAAAGACGAAGCGTATCTGTTTTATATAAGGACTCAGTGCGTACCGCGCTGTAAACACTCTCCACTTCGGTTATAAAAACCAGTCTCTTAATGTTCTATAAGGCAAAAGTTGCTGTTTGTTCTGAGATCCGTACAAAACACATAAACGCAATGTGGGCACCACGTAGAATTTTTTAATGTTAAACCTGGTGGTACGTAAAGTTACCGCTAGGCTTTAAAAGGTTAAGTGTGAATATAACAATGGAACATGGACCAAACATCAGACAAATGTGACTGTAAGGCCACAAGACGATTTTCTTGTCACGTAAGTTCTCGTCCCTGTAGAACGGACTAATAAAAGTGTCCTTAAATTCAGTGGTGACGTAGTACATGCTGTGGCACTAAGTACGATATTCGTCCGTGTTACTTTGTTTTTGTTACGTGTCAATTATCCCAGCTAATTTCATGCAGAAGCAGACACCTAAACAGGCACACCCATCAGGTAAATGAAATGGCACATTTAAACCAGTTTTTATGGCGCAGTGACACTCTAAGACTTTTGTATTTATTTAAGTGCTTCTGGTATATAACACCATTATTATGACACTCCAGTTGGACTCTGTCCATTGCGCGATCAAAACAAACCATTCAAAGAAAACGAGGTTTCCATATAGAGAATTAAATCGCTGTTTTTTTAGCCAAAAATGTGTGTGTTTAATGCGCGGCACGAAATTAATACTTAAATATAATGCTGGTTAATTTTTTCTGCAAAGTGTTAAAGTCTTTTTTAAGTGACATTGTGCGAAAAGGAAAAAGATATTGCTTCCTCGAAAGGATCAAGGAGGAATACCGAACGAGCCATAATCACTTATATCCACATCCCTTCAGAATATCTATTCATAGTAATTCGTAACATTTCGAAATTACATGATGTATAGCTCATAGTTCATCTTTAGATAATCCAGGAATTAATGCACCCTAATAAGAATGTGCCAGCTTTTAGTACTGTAGCATTGGAGCCTTTCCCGACTGTGGCTCGTGTCTGGAATACTTGGCGTTCCTGTTGCCTCCAAGACCTCCATTAACAGTAACTTGCATGTAGCTTGATGTTTCCAATTAAGCGGGTAAGGACAGCTTCCTTCCCACTTACCAGTTCCAAAGCATCAGTAATCCAGCATCTGCCGTCCGTTCACACACGCTGAGTGTGATGGGAAAGAGGTAAAGCTTTTGACTTTGAGGAGGTACACGATGGGAACCAGAGTTGGATGATAGCTTTCCTAATTGAGGTTTGTCGACGAAGATGTCAGAGTAGTGCCTTAAAATATGCAAAGACTCTGTTTTTCCACATGCGTCATCGTTCATAATGTCGTACGCCTAACGGAAACTAGGCAGTGTCAAAATACGTAGCAAACCATCCACTACTGCTCGCTCATACAGGATTTTTATGGGCAATATAGTGCCACAGCAGACATACTCTGCTTCTTTCATAATGTTTTCCTTTGCTTCATTGAGTTGTTCACAGGTGTAACTTTTCAGCGTTAAATCATCACCATCATCATCATGAGCCGTGAAGTGTTAGGCGTAGTGCCTCTTCTTTATCCTTCAAGGTGAAGCTGGGCCTTCCATCTTTTCCTCGGGCGTCCTATGCTTCTTTTCCTCTTTGGCTTATATTACAGTGCCTGTTTAGGTATCCTGTCTCTGTTCATTTTCTCTACGTGTTTTGGCCACTCTCGTTGGTATTGTTTTATTTCCAAAACTGTGTTCTGCACTCCAAGTTTCTCCCGGACGGATTGATTTTTTTCCCTGTCTGACTTAGTGATTCCTAATAAATGTCTTAAAAATTTCATTTGTGCTGCTTCCAGTCTTTGCTCATATCTTTTCTTCACCACCCAGGCATCACAACCAAATTTCAAGGCCCCTTTAGCTTTAATATTGTGGATTCTTGGTTTGTTTCGTTAGTCTTTTTTTTTTTCCAAAATATCTTCCTATGACGTCATATATTTTGTTATATGTCTGTAACTTGTCTTCTAAATCACTTTTCTAGCCAGATATAAGGTATCCTAGGTATTTAAAGCGTCAGATGAACTCAGTAATTGAAATAGTCTCATTAAATAACATAAATTTTATTTCGACCGCTTGCTTTTCAGTGTTATAAACAAGTTTAGGCGTGTAGTCTGCCGTCTTCTGACCTCAGGTCTTTCTTTTTCCTGCACAAACCAGTTGTAATAATTCACTGGCCATGAAACGACTGTCATTAATTTTGGTGCCATATACTGGGTTCAGGCTGTTTGTAAGTAAATATGTTAATTATCTACCTTGATTCCTGGCCATAAAATGTCGATTTATGATAGAATAAAATCTTGATATTTCACAGATGTTACGGATGATTTAGCTGCTTTCCAATAGGGTGTGTTGCTTGTAATCTGAAAGTACCTGGTTGTAACCCAAACTTTACTTGTCCAATAGCTCAAGTTAGTTTTTGCACAGCCGTTTATCGTTTCTTCCGTTTTCCTGATAAAAAAAATTGATAATCTCTGTAACATGCAAGATGAGGCCCGTCAGCTGCGCAGTAAATTTAAATAAAAATAATAAAACCAATTAATAACATTCCTTGTTTTTAAACGTAGTATGTGTGACATAGATTTCAGAGTTTCTTGAATCGCATACGGTTTACAGTATCTACTTCGTGAAAAGTCTTAATTTTCTCGTGAGTGCACACTTTTCCCGTTAATGCAATGTAAACGGGTCGCCGAGCCAGCCAAGAACCATACGATAAACAATTTAACGAAGAGGACATGATAGTTGTCAAATAAGGTAAGGACCCTGCGTGAGGTCTGCTGGTATACAAGATTTAAGTTAGGTACTTCGACTGCGAGATGAAGCAGAGTTGTGATCATAAACATGATAAGATGCATGTAAATATTTGAACAGAATGTGCATAACAAACAAAACTACACATTGGTCTACCAAGTACATTAGCGTGCACTGGTCGTCTATCAAAATGCCGAGTCAGTTTGAGTACGAGGGAGAGCAATGTAAATAACGTGCAGAGTTTCTTGTTCACGGTAATTAATGATTGGGTCAAAGGCTGCTCCAGTTCGTAGCACTACCCTTATTGGCTTGACGAACGAGACACATTGTACACATGGCTCTCAGTGACATCAGAAATTACGGGGCTAATTTGTGTATTTCCTAATGTTGTAGTTAGTGCACTAAATGTTACATTTCTTATTGAGCAGGAAAGAGGAAACACCGCGACAAATCTCAAAAGTTATTCATATTCAAATCTGGGTCTGCTAACAGACGTATAGAGTGGAAACATCACCACCGTGATATTTTGTTACGCTCCTCTGCCGTCGGTACCGACTGACGTCAATTGTCACTCTTTGGTGACAATGTTAGCTGAATTCAACTTGAATGCTGTCTTTCTTTAAATATAACTGTGCTGTCTATCCCACTATCGTTACAGAAGGGTTGACCAATTCGTGATTTAGTACCACACGCAAAATTTTTCAGCACCTGTTTTATTAATGAGAACTCTCGCGGCTAAGGACGTTGCAACAAATATCTGTCTTAATATACCTACGTAAAAGCCACATAGACCCTATATCTATAATCGTACGTTTGACGTCACATGCATAACAGCCATACAGGCAGTATATCTATGGCCATATAGTTGATACCACATGTATAACAACCATACAAGCAGTATATCTATAACCATATAGTTGATGACACCTTCATAACAGCCATACAGGCAGTATATCTAAAACCATATAGTTGATACCACATGCATAACAGCCATACAGGCAGTATATCTGTAATCATAAAGTTGCTAACACACGCATAACACCTGTTACAGATACTCCCCGACTGAGGCAATTTAAAGTTCGGCAATTCCAGAATAACGCAATTTTTAAAGGTCAAGAAACTGAAATAATAACCTTTTTTGAAAGGCGCGCTGAATTTTTATTGCGGGAATGAAGTCGCAGTGGGACGAAATTGGCGAGTGAATACTGCTGGGCCATAACACGGCGGCCGGGTGGTCTTGCTGCCATCGATCGGTGTCGGAATTCTGTTTTCAACTGGACTCGATTATGTATGATATATATATATATATATAGTTGACCACACGTGTACTTAATTTTTACTTGCGCAAAATTCCGACTTGCGCCGGACTTTTCGGAACTTATCTACTGCGTAAGTCGGGAAACGTCTCTGTCTGTAGCCATACAGTTGATAACACATGCGTAAGTCATTCAGTCAGCATACTGACAATCGTATAGTTAATAACACTTAACAGCTACAGTTAGCGTATCTGTAATCAGTAGTTGGTAACACCCACATAACTGTCATCCAGTCAAAATATAATCATAAAGTTGATAACGCGCATGTCATTCTGTAGCTAAGCACTATTGACACCTGCCTGTTTTAATAGCATCCATTAGGTTATCAGTCCATTAAAAAGGTAAACTCATCCCTACGCAGGCCTAAGGCCCAATGGGGAGTAGAGGTAGAGTTCTACCTTTCGTTAGTCACAGCAACAAAAGGGGTGGGATGGCTAGCTCCACGCCCCCGGACGCTTTAGCCCCTGATAAGACCCGGTATCCATTGTACCGGAGGCTGGGTGGCCGCCAAGGCCGGTCTGGGCGGAGGCGGAAAATCTCGCCCCTACCTGGATTCGATCCCCAGACCACCAAGCCATATCAGTGCGTGGGTAGCCATATCATTCATAGAAGCCATGCCGTCTCACAATCATTTTTAAAACAGCGCTTTGCTTAGCAACTTCGGAAATCTTGAAGGGCGACTGAAGCGTGAATGTCGTTTGTTTGTAACCGGTATTGATAACTGACAGAATTTTCGTAAATTTTCTGGAGAGTGTAAATCGGTAGTCCTCCGAAATTATCGAGGAAGCTGTACACTGTACGTTATAAAATGATGAATGTATCGTAAATGTCGGGCAAATCATTAGGGACGGAATCATACCTGCTGTTAACTCCTTTCTTTACTCTTTTTTCATTCTTTATAAAATGTGCTCATGTGCACTTAAAAAAAGCCTGTGGATGATAACGGTTAGTGTTTGTCAAAATTGTTTCAATTACCGAAACAATAGAATTCGTTTTATGAGGTGGATGTAGGTCTACATGTAAATATATAAGTAAATAAATAAATAAATACCCGGTTTTTTTCTTGGTTTCTTCAATTTTTCTTTCAGAGAGTTTTTCTTGACGTACGGAAGTATAGCTGTTGTTACATTTGTCTGTTACAAAGTTTACTAGCGTTATGCCCGAATTATTTCACTGTGATTTCCATAGCTTTAGCATAAAATGGTTCAGCGTCCGTTGTCGCTGAACTCCGGTGGGAATACTATTTCCATCGGCACATCGACGCTAATAATCTTTGTCACGTGCCCATGCGTAATGTCACACTACAAGAATGGACATTAACATGATTCATTTAGTCCGTAATAAATTATCGATCGTATTTAACTTCGGACAGAACTGGGTAACAGGAGCTGCTACTTTTTTAGATATTATATAATATTTTACTGGTTTTCAGTAAGTGCTGCAGCCAGTATAAATAACAGTTGTGGGACAAAACTTGCAGTTAGATAAATATTTTACTCATAAACAGAACATTAAGAGGTATTCTTAGGTGATCAGCTGTGAAGGTAAGGAATACACACCTTCTGTTTTGGACATTGCCTTCTTCAGGAGGGACAGGTGGTACCGGTATCAGTTTGTTTTCGAAACGTCGTATTGTTTCTTTATATCGACGCTCTTGTTCATATTCCATTTAATTTTGGTGAAAACTACATTTCTTCGCAGGTAGTGCAAGCCCAAATTTGGTCCACGGAAACGCATGGTTTGTCCACCCCTGTCGTATACGAGATGGTTTATCTTCATTCACGGTGCGGAGCAAAGGCGTCGTAGAGTCAACACCATACAAACATCCCACACACAGAGCAACATGCATTGAAATAAATCATTAAAATTAAAACAACAGGGCCTACGGTTTATTTGGTATGCTTTGGTTGGTCCGACGTCTCTTCATTGACAGGAAGTTTTCATTAGACGTCTTATGAGTTGTTGATCTCTGCCTGCCTTTGAGATACGTTGCTCTCATTTTGTCTCGTGTAATATGCATGTATGACTCATCGGCACTGTTTCTTCTTGTTAAAGCTTAAACCTCGCCCTTGGGTGTGGTGAGTGTTATCACGTTCTCTGGATGTACAGTTCTTCAACAATTAACTCATTTGTATCCTGCCTTTTGGGGTTGACCCCCATAACCCCAGATATTCGTTCGCCAATGGTCAAGACTTCAATTACGTTTCTATGGTCATAATTAAACAACTTCCAGTGACGGCCACTTGTTTTTGCACCCAGGAGCTCTATGAAAGAGAATAAAGCGATCAAGACCGTGGGACTGGGTGGATGTAAATCTCTTTATTTTGCCGATCGCCAGTTCAGGTTCTGAAACATTTGGTTTAATGCCAAAAATGTAAACGTTATGTTTTATGACGCAGGAAGATGGACTTCGCCGAATGTCGTCCGTCTTTCTACGTGCCTAATAAAAGATGCATAATAATTAAATGAGCATGCATTCCACTTTGCAGGGACAAAGATCAGTTGGGAAACCGATATGTAGAAGACAGTTAATATTCAAATGGATAATAACAGTTAAAGTGAGAGGGTATGGACCGATGTCGTTTGGCTCAGGATATGATCCAGTTGCGAGCATTTGCGAACACGGTAATAAATCTTTCGTGTCACGTACCAGGCGGGGAAATTTTTGACGGGTTGAGAGACTGCTAGGTTTTCAAGAAAGACTGTTGCTTGGAGCTACTGTATCTCTGTTAGGTGACAAAACGCGAGGAAAGAGGACTTCAGTGAATCGAAACAAGGCTCTACGAAATGAGTGTCAGGGATAGTTTACGGAGGAATTGCTTGGTATGAACTAGGAATATGATTTTAGTTTAGTCTGAATTAATTATTCTAAATTAATAGGCCAGATATATTTATTAATAAATTGCGTTTTGAGCGTGTTTTCTGGCGGACGAGTCGGACGTTCGTACGCCTCAAGCCGGACAGTCCTTGACACACTTAATCCTCTCCGTGTTTGCCCTGTATAAAAAACTCAACCGCATGAACTGTTGAATAGAAGTACAGTTGTTTTTATTTCTTTAGAATTTGGGATGTCTTCTGATTATATGCTGTTACGTGCACGGCCAGAGTAAGGGGGTGGGGCGCAGCTGGGCAGCTTCCCGGGGCGCCACCTTATAAGGTGCACTAAGCCGTCGCTTGAATAATGGCAAATATCATGCTAGTAAACTCAGGTTTCCACACGCGAAAGATATTCTCCGAAAATTATCCGCAATTTGGGCACGTGCTCTCAAAAATTCCTCAGCCCTGTCCTAGGCTGAATAATTTCAAAGAATATCTGTTGTAAGGGGAATCAAATTATTAGTCTTCCCGTTGAGCCAAATTATTCATTTGCCCGGGGCGCCCATATGTCTCGAGTCGAACTTGCTTCCGTGTCGCTAGCACTCCAAAACCGACTTCGAATTATTACGGTGTTATATTTTAAGTGTTCGCGTACAGTAAGTGTTCTATGAATTAAACCTCATAAATTACATTTGAAGGTACTTTACACTAATGTTTAAACACAGGCCTACAACGTCTTCTTGGAAAATACGTTTGTCTTTGGCCTTCAGATATTATCTTGAACCCCTGCACCTGATATAAGAAATTTTAGGTTACCATGGCGATTCATTTCTTCTGGTGTTTTGCCCACCGAATATTTTTAGATAGGTTCCTTGTCAACGATTGTAGGTCTCCAACGAATTTGCACGGGTTCATGTCCCTGAAGACAGTAACATCAGATATAAGAACGGCTCTGCAATGTATTTCACCTCTTTTCGACTAACTTTACGCTCTTTTGCGGAGACTATGTTCTGTTTTACGAAAATAGCAAGAATAGCTTCAGAGATAATTGTCTCCGGATGAGGCGCAGACATGAACGCATGACAAAACGAACCTTTCACATACCCAGCCCACAACGCAGCAGTAAATCTGTTTGATGAATTCAAGACGTGTGTTGTTGCGTTAGGTGCATTGCAAATGAATTCGTTTTTATGAAACGCAGTTTCTTATTTCGCCTTGAATTGTCTTTCAGCATAACAGTGGGTGCTAATGGTCACGGATTAACATATTCATGTACACGCTGAACTGAGATTCTGATTCATAATGGAACAATGTCTACGAACTGAACGTTAAACTGGGAGGTTGGGATAGATTATGGATAAAGAATTCCTGGACAACAAAGATTAATATCCGTAGCAAATATGTCAGCTGAGAGATGAATGAACGCCGATTTGCATGCTAAACTTTGGTTATGTGTCTGATCAGGGCTGGTTAAAATGCTACGTCATGCATGATATATAACGTAACAGTCAAAAACAAAAACCGAAGAGTACTAATACTTTGCATACTCCATAAGCTAAATCTTTTTCCACTTTTGCTCACCAATCGGAATATAGAGAATAATTATTAAAGATCTGAGCATTATTATTTTTGTGTATCAGGAATCTATGCTTTAAACTTTATGTTTTTGGTACTTACTTTTTGGACCTGTGTATGTGCGCTCATGTGGCAGCACAAACAAATCGCATGGAACCAGAAACATCAAAGATATTCCGAAGTTTAGTCGTAGATATACAGAGTGAATGTGGATAATAACTACACCATGAAACGTTTTCAAATATCTAATAAGTGGGTTAGAATGTTTCTTCTTTCTACGCTCACTTCCTTCTTTTTGTTGTACGTAGGATATGCCTTTCCTCGTTGACTCTATACTGTAATTCTTCATTTCCACACAATCAGTCCAACTGATCTTCTCCATCCTTCTGCTGCAGCACCACATTACAGAACTTTTCAGGTATTTCTGTTGTACTTTCTAAAGTATTCCAAGTTTCAGCACCATACAAGACTATACTCCAAGTGTAGCACTTTACTAGTTTCTTCCTTAAGTTTAAGCCCAATTTGCTGGTGAAAAGAGCATTCCTTTGAATGCTCCTCTTGCCATGGCAATCCTGGATTGAATTTAACGTGCAAATCTTGCATCATTTGTTATGCTACCCAGGGAGTTGAAATATTCCCATTCTCCAGCTGTTTTTGATCTATCATATTATGTACTGGGGATTGTTGCCTTCAGATTACCATTACCTTAGTTTTTTCCACATTCATTTCTATTCCATAACATCTTCCAATTTAAATTAGTCTATAAGTCGTGCCTGTAGCGCCGTTTCTTCCTTAGCCAGTAGCACGAGGTCATCTGCATATTTTACAGTGTGAAATACTTGTCTTTATATTTTGAAGTCTCCAAACCCAACGAGAATTTCCTTGGTAAACTATTCACTGTACAAGTTGAATAGAATCTGTGACTAGCAGCATCCTTGTCTAACTCCTTTTCCAATCTTCACACTTCGTGTCTCCCCTTGGTTCAGTTAATTTTAACATTCTGATCCACACACAGTTTCCTGATCAATCTTCTTTCGCGCCAGTCGATGTCAGTTCCCTCTAGGAACTGCGTTAATTTGGTCCAGTTTACACGGTAAAATGCCGTCTGCCAGTCTATGAAGCACGAACATAATGCCTCATCTCTGGTCAAAGTTCGTTCCAATATTATTCTCAGCATCCCTGTTGCACCCTAGTTTTTTCCCCGTTTTAAATCCAAACTGATAGCCTTCAAGTACATCTTCAATTTTCGTTTCAATCCTTCTTCTAATTATCTTCGCTACTATCTTTGCTGTATGTGCGATGAGGCTGACTGTGTGATGGTCGCTGCATTTTGTAGTTTTTATCTTCTTCTTCAAGGTAATCATTGTAAAGTCAGTGAAATCCTTGGGCCACTCTCCAGTTTCATATAAGATACTGATCAGTTGTGTCATAATCTGAGACCATCTTCTCTCAACAGTCTTATTAGATCTCCAGGTACATCACCATTTCCTATAGGCTTCTTACCCCTCGTCTCCTTGTTTGCTTTTTCCAATTCACTTTACAAAATATAAGTGCCTTTCTCTTCTACGTCCTCTCCCTCTTCAGGTTCGAATTCCCGGTTTTCTAGTCGATTAGGTCGATAGCAGAGCTCTGTGATATAATTCTCCCAAATTTTCAGTACTGGTCTCTAATCAACTATTATATTCCCCTGAGATTCTTCGATGCCACTCTTTTTAGTCCAGTGGTTCCCTTTCCAGCCGAGTTCCTTTGCCTTCATGTGCATTAAATCATAACTTCCTGTTCTTTGAAATTCCGTGATCTCGTGACATGTTCTCTCAAGATACTCCTTCTTGGTTTGTCTGTGCCCCTTTTCAATTCTTTCCCCAGTTTCTCTAGTTCTTCCTTCCTTTTTCGTTGTTGACATTCCTCCACTTCCTTCGTTCATCCATTTTACTGATCGTTTCCTATGTACTCCATGGCTGGCTTTCTTGCTTTCCTGTCGACTTTCCCAACCCAATCACTCATATTATCTAACACACATTTCTTGGTATCTTTCCACTACACTTCCACATTCCCACTTTCTCATTCTATTGCACGGAGTTGTTCTTCTAGAGTATCTTGCATTGTCTGTCATTGAGCGTATAACTTGTCCAAATCCCAACTTGTTCCACTTTTGGAATATATTTGTTCTCCTTCAATCCAGTGCAGGTCCTTGCAACCAGTAAGTGTGGTCAGGTATTAAAGCCACGTTGATAATGTTCTTCATTGAAACGTACCTCAGACTACCATACTAGTAATTTACTTACTGTAACATCGACAACAAGGGGAAACAACGAATGGCCGCTATTCGTTCCGTTAGACCTTACTTTTAAATTTCATAGGCGTATTAATATAATCAGCGAGTTGCAGGAACACTAAACGAAACGTATGAGAAACGAAGGTCCTGTTGCAGCGACATGACTTGCCTGATGACACGGACTCGTATAAAAAAGGTCCCTCTCGTTCCCATGAGACGTATTTCTTTACAGCAGTATATATTTCTTTATCACAATTCAAACCTGGAATTACTTTAATTTATTATCAAGCAGTGTACGCAGCTTGAAGTACACAGAAGCTATTTTTTTCGATGGAAGTGAAGCAGACAAACCATGGAACCAAACAATTTTTCCATGAGTTCCCACCGTGATCAGTGACAGTTGGGTTAGCTGAACCGGACGAAGGATGTGACACAGAAGGTAACAGAGCACGACGAAGCAAAGTAATCATGTAAACTCCTCCAAGGTCGCTCACCATCTGTGAAGTGACCGTAGGAATCGTCTCAAACAATCAACAGTACTTCTGTCACCAGAATACAAACATTTCTTCCAGTTTTGTAAGGTTGTACGCATTATTTTGAATTCCAGAACACTGTAATTTATGAAATAATAGTACTGAGGATGCCGACCAATGAGTGGCCTTGTAGATCGGTCTCTGTGTTTGAGAGTTACGCGGTTCGGTTTCCATCTCGACAGAATTGCTGGCAATCCTAACCGATGTTTTCCGCGGTTCATCTTCAGTTCTACCTGGAAAATTCCGTGTTAGCACTTGTAAGTGACCACGACTGCTTCCTTCGAAGTTGCCAAATGTTGTTCGTGATCATCTCCCTAAACAGACTTAGTTTCTTCAGGTAAAAAGGGTGAGTTAAAGTAACTTTAAATTCTATTTTGCGCGAAAACAAACCGAGAAATTTACTGCATTTTGGAAAGGGTTATTCTTGTAAGTTTAATAAACGATAGGGTCTGCTGTCAACAGAATGACATAAAATCTGAATTAACTCCACTGGCATCAGTGCTGTATGAAAATCAAGGCGGTCATTCCATTAGCAGCGCGCTGCAGTCACGTTTTGAGAATGAAGTCGACACGGTGTAACATTTCAGAAAACGTAGATCTTCAGTGCTCTTCACGTTTTATTTCTGTTTTTAAAAAAAGAGCGAAATCCATTTGCCTATAGTGTTGAAAACTGAATGTGCTTGCTGTTTTCCTGAAAGTGAAAGAAAAAACATATTTTCATTTTTGTAGTTAATTTTTTGCTTTCGACTCTTGGTTACAGGGCATGAAGGAAGATTTTTTAAGTACATATATATGGGTAGAAATTGACGTTCTGCATACACGTCGAGCAGTTGTTGTCCCTTATCTTTGTACAAGATTATAAGAAAACCAACGCTGTTGATATATTTCCTGACACTGGTTTTTGACTGACGTCATAGAAGAGTGTATTGTGACTGCGTCCCATATAACATGAAGAGAACGTGGAAGTGAGAATTCATGGCTGGCGTCTTTGAAAGGCTTTTCGATGGTACATCCATTCATATAATTGAAGAATCACGAAACTGAGGGTTCCAATATAAGTCATTATGGCTTTGTAACTACATATCCATTGAACCTGAGGCAGAGGGAGCCCCAGAGACGGTCTGAAAGCAGCGGATAAGAGAGGTCTCTTGCCTCTGCTCGGAATCGAACTCCTGTTCTGTGGTAGTCCAGACGGTAGCCTAGTCTGTATAGTGACGGAGCCATTGTGGCTCTTCTCCAGAAATGAATATCCTCGTAATGCGATTATTTCTCCTACGTTTTATCAATAACGCGACCAATTCGACAGGAATTTTAGTGGGGTTCAACAACGACAGAGCACCATTTTTCCAGGCTTCGAGGAAGGCGCCAGTAGTTAAAGAACTGGTACAAAGTCCGTGCTGTAAGTTATGAATATGCCACGGAAGTTAAACGCGACTAACAAAACTTTTTTAGTAGGCGTAGTGTACGAGTACAGCCCAAGGTCTACATTCCGTGCTTGACTTCTGGGTAAATATTTTCCCATTGTTGTAAGAAACTGTAGACATGGCATGACAGCAGTACTGACGGAAAGAACAACATTACGTGTTAAAAATATGGTATGAGGAGACACAGCCAAGGGGGGAGTCATCTTGAAATACTGGCCTTCCAAAATCATACGTCTGTCAGTACGTGGTACATGAAATCAACAACTGTCAGTTCCTGTCACTGGATATGCGTAAATCAGGCTCTGTGTTCAGAATTTTACACTCTCGCAAGCAGCGGTTGGAGATTCCGAGATATAACGGTGTATGGATTTGTATATATGTGCCAACGTTTCGGTGGAGCTTATTGTTTGCACCTTCAGGGTGGTCAGTATTTGGAATATAAAGGCAATGAACTCTTCGGAATCATGGGCAACGCGTCTTTATAGCAGTCTACACGGCGTCATATCCCAGAGGAATGTGTCATATGTAAAAGTGTTCACAAAGTTTCCAAAAATCTAAGAGTCACGACAAAATCCGAGGAGCCGGGGCTTTACATGAAGCAAGTGCCATACTGAGCACCCACAAGTATTATATGCCACTGTACTTAAATTAAATCAAATTAAATTATATTATATTATATTATATTATATTATATTATATTATATTATATTATATTACACCGATTATCATCAGAACCCACCAGTGGGCTCAGAATGTATATAGGTCTATATGGACATGATGGCATAGGACTGAGTTTCTTTTTAAATAAAAGGAAGTTATGTTAAGGAATCACAGCATCAAGACACGTCGTTTGAAGGAAAAACTATAAGACATGACACGTTCATGTAGTTAGCTGGATGTCGTGACGTGGCAATATATTTTTCTACAGTCGCTAATTACCAAGGTACAGCTGGTTTGAATGTGAAATGAACGTTTTATGTTCATCAGAGACTATAGTTTCGTAATTATTCTCTGGGAGGTTTAACAGAGATCCGCAGTGCCAAATTTAACTATAATCTGTTTATGTATGGTGATGATATTACATATATTGAACATATAGGCCAGTGCCAACTCCTCTGTCACAGTTGTACAGTACGTGCACACTAATATCGCGAATTTGGAACTTTGTCAGGACACTGTATCTCTCCTCGTTTTCTGTGCCTTAGAAGTGTAGTTGTAGAATGGTGCTCCATCTAAGGAATCCTACGGACTATCGAAGTAGGATTTAGAAAGGCTCTTAAGATTAGAGAAGCCAAGGTCCAAATTGGACTGTAGCGCCATTGAGAATGAGAATGCGTAGAGCGATATGAACGAACCTGGACACCTGTGTGCGTTGTGGGAGCGAGACCCGCGTCCAAAATAAATACCCGTATGTCTTCTTAGACATACTTATTTAGAGAAGGAAAGAACAGCTGATTCACAGAAAGCTAAGAACAGAATCTTATAAAGGCAGAAGGGCGTCTTTACGTTTTAATAAGCTACATGGGCAATGTGCTTGCTTGATTAATTTGTTTGAAGCAAACTCAGATGCGTTGAATATTTCTAGACTGTAACATACCATAAGAAATATACTCACACTTGGCGACGTTAAAAAGTAGTCCCTTCCAGCATGACGTTTGTTTAAACCAGTTCCTCTTTCGAAGAAAATCAAATGCCTCTGCATTACAAAGACCAGCTGGTTAGGGCTGCTAAGGGAAATAATAGATGTGCGTTATAAAATTAAAATATCGTCGCACTCGGTTATAACGAAATCGGTTTATACCCCTCGCTTATAGAGTCAGATATTTTGTGGTACCGATTAATTCCTCACTATTAACCATAATATTACACTTGTTCGTTTAACGACACAAAATATTCAGTCCCTTTCATACGTTGTAACCGAGTTCGACTGTACTTCAAAAACGTTGTAGGGAGGAGTGTGGACCGAATTCGTGTGGATTAAGACACAAGCCAGTGGAGGACGATTGTCAACACGGTGTTGAAAATTTGGGTTACATAAAATGTGGAAATTCGTTAGCTAAATGAGCAACTATGAGCTTCTCAATTTCGTGATTGTAATTATTTAGTTTTATCGCGGTATTTTTTAAAATCATACGAAATTTGTAAATGCAGTCTGTGACAAAAATCTACTTGTCCTGAATGATAAAGTACGCGTTACATGCAGTTGCCACTACAGTTTAGAGGAGTACTCTTAGAGTATAGCACCTCTCTGTGTTAAAGCCCGCGGGGTTGCGCCGTAACCAGCACCAAAACTTTTCAAAACGAAAATCTGCAAACGACGAGTACGGACCAGCCTGTAATGTGCTCTGGTTTTCGTCCACATCCCAATACAGGAACAATAAACTGCAACGCAATGTTAGACGGTGACATTCACATTCACCCGTAGTGATATAGGAGGTATGTTATGGAATTCTGTGCATAGAGTTTCGATTTTAACTTTGCTTATTCCAATTTTATGGAGAAATCCTTAACATTTATATCGGTATTATATTTGTGTATTTTTAACCCTTTGAAGACGAAGCGTATCTGTTTTATATAAGGACTCAGTGCGTACCGCGCTGTAAACACTCTCCACTTTGGTTATAAAAACCAATCTCTTAATGTTTTATAAGGCAAAATTTGCTGTTTGTTCTGAGATCCGTACAAAACACATAAACGCAATGTGGGCACCACGTAGAATTTTTTAATGTTAAACCTGGTGGTATGTAAAGTTACCGCTAGGCTTTAAAAGGTTAAGTAAGATATACTGACAGTGTGAAAGGACGTGAAATTTCAGATCCTTTCGACAGTATAATCAATGGCATGTAAATATTTTAATTGCCTGTATTGCTTTTCTTTGTATACTCTACGGACCTGGAGAGGAGAACACGGTATTGCTGTTGGTTGAGGCACTGCGCTACAAGCCGGAAGGTCGCTGGTTCTATTCCCGAAAGGGTCATTGGGCTTTTTTCATTGACTTAATACTTCCGACCCCTCTCTGGCCCTGGGGTCGACGTAGCCTCTAAAATAAATGAGTACCAGGGTTATGTACGGGGCGGTAAGTTCGACCGGTGCATAGGGCTGAAAAATGTGCCACCATCATGTGCCGATTTTCTATAAATTCTGGGAACCCAAACCTCCTGGAGAATTTACGGCCTCTCCAGGCCTGTACGGGGATTGCTTTACCTTTATCTATGGACCTGGGGACGACCTGATACACAAGGCGAAAACTGTCGTCCTAATTATTTGTGAAATAAAGCACGGAATTTGTACTGACTGCGGAAAAGTAGTTATAGAACTAATTACATTGTATTCAAATGGCAATTTGGTCTAAAATTTATAGTGTCATTTATTCCACACAGATCCAAGTACATATGAGTACACCGCCGTTAATCTTTTGTCAGCGAAAAAGTTACACCACCTGACGATAAGAATGTTACAGGAATGAGCACGACTTTAAGAAATGCATCCCATTCCTTCCTGCCTAGACCTGTCTTGTATGGAAAAATTGTTACTGTATGAAGACTAATTCCGTGCTCCTGCATGAAGAACTGGCTTTACAACGAATGAATCATTCAGTATAGCAACAGACGTGAAGGGCATCCTCGTCGGTTTCTTCATTTTTGTGCAATATTTGGTACTGAGTATCCTATTAGCTTATTTACAGATTGCTTAACCTCTTTGTTTTGGTATTTATTCATCGCCATTATTTTAGATTGTTCATAAATTTACGAGTCTACCGTAAACATGTTCAACGACTCACACAACTTATTATATGTTAATTTCGCATTCCAAAAGGAAATATTTAAAGGATAAGTCTAACCTCCAACAGTCTCGTGCACGGAGACGCCTGTCTGGTAATAAGAGGGCCACACAATAAAATATTTTAAAGTAAAGTATATTACAATAGATCCTCTTACGAATCCGATTGTTTGTTGTGTAAGTGAATCCGTTGTGGCAAGTACTATCAAGCAAATATGTCGATCGCTGATAGGAACTTTTCTTACATGACACCCAAATACGATTTCCTGTTCGTTTTCTTAGTGACTTGTGTGAGCTTAACCCATAGGAAATACGTCGATATATCATGTTTCTATGAAAATACATCTAAAAGTACATTCATTTATTCATTCCGTAGTGTATCTTGCGACAGGTCCATGCCTTCTTCTAAAGCGAGATCTCCACAGAATGCAATCTAGTGCTTCCTCTTTCAACTTCCAATATATTCTCCTTTCCTTAAGGTCATCCAGTAGCTGCTTACTTATTCTTCCTCGTCTCGCCGTGTCACTTCTATCCTTTCCTCTATCCTTCCTTCAATGACCTGTTTTAGAAGGCAGTTCCTACACGAGAGATGACCAATCTAGTTAGCCTTTCGTCTGTTTATTCTATGTAGAATATTCGTCTCTTCCTTGACCCTATTTAATACTTTTGTGTTTTTTTCACACGATCTGTCCAACTGATCATCTCTATCCTTCTTCAGCACCATATATCAAAACTTTCCTTGTATTTCGGATCTACTTTCCATTGTCCATATTTCAGCACCATACAAAGCTATGGCCCAGACATAGCACTTCACTAGTTTCTCCCCAAATTTACGTCCAATTTGCTGGTGAAAAGAGCTTACTTAAGAAGTACATAGGCTTCAGTGAAAAGCAGCAGTCTTTGTTGTTACATTTGTACCATATTTCACTTAAGAACATAATCTTTGTTGCGGATTCAGGACAACAAATTTAATGGAAATCTTTAGCCCAGGGAACACAACCCCACGCACATGTCACGGTTATGCTCATGCATGTTCGTGACGTGCAACGAAACACACCAGACATTATGTCAGCACAAATTGCAAGTGTGTTTGATAATAGTTTCTGATAATTAACGCTTTTACATTTGGATGCAGGAGTGAGTTTGTGGGAGAGTATACGAAGCGTGCTTTGCTGTATATGCTTCGGTCTGAATAGAGGAGGATAAAGGCAAATGTGTGAACTAATTACTTTGAAAACTTCTTCGTATAAAATTACCCCTATGATAATCAACAGCGCTGTCTAAGAAGTGTAACATATACACTCATTCGTCAAAGGGAAACTAAATAATTTCGTACATACGAAGGAGGAAAGAGTACGCTGACACTCGATTTTATGCACTAAAATGACTTCAAATTGTTTGGGTTTCAACTGAATATTTTTAAACCTCCGTGCCCTGGTTACAAAAACATGAGAATCGTGGCTGATCGATTTAGGGTACAGCAGTAAACTCAGACAAAAATTGTTTGCGCGTGACATTATACAGTAACCATATTTCGTAACTGTATGGCTAAGCGAATTCAGTTTGTTGAAACGAAATGTTGCAACCGCCACTGGACACTGGTCTCTCTAAAGCTTTATATATGTGTTTTCCTTGGAGACAACTTTCTTTTTGAGCAGGAAGACGAATCTTCCTGTCCAAGAACTGAAGAGTATTCTACAGGGATGATTATTCCTGTCATCTGGAAATGAATGTTTGTACTGCACTCACAGTGTTTTGTTTTCATGCTTCATGTGCATGTTTGGAAATACACAGCATCATATTTGGTTAAGTAGCATCTGAACAGGCTTAGTATGGGCTTGTTGCATTTGGATTTAGATATACTAACCAGCAGGAGGAATAAATTATATACAGAATGCCCAGTAAATAAACAAGCCCCAACGTGGTCTCTTTGTCAAGAGAGATAGAGCCATTGAGTTCGGAGCTGTGTGCTCACATGGATGAAATTGATGGAATTAGCCATTCGTAGAGCTGCACCAATGTCCAGGCATTTCTTCTGCGTTCAGGTTATAAATTGGCCTAATGCGATGAAGCATATTGCTTGTTACAATGGTTTGAAATTGCCATTTATGAGGTTCTTTGATCACTTGTGATTGATTTAGCTTTCATTTCCAGTACCAGAGGTAATGACGTTTTTACCTGCCAGGTAATTTACGACTGTTATTACTCACTGCTACTTCGAATGGGCCACGGTTAGAATTCCAGTGTCAGTGTTGGGGTAGTAATTTAAAGCAGCCGAAAGCCAGTTGGTACGCAGACCGTATGGATGGAGAGACGCTGCATATCTGATACAGTAGAGAACACCTTCTGAAAAGGCGAAAGGTTAAAATTTATATAAAGTAGTTCCTGTGTTTAGTCACCACGTCATAAAGATGTTTGCGCTGAAAGAGGTATGACTTCACGCATTCTTAGCTTTGGAATTACGTGAAGATGAGTGGTCAGCTTCACATTCCGGCTGCTTTACTCACGGGGAGAGAGTTCTGGGGGAACTAAATAGTTCACCAACATGAAGTCAACGTGCAAGTATCTGTGAATAGAGTCAACCTCGGTTATGCTGGCCTGTTATAACGGATCGTTTTCCCGTTCCCCGGCCGTTTCGCTATGCTTTAACATTGTAACTACCTCGGTTACACCGGTCTCTTATATATGGGATTTCTCCGACATTCCCCAACAGTTGATTTTCTTGGGCTGTACCGTTTTTGGCAAAATAATGGCAATTTCACAAAGGTTACAGTGTGCTCGAGTGCAGGGTGTTCAGTCGTCAGAGCAACATGACGACTGCAAATGTAATTTGGTAGCATTTTGTACCCGGAGACGCCGGGGAGACTTGTAAATTTTGCAATTTGTTTAGCTTTGCTAAGGACAAGGTCAAATTATTAGCGGTTATAATGGATAAGCCAGGGCAGTCTCTACCGGTTTCTGTTATTCATGCAGCAGGGAGAAAGTACTGTAATTGCCATATGTGAGCATCTGTATGGCAGCTGAGGCAGAGTGCCTGTCATAAATCAATTACGGCTTGACTTCGGCGCATTTACTTGTAACATTTTAGGTAGCGATTTTGCAAGACTTTTACTTACCGTACGTACACAGAATTCTTTTTCGGCAAAGAAGTGATATGTGTCAGTATTGGCCAACCAACCAGGTGCGATATGTAAAAAGGTAAAGCTATCCCATTACAGACCTGGACAGGCTCAGAGGGTTTCAGGAGGTTGAGGCTCCCAGATTTCTAGACAATCGGCACATGAATGTGGTAAGGTTGTCAGCCATACACACCTTTACTCACCAGGAAGTATTCCTGGTACTGTTTCTCTTTGAGGTTGAGTAGACCCCAGGGCCACAGTGCGGCCGGAAGGATTATGTCAATGAAAAATTCCAATGGCACAATCGGGAATCGAACCCGAGGCCTACCGGTTTGTAGCGCAGTACCTCAACCAACTGTCCCACGCGAATACGTACATTATTTAAATATTTTGGCCAATCCTAGTGGCTGCGCAATGTAAGGCGTGGGTCTGCCGCCGTTCACTTGCTGGGACTGTGAGTTCGAATCCCACCCGGGGCATGGATGCCTGTCTCTTGTGAGTGTTGTGTGTTGTCACATAGGGGTCTTTGCGCGGGGCCGATCACTCATCGAGAGTAGTCCTACAAGAGTGTGGTGTGTCTGAGTGTGATCGTGAAGCCACGGTAATGAAGGATCCCTGGCCCACGAGGGGCTGTTGCGCCATTGGGAGGGGGCTACAAATTTTGAGTACATTGTACAGTACAGTAGGGGCGTAAAGGAGGGGAGCATTCAGGCAACTTGGTGTGTGGTGCTGCCATCTCTTACGTCAAGGGTTCACGAATGTATTAATGTGTGCTTTGTGTGTGCAATGTATAACTGCTCATGTCCATATGCAGTAAAACTGAAAACAACCATAACTTAAGTGTTATACATTTAAATTTGATGTTAAAAAGTAGTTTAACCGAACCTCGGATATAACGGACTTCGGCTATAACGGACATTTCTGGGCTCCCCTTGGGATCCGTTATAACCGAGGTTGACAGTATTTTGCAATTTTGTAACACCGATCGTAGTAATGTAGTGGTTAGAACTCGTGGTTAGTAATCGAAGAATTTCGTTAGTCAAATCCCAGCTGGGAGAACGATCTCTTCTTTTGGTCTTTAGTGAATTTTCTCAGTTTTGACAGGAAAGTTCCAGAATAGGTAATCTGAATGGGTTGACAATACTTCGTCTTGCATCCCTTTGAACAAGTAACTCATAATCATCTTCATTACAAATTATACAATCACTGCAGCTGAGACAAGTACCGGGAAGTAGATTTAAGAACAAGTAACGTTATGGCGACGCAGGCAGTGAATCATACTTGCTACACTGATACTATAGTGATTTTCTGTAACTAAGCGGTTCTTTTGAAAATGATTCAGTCCTTTTCTAAATTCGATACACTTTGTGTTCAGTTCAACGAACGTGTCTGCTGTGCGAGACATTTGAATGTCTCCAGGGCTGTGGAAAGTAACGAACAAAGTTGCATTATTGTGACAGCCTACGTATAAAGATTCACGGATGAGCGTGAATGCTGATACTACTACTATGATCTTATTGTATGTGCCATCGTGTAGTGTTTGTAGAAAGATGCAGGGTTTTTGGAGGAAATTTGTCGAAGTCTTCGGGGTAGCCGAATGGCCAATTTTCGCCCTTATGCCCAGAAGCCTGAGACAGCAGGATTCTCTAAATCTTTGCTCCGTATTTACCAAAGTAAACGGCTTTGTGTCCCAAAGGACTGTGAGAACTTCACTCCTAACATGAAAGAAAACTTTGTAGTTCTTTGGGAAATGCCCCCACCTCCCTTCCACCTTTCACTGATAGACAGTGACACAGACTTCCTCGTAGCTGGTTTTTAGATAAAATATTGATTGTTTACTGTAAAGGCTTACGTATAGTAAGGTAGCACGCGTATCTACTTAGACCATTATATAGTGGAGAAGAATAAATCCGACAACATAAAGAAATCTGGCTAAGGTGGGTTTGGAGTAACAGTTTGTGACTGTGCATACATTAAGCATGCCTTTCCGTGGATATAAGACGTGGATGACCTCCCTTGTCCTATCTGCTTTCTGGAAACACGGAATGTAGTAAATTGCTTTCGCTGGCTTGTTGACATGGCGGCTAAGCTACACCCCAAACTGTGTGTGCTATACAGGGACACTGAAGGCGTTTGATTGGGTGTATGAAAAGTGTGGTTGCATCGGATGTGAGGATCGTACATGCAGTGTTATTTATGTATTACGGTTTATTTGGCGACGCTGTCAGTAGTTCAAGCCGTTAAATATTTAGACGTCATTCCGTATCTAACACAATGGGTGGAACTCCGATATATGCTAAATTAATGGCCAACGAATCTGCGTAACAATATTTTCTCGCGGTTTCATTTTTTCCGAATCAATACTCATTTTAATAGTACCGTCAATGGTAATTACTTTACCACCAATTAAAATAATACAGATTTCTGGTGCAGGCTTTTCATTGTAATGCGTGAATCAATCAGTGCAGCAAACCTGGTTGGGTTTTCCAAGTCTCTATCGTTTCACCTTAGTAAACCTGTTATTAAAGCTATCTAGGTTATGGTGTTGTGTGTGTGACACCTATATGACGTATTACGGAGTGTCAAATGCAGACGACCACAGACAGTTCAGGTTTTCATTGCTCTGAAGTCTTTAATTCTCAGTACTATCTATCGTTGATAATACACGTTTAAACAAGTAGGCTATAGGCCATAAGAAAGCGTTTTTAAAACACCCGGTAAAATCCATTTCGGGTCCTTGTTCTATCGAACCTGATGACGGCAGTCATCGCTTCACCGCTGAAGCGAAGAAAATACTGAATCACCGGAGTCAAACTGTAAAGTGCAGAGGTACAAACGAGTTTCTTCATCGCTAATGAGCAAATATTTGTATTCCTGAGCCAGGGATGGTGACAAATTAAATACAGAGGATATGAAGTTGCATTTGTCATACGAATTTAACTGCCTGCAGTGTTTTAAATTACGATAACCAGAAATAGGGAATGTAATTAAGCGTAAAAAAATAATTGCAGGCCATACACGCTAATAACCATCAAGTTGAAATGTTTGTAGAAAAGGAAATACCATCACTTGTAATAAATTTATTTTTTTTTACCGGAAGAGTGATGAAATAAATGCAAAAGAAGTTCAAAGAGAAAAGTAATACAGCAGATACCAGCTCTGCTAACTGACCAGCATTTATGATAAAAATGCTAATATGCATGAGTTTCTACTTGTTGAGAGTATAACTGTCATATTTTAACTCCCTCCGTGCATCAGAGTGCCTCTTGAGGAGCTAATATTTCCGTAGCTTGTTAATAAATTTCAAAATTTTATTATACAAGAATGTTCATTACGGTGTTCAAAACAGTGCACCGCTGGTCCCTCTCTTGAGCTAGATAAGGAAAAACTTGAATCAGCTTAGACTGTGCCCTTCCTGTGTCAACGTGTTCCGTCTGTTATTCAAGTTTGGGAAGGCTGAGGTCTATCTGGGAGAGCAACCTACCGTACTGACATTTTTCATAATCTTCGTCAGTTACATTAATTAATTTTCGTGCCTATTATTCACTGTTATTTTAGTTAAAGTACGTAACTGGATAACAGAACTAAATGAATCCCAGGCCAAATCTAGTCTTAACTATAGGGCGCTTTAGAGCCCACCTTGAAAAGCTAATAGCAGCTCGGTTGGAAAAATGCGCCCTGCTTGTATGGAATTTGAATGTTTTTTCCATGTTCACAATAGCTTATTGAAACGAACCCACACAATCACAATTTTCATTAAGATCACTCATAAGGTGCTGTTATTCTTCGATCTATGTCTACGTCTTCGAAGTGGTCTCATTGTAATATTTTTATCTATAGGCGTATTTCTTAGTGTTACTCTGATTTTCTTCATCCGTGTACGCACCTGTCCCCACCCATACTGTATACTGCGAAAAACACATATTTTCATGTTCTTCATTATTTAATTTTCTCTACCCTTTGCCACTTTCTCTCCGTTAGGCCCTTTGCACGGAGGAAGATGGCAGAAGCAGTTTTGCTTCAGATATGTATTCCGGAGGTGACTTGTTCTAACCTCGGCCAAGAAACCGGATATCCTTCTTGACGGGTTTTGCGGTTTCCATAGGAGAGTGAGTTCTTCGTATTGGAGGATCAGCTGTCCGTTCCACGTCCTCACCAATTCATTCAGTTGCTCTTTATCATTCTGATACGTGACGCTATACAATTTGAAGTGCAGACAATGTCATTATGTAAAGCAGAAACAAATAAGCAAAAAACAAATCAGCACTGCTCTGAAGCAGAGCATTTCTGTTGTTCCCGTAGGTTGTGGGACAAAATCGTCGACTCTTATGATATTTATTAACATTCTGTTTATTGTTGGCACCCGCCAGATTCCGGAACATGCGGTGGGACCGTTGATTGAGGCACTGCGCTACAAACTGGAAGGTCGTGGTTTCAATTCCCGATGGTGTCATTGGAATTTTTCATTGACATAATCCTTTCGGTCGCACTATGGCCGTGCGGTAGACTAAACCTCTAACAGAAATGAGTACCAGGAATATTTTCTGGGGGTAAAGGCGGCCGGTGCCTAGGGCTGACAACCTTACCACCGTCATGTGCCGATTGTCTAAAAATCTGGGAGCCTCAACCTCCTGGAACTTTAAGGGCGTGTCCAGGCCTGTAATGGGATTGGCTTCTTTTACCAGGCACATTCTCAAGGTGGACTACAGCCCCTGTTTTGCTGTACGCGACTGATGAATCATCCTACTTGCATGTACCATCCGTGTCTGAAGAACAAATGTCAGCTTTAGGACGGGCCATGCTGTGATAGCAAGAAACACGCTCAAAATGCGCTTCTTTATTTAGCTATTAAAAATCAAGGCCAGTTAACAAGGGCGCTGTGTTATTTAAACCCCCTTGTCTGCTGAAAGCAGGTGTAGAGTTGCGCGTCATTCAGTTAATTCTTTGGGATAGCTAACAACTCGCTAGGTCTGCAGGAACTTTGCGTGTATCACAGTTTGTATATGATAACACACTGGGCATTTACGTGGTGGCTGAAGGACAGAACCGGACCGACAGGTTACCAAATATTAACTCTGCAGCCACCGTCAGTTTATCATCGTCACATGCTTGATGCTAAAACTGATATTTCTGTCTTCAGGAGCGATGTGATGGTGTTTCGCTTGTACGCTTGAGAAGTTCGGCAAACATGTGTAAAGAGACAGAAATATAAGTTGCCTAATCAGTAGCTGGTTTTCCCATGCTTGGAGAGATAAAAGCTAAGAATTTGGACGATATGATCATCTATACAATTGAATCTAGTATTCTGGCTGTTGATCGATTTGTGTTGCAAGCAATGCATGGAATTGTAAGCAGCACAAAACTGCCCACACTCTAATGTACGTGTGCTTCCTTAATCTACAGAACTTAATTTACCTTTGTATTATTACCGTCAGTGTCTTGCACATGAACGTACATCAACGTGCGAGGATGTTATTCAGAAGGAAAAACATAAAAAAGCTGTAAAATCACCATGGATACAACAATAAAATCAAGCTCAAAGCTGTTAAAGATCATAGTCACCCTCCCCAATAATAACCTTACCAACTACATTATTGCAGGTGACAAGATAAAGTTGTGTCATTCTAATTCACATGTTTATAGTAGGATATACTATATTTAAAAGCCGATGGTGTGTGGATGTAGGGTAGGCATGTTTGTCTTCAGTTGGTATTTCATGTAGCATATAGCATCGACAATATATCTGGGAAGTTGTTTCCAAAAGATAACTCTTGGAGGTCCACACAATATAACGACATTTTTAAACTTTATGTAAGTGAAATGCGTTCGAACACGCGCTCTTTGTGAAGTCATGTGAGATTTTTTCTTTATGACCAAATCGTGGGGGTTAGTCTGACCTATTATGAGTTTCTACTTTTGCAGTATAGAAAAGTATTTATCAATTTTAGGAAAAGTATTAGTGTCTGTTTCAGTCTAACTCTGACTTAAGTCCCCTGGATAGTTCAAGCACACTGACAATTTTCATATGCGGGTCATTTTAAGCGCCTTGAAAACTCGCCCGCTTACCTGGATCTTATAGAAGGAGAACGCCAAAATTTGAACAAGTATGGTACATAACACAAATTACCACAGCTAATAAACCTAAATGCAACCTACACACTTCATTGCGATAGATACATGAATTTGCAGAGAAATATCTGCTGCGTGAGATGACCTAAAGCTTGAAATTTTTTCAGTATGTTTCATAAACTGCTGCATGAAACAAATATTTGTACAAATAAAGTGTTAAAAACTTCAGTGCCAATATTACCTGAGTAAAATCAACAGGCTTTTTGCTAATGTAGGATAACTGACGGGTTGTAAGAACAGATAGTGCGTATACCTATGTGTTAAGAAACCTTGTTTATGAGTGGTATGTGTGAAATTACCCTGTATACCTTAATTATTTCTGTTTCCTCGTATTTCTGTGCGAATCTGATATTAAGCAAATCGCAAGATAAGTACCACCAATTTTAATACAGAGTTGCAGTTTGTTCACTATTATTTGAGCAACAAGAAAAGCTATACCAAACGTATTTATTTTAAGAGGCGAGAAATGACCAAATTTACTAAATCGAGAGTTCGAATCGCCGCCAAAGCATGGTTTATTGACGGACTTCAGGGATACTAAACTTGGCTTTGGGGTGTAAGAAATTTATGCTGTCACAGATCCTTAGTTTTCTATTAAGGGCTAAGGTCTACGACCACAAATGCTTTTCTGGATGTTCGAACAGGGAGAGGTATGCGGAGGTTCATTAAACATAGCCTGTAGCTCGCATCTGGCTTCTGCCATGTAAAGGTTAAGCCTAGCTGTGTGGCGGAATAAATTAAAGTAAAGGGATGTCCAAGTTCCGCAAAAATGTTTTGCCATGCAACCAATAAAAATGACTGAGTTTTTCATTTGAATACAAATATATGTGCAGATTTATGTTGTTTATTTCCGTCCATATAATTAATTTAGTAAACGTTATTTCCGTCCATATAATTAATTCAGTAAAATTATTCCTTGGTTTAATTTTACCATATGCAGATCTATGTTTAGAACTTCGTGAACGTAGATGATGAGAACCATATGTGCTTAAGAAGGTACCTTGTTTCGCATTAGGCAGAAGCTAAAGAATTAAAGTTGTTTCGCCCAAAATAGGTAAGTTAACTACATTTGAAATAGTCGTACGTTCGCTTTAAGTGTACTGTGTTATTGTGTCGTTACGCTGAATACCTAAGCGTATGAATGTACATAAAATTAAAATATTTAATAATGCTATACCGAAATTTATTTTGATTCTGCTGGTAGGAGGGGTGAAGCAAAGAGATTCATAACGGAAACTGAAGCCTGAAAATTGGCGCCAATGCGTGTTTGTGTCTCAGAAACTCCTTATACCCTGGCTGGTGCCAAATACGAAATTAACAAGCCTATGTGTCCTTAATGCATAAGCTGTGGTGTAAATGATACTGGTTTTTATGAAGACTGTGATATCATTATTGGCATTAGAAATGTTTGTAGAGGCTAAGTTGCGAAAGTTTAGTAAACGCAACTTTTTTTCATGCAGGCCTGTAACCAGGGAATTACAAGTGGGTGCAATGCACCCACTACACACCTGGACAAACCCACTATGAATTTTCAAAATATCAAAGACAAATATGCCGATACGCCTCCTACAAACGTGCGAAACCCTACCTCAGCCATGTGTTGCATCTATTAAACCGCCATAGGTGTAAACAACTCATTTTCGAAAATCTATGTATATGCAAGATATTTTGTGCATTATGTAATTTAAAGTGCTGATTTTGTGGTCCTTACAGAGGCGATTTTGTACGTTTATGCATATGTAATATATACACAATATATGTGTAATAGAGCATTATATACGTATACAAAAGTATGTACGTATACACGCCCGTATTTGAAGCTGCTGCACCGCTGTGTTTATGGTATGGCCACGGGCCTGCCTTAATGAACGACTTTCAAGGTCTGTGCGAGTAAATAAATATTCACAGCGAGTCATTCTTGAAAACATCTGTTTCTCGTAAGACTGAAAATAGAACTGTCCCATAACGCAGACTTGAACCTCTAGTCGCTGCACTTTACGCAAAATGCAGATTAACTTGCAGGTAGCTACGTGGGGCAGTCCGCCTCTGAGACCGCATAAAAACAACCGAATGTTGCATAGATAGCTTTATTGCATCGAATGCACATAATTCAGTGAGCTGTCTGGTCTGCTTACACAGTGCAGCCAATGATATATGAATGTGGCGCATTGAAAGTTGTCCTGCCAACCGCACCAGGACTGTTTCTTAGCCTTGTTGCCAGCTGCACCTGTAAAACCTACGTTAATTTCAAGGGTCAGTTCGGCCATTTATCATCCAGAATACAGGAGTTTTAACAGTTGCTATTATTTACGACTGTCAACCTCACTGTTCATTAGACGGGTCTCTACTGATGGTCAATTTCAAATATGCTATATTTTTGTTCTATGTAAGCTACTGTGTTTTGCTGCTTCGCAGCAGTTAAATCGAATTTTGGGTACTCAAAACAACTTACTTGTTAATAAGCAGCTACTATCTGCTGTATGTTCTGCAATTCACAATTGTCCAAAATAAGGAACGTTTCTTTGTCGCCTTTCCTTCCAGAACAGCGGTTCTGAAGCAGGTGGATATAAACTTCCACCTACAAAGAAGTGCGTTATACCTCATGTGCGGACATAGTTGTTACATTGCTAAACTAAGGTGTAAATGGGCCAAAGACATTTATTGAAATGTCTATGTGCATGGAGTAAGAACAATTTAAGGTGATTCTGATATGTTCTTACATGGTGCCACGTAGTTTTGTAGAAAGATTCCATCGAAACGCCGACACTTAGCTGCCAAATTACAGGAAGTCACATCCCAGAAGACCAAGGCCTTTATATTACCTAACGATAATTAAGAATCTGACGTATACCTAGTTTATTGCCAGTGGAAACTACTGTCTAGGGTGAGCAAAGCACAGCCAGTAGTTGATAAAAATTAAGCAGTCAATGAAACAAATGACGTGAGGTATAAGTCTGAAACCAAGAAGTCAGTCGACTGAAAGTGATTCAAAAACACTGCTCTGGAATGTCACCGACGGTTTTGGTCGATGCCAGTCGTACTTCTTATTTGTGAGGTACTTAGTTCAAATATAGGCCGGGGGGCGATGAACACAAGTCAAATATTTTTTATTCTGAGCGTATTAAACTTCCAGACAAATACCATAACACTATCTTGAAGCTGATTATAAAAGCATAGGCCCACTACTCACTGTTCATAATCGTCTTACCATCTCCGCTTAGACGCTAAGGAATCTTTTAAATTGATACGTCGATGTTATAATAAGAATTTTATCCGCAATCCAAGATAATAAAAAGAATCAAAAGGTTAAAAGCCGTTGAGGTTTGTCGTAATTTTATAGCCGAATACCATACAGCGTAAGGTACTTTAAAATTCCTATAAGGCGTTGGTGTGACAGTAAAAGTAATGCGCATGCACATTAATACAGCTCAAATCTTATGAAAACATTCTGTTAGCAGTTTGGCATTATTAAATATTGTGAGAAACAGACTGTACGTATGGTATGTTACGGGATTAGACTGACGTAAACAAACTATGTAACAAGATAAACTTAAGGTAAGTGAATAGAATATAGCCATTTAAAATAATATAAGACTCTTTAAAAGTAATTACGTATGTTGTGTTTTTCTCACGCTCTTTCCATGAAAACGTGTAAATTTCACCTTCTTACACAGGTAGCAGCTGAGCTGTCTGACACATAAATATGTAACTTAATTAATTGTTTTCACGTAACGCAGGTCACAGGAAGGAAGTGAGAGGGGTACGAAACAGGGAGAGGAGAGGGAGGCATTGAGGGATGTACTGCAGCTCAAAAACACATTATTCTCTCTTGAGTTTTAGCGGACCTTGTGTAATACAGCATAAAGATATGTTTAAGAGAAATATGTGATAGGAACCGGATTTACGTGGTTGCTAGTTGGTTGTGGAGATGCACTTTCGAATATCAAGACGTGTGTTAACCGGCACCAGTAATCTTTGAGGTTTGGTTTTTTTGGAATCCTAGAAAGGGAAACTAGAATATAACAATCTGGTTGTAAAATATGTAAGGCCTAACTGACATTTTAACATATTTTATGACAGAAAAGGACTGCTTGCGATGGGCCGATCACAGGGCCCTACCATAACTCTAAATTATTCATTGTCTTAAGAATAATTCTACAAACAGACAAGTCGGAGGGCTTATATGCTTCCTGAAGAACAAGAAAGGCATTCTTTTAACTCGTCCAGTTTTTCTTCGCACATTCACCTGTGCCTTGAGAAAGGACATATATATGTATATAATGACAGGTATATCAGAAAAAGAAATGACAGCACTACTAATTTACGTGACTTAAATGGACTTTGAATTACATGCCTTTGTATTTATTCTTGCTTATTCGCGAGATCGAGAAAAGAATATTGTAAATATTTTAGTTAGCAGTCCGGTCTCAAGAAAAGGCGCAAGAATTGAAAGTGATGACCTTCACTGAAGAATTGCTAGCTTCGTGTAAGCGGTTCTTACAATGCAGTTAAAACATGGTGAGGAGAAAACTGAATTTTTCTGGAAATTCCTGATTTTTTTACGGTGTATGCGTGTCCAGAATAAGATTATTCGGGTTGGGAGAATTATACACTGATCCAAAACTGTTTATCACAGTATAAGTTTTTAAAGTTATGGTTTTTGTACAATGGATTATATTCTGTACCGAACTTGCCCACATTTTGGTGCCGATCAGCGTGGGCCTACAGTTCTTGTGCCTTGATTTTTTTTTGCATTATAAGTAAAATTAGAGCAACAAGCCTTTGAAGAATACGTAAATAGGTAGAAGGCACATTAATCAAAGTACGATGGACCCATCGGTTCTTTGCGTTTCAATTTGCGCGAATGTGCAAAATATACAAAACATCTTGGAACTGTGCCAGGCATTTTTATATTCGCTTCAGTAGAAAGGACACAAAAGAAAACGCAAGCAAGTGACGTAGAATACATATATTTAGTGTATTAGTGTGAATGGGGCACGGGGATATATTGTCAGCCTTTTGTTATTATCATGTTACAATGAAGTGTGTGTTCAGATGGCCTGACTAATTAATCGCTTGTCTTTAATTGATTAATCCTTTATGTCGCACTGCATATTGCGATAAACTATCAGTTCCCTAATCCTAAACGTTAGTTAAATATGCATGTGCTATTTTCCCTCTGCGCAACGTGCTTCGTTATTGTCCATAACGATACTAAATTTGTAATCCTTAGCCGTTCAATAACTTCGGGTCCGTCCTAACTTTTCTCCCGTCATTGGCCAATTGTCAAGCATCGCGAAAAAAATTGGTTTCACGTTTCGAAGTTCCTAAGCTGTGAATTCACTGTGTGACAAAACACTTACTTTGGGAGGTTTGATTTTCTGACAGCGGTAGGCCTGTTGATGGTAACTCTGGTCTTCGGGGATATGATGTCACGTGGAGTTGTGTTTACTTACCGAGGTTTCGGAGGAGTTTTCGGTCTTCATCTTCAAGGTCTAAGCAGTCCAAGATAGATCCTGAAGGCGGAGACAGCCGACTGCTCCCTGACATCGGTAACTGTTCAACAGTCGGCGCGACGTCTGGTCCAGGAACTTTAGTATTTTGGGACCTGCTATTTTTCGTTGCAGAGTGGTCTTATGTGTCTGTCAGTGTCTGTCAGCTGCCAGTGATACTACCAGTCAGCTGAATAATAAATATGTGGTAAATATTTCTACTACTACTACCACTATTACTGCTGCTGCTGCTGCTGCTACTACTATTACTACTACTATAGGGCCCGTCGGCTAATGCTTCGGATGCGCCGCAGCCTTAGGTTTATTGTGCGGTGGTAAATGGTTGGTTGAATAAAGTTTTGAGGACTGTCAGCCGTAGTAAAATTAAAGCTATCCCTTACAGGGTTAGGGTTCCTGGAGGGTGAGGCTTCCAGAATTTATACACAGTCTGCCCACTATGGTGGTAAGGTTTTCAACCTTATGCACGGGCCGACATTATCCCCTGGGTGTCATCCCTGGTAGGCTGAGCCTGACTCCAGGATCATAATGCGGTCGGAAGGATTAAGTTAATGAAACCATCGGAAATCGAACCCGCGACCTTCCGGTTTGTTGCGCAGTGCCTCAACCAACTACGCCACCGCGTACCTCTGTGACAGTCTTAATAATAATATTTAACCTTTTAAAGCCTAGCGGTAACTTTACATACGACCAGGTTTAACATTAAAAAATTCTACGTGGTGCCCACATTGCGTTTATGTGTTTTGTACGGATCTCAGAACAAACAGCAACTTTTGCCTTATAAAACATTAAGAGACTGGTTTTTATAACCGAAGTGGAGAGTGTTTACAGCGCGGTACGCACTGAGTCCTTATATAAAACAGATAAGCTTCGTCTTTAAAGGGTTAATTTGCAGGCTACCACGAAGGCACTTGAACAGTAAAATGCAGCAATTTTATTAATCAAGGAATACGGACTGAAATGTTTATGTAAAAGGTAAGAAGTAGTGGTCGTTTAAGTCGTCCAGTAAATCGGTAGTAATCATTCACGTAGCAGGAAGTCGTTGTTGAAGTAACCCGTAAGAGGGATTAGTGCCTCCTGAACCGACTGACGACGAAGTCCGTGTCTATAGCGCTGTTACCTTGGTCCATGTATCCGCAGGTGAATTCCAGTGCAAAAATCCAGCTGGCTCAGGGTCGTGCGAGACAAGAGCGTCTTCGCCTGTGTGTTGAATCGAATTAAGTTTACATTCTTGCTGAAAGTCGTAGCTGGACTTGAAAGCCTTCCGAGCGGACTTATGTGCAGGCTTGATTAATGTAAGGAACTTAAGTTACCAAATCATGTAATGAGAAGGAGACTTTTAGGCGCATTCGCATACTTGTGAAAAGCAATTATTAGCTTCGTCATGTCTGTCTGTCTGTCCGCATGGAACAACTCGGCTCCCACTGAACGGATTTCCATGAAATTTGATATTAGGTGATTTTTCGAAATCTGAAATTCAAGTTTCAGTAAAATCTGACAAAAATAACGGACACTTTACACGAAGACCTATGTACATTTATGATAATCGTTCGCTGGATTGTTCTTAGAATAAGAAATGTTTCAGACAAAATTTATAGAGAAAATCAAAACATTTTCTGTTCAATAATTGTTTCCGAAAATCGTGCCCTTTATAAGATAATGTGGAAAAATATGGTACAGCTCGGACAGGCCACACATGGCAATATAATAGGGCGCATGCGGTTTGCATGCCGAATAACGAAGGCAAGAATATGGACACACACTTCTGTTTAATAATTACTGCTATTCCACAGCAATAATTTTTACGCGAAAGCGCCTCAAAGTTACGTTTTGTTTATATGACCGGTCTTGTTTACTTTTGTCTTGGATTGGTACCGTGTAAGTCTACCTTTTTGAGCGGTGCATTTTGGTTCCTTTGCAGTGTTTACTGAGTTTTTTTTATAATGACTGCCGTCACTGAAATTTGTCAAATTTCTTTTCGGCACCCATGACGCTTACTTCTATGTGGAAAGCAAGTGTTGACCGATCTTTCTTCTCGGCACACTTACCTTTACCTTGCACTTTCTCACTACTTACGCTTTAAGCATAATAAATATTATTTCGCATTAGATAAACCCTTAGATCGAAATCCATGTTATTGTACAATCACACACGGTGAAAAGTGTTTTAGTTGCTGACGCAGTTTATTGCTAAGATTAGGTCTATGTAGCATTGGTAGGATAGGGATAAGTTAAGAGTACATAGCACTGGTGAGGTGATACTGACGGACAAAGCCCGAATTACTCAGTGCAAAACCCCTATCATGCCATTTTTTACACCATAAATCCCAATTGGACAGGTCTAGGATCGAACCCTAGGCTCCACGGTAAGAATTTACCACCACGAATTTGGACTCGTTATCACGTGACAGTTACCGTGTTCTTAAGTAATCAGTTTGTTAATTCCTATTGGCCTGAAAAAAACACTGAATTTTAAAGGTAAGGTTATTGGGTTTCTTGAGTATATCATTTTCTATCATTCCGAAACCGTGGTGTCTATACGGAATTGTATATGATGGACCAAATCCAGAAACCAATCCTTTGAATATTTTAGAATGCACCGAATTTCAGAGTTTTGTCAGATCTTTCCTGTCCATGAATTTCATACTCCATGTGAAGATCATGTGAAAATTTTTCGCTTTCCTCAAAAACAACTCTTCGCCCAAATGTTTTTACGTGTCACGATAAGTACATCTCTTCAAGTCCTAAAGCATTTATCTAAAGTATTTTCCTATGTGGTTTTAATGTTTAACTAAGTACAAGCGTACTAATTTATGACGTCGCGGAATTTGTTTACATTGCATAATTAAGCTTCTTTCTATAATAATGGAAACGTTTGTGTATATCACATATTCCAAATTTAAGATCAACGAGGCGTGACAGATCTCAAAAAATGCAGTTTAAATAATATATGCTGTCCATATGAAGAACATCCTATAGAATATTATCGAACGTCAGTCCTTCCTTTCGGGAGACCTCGGGTTCAAATCTCTGTCCAAGGACCGTCTCAGATGGGATATTTCTCGTGGTTGTCCTGAGGCCGAACAGTACTTCAAATTAGATCATGACCAATTCATTACACATTGCTTATAGGTTATTATTTAGCCTCATCCAATTATTCGACGCGATGTGCCTGTAGTTTGAGCTCCTGAGGTCGATGTTGAATAAGACGGAAAAGATTAAAAAATATACAACACTCTTGGTTTCTTAAAATGTTTACGGAGAGGACTTTAAGCAGCTATACAGGCCCATACGCTTGCAGTTTCTTATGAACAAGGGAAGTTTCGCGGTCGTTGTTCATCTGTGTGGAGTCCACGTAAAGCTGGTACCGTGTCTGTCCTCGTGACTGTCGGCTGGCCGTGACCCTGTACCCACGCTGCACGATTTGCCCCAGACTATCTCCAGTCATCTCTTTTTATTATTGTACGTTTCAGTAACCACTGTGGCTTTATCTGAAGACCTCTGTCAAGTGGAACATTTGCTGAAAAATGTGTAAAATGTCTATGAATTCCGCACTCTGTCAAGGTGTTGCTATACATACATTAGGCTTGTCGTAAGAAATAGTTTGTATGTAATAGAGAATACAATTACACCGCTTTATAAAAGTAATCTTCTAGCGTTTGACTGCTTGTAGTTCTTTCTGTCACAACTAGTCATATTTTCTAATATTAGCATAAATGTATTTTGTAGTTGATTCAGATACACAGCTTTTTAGTTGCTGACGGTTTGTTTAATAAATCTGTCAGTATTGCAGAGTCAAAGAAGTGGTCGTGGTCTGTTTTGAATTACAATCATCGCTTTGGCAGGTGTGGACTGAGGTGATCCAAGAAGAGTCAGAATAATGGATGTGACCTTGAAGACACGAAACCAGCACCTCTTGAACAGAAGCAAGGAGCTTTATTTCTTGGGGCAACTCAATCAGTGAAAGAACGTGTTAGGAGAGACTGGATTTTCTTTACATGCTTAACGTTTCAAAACCCAGGGATCGTTACATATTTCACCTTTGTCGATATTAATAAACCCTGCCTTCTGCACACATTTCTTTGTGTGTTGGCTATGATCCTCAGAATGAGCAGAGATTATTTCCTTATAGAACATTACCTTGTTGGTTTTTATAACGGACACGGGCTATGTTCTTTGTGAGGTAGGGACGGAACTGTCATATATAATTTAAATAAACGTCGCCCATATGTGGAGAAAACCTTAGGGGATTCCCATTTTTTCTTTGCCGGACTTCTCCCTAGTAGTCAGTATCCGGAAGGTCCTGCGACCGGACACCTCGACACAAGTTTTCGTGGTTTTACTCTGCCCTTAAGCAAATTATAAATGGTTCCCAAGATCCAAATTTTTACTGTATGCTTCTAGTGCAACCGTCCCTGTTTAGGTTCATCAACATTAACTTGCTTTAATGTCTACCAAATGTGTTTTCCAAATTTTGCGCTTTAGCATTAAGCAGAAATCAAAAGCGCGAGGCCCTTGTTTTAAGCCATTGCTTTCACCATTCCCATGTCTTCATTTTCGTAGTACTTGTATCAGAAAGACACGTGGACGAAACGTGGAGACGTGGTAACGAAGGTTTTATCTTGCTGTCCTCCAAATAAATATGTCACTCCTCCTTTTTCATTTCCTTTCTTTTACTCTTCTACTACATCTTACATCGTTCTCTGTCTCCTCCTTAGACACTCTTCGAACGGTTAAAATGTATTTACTTTTTCTGTTGGAAACTCTGCTACTATGAACGGTAATATTACTTAATATTTGGCCTGCAACACAAGTGAATTTCTGGTAAAGTCAGTGAAAAAAGTCAGTGGTCAATTACAACCTGAGGGTTCAACTAAGAAGAAATGCAAATTGCCGGACAAATGTGACGACGAACAGTCTATAAATAAGTACTCGTAATTTGCAACAGAAATAACAGGATGATTTACTGGTAGAAACCAAATACATACCTACCAAACTGTAATTAATGTTTTGTATATGCCACCATTAACTGCCTTCAGTCATTGAATTCTATAAGCACAACGGGAAGCACAGCGTCAATGAAACCTAACCATTAATAATTCAAAAACTTTTTCAGTATAACTATAGAGACACTAATGCAATAGAATAAACGTGGTTGAGTACAGGCATTCTCTAATATTACTGACCTTACGTATAATTTAACCGACACTCAAAACGTGGGTTGTAAATATTGAATAATGACATAAATATCAGGCAGTAATTTCAGAAAAAAGCGATTTGTGTTATTAAGGCTTATGGTGAGGAAATTACAGTATCGATATGTAACCAAGTGTTCTTACATCATAAATCGATTCACGTTTAATTGAATGCTCTGCAAGCAGTGAGGATTTGATAGGCAATTTAATAACACTTTATGGACCACAGATTTTATATAGCATTGAAGAAATTGCACGGTCGACTGAGAAGGAAAGGCTATGAATATACAAGACTCTGAATCTTAGCACAGCAAGCTTCCTTTCCGTAACTAACATGATTACTTGTAATCGTTTCTACATCACACAGGAAATTGCCTGCTGGCACGTTTTATAAGCGTTTCGGTATACAAAAGCCTAATATGTCAGGCATAAAGTACATATTTCTCTGATCTGTAAAGGAAATATTCCAGGAAAAGTTTTAAACAACGACATATGAAAAAAGCTTAAAACTTTTATAACTCATAATTAGATCTTGTAGTTAGATTTTCAAAGCTGTGCAAAATCTGTACAAAACATAAACGATTGTCTACTTTTAAATATTTACTTAAGGAGCTTACAGTGAGTCACATCACTCTCAGAATTAAACCCTGATATTTAAAAATTCTTTTGCAATGAAACTACGCTTTTCTCTGTAAAAATCCCTGAAAAACGAGATATAGCACTATGTATATAACATACTCATTAACAGTTAAAGAAACCATAGTCCACTGTGTAAAGTAAATGTACACCTACTCATTATATATAACACAGCATTTTGTAACATCTTCCGTAAAATTTCGTCATAAGTACACAGGAATGGTCACTTCCCTCCAAGTATCCATCTAATTACATCTGTGAAAGTAGTATTTCAAATGAACAGAAAAACAAATTTTTACAAATGAATTTTGTTTTGAATTTTGAATTGACTGAAAGTTTTGGAATGAAGAGAGTCGCCGCATTCGACCAAACGGGATGAGAATAACTACGAAAAACTTAACTTACTGGGTCTGTGACTTGATCGAGTTTCTAATCGAGTACCCTTCAGGTTAATGCAGTTACACCTCAGGTAACCTGCTTGACGGTTTAATACTTCATTACAAGCAATTGTAGTGTCGGTCTGTTGCAGGTGTAAGGATCGGAGTTGGCGCTGCGATCCAACCATTCTTCGTAAATTGAAAAGAAAAATGTGCTGAAGTAGCTGTAACATTATCGCAGACATTACTTACCTGAGGAGCGGCTTACTTTCTTTCCCATTTAGATTCCTAAATATTCTCGGGAATGACGGCTTAAGTAACATATATTTGAGGGTTGAAATAAAGCAAGTAATGACAGTAAGCAATCCAGTCTAGCCAAAGCGAAGTATTTCACTATATACCAATAGTCTCTCTTTCTCTTGCAACCCTGATTTGGAAGGAGATAAGCCGGTGTTTTCTTTGGTTGTACTCTTCCTCAGATTCCAAAGATACCTCCATATTTTTTGTACCGATATGAGCAATAGAAGAGAAAATATTTGTTTTTCATTCTTTTTGCCGCATTCGAGTTTCAGATTTCCATAATATCAATTTAGGTAACGCTTTCTATCTTCTACTGGACATATATCTTGGAAAGCGAACCAACTTTTTATCTCAGAGGCTTGGGAAGAGGCAAACGAATGGAGACAGGGCATCTGTTACGCTACAAATGCAAGTTCGCATGGCTTGGTTCAAATGTTTTAGGTAGAAATGTGGAAAATAAACAGGAATTAACATTCAAGTATATAAGACCAACTCAAACACAATGTATAAACTGTTTATTACAATATTAGAATCATCATTTATAGACGCTTCTAATGTTGTAATAAACCATTTGTATATTGCGTCGGAGTTGGTCTTATATACTTGAATTCGAACAACCAGAACAGTATGAAAAATATTAAAAATGGGAATTAACATGTTGCTTATTCCTTGTAATATTTTGTGCATGACAATCGTGTTTGACTTTTAAACAGTCACGGAACATGTCTCCCAGAACTGGTTATGTTAGTACTGATGGCTTTATGAACACATCGGAAAGTAGTTTATATTTATTCACCAACTCGTGCACTACATTAAAATAAAATAAAATCTGCAGAAAACTTCATGTACGTCCCGACATGTTTCGGCGTTAGTGAATAAATACAAACAACTGCAATAATACGTGCAGGGAATGGACAATTTTAAAAGCTGAAAAATGTTTGAAAATGGACTTCTCAATAGGCCTATATATAGCAAAGGTTTTTTGATTATGTGCTTTTGTTTTTGTGTCGATTGAACTTTTAATGGCAACGAATGACGGGCCTGTATTATTAAGTTAAATTCGGAAAATCAAGGAACAAGATTGTGCGAGTTATTTTAGATACTGTCGTACTTTCCATTGGAAAACTTAAGGCTGGTCCATTCACACGCCTGGGATCGAACCGCGGAAGAGGGAAATAACTCTTACTGCATCTCATTTGTGATAAAAATGAAAACCCCACAGGCGCTGAATTGTGTCACGTAAAATGAAGGTCATGTTTTCTCTGCGCTTAATTAAGCAACACCTCAAGAAGGCATGTGGTTGAGTGCAGCTACGGCGCCACACATTCTTAATCTGGGCACCAGATATAAGTGATATGTTAGCTTAATGCCCCAGCCGCTTTAAACCTGGCGAAAAAAATTCTGGTGGCCATTGGATAGGAGAATAGGCTACCCGCGTAGTTTGGAAAAAAGGAGCCTGTCAGACACCCTGCCGGGAATGCAGTCCCCAGTCCCTGGCGTTCTAGCCCGTAAGCTACTCTTCGCTCATTTACTGACATTGCTATCCCTGCACTTTCCCGTCAAGTTTGTAATGATTTTTTGAACAGCCCAATTAGGTGTAGTTACGAATACAAAGCGTTATTGTAGCATTTCTCAATGCCCTGAGCAGGGTGAAAAAGATGTACGGTCAGCTGTCTTTAAGGGCTGCGGTTTCACAGGGAAGTACAAGCTTACACAGCAAGAGAAAAGTGTGCAACATTACGACGTAATGGGAGGATTTGAACTCAAGATTCTAGTCAGTCTTCGCACAGGATCTGACCGCCGTGGTAGGTTACTTTAGCTTTCACTAAATTTAAATATGGCCTGCAAAAACAAATATTTTGTAGACCAGTTTTTGCATCGTGGGCAGGTCTCAGTATGAAACCAGAAGTAAATGTCCGACACTGTCCATGATGCGGGTAAGTGGCAGTGAGTGGCATAGCCTATATTGATTTGAAGAAGGAATTCTGAGCTTTGCAGTGGTAATTACAGGGCTCTTTCCTTTCTGTAATTACGGTGACATACGATGCGAGGGCCGATCCCAGTAGCCGCGCGGTCTAAGGCGTAGGTCTGCCTCCTAGCGCTTGCTTGGATCGTGGGTTCGAATCGCATGGGGGGTATGGATGTTTGTCTCTTGTGAGTGTTTGTGTTGCCAGGTAGAGGTCTCTGCGACGGGACGATCCCTCGTCCAGAGGAGTCCTACCGACTGTGGTGTGTGTTTGAGTGTGATCAAGTGAAAATAAACAACCTCGACACCTCCTGTGAGTGGATAGAAGAGGTAAGGACTACAAAACGAAACGAAACGAAACGAAACGAAACGAAACGAAACGAAACGATGCGAGGCACGAGGTACTCACATTGGCGAAGAGGAAATTTAAACTTCTGATGTTACGACATGTTGACTGGTACAACGTCACCTACCTGCTGAAGAAGCTTATTGCACCTCTCTTCGGATTGAAGCAGCAGTTGGACTGCTTAGACCCTGAAGAAGGATGAGCTACGCTTTGAAAGATCCGTCACTTTAGCAATCGGCGCGACGTAACATTACAGAAGGCTGAATCCGAAAGAAAAAATTACTTTAATAAACATTACCTTGATTAGCAGACAAAAATGTAACTTGGCAAATTTTATTCGGTTTTTTAGTTTGCGGCACAGCACTAAGTGTTGTTCTGCCAAACTACCTGTTTGCACTACTCGAAGGAGACCGTGTTCGCTGTTATAAATGTTTCTTCTGCGATACTGAAATGAAAGGATTTTGGACTTTCTTCTGTAGTTGGTAGGTGAGAGTCAGATTAGCTGAAAGAACAATGCATAGGAGTGGATCAATATAGGAGCTATTTATGGACACCGTAGCCAGTGATGGGAATTGTCAGAATTTTCTGTTGAATTTCCAAAGGGAACTCCACAGTAAAATCTGAATGTGTGTTTTGTGCTCCACAGGAGGAATCGGCTTTTGTGTACACATCTTGTGAGACCAGGTGTAACATCTTTACTGAGTCCATAAACACATTGCTTAGTAGGCTTACTCTTGGGAAATGTACGCAGGTACTTCTGATTGCCAACCATCTGTTGAAAGCTATTGTTGCTTCTACTCGACATAGAGGAGTGGACTAGATTCTCCAAGGCTATAAATAATTCGGCCAGTCCGGGCTCGGCCAGGAGCCTGTATTTGGCTCGTGCCACCTGCAGCCTGTAGTGGTACGGCAGCACTCAAATTCAAGACTTTTAATCTTCATACTGACTCGCTGCCTGCCTGCCTGCCTGCCTGCCTGCCTGTCCGTCCGTCTTTCCTGAATGGCGGCACAGTGAAACTTATTTCAATTTTTCATCACATGCCTGAAGTAGCAAGATTTTTACGGTGTGTGCGTGCGTGCGTGCGTGCGTGTAATTGTATGTGTGCATAAATTGTGTTTTGCCAATACGTAGTTACTCTTATGACGCGCTTGTGTGTTTTGTCATAGGAGTTAGAGTTCACAGAAATATTTTATAGATTTGTAACATTTTAGAAACTAATGCTAAATGACAAGAACGTAGCACACGTGGGAGGGATGAAAATATTAACGTAACTCTAGTCCATAAACATGGGTGGAACAGACCACACAAGAAGGCTAAGCTTAGAAACACGGATGCTTTTGAAATGGACTTTAAAATGTAGGATACGAGGTGATGAAATGGATTTATCTGGCTTAAAGTAGGAACCAGTTGCGGGGAAATTATGGCAACCTTAACAATTATCAACTTCTCAAGAATAGCTCTATTACTTATAATTTTACAGTTTTATGGAAATAGGTATTATTGTTTCACGTTTGGGAGGTTCAGCTTTCGTATTTTGGATCGGAGATTTTTCAGTTTTGCTGCGAAGTATCACACGTGTTTTCGGCCCGTCTACGCTAATGTCAGGGTACAGCTTTGAAAGAGCAGCAACTGGTTCTGTCCAGCTCATAATCAATAATAATTCTGCCAACTGTAAATCAGTATGAATTTCATAATGGTAGATTAAAACGTACAATATGTGGTGGCGATTTGTTTCTAAAAATACTAGTTCGTTGTGGGAGACACTTTTGTTCTAAAGAGACACTTGAATGTGATTAGAAACAAAATGAATGCAGAGAAGAGGAGATCGGAATTTCATGTCGCTCTCGATAAGCCACGATTTTTGTGTATCGCCAATCTTAATCTCGGAAGGACCATTCCGAGCAATCTATATTTATGGGGAATTTCGTGGCCAGCAGTTCTCAGTATTGGTCCAGTAGGTGTTATAGTTTGAAGAGGTATGGTAGAGTAGAATATAACGAAAGTGACACCGATATTAGACTAATTTCGAGAAGCGTATGCAATTAAAGTATGACACCAACATGGCGTCATCCGTGTATCACATATTGATACAAGAAAGCATGCACATAGGAAATTCCTGCTGGATATTTGTTGTAAAGATTTCAAATACACAGAACAGAGCTCAGACATGCTCTTACACTCTTTTATTATTTATAGTAGCGTGACTTGATTTCAGCTGTTGCAAAAGTGGGCTCTGCACATAGGTCCAGTGGAAAATGGATATAGAATGGAGGTCAAAATATATTACTCTTTTTATTACTATAAAATTGAAGCAGGAAATATTAAAATTTTAAGAAGTGCCAAGGGATGTACCAGGAGAGAAAACTTAAAAATGAACATGTACGGGACAAGCTAAATATTTATTCCATAAGCGGAAAAATAGACGATAGCAGAGAAACCTTTTTAAAACATTAAAAGAGGCCTGGCAGTAACTAACTAACTAACTAACTAACTAACTTAACATGGGCCTGACAGTAACAGAACCCGAAATCCTGCCTTTCGGTAGGCCTAAAAACCAGAGGGATTTAAATACACTCAGAAGATTTCTAGCGAAAACATACTGGTCTGAGTCGAATCAGAAGCAGGCAGATGATGATGATGATGATGATGATGATGACTACAACGACGACGACGACGACGACGACGACGACGATAGTGGTAATGACTTGCATTAGTGATCAAATATTTTTAAAGTGATAGATTCAAGTTAGATGAAGTGAGCGGGACATCTCGCATGTGTGATGGAGAAGAGAGACGGACTCAGGTTTATGACGGGGAAACCTGAAGGAAAGAAATCACTCGGAAGACCTAGAAGTAGATTGGCAGATATTATTAAAATAGATGTTGAAGAAATATGACGGGAGGTCGTGGACTGGATTAATTGGGCTCAGGTTAGGGACAAGTGGCGGGCTGGTGTGAATAAGGTAATGAACTTTCGGGTTCCATAAAATGCCCGGCATTTCTTTACTGGCCGGGGTTCTTACGAAGGAATGTGCTCCATGGAGTGAGTTTTTCATTATTCTTCTTACTTTTATGGTTCTTGGGAACATACCTATTACAGAGCCAGCCCTTAGTATGCTTAACACGGTTTTCATGTTATACACGAACATATCTACAAATATTATGGAATTTAATATTTACAGTTTTTATGTAAGAACTCTGCCAGTAGCTCGTAATGTGGCCCTATAGCATAAAATAAAAAATATTTATTAAACGATGAATTGAAAGGATTGTGAAAAAGAAGCAATCGTCCCCTAAAAAGGGTAGGCCGACAATAGGGGGCGACATTTACTTGCAGGGACTTTGTAAAACGTCGAAGAAAATCAGCCAGAACAGCCAGTCCCCAGGCTGAGATTTGAACCGGGGATCTCACGACTACTAAGCTGGAGTAGATTTACTATTGTCATTGTATGGCGAATCTTGATACTATTTCAAATCGAACAAGATCAGAGCCCTATTAGAGGAACCTTATTTCAAACATGTAGGAATTTATCCTAATGCTTGCTTGGGCACTAGGCCGTGAGAACCTGTGCGGAAGTGGGGGAGTACGGGTGCTGCCTATTCCTGACCTCGGTGCTAAATGGAAGTTAATGCTTCTGCCGCTCTAACTTCGTTACGCAACTGGATGGGATGCTGGGAGCGCTGCGCCTTTCTGGAAGCGCTGGAAAAGAGTAAATTGTCTCTGTTGCATAAATAGGTGTAGAACTGAGCGCACAAAAGTGTAATAAAATTTATAATAACCGATATTATGGCACATGTGTAACATAAATAACACCAATGGAACACCAACCCAACATTCCAAACTACAAAAGTTATGCTTTTGTAAATTTTTGATAGATGGTGTTTACATTAGTATGACAAGTGCGTGCAACTAGTTTTAAAAATTATGGTATAAAAATAGGAGTGTTATTTGCACTAAGCATGAGTGTTGTAATATGAACCAAAGGATATTTTTTGTCCAATTGCGGTTTTTAATATTAATGATACATGAACAGCTTTGAAACACCACGAAGCATTATAGTCACTTGGCTTAATGCCGCCGATTATGAATTTGGGAATGTCCAGCGCTGACTTCTCCATGATTGTCTTAAATTTCATATTGCTGGGGGGTCCTTTCTTTCATAACTTCCCTGTCATTTCAATACAGTGACGTTTAAACGAACCCGCCCGTGTTTCGCGAAAACGTTTTAAATTTGTTTCCCACTCTTAAGGTTTTGGTGTTCTATGTATCACATATTACATACGAATAAGACAACGCAGGCAGATATAAAACTGCCGTTCGTAGCGCGTTTCAGATATATCGTTGCTGCTATGGTTCGGGTGGGTCGAATGGAAACTGTTGCTGTGAGGTTACACGATGTGCGTGGAGCATGTTCTGGACTAATATGCTTATTAGATATTAATGGCTTGTCGGAATAAAGGAATGGCTTCATGTTAACCATATTTCCCCTCTGGACCACTAAACTCCCCAATTTTAAGGAATCTGAAGCTTCACTAAATTGTTCTCGGGCTGGTAAACGCCTAAAAATGGGTTAAAATTCTACGTTTCGGAGACCTACCCTGTTCCTAGTATCAGGGTTTTGACATCGACCCTGAGAATAGGGACCCATTTCCACAGAGTTGGTTTTTGGCCCGTCACTGACGCGACTGATAGCCCTAGATAAATTTGATGAATTTGTTCGCCTTCAAATTTTAAAATCTTAAAAACTGCTTCGAAATTTTAAAACAACCTCACCAAAATTGTGGAAACATTTCTCAGTTTTCGTATTGTGCTCCCAGTTTCCATGGCATGAGGCGTTAGATTGAAGCGTTGGCCTCCAGATTCGGAGGGAAGTAGTGAATACATTGAGTGAGTGGCAGACAGCCTACAAGATATGGCCACGACCCCTTGGGAGTTAGACTGAGGACCAAAAACTCCTCACCGTTGAAAGACGAGCTACCGAAATGGTACACAGCGCTTGATTGCGGGCTCTTGTGATAGCCGTGTGTAAGTTCTTGACTAGATGAGTTACTATTAACTTATGCAACGACTGTGTTCTTGAAAGTGGTTAACTTCTTGTTACTATTTTGCGTACTTGTTGTCCGGCATGTGAGACAAATAATTGTGACAAAAACCGAGTCTCACTATTGAAGGAATGAAACGCGCTGACGGCCTCCAAGGGGCAAACATTAAATTACGGAGAGGTGAGCAAGATTTCCGAAACAACGCCCTCGTCTGCTAGAACAGTGAAGGCAAGTTGGCAGGTGGCACGCATGCATGCATCCCGTGGTTCAAGGAAGCCATAAAGCGAGCGAGAGAGCGAGTTCGGAGCAACACCTGCCTGGGCCTGACCTCGTTCGGCCTTATACTCCTTCCTTTGATTGATTGTTGCTTCTCATAGTCCGGGTCGTGATCTCGTGACGGCAGGGGTGTAAAGAAGACTGAGATCATACTTCAGGAATAAAATGTGTTTATGTCTGTGTGTGTGTCTGTGTGTTTGTGTGTGTGTGTGTGTGTGTGTGTGTATGTGTGTGTATGTGTGTGTGTGTGTGTGTATGTGTGTGTGTGTGTGTGTGTGGGTGTGTGTGTGTGTGTGTATGTGTGTGTGTGTGTGTGTGTGTGTGAAGTAAATCCAATCCACAGCCCGAAAATTCGTTCTTGACTGCCGTTAACGCTCGTGTAGTCTCTGATAGTGGCGACTGTAATGCTTAGGCTTTCTTCATTCAAAGCGAAGTAAATGTACGCCACATACGACGCCATGTATTGTCTGTCTGCGCTTTGTGTATTTGATTTTCATAATACTCCGAATTGCGATAAAAATTTGTATTATGTAGGCGCTTAACCGAAAATTAGGCCTGTATATTTTGGGCCTTACAGATTAATTCTTGGTCTTATTGGTGTTTCATTTGACGTAATACATTAGTAATTTATTCCCATGATAATTAGCACCACATAAAACTGGAAAAATATCTGATACTCACATTATAGGTTTTCATGGGAATGTATAAGTCATACTTTATACTTTGGTATTTTGTATAAATTAAAACCTCACTAGAAATCTCACACATCGCATTAAACAGTAAATTTGAAAGGGTTTAAACCAAATTCATTTGATATTAAAGCAATATTATTCTTTGCGTATTTTGATTCTATACTGCTGGTTTCCTGAGGCTTGCTCTGGCGCAGTTGTTTGAGGCACTGCGCTACAAGCCGGAAGGTCGCGGGTCGGTTCCCGATGGTGTCATTGGAATTTTTCATTGACATAATCCTTCCGGCCGCACTGTGGCCGTGGGGTTGACTCAGCTTCTAACAGAAGTACTTCCTGGGGGGGGGGGGGGGGGGGGGGGGGGGGGGCTAAAGACGGCAGGTGCGTACGGCTGACAACCTTACCACTTTCATGAGCCGATTGTCTTGAAATCTGGATGTCTCAAATTCCTGGAACCCTCAAGGCCTCTCCAGGCCTGTACAGGGATTGCTTTACCTTTTACTGATGGTTTCCAACACCGCGTCTTGAAATGAAGTTATCTGTTGCAGTCCATACCCCTAAATTGTAAAAATTATTTCGGTATTACAAGGAATACTGAAAAGAAGAGTTAAGCTTTTGTACCTGTTAGAGTGTTACGTGGTAAGAGTTTTATTGCTTGAAGTGAGTTTGTAGAGTGACAGATTAAAGGGATATTGCCTTTCATGTTTCATGCCACATTATTCAAGTGAGCCCGTTCAGTAATATCTTAACTTAATTTAGCGAACTGTTCCGTCGAAGTTGCTCCTTTGTTCGAAGATTTAATACTTTTTGACAAGAGACTGAATTCAGTACCGTCTTCAGCCGCTTGCAGTATTAACCCTTTAAAGACGAAGCCTGTCTGTTGTGTATAAGGACTCAGTGCGTACCGCGCTGTAAACACTCTCCACTTCGGTTATAAAAACCAATATGTTAATGCTGTATAAGGCAAAAATTCCGTGTTTGTTCTGAGATCCGTACAAAACACATAAACGCATCGTGGGCACCACGTAGAATTTTTTAATGTTAAACGTGTTTGTATGTAAAGTTACCGCTAGGCTTTAAAAGGTTAATTTTATACAACCCAAACTGCTCCATAACATTAGCCTACTGACGAAACTGCAGAAACTAAATGTGCAGGTCTATACTTCCACGTGCCCGAGGGAAAGACTTGCGTGAGAATCAGTTTGAATTATCGGTGTGTACAACTATAAAACGCAAGGATTCCAACCATTTGTACTGTGAGCAAAAACAGTGGGCATTCTGTGGAATTGGTAACTAATTTGCATTTTCTCCCTCGGGCCCAAAAGCCACATAAATTCCGAAATCTCCAAATTTAATCTTTGTCGAGTGTGCCCCAAAATACTACGTTATTTTATTGTTATATATATATATATTCGACCATTCCCTTGAATGTAATCTTGCACCTGTATGTGCGGAGTTAACTAATGCTACAGGCTCACAGAAGCTGTGTCTGTAACTTAATTTGTCCTTGCGAAATTTAAGTGGACATAAATTTCTTTCCGTCTCCGAAGATATGTGTCATGTACTACCCCAGAAATTTGCGTACAATCGTATATACACCTACCGTCTGTTTCTTAGTATTAGGAAGAATTCAGTTTTGAATTTCGGGCAGGAGGCTGGCTATCCTGGCTAAACTTACTGCTCGATTTATCCGTTCCAGGAAAAATATTATATTTCAAAAGAGGCCACAAAAACCTTCCGATTACAAGGAGCTGTTCGTAATTAGGAGTATGTTTAACTCTGCGTGACCTACGTACCTGGTAAGACGTTATTAAATAATCAAACGTATAGCAGTCCTTGAAGTTTAACCAAGTACCTTGCAATACAACTTATTTGTATTTAATGGTACGTCATTTGAGATTCAATAATCCGAAAGTATTTATTTGAAAACTAATCACAGTTCTTCATTTAAAGGAACTTATCTTGGTGGGCGAAGTACTTCTCTGTGACTTTTGCTACGAGTCTGGGTAAAATCGTGGTTAGTTCTTCTCACGAGAATATGTGAGAACGTGGTTGTTATTTTTGCTACGAAACTTGCTGACACCGTGTTTATATTTGTTGCGAGACAGCAAGACTGGTTACATGCATTTTTTCTACAAGAGAGCGGGATCGTTGTTAATTTGTTAGGAGACATAGTGAAACCCTGGTTATTTTTACTGCAAGTCGTGGCTGTTTGTGGAACTTTTTTCTTATTTCACGGTTGTATTGCAGCATTCATTTCGGCCTGATGGCTGCGGTAGGTCAGGATAGGAAACCTGCAGTGGAATGCACCGTTCAAAGCTATGTTTCAAATGCAGCATTTCAGTAGTTCCTTCCTTAAATTTAAGTTTAATTTGCTGGTGAAAAATTCTTCTTTTTGAATGCTGCCTTTGCCGTGACAATCCTGGATTTAATTTCACGTGTACATCTTGCACCATCTATCAGGCAACCCAAATATTTGACTAATTAAATATATATTATGAAATAATTTACGCGTACTTTTACAAACATACATACATACAAACAAATATACATACATACATGCATACATACATACAAACAAATATACATACATACATACATACATACATACATACATACATACATACATACATACATACATACATACATACATACACACACACACACATATATATACACACACATACGTACACACACACACGCGCGCGCGCAAAACACTGTTATGTTTTTGACCCATTACACACATTTTGTTGAAATTCAGTACGTGGGATTTCCACTAATTTTGTCCAACGTTTCCAGTTTTTTCCATATTGATTTATAATGAAGCCTAATTTTCATAGGACCATAAAAGGACTTCCCAATGTAGCCTGTAAATCTTCCGTTAGACATGGAGACATCCACTAATTTGTATTTCATTATACTCTTTGTAAGGAAGCTTAACACACTTTAAAGAACGCTAATATTGTATGGCCTACAAAAAAATTTGGAGTACGCCGTTTCTAGTGCTGTTTATATTGAAAGTGCTGTATGTGTTTCCTGAAAGGTAGGAAGTAAATTTTGAAGTATTTTTTTACAGAAATTTCATGCTTCAGAGATTAGATATTTTTTAAGTCCAAATAATTTGTAATGTTCGATCTATATGTACTGGCTACTGCCTTTCTAAATAAAACACTGAGTAGTGTAAAGCATATTTATCGTAGCGTGAAGATAGAACAGCCTGAATGATATTGGCAGAAGAAATGCAAAATCAGAGACCGTTCTCTCAAAGAACTGCAGTATTCTATGTCACCATTTCTCATATTCCCTCTAGAAAATTCTAATGATCCACCCTGTGCAACACACACACACACACACACACACACACGTTGATATTGGTATGATTTTCCTCTTCTGTAGCTTTTATTTGATATTTCTTCTTCAACTTCGACATACCTGACATAACAAAACCAGCTTATGAATAATGCGCATGTGCTAATACCCTCTGGAAATTGTACCATGTTATTTGCTGCTTGCATAAACACTATCACCAATTCCTTATCCACCAGCCTGGTCCACCTCCCTCCACTTCCTCCCTAGGTTGGATGTTCACATTTTGTATTCCCACTGAGCTTATAGCTACTGTTGTTCCGTGCTGGGATCAAGACGTATTCACCCCTCGGGTAACCCCGAACCCTCAGGGGTAGAAAGTTCCTCTCACTAGAGGCATGTAATCGTTATTACAAAAGGTTTGTGTGGGAAATCTACTCATATAACTCGTGCTTAGCTGGAAAGTAGGCAACTTTCCGCTTGTGGTACAATTTCGTCTCGTAGTCCTTTTAGACCTATAGACGCATTTTAATTTAGATTAAATTTAAGGATATTCTGTAAGCATGCATTTGAAGTGTTCACTAATTTTTCCTCATTATCTACATAGGGTATTTAATAACACTGAATATGTTAAATTAGTGATATGTAAATTCACGGCATTAATATTTTTAAAACACACTGTTATTAGGCCTATAGTCCTCCGACGTACCATCTGCTTTAACATTCAAAACCTTTACATTTTGCCCCTACAGGCTATTTATGGCTTTTGTATGAGCTCAGAATAAACAGCATTAAACCTTTTATTTTTCAACGGAGAAGCAATGTGTATTTTGTGAATGAGGGGCACGATTTTCTGTTGTTGTGTGGATGAATTTCAGACTACAGAAGGGTTGTGTAGCGGATGAGTAAGTAAGCTGAGATAGGTGATATTAGTGCAATTCTATATGAAGCGACGGAGTCTCAAAATCTGATGAAATGGGATGTAGGTGTAGTAGCGAGAAGCGGAACTATGAAGCCTAAATATTGCGGTGTCACTTTTGATGGTATTGCAGCTATATGGGATAACAGAGAGTAGCCAAGAAATTAGTTAACCGGTTAGTAAAATGCATGTACACCAAAATACATTGCAAATTTTCTTATTAATTACTGAATTTAGAGGTTACTGTGCTGCTATCTGCGTGCAAATGGAGTAACTGAATTAGAAATAACGGGTGCCCCTCTCTCATTGCAGATTTAGCAGACTTAAACTTGAATATTTCCATTAAACTTTTAAAGCCTAGCGGTAACTTTACATACCACCAGGTTTAACATTAAAAAATTTTGCGTGGTGCCCACATTGCATTTATATGTTCTGTACGGATCTCAGAACAAACAGCAACTTTTGCCTTATAAAACATTAAGAGACTGGTTTTTATAACCGAAGTGGAGAGTGTTTACAGCGCGGTACGCACCGAGTCCTTATATAAAACAGATACGCTTGGTCTTTAAAGGGTTAATACGAGAGGACTTTTTTACCTGACGTGTTGGCCACCCTGTACAATGATCACATATTCCGTCTCCAAGTTTAGAGTTTGGTTCACTGCCATGGCTACTGCAATCGTTATCAAGGCTGTGGACGTGGAATACAGTCGTAGCGCGCCAGATGTCCGTTGAAATTCTCAGAGATTGCTGTTCCGTTGCCACTTTTACAACTTTAGATTGCACATACAGACTGTGACTGCAAACTGTCCTGAAATGATTTTATTGCAGGTTAATGAGAGCGGTGACCTTCAAAGTATTCCCCTTGAGCAGCTATGCATTTTGCCCTAGGATACTGCTGCTGTTGGAAACATTAATGTACCATTCTTTCTTAACATCCCTTCAGTCTTAACGTTACACTTTTCTGAAACTATTCCGTCTCCTGAAATATTTGTCCCTTCAAAATGGACTTTAAGTTTGGAAAGAGCCAAATATCACTGGGGAAAAAAATCTGATGAAAAGAAGGTCTTCCATTCCAACAGCGGATTCTTTGTGGGGGGGGGGGGGGCCAAAAACTGCTTGATAGAGAGCTCTGTGCGATCTGGGGCATTGTCGTGACGGCCGAACAAATTTTTGGGCCAGAGTTCACCCCGTTTCCTACGCAAAGCTTCACGTAACCTCGTCAGTGTTTCTACATAATAAGCCTGGTTCACCGTTTGGCCTGCTCAGAAGAAACGACATTCCGCACTTTTTCAACATTTCCATCGGATGTTTGCGCTTTCAAACGACTGCTTCTTTCAGTATCTTCCAAGTTCTCTCAATCCTCTTCGAACCACTTAGGCCACTCGCAAGCATTCAATTTCCTCACAGCTTCTGTGCTGCTTGTTTCAGAGAGCTTTGCATATGTTTCACTTGCACTCTTTAACATTTCACACAAATCTTAATAATAATTCTTTGCTTTAAATTCGTAGTACTTACTTTTCAGAGATACGAAAACACATCTGTTATTTCTGCCTTAGCTTTGACACAACTGACGCTATAACACTATAATTGCTTCTTGCATAAAGCGAAAAACTGGTAAGCGTTATTTAGACGTCATCAAATTTAATGTAACATGATCGGCCACGCGATAAAATCATTCAGGGAACTTTATAATCTCACCTTATGTAGTACGATCATCAGAAAACTAGCGTCACAATCAGTCCTTTAGACGTGCACTTATTCTTTACAAAAGCATATTAATTATCTTAGGTGACGCACTTTAACATTAAGGACCAATGTGAAGCTCCTTTTGTTAATCACTATACTGAAAACAGTTTTACCGTGATACGAACTTACAGTAAATTGAGGCGCACACAACCAAAGAAAAAAATTCTAACTTTCGGGGATAGTTGAAAGTTAGGAGTCTCGATAGTACAGTCAGGAACGCCACTGACGGTAAGCCATACTGAGGATTCACTTCTAAAATACTCTGCTGTAGGTACAAGTGCAAATTTGCGCAGAATCAGCAAACGTAGCCCTTTTTTGCTCGAGCCCAGTAACAGAAATTAACTATCTTCTTTGAATCCGAAACTGGGGACCTTGCGTGTCACGTAAGTGTGTTTTTACAGCTAGACGTTTCTGTTAGAGAACATAAACGGATATGACGATTATAAATTTTCTTTGCCGACGTACCTTTCGGTAGACCTAATTTATTACATTTTAGGATCTATACTGCTTCCGTGGCATGGAAAGGGTTGATTCTTGAAAATACTACGCAAAAGACATGTTCAGCAGCTGCGTGTACGTTTATGTGGAGCAGTTTTGATATTGTCGTTACATACTTCCACAAACTGGAGAAGTGCAAGGTTTCAACATCACAGTTGAGCTTGCTGGCACACAGACGTCAAGAGAACCAAAAAGGCAGTCAAGAGCCTGTCGTTGCCTTTGGAATTTTTTAAGCGGAAAGGAAAAATGAACGAAAATTCTGTGAAATTCTGCTATTCTCTCTGAAATCCAGAATCACTCATTGTCACGATCTAACAATTAACATTAAAAACTGATTGTGCTTAATTTATAGATCTCTCCAGGAATCAAAAATATGGCCAAGAAAATGAAGACTGTGCGAGATCCACGGTTTTGACTATCTGCAGCGCAGCCATCGGAGTAAAGGCAGCTTCATTTCCTTGACTGCTCATGAAGTCATTGATATGAAAGAGAACGTTATGGCTGGTGTTTGCGGTGCGTTTCTAGGTACGAGTATTGTAGTATCTGTTTTATAAGGGTAATAATTCAGATCTCATCACCACAAGTCGGAGGTATAAAGTGTACGCGCTTGGTTTAAAGCGTATTATTATGTGGTTTTATATTTCAAATTTACTTCTCAACGCAAAGGCGTCAGCCGGGAACTTCAGTGAAATTCTTAGAAGCTTGCTTTTATTGTAGAATTTTTGAACCATTTCTTATCTTATATTAAGAACTGTAATTCCAGTAAGTTGACTTTACTTGGGGGATATTGTCTTCCTCGGAAATCTCCCTTGAGGTACTCTCTGGTAGAGAATGCCGGCGGGAAAGTTTGAAGCATACTTCAGTTACGTTACAGCACCTGCAAGGACGTTCATTTCCTTCTTCGTTCCCTAGTTTCCTTTCTACATATAAGAATTGATTTTCGGTTTTCTGATCGAGTGACTGGGGCCTAAGGAGGGAAAATATATACAACAAGCTTACAATGTTAGTTTTTTTGTACTTTTATGATAAAACTCTCTTAGTGTCTGTTGAACTCCATATCGCGTAATTATATGGAAGACGAATTCACAGATGGCGAGTGAAACCCAATACCATGTTCAGCGCAGACGCTGTGGATTGTGTCCGGCATATGTCTCGTTGTAATGTTGGCCCGAATACCGGCTAGCCTACGGAAGGGCTGGCGTGGCCTTCCTCAGTGCATCTTGGCAAATGTCACGATAGTAGCTAGATTAGTTTGCAAAACACTGTTTTCCAATTTTTTTCCAGTTGATCATTATTCTTTGATTTCAAGCTTGCGCCGCGATATTGATGAGCTCTGGGCTCTTCTGGGATAGTACGCTTCTTCGTGTGGTAATTGTTTACCGACGTTTCAGGACAGCATATCGGTCCCATCTTCAACGGTCGGTAAACGTCGGTAAACAGTTACCACACGACGCTGATTAATATCCCAGAAGAGCGCAGATCTGATCATTATTCATTTGAATGTGCGACGCTGTAATCTGGACTGACAGTAACGTCAGATAAACCACAATGCAAAGCAATGCAATATGGAGGATAGGAATAAAAAGAGATTCAGGAGGATGCGAATCATAAAAACTGAATGAAACGCAAGGGTGTTTGTGCTCAGACAAGTAGGATGGTCTCTAATCTATCATGACGTAGGAGTATTTTGAATGAATGGTATGTGCTCCTGGAGTAAGAAGACCAAAAATTTGGCAGAAAAAGGTCTTCTTAAATAAGCATTTGTATTTTGTTCACGCGATTATTTTGTATGCTGTAACTTATGATACTGAGTAGAAAAGACAGATTATCACTAATTTGAAACGATTAAAGCCAGTAAACGGCAAAATGCAGATTGAATACCTGAAGTTGCACACTGGCAAGACGACATAGTGTTAACTGAAAGTGTGTTGTGACCAGTAACAGCGTAAGTACGCATATGTAGCGTAAATTTAGCACAAATTTGTGAGATATAATTGCAGTTATGTGCATATCAGTTACGTAATGTAAAACCTTCTAGTGTAAAAGTACCTGTGTGAAATGGAAACCTGTCTCAAAACATTCTCTTGTACTTCGTGATTCCGTTGCAAACAGGTTTTATTGTACCCAGTGTCAGGGCCAGACCGAGACATGTGGGCGCTCCCGTCAGGCTAATTGCCTGGCACCTTTTCAAAAGGGTATTTTTAAGGATTTTCGGCCTAGGAGAAGGCTAACAAAATTTTGAAAGTGCGTCTTCAAATTGCGGATGATTTTCCGTCAAATTCTTTCCCGTGTAGAACCCCGAGTTTACTGGCGCCATATTTCCAATTATTCCAGTGGCGTCTTAGCGCCTCGGGCAGCTGCCAGGCTGACCTGCCCCTAAGTCTGGCCCTGCCTAATACTGGGAGGAAACAGAAATCAAAGTGTGCAACCGGGCCTAAGGCACCTTCGTAATTTGTTCGTCAGGTTAGGTTAGGTTGTTTTTTGTGAACATATTATCGTGCGCAAAGCTCTTTAACGTGTTTCAAGATGAACCCTTTATATCGCGTATCCCAAAGGAATTGTTCCTTTGCTTATCACATGCTTAAATTGGGTGATGGATGTTGCTGGAAAGGCATTGATAAAAAATATACCACAGATAAGAGCGTGAACTTTGAATAATATGTTAATTAGTAATTTAAAATATGGTAGTGCCTGAGGTCAACACCGTGAACCTATCGCAGCGTTATGATGCATGTTGTATTCTCTTATTTCTGAAGTAGGTTTCTTGAAATATCCTTTCTGTTGGCTTGAAGTAACAGTGAACTCAGTATTTCAAGTAGTTGGCTGTGTGAGTGGCCTAACGATCATTACCTTGCCCACGGATATATACTCTTCCGTGATCTGCCATTATTCATGTTAACAGGAGGTGAAACATATGAATTCTACCAAAAGATTTAACTAGTTCGCTTTCAACAGTTTTTCTTGTTCTCAGACTCTTCTTTTCGTTTCGCGAAAAACTCTCAGAAAGAAGTATAATATATCCCCCACCCACCCTGTTATTAGTTTGCTAACAAAGTGCCTTACTTTAACGAACCTTACACCATTTTAACCGTACATTCTTTCTTCGTAATGCCATAACCCGTGCATTACCAAAAGGATTGCCGTGTAAATGTAAGACGAAAGACCAAGGTCATTCAGTGCACGCAGTGTTCCAGACCGTGGAAATTTGAGTAGGAGTTAACTGTCACTGAAAACAACACAACAACCGCCACACACACACACACACACACACACACACACACTCGAATAGATACGTACAGCCTTGTGTTCTTCAGTCCAGTAAAGATATCTGTCGTACCACTGCAGACAGGAACGTTAAATTTTGCACGCTAATCAATTTGTAAGTCTTCTGGGATGACAAAGTGTTAATTAGTAATTAGTTATTTACATGTCGGAGGAGCTTGCTCCCTACATCGGGGCAGTCCAGGCCTTGGACTACCCTGAAGACAGAGGCAGCAAGCTCCAAAAAACATCTGTAACTAATTACCGGTCAACACGACGTCATAATCCAGAGGACCGTAAAGTTAATAAACAAAGCTGCGAAAATCTCAGATCACACAAGCATGGATTGCTTGATTATGGAATTTATTGATTGTTTGATCCAATATAAGCATAACGGATATTATTTTGCGATGTAATAATTACCATAAATTGCCATTAAAATTTTCTCATAATTATGCCCGAAAATCCCGGAATTTTCCTAGATTCAGACTCACATTTCCAAATTGTGGCATAAGGTTAAATTCTTTGAGGAGCGTTGAAAGGCTAAGATGGTAATGGTGGGATGCATTTCTGAGAGCTTTAACTCTTCACACTGTTGTGGCTGTGAAAAGTGAAAAGGCCTGGCCCAATGGTCAGTTGTCGATAGTTTGTGAACTCTTTCCTCAGTGCAGTTGACTTTTATTCGCTGAGTAATGTCTTTGTGTTCCAAAACAACAAGTGTTATTTTTAACTTCTCCATTTATATGTTAGTAAATGTCTGAATTCATTTCATTTCTACTTCCGTTACGGCCTGAAACTGATACTAAAACCCTGCCAGAGAAATTCAACACCGAAGCTTCTCCCTAATGTAATTAAGGCAAGTACGTATTCGGATGTTTTCCTACAGGAATACACAGTGTGTTCATTCTGTTCATATGTATGCGGTTCTGAATTGCCGTACTGTTTAACTAACTACACTTAATTACTTTGTTTAAATAATTTATTTAAATGGCGGTAACAGTATACATTTTCTATATCAACTCAAAATTGAAGTACATAACAATGATTAAATTCCTATTAAATTTCCTGGGGCTCTTTCCACTCAATTTTAATGGAGATTTGGTACGTTTATATTATTACGCCCCTTTGTTCTGCGCAAGTACAATGTGATAAACCTATTATTATGCGTAGATACGTTGATTATAAATGGGCCGGGATATCGCAGTCGGTATAGCGACCAGCTACGGGCTGGAAGGTCCGGGGATGTACTTCCGATGTGGGGGAAATTTTCCGCACCCTTCCAAACCGGCCCCAGGGCCCACTCAGCATCCTATACAGTGGGTATCACGTTATTACCGGTGGTAATGCGGCCGGGGCTTGGTGTTAATCACCCAACCCATCTAGCACTGAGGTTAAAGGAAGAGTAGAGCTCTACTTCTACTCCGTCTCTGTGCCTTCATGACATATTATAGGGTAAATTCACCTCCACCGTACTTTGATTATGAAGTTATTTCTGCCAATTGCAAAATTCTTTCTTTCAAGATTATATCTTACTGATGATACACGTGGGAATTGTAAACATTCTAATATATTTACTTAATAACAACATAAATTTGTTAATACTTAAGACCTAGAAGTTAATATTGCAATATTTTCAGCGCCTTTTCCTGGAACCCCATATTATGTTTCTTCTCTGAATGAGAGGAATGGAAGTGAAGAATACTGAAATAACTAATTAATAATAAGTATTGAACGTGAAATATAAATTAGTTACAGACTGACAGGTGAATAAATTTGATGGGGACAACTGGGTGTTGAAAATTTTTTGTTTAAACTTGAGCTTCAGTTACAAAATGTTGGAAATAATGATGGGATGCATTAGATAATTAGACGCATTGCTTAGTCGGCAAGGGGATATGATTCTGGGGAGTAACTGAGAAATTTGAAAGTCAGTTTGGGTGTTGAAAACAATTCGACAGGTCCTCGAAAATTACAGCTAATTTTTACAAGAAGTCACCCACTTTACTTTAACAGTCTGTATATGAAAATAAAATATTTTAAAAATTGGCATCAATGTTGTAGAATTTGTGGCCTTCCTCTGTAAAAAATACCCAATCGCATACATTCACCAACCCCTAATAACTGGCAAACATATTGTCACGAACTTCACGTTGTTCATGTCCGTGCATATAGTTATATTATAACGAACTAACTCCATGGAGCAAAGGCCTTCTTGAGAAGCTAACAGTTTGTCAGCAAGTCAAGAAATTCCCCGCATTTTATGGAATCCGAAGGTTCATTACCGCATTCACAAGAGCCCGCCACCTGTCCCTATCCTGAGCCAGCTCAATGCAGTTCATGCCCCCAACCCACTTCTTGAAGATCCGTTTTAATATTATCCTCCCATCTGCACCTGGGTCTCCCAAGTGGTCGCCTTCCCTCGGATCTCCCCACCAAAATCCTGTATGCACCTCTCTCCTCCCCCATAGGTGCTACATGCCCCGCCCTTCTCATTCTTCTCGATTTGATTACCCGAACAATATTTGGTAACGAGTACAGGTCATTAAGTTCCTCGTTATTTAGTCTCCTCCACTCCCCTGTCGCCTCGTCCCTCTTAGGCCCAAATATCCTCTTCAGCACCCTATTCTCGAACACCCTCAGTCTTTGTTCCTCCCTCAGTGTGAGAGACCAAGTTTCGCATCCATACAGAACAACAGGTAAAATTATAGTTCTGTATACCCTAATCTTTGTGTCGTTGGACAGCAACCTGGAAGACAAAAGATTTTGCACCGAATGATAGCAAGCATTCCCCGACTTCAATCTGCTCTTAATTTCTTCATGAATGGAGTTTCGATTCTTTAGGTTGCTCCCAAATATTTGAATTCTTCCACCCTTTCAAAGGATTTATTATCTATCTTTATGTTGTGATTGTGTCTTGCATTCTGATTTCGAGACATGACCATGTACTTAGTTTTCTCAGCATTTACTTCTAGACCAATCGCCTTACTAGCAATCATTAAATCTTCTGCATTTTTCTTTATACTATGTATGCTTCCGCCCAATATATTAACATCATCAGCATAAGCCAGAAACTGATATGTATCATTCAATTTCAAGCCCTCCTGGTTTGCCTGAACCCTCCTAATGACATATTCTAAAACAAAGTTGAAAAGCAATGGCGACAGAGCATCTCCTTGTTTCAAACCATTCCTAACAGGAAATGTGTCAGACAGATGTTTGCCTACCCGAACTCTGCTATAGGTTTCACTTAGACACATTTTTATTAACCTTACTAGTTTAATGGGGATACCAAACTCAATCAGAATATTATACAAGACCTCCTTCCTAACTGAATCATAGGCTTTCTTGAGGTCTATAAATAGCTGATGCACTGCCTAATTGTATTCCCATTTTTTTTCAAGTATTTGGCGAATGCTGAATATATGATCAGTAGTTGACCTGTTACGTCGAAATCCACACTGATGATCCCCAATAATTTCCTCTGCATATGGAGTTAACCTTGAAAAAAGAATGTTGGGTAGAATTTTGTACGTAGTCGACACAAGTGATATGCCTCGATAGTTACTACAATCTGTTTTATCACCCTTCTTATAAATAATATGACTGGCTCCTTCCATTCCTCAGGCAATTCCTCCTTACTCCAAATAGAAATAATAAGTTTATGGATCTCAGACCGAATTATCCTACCCCCTGCTTTAATCAATTCTGCTGGAATCTGATCAATACCTGGTGATTTGTGACTTTTTAGTTTTTCAATAGCCATCTCAACCTCAAAGGCACTGGGCTCAGGCACTAGTGGCTCTGCCGTGTGTACTTCAGTCTGCCTAACATCATTAATCCCGTGTGTATTCAACAGCTGGGAGAAATGTTTCCTCCACCTAGCCAAAATACTGTGGGAGTCTGCAACCAAGTCACCCTTCTCATCCCTTACTACATTAATTCTAAGCTGGAACCCCCTCTTAAACTCATTGATATCCCTATACAAGTCTCTGATATTCTTATTCTTACTGTTTGTTTCAAGTTCATTAATTTTAGCTTTCAGATATTCCTTCTTTTTATTCCTGAAGTGTCTACTAGCTTCACGTCTTACGTTGTGCAGATTATCTGCATTATTTTGGTTTGGATCTTGTAACCGCTGAATTTTAGCCTGCTTCCTTTTATCTAAAAATTCTGCACATTCTGCATCAAACCATGGTTTATGCTGCTTCCTTTCATGTAGACCTAGACTCTCTTGAGCTGAGATTTTGATATTCTCTTTAATGTTTTCCCAAGCCCTATTTATGTCCTTATTACCATTTAAGTTTTCCAAAGCTGCAGACTCGTTTGAGATATTAAGCTGACACTGTTTCCTAACCTCTAGTTCACTTAGTTTCTTCAGATTAAATCTGTCTGCATCAAACTTCTGTGCTGCTTGTTTACTTACTGCCAGTCTTTCCCTAACTTTCGTAACCACCAGATAGTGATCAGTATCACAGTCAGCTCCCCTGAAAGATCGCACATCGAGTATACTGGAATGCCTTCTCCTATCTATCCATATGTGATCGATCTGATTGTGAGTCTTCCCATCAGGAGAGGTCCAGGTGTATTTATGAATGTTTCGGTGCGGAAACATAGTGCTCTTAACAACTAGATTCTTTGATGTGGCAAAGTTTACTACTCTAACACCATTATCATTACTATCCTGATGTAAACTCTCATTCCCAATAGTCGGTTTGAAAATATCCTCTCTCCCCACTTTTGCATTAAAGTCTCCTAACAGAATTTTCACATGGTACTTAGGAAAATGATCAAAAACCCCTTCTAATTCCTCATAGAAGCTATCCTTTGAATCATCACCTTTCTCTTCTGTTGGTGCATGCACATTCAGAACAATGATATTACACCAGCGGCCTCTCAGCACTATGTATGACATCCTAGCACTAACAAACTCCACTCTCTTGATTGCTGATACTATTCTCTGGTGCACAAAGAACCTGTTCCCAATTGATGATTTTTCTGCCCTCTGCCATAGAAGAAAGTATACTCCCCGGCTCTTACAGTCCCTTCTTTGTCCCACCTAACCTCCTGTACACCCACTAAATCTAACTTATACTTAGCTAATTCCCTGGCCACTGTCATAAGTGACCCTGACCTATACATGCTCCTCACATTCCATGTTCCAAAATTCATATCCTTTCTCCGTAGCTGGGGTCGTACCAAAGAATCGGTCCAGGTTCGAGGCATTGTGTAATGATCCGTAACGTCATAATTTTTTACGGTGAGGAGTTGTTAGAACCTCGCCCAACCCCCAAACTGGAGGACCACCCCTTGTCGGCTCTCCGCGACTGTTTATTCAATGTATTCGCAGCTACCCTCCATAACTGGAGGCCGTTCCTCCATTCGCAACCTGAGGACGCGCCATGCCGTGATGACAGGGACCCACTTAACACGGATAGTTGTATTATAACAGAATTAAACTAACATATGCGCAATGCACACTTGTGCATATGTTGGTTTAATTGTTATAATGTTGTCACGACTTCGTGCGATTATCATACTGATATTTATCGTCATAGTAACGTGTAAAAACTTCGGGCCTATGGGTTGTTGTGAAGCTAGAAATCAGTTTTGTACGAATGGTCTTGATGTTATTGTTTTTCAAATAAATGGAAAGTGGCAGAAGGGAAATTTGGCTGAATTTGTGGCGCCCTAAAATTGCCCAATTAGATCCTCGACCGGGACTCCGGCTGTCATTGTGGAGTCTTTTTTATGGCTTTGTTCATTCAGTTCAGGAATATGACGGTATGAAACGTCGACTAGGCCACAGCCGCTTCCAAACCATTTCCAGTTCATCATTCGCCAGTGAACTACAAATAAAAGGATAAGGAAATGATCGTAACGTGTGGCAGCTGAGATTGTCGCTGTGGTGACTGTTAAGATTACCATCTGTGTTGTAAAGGCGTGAAGTGTGGTAGAGACACCGCAGTAAATACAGATTCTATAAAATTTAGGTCATGTCTTGACTAGCCGAGTAACTGGTTAACTCCTTATGCAGTGCTCTGCTCCATGGTGTTCGTTGGAGGGCCTTCCTTCAGTATGCACATTGTAAGCTGAATACATTTTTCCTATTATATTCTGTACAAAATACTATTTTTGACAGGTTACTTACCGTTGCTTATCCTAGATTGAATAGTATTTTTAGTTTACTGCATAATTTATTAATCAATTGTTATTGGCAACATAACAGTTAGAAGTTAATGGGAAATTTGAGTACAATATTTGAGTAATAGTACATCTGAGAAACTTACAAAATGAATAAGTGGCAGTATTTCTGAAAATCATATATACAGGGTTTTTGATGGGGAAACCTAAAGGAAGGAGAAAACTTGGAAGACTTGGGCATAGAAGGGAGGATAATAATATTAAAATGGATTTTTAAGACCTTGGATGCAGGGCATGGACTGGATTGATCTGGCTCACTGTAGGGACAGTTGACAATCTCTTATGAATGAGGTAATGAACCTTCACGTTTGATAAAATGCGGGTAATTTCTTGAATAGCTGAGGAAATATTAGATTCGCAAGAAGGACTCTTTTCCATGAAGTTAGTTAGTTAGTTAGTTAGTTAGTTAGTTAATTAGTTAGTTAGTTAGTTGGTTGGTTGGTTGGTTGGTTGGTTGGTTATTAAGTTATCGGCGAAGATCATCAAGCAAATACAGAAGCAGAGGTGTAGCGAAAATGAAACGTAAGACAACTATATTAAGAACAGAAACACCAGAATCTAAGTTTACGTAAGTCAAACAGTTTTTCAAATAAGAGTGATGTGGAAGGAAGAAAAGAGGTTGAAGGAGCAGGGGAGGAGACAGGCGTTTTCCACTAACTTGAACATCGATCGAAAGTTTCCTTGCCGGCAGATTTTCTGAAACTCCACTTGTAACATTTTAAGCAAGCACCCCTCGCATCTTTATTCAGTTATCTTTGTATTCCTTCGAACAGCAAATACGCACAGACATGATGTAACATTACACTGAGCGTTCTGGAAAAGAGGAAGCTATATTCCAAGTCCTTACAGTTTTCTGGTAAAATGAACACGCTATAACACACACCGTCAATCCACAGTCACTCCAAGTCAATATCTGTGTGGTAAGAACTATTCTCCTTCCACACTCACACACAAATTCACATAGCGTGTAATTATGAATTCGTGCTCGCAGCTATTCCAAAACATGACTCATAAAACTTACACATATATCCACCGGTTTTGTAACATTTCTTCGTTAAGTGTCATTCTCTCTCTTTTTCTCTCTCACGTTACAAACCAGGTCTCCATGACGGAGTTCACCGAGCCTTGCCTTGTGGTTACCAACGATGGGCAACGTTTCTGTCTGTGGAGCGTTTCACTTTCTTAAGCAGTTGATCTCATTGCGTGCAAAAAGCAACCGCGTTGAAAGATGGTCCAAAGTTTCGTCACAGTCCGATGTTGTTAGTGGACTGGTGAGGAGATGCCTGAGTCCGTCTGCAATCAGATGTCCTTAGTTCGTGTAACATTTTCTTGTGGCATTTCCTAAGAACGGGTTTCGTAAATAAGCTATGACGTTTCATTCGTCATCCCACATTCTGTTCTGAGAAGAAAGGAAATGCCAAAGAACGTAACAAATGAACAAACAGTTACGTGTGCAAGAATTCAGTTGTATAAAAATAGCAAGATACACGAAAGGCTATGTTACATTAGTGGATTTTAAATACAGTAGATGAGAAATATGTACATTAAAGTCTAAGCATAACTGTAATAAAACACAAATTGTTATGCCTTACCTGAAAATCCTAAAATATCCGATATTAAATAATTTCACCAAAGTCAAGTCCTCCAGTAGAATTAAAACCATCAAAATAAATAAGTTTGAATGTTAGTAATTTTAGTACTTGCCTGAAGCACAAAGAACAACATTCTTCTAGGTGTTATCTAGGTTTACGTATTGCAAGTGAATAAAAGAAAATTTTACAAGTACCTTTGTAGGTTGTCGTGATTTCACGATTATCTACCACAGGATGTTGAAGCAGTTTAATTTATTGATGCCAATGACGCATTTAGCATTTATGAAATAATTCAGCTCCTACACTTATATGTTTATTCCCTTACTTTACGTGTTGTTTTCAAATCTGTGGCGAGGAACGCAGCATATAAATTTTGTGTGCAGTTGAAGAGCATAACATTGCGGAGAGCAGAGTTTCCAAACTTATCAATTCTTCTCCTTCCTTGTCTCGACCACTTATTTTGATGAGTGTTCCCCTAAAAAATTTCAGTCGAATGCTATGAATTGTACGTAGGAAGTTGCGTGTATGTATTCTACACTACTGGCCCTATCTTATAAAACATTCTAGGTAGACTGAAATGGGCCAGATCTGTAGTGGTATTAATTTAACTAAAATCCACAACAATGCATTTCTCTAGGTTACTTCCTCAATTTATTAATTTTCTGAAGCACATCCCACATATTATTGATGAATATTTCGCACAGATAGATGACAGTAAATTTCGAATCATATGTTCTTGTTATTTTAGAATAATGCACGAATTTTGGAAAGGAATAATATGAAGCTTGAGGCCCCGATGGCTTATACAGTCCCTGCAGTAGGAGCGTTAGATCTTTACTGTAAACGTAACGTGCTGAGAGGTGGGAAGAATTTTCCCACATTTCGCACTGAGGTGGTTGAATGGTAAGTTGTGGAGTCACTGTCAGATTTTGCTGCAAGAAAATGAATTCTAAAATAGGTCATATAAGAAAGCCCCCATACCTTTCAATTAATTGGCAGAAATTTTGAAATGGTTCATGTAATTATCACAATACTCCTGACATGTGCAAAAATGTTTATGTTTTCTGGTACAAAAAGGGCACCACTGGAAGAGATCCTTTTGTTAGCTGGCACAACAAGGTACCTCTAGGTGAGATCTGCCGTTTAGACTAACTTAACCAACAAGGCCTCGTTCCTCAGTATCCATTTTACGATGGCAATGCACTTTAGGAAAGCTTCATTTCCCTCCGTCCATCTACATCTATACGTCTGCTGATCCTTCTTCAAAGATGATATGAGCCACCAGAGAAAAATTCGGATGAAGAAAGATTATGGCTGAATATGGAGTTACAGAATGTGTCCTTAATCACCTCTGTGTGTCATTCTTTTAATGTGTAATGATATTAGTTCCAACCTCAAAACTAAATAAAGTGAGGTAGAATAAAAGTTGGCTGTTGACTGTTTCCTATGCTAAAAAAAGTGTAATGATAGTAGTATTTAGAGGAAATGTCTCAATAAGGTAGCAACTGAAGGAAATGGATTGTATTTCCATTTGATGTTTTATTACAAATGTGCATGACATATTTAATTAGCTGTTCAGTCTGGTATTATTATTTTTAAGAATAGCCACTTTTATAATATTCAATTAAATACTTAATCTTGCATTAGCGAAAAGTTCTTGAAGTTATTACTCATTCTTTGATTAAATCGTAAATTTAGACTCTTATCTAAAATAAATACTTTTTCACAAGTCAGGGACATAGTTTTGTATGATTTCTGCAGGCAAGCCTATGGTTTTCTGCCACTTACTGATTTTATACATAAACTCCAACATATGCGCCGCCGCTTACATATTTGATATTCTCAACACACGGAAATATTTCGTGAATAATTTATAGATATATTTATAAGCCGTGACCATATTGAATTTTACATGCCTACCTGAAGCGATTTGTTACTTGTAAAATTTGCATTCCATGCGGTCGATATGCTGCTGCGTTTAACGTTATACGAGAAACAACAGCACAGAACGTACAACCATTGTCCTGCTTATATGTAAAAAAAATATTCTGCTTAAAAAATTAGAAAGTGAAGACGATGGGAATACCCAAAATATTATTAAAATATTTCTGAATAGCTTATTTAATCTAAGCAGTAGATTACTTCTTCAGAAGCTAATAGTCGCTTAGCTAACCCAAAATCTCTCTGCCTTTTATGGAACCCAAAGTTTCGTTACAGCACCGCCTTCACAATATCCTGCCACTGGGCACTGTCCTCACCCAGAAGAATATAGTTTACTTCCTCATAGTGCAGTTCTGTTATGTTCCAGTAACCCCGTACTATGGAAACTCCTGGTATTCCAGGCTTCAAATCTGATGTTTATTTCTTCTTACTTAGCATTTTTTCAAAGAAACCGTCTAAGTAGTAAGCCCTCTGTAACATTCCACAGAACTACCCATTTACGACGGCCCCTCTGCGCAAGTTACAACCTGAAGCACAAAACATTTTTGGCTATTCACGACTATTCACTCAATATATTTACATGTACACCCGCGTCTGTTAGCCGTCTTCTACATCCGCAACCTGCGGCCTAGACGTATGATGACAGGATCGCTTGTATAACAAGAAGTAAATTTAGTCTCTTGTATTTGAATCAGAATTTCTCTTGCTGTGTTATTAGGGGTAGTCGAGGTGCCATAGTCGGTAGAGTGGGTAGCTACGGCCTAGACAGCCCAGAAATCGTGTTTCCATTTCCACTTAAGACAGGAGAGTCGCCTCTTCTGCAAAGCGCCCAGAAGGGCTCCGCCGGTCACACAGCCTCCTATTCACGGGGCACCGAGGGATTTTCCCCGAGGGTAAGGTATCCGGGTCATGAATCTAGCCACTCACCGAGTTAAGTGAATGAAGCTATACCTCTCCCCTTCGATATCCTTCATGATGTGCTCAGAGACAACTTTATCTTCACTTCTTCGCCGTTGGTTCTGAGTATCTAAATAAAGATCAAAAGACGTTGAAGCGTCTGTCGCTGAAAGAGCACTAGCGTACGTGCGGCTGAGCTGCTTCCGTGTCTGTGTAATTAATATAAATAGTGCAAGCTGCACTGTCACATCACGTAGCTGTGATAGCGCACAGGTGAGACGGAACAGAGTTGAGGTCCAGTTATCGGCATCCGCTGCTGCTATCTGTCGCAGCCAGCAAGAAGGGGACATTGCCATGGAGCTGTTTGTCGTTCGTGCCGATGCTATGAAACTCATGTTGACAGAAAGAACTGATGTGTTGTGTGTGTAATAATCCATAACCTGCATTCTTCATTAGAAGAAATGTCCACGTCTTCCATCCTAATTAGTTCATTTACCGGTTCAGTAGAGGCCATAGCGGTAGTTTATTTCTTGTGTGTCCAGATTTTGTGAATTTGTCTTCTAACGAAATCAGACGATTTGAATTACTCACCGATGGTTGGGAAATTTTAATGGGACTGTAAACATAAGCGTACGTGACATTTAAATATTCGTGTACCTTTGTAACACATGCACCGTAATGAACTAGCGACATTACATGTTATCTGCAAAAACGTAGGTCATATTAACATTTAATTCAACTGGTTTTATGGGACCACAGGCTATCTTAATAAGGGGGGATTTGTTAACTAATTAAGTAGACATAAACTGGTCAAGGAAGACGTTGCAATGTAAACACAGTCGAACTGGGTTATAACGTCATGAAGGGGACTGAATATTTTGTGTCGTTGTAAAGGAGTGTTCTTATAACCGAGTAGTCTAACGTTATGATTGAGAGTGAGGAATTAATTGGTACCACAGAATATCTGACGCTATAGACGAGCTGTCATATAAACCGATGTCTTTACAACCGGGTTCGACTATAGTTGACTTCTTTGTTTAAAAAGTAGCCGCTTTTAAAGAAAAGAAACGCAGGCCATTGGAATTGAAAATCCTTGTAGGTGTATATAAACACTAGCAATTGTAATCCTCTAGTTTTCTATTATGAGTCATTACTGGTAGTAGCTGCAAATAGGAGCTTAAGTTGACATTAAAATGTAAGTTTAAGTCGTAATTTAGTGTCCGCCTGTGTCAAAAGAATTTTATAGCGTAACCATAAGCAGCAGCGTCGCTTACAAAGTGCATGCTGCTGTTCTGCGAAGTGTAATGCACTACTACAACCAATATATAGCTGTCTTTGCATAAAAGTTTAGGTTCATGGCCAGCATACTTAGTGAAGTCATAATTTCACCGCCCCTCAAGGCCTATGGTGTACAAGAATTGAATCAAAAGTGAAATAAGTAGAGTGTAACACCGCAAAAATTTACAGCTGAAACTTTAACGTGTGCTCTGCTAGTTAGGTATAACCTTGTAGACAAGTCATCATTTCTGTAAGTGGATCATAATGGCTAAATGATACGTTCCATTAATTTCTATTTTGCGGCAGGCCTAAATGTTTGTGTGCTGTGTATCAATAGACTGGTAGCGTATGCGGTTATACCTCTACATATGACGTTACATTTTACTAATTAATTACTGCGTCATGTGGCTGAAGGGAATGGACACGCCGTGTATTCTATAAGCTATCTGTTCTTTGAGACAGCTTCGGAAGTATTTAAGGTAATTTATTTTAAACTTTATATTGTTATCACAGTGCATTTTGCAGTATACAAGTATGCATAAAAAGTACCAACTAATGCACTTTCTTTATTATTATCAACTAGTGTTTCCCGACATACGTTTCAGTGTCTAATGTCGCCACCATCAGAGGTCGCTTATTCGATGTCCATTAGACGGCGAAACGTATATCGGGAAACACTAGCTGATAGTAATAAAGAAAGTGCATTAGTTGGCACTTTTATGTGTAGTTTATTTTAATCCAGACTGCCATAGTTAGTCTTTTACTCATACGTGCATATAAATGTATATTTATTTATATTTATATACCTATGTTCTCTAGTGGTCGCGGTACGAAAAATGTTTTATGCTATTTTGTACGTCGCAGCCTTTTCCTGAACCTATACAAATGTAACAATTAGGTTCAGTAAAAGGGCTTTCAAATAATGCTAGATTACTTCATTACAGAAGTACAATGTTTTTTCACTTTTGTATGAACAAATAACATTATGTATTATATTATAACAGTTTTAGATATTAAAATCGTTGTTTCAAGCGGCTGTTTTCTTGAAACTTTGACAGAAAAGTAATTATTTTTATGTGTTGATGGGATTGAAAGAAACTGACTCTGCACTCGAAATGTGGGTATAGAACGGAATAAGACGTGATCCAGATAGCTTCTCATCCTGAAACTAAAACTAGTGTGATTTCATTAATAGATTGGTGCGACGAAAATTATCCAGGGCTCAAAGCGACACATGTCTCACCCATGTGCAAAATTTTGGCGTTCGCTCTCGATTTCTGTACAGAAGTCATGTATATGCGTTCAAGCACGTATTACGCTATGTAAATCCATTGTCATGTGATGAAGCAGTGCAGCAAGTAGTAATAAAAGAAGTTTGCGTAGTCCTCCAGTTGTATATGCCTAATTCGTGTCATCCAGCCGCTAGGCGCGTGACTGTAATTAGGCGCGGCAAATATTTATTTTTTGTGGTACTACTGTCAGCCTGATCTGACCACAAATATCGTCTCAAAATTCTTCACGATATCTAAATCAAAGGCACAAAAGTTAATATCATCAAGTCTTTCTGTTTCCTGTTTATTTCCCTGGTATGTCACTTTATTTGCCAATCATGAAGCGACAAAATTTCCATGCATCGTACTTTTGCCATGTTACGGTTTTAGCCGGAAGATTCTAAGAAGCTGAAGCGGCAGGTAGGTTACTTTATGACCGGAGATATTTCTGTTGTATCTCTGGATTGATTAATTCTTACGAGATTTAAAGACAACTTTTCCTTTACAGGGATTGTGTAAGGCCAAATTTAATACGATGATGATCATGAAAAGAATTCGTCTTCAACATCCCCTTGGAAAGGCTCGCATCTGCAAGAGACCTCAGACACAATAACCGGGAATTCGGCAGAAATTTGAAATTGCTAGCTCCCAAAGGAAAATATGGAGTGCTACTTCAACAACAATGTGCCCAATTAGATTTCCGAATGTTAAGGCGTCTGCACCGATTGCCACGTGTGTTAATGATTTAATGCCGCCAACCGCACTGCCTTTTGATATGGAATAAGTTGTTATAATAATTTATATATCCATCATAGTAGCTTACGTTGGTTCGTGGTTTTAATGACGATTAAGTGAATGTAGTGGTTATATAGAGTGGGAGGTTATTAAAGTTTCTTTATGCACTGTGAACTAAAATATGTAACGTGGCATTGTCGCAACGTTTACTCGGAAGAAGCAGCAGAGAAAAGAATAAATTCGACTCTTCAGTTGAACTTGTTAAAGCGAGCAATTTGATGGACCGATGGCGTTGCTGATTTATTTGCGTGACTGCTACTCCGGTTCGAATGCCAGCCGGTTTACGGTCTCTCCTGACAAAAGTTTCTGAAATTTAAATAATTTGACGGAGTACAGTACTCAACTATGATTCGATGTAGTGGGAGAAAAATCGATAAGCAGCGCGAGAAGGCTGCAGGCAGAAAGTGTTTTTCAAATCTGAAAGCGCATATCCAAAACCATCAAGACCTGTTATACACGGAACACATTTTCAAAATGTGTTCCATGCAAAGGCGAGCGGACTGTACTTCCACGACAACTGGCACCTGCTTTTCGATCTTCGCAGATTGTGAACACCAACACGTGCTAGAATATAGGACACGTGGGATGTTTGCTTTATGAAATGATTGTTATTGAGCTTCCTATAAGAGGTGAAGGAACAGCTACAAAACGTTATTTTCCAAACAACCCACCTACATTGTGTGGCAGTATTACCAGCCAACCTGCCTCCAAGAAATGAGAATCAAATACAAAAGAGGCATTAATTCTCCATAAATGAAAATGCTACGTCAATCAAAACATGGTCGACTTAGTGTGATGGAATCGTGACTGGTTGGTACTATGTATGGGATGTTCCTGTTTATTGCGACGAAAATATGGAAATTAGATATTATAATATAACTTTGGCATTATGATATTAAATCAAAATTTGCTTGGAGAAAGTGTGTGATTTATTTTGTGTTCGTATTACATTCTACATTCCTTCTCCGGCTTCGAGATGGCTGTACAGTTTTCAGAGAAATATTTGTGTCTATTTATATCATTTCATTTATAAGAGCTTCAGCATAACAGAAATGATATTTATAAGACTGACAGTATAATAAGCTTTATTTGATTATAAAATAAATGAAGACTTTTGTATAGAAATACAGACGAAGCCACTTGAAGGCAAACTAACGTAGTGGAAAATAAATTGGATGGAACATATTAGTGGAATACAAAACAGATATAAAAAGATTTGTTAATTATATCAAGAGGAAAAATAATTATATCAAGACTCTCACTGAAGAGCCACTATGTTATGAGGTGAAAACTAGTTGCTTCATTAACTCGATGCATCCTCATATTTAGCAGGCAGAGAAAAACCTCTGCGTCACAATTTTAAGTACAGGAGCAGCTCCGTGATCTAGTCACGGTTAAGAAAAGACAAAATGTTTTTGCTGACACATTAAAACTTGGTTAGAAAAGCAACGTTATGTAACTCAAGGGCCCAACATTTGTGCCAGAAATGCAGCTAATTTGTGAGTCTGTGTAAAGATGGCTGGGTTTTAACCGAGCAACATGCTAGTTAGATTCACGGAGACGAGAGTGCGTAACTCCACTCATTCTTAACCTCGAAGCTAGATGAAGGTGAGTGAATGGTTTTCCAGTTTGGTGCATGTTTAAAGAAGTAAGACCATATGTAAGTTTTGACTACGTAAAGGTAAAGAAGAAAGGGACCCTATAGAGACCATTAAGGCCCAAGGGGCAGTAGAGGTATAGCTCTACCTTTTCGTGAGCCTCCACACGGGAAGGGGGTTGTGTGGCTAGCCCCACGCCCCCGCCGCTTTACCTCCGGGAAAGACCCGGTACCCCTTGTACAGGAGGCTGGGTGGGCTGCAGAGCCGTTCTGGACGGGTGCGGAAAATCTCGTCCTCACCGGGATTCGATCCTCGGACCGTCCAGCCCGTAGCGAGTCGCTATACTGACTGCTCTATACCGGCCCATTTTGACTTAGTACAGTCTGATATTTGTAATGCGATTAACTTTAAATAATAGATTTGTGTGTTAATTAAAATTAACAGCAGGGCCCAATGGGAAGTGCGAAATAAGGAATGAATTTTCACCACTTGTCTCCCTGTTTGCGTGTGACCTTGTCTATTTTAGAGTACACTGTCGCGTCCGTTCTCCACTTTTTTTATTTTCATTTTTATTTTTTATTTTTTTCTTTTGCTTGAAGACTTAAAACTGATGTACTTGGTATGAGTATACAAAGATTCCGTTAGAAAGAGCAACCGCTCAATGCTGCATTCTGTAACAATAATAACGCTGAACACGTAAAAACACTACGTACGAAAAATTCAGCCCTTATCAATGCCAAACCTGGAGGTATATGTAGTAACCACTGAGATAATCACAGGAATTTTACACTGATAATAATATAAAAGTTTGATAAAACGTGAGATCCAGTTGTTTTGAAAGCAAATCAAGACACTTGAGAATAATTTCGACACAACCATAATTCCTGTTATGAGACTGAGTGGTTCAGTTAGTAGGCCTACAGTGAAAGGCTAGGGGCTGGGTAACTGGTGTTTCTCCAAAGGATTTCTGCGTTCGCCATTGCGTGGAGAAGCATACTAGATCGCAAGCTCAAGTTGTCAGCCATCCAGTACCTTTTGTCTTCGCCACTACATGCAGAACGACACCAGAACCCAAACTATCTACTATCCCGTACGTTCTCAGGAGCCTTCTTAGGAGATAATGCGTGCAAAACGTGATACTAGCCACTGACTTCTATCTAATGTCGATATCCGGAATTTTTCCAACTTTTCGTTATAACTATATTCTGTACAGTATTTCTACTTGACAAGTTCAGGCTGAGATTTTAGGTTACAAACCACGATATATTTAGTCCACCTACAGTGCAATATATATATATATATATATAATATATATATTTGGGAATGTTGAGCAGTTTGTCTTTTATTTCCGTGGAAATGAAGTCGGTATCTCAATGAGGCATGCACACGCGACAGAACGAAGAGATGACAAAGAGAAACGGTACTGGATTGTATTTTTCAGTTGGCGTTGCTGTGTACATCACTGAGGGAAAGAAATTACTTCTGGAGGACAAAGCAACACTGCCCGTTTTATCAAGGAGACCTTCCAAAGTTTAGAGACGCCATGTTCCGTGTATTTACGGGATAAAGTTATAAATAATTCAACTCAAATAGCAGTGAAAAAACAAAATGTTTCTTCACAGAAAAAGGGAACTCCAAACTGTTGTTGTCTTTTGTTTTTGTTTTTCCTAAACCTCTTTCCAGAACTAGTGCCTTTCTCAGCTATAATGTGCAAATTGGATCAACTGAAGTGTTGTCTATTGAAATTCTAGGGTGATATAAAATTTGTCAAATTGTTTCAGAGTACTTTTAAAGGCTGTTCCACTAGTTCGCAGTAAATACGAAAATAATTCAGGAGGGAAAGCTGCAGCTAGCAGCTTTTAAATCCAGCATAATTACAATGTACACGTAAGTCTGTATCTTAGGCCAAATTTTTTATCCCATATAAAAGGGCATGTGTAGGCTTTCGTCATGTATCTGACGAAGGACATCCCATCAACAAGCGTGTCTTTCTCAACGAAAATTCTAGAGGTTAATGCTGGATCGTCTGTTTATATGACACTGTAAACTTTTGCCTACGTCTTTGACAGGCTAATGGTGGTTACGGTGAAACTGATGAAAAGGGTAACAGCCTGCACTGACTATGTGTTAGACTCACAAATCAAGAACTTTCTTTCGAGCGAAGCTGCTTGTGGGTTATTTCATTTTATTAATTGCATTATCCTGCTAGAGGGAATGAACAGCCGAATTCCTTTGTTGCAGATTCGTATTGATGCTAATTTCTCCATGCATGGTATCTGCAGATTCATCTGTTAGTTAATTTAAGACGTCGAATTTTGTGGTAATTTTTGGAAAAAAAGATGTTGTGGAATTGATTGTGACAGGCATATTCTTCACAGCCTTTGAGGCGCATTCGCAAAACTGCGAAAAGCGACTATCAGCTTCCTCATGTCCGTCCGTCCGTCTTTCTATCTATCCGGCCGTCCGCATGGAACAACTCGGCTCTCACTAGACGGATTTTCATAAAATTTAACACTCAAGGATTTTTAGAAAATATGTCGAGAAAATTCAAGTTTAATTAAAATCCGACGAGAATAACGGGTACTTTACATGAAGATCTTTGTACATTTATTATAATTTGTCACCGAATTCCTCTTAAAATAACAAATGTTCTTGACAGAATTTGTAGAGAAAGTCAAACACGCTCTACGTTCAAGAACTGTTTCCTTAAGTCGTGGCCTGTAACAGATAATGTGGAATAATATGGTACAGCCGGACAAGTTGCAGATGACAGTATAATACGGTGCAGGCGCATTTTGTGCTGGATAAATAAGGCTGCAAACACACTCACAGCGTATGAAGTGCTTATTGCTTTTCCATGGCACCTGTGGTTGCGCGAACGCGCCACAGTGTGACGTTTCTACCTACCTCGCCTGCCTTTTATGTCTAAATCTGAAGCCAACATGAACGATAAGGACATTAAAAATTGTAAAATTAATTACCGAGTCATGCACATCAGTCTCAAAACACAAATTACACAGCATAAAATTATCTACTTTAGCCCAAAATTTCTGCATGATTGCCAACTTTGACATCTTTAAAATAAGAAATATTGCTTACAGAATATGTAGTCATGTTTATCATCTATCTCCATACAATATTTCATATGCCTAGCTTCAGTAATGCATCTTTCATCCCCGTCACATTGCAAGGTGATTGTAGTTTGCAACCTGTCTCTAAAGTTTTAGTGTCCAAAATATAATTAGTTGACAAACTAATCACACAAAATTTTAGGATTTTGTATCAGTCTATCTATATACAGTTTTAGGATGTAGTTGCATAACTGTCACCCCTAATTCAAAATTCCCGCTGCCTTCGTGTTTTACAGTTGGCGGGGAATTTTGAAACTGCAAAGTTAATAACCACGTCTTGATTCATTGTCAAGAAGAGTGCATTTGTTCAGCCCATTTTTGATTACGTAATTCTCCCTTCCGGCTGTCGTTGTTAGACTTTAAACAAATAAACGAAAAATTAAAATTATAAATTCATGACAGTAACCAAAGCAACAACACTAAGTGTAAAACCAACGGATAGAATGTGGGAGGATTAGTGATTAAATAAATGATACTCCGTTATAAGTCCGCAGTTATATTTCTGCATACACGTGCCGAACGTGGAAGCGGAACACAGTACAATGCAGCCGAAAACTTTTGAAATAATCCTGTAGGCTGAAGAAGCTATATAGCATGTTTTAGTTACAGCAATGTTGGACAGCGCGCACCATCTGTTGGGACTTCGATCAACTAGAGCACTGACTTGCAGCTGTGCCGACGTAGCTTTTCTCCAGCCTTGAGTAATTTTGTGCTTCCGACCGAAGTATGATTAATGCTCGTCCATAAACCGTAAATTATCTGCACAACGATCATGGGTGTTGTTTATGTTTATGTACTGTACCTGAATGTCTGCTGTCAAAAATGTTCCTGCAATTCTTTTTTAAATATAGCGGTTGTACTTATCATTATGACATTGAGACAAGCTGCATGCCAAAAAGTGTTATTTTATTTCTTCACGTGATTCTGAATCGCCGTCCACTTTGTGCTAACAGGGCTTTGTTTCAATTCATGACCCTAAATCAGTACTAGATCGGATATGAAAAATAGTACACATTTTCAGCTTTTACAGCACACTGAATTGTATTCTTACATTGCCAGCATTCTCCAATCGCTTATCTTGTCGAAAAACACCATTCATGTTGTTCTATATGTATTTAAGAACGATTTTTTAGTGGTATAATATATATAATGTCGAAACGGAGGATAATTATAAATTTTGAATGCGAAATTGATCGCTTTCAATCCCAGAATTTGTTAATTATCTGCAAAATCAACAAAATTCTCAGTCAGGATATCTGGTCTACGGAAATGTAATCAAACCAGGGCCTCCTCGAACGTGCATAAACAGAGTTCTTACCACTTAAAAAGATAATTGTATGTAGCTAGAAGTAGAGTTTGTCTCGAAAAAGAGAAAATGCGTCACGGGTGTCTTATACTTAGACAAGAGAGATACGGAAAGGCGTATGTCGGCGCGAAGACTGATGCTGTGAGTAAAAGACAGCGACTTTCATTAATTAGCAAGAACGGCGAAGTACAGGTTATTTTTACGAAGTCAGAACACCAGAAAATTCATAAAACACCCATGCCTTGATTTGGAAGAAAGCGAAGAGGAATTGTCGATATCGATTTAGGCAGATAGAAGGCTGAAACTAAATCCTGCATTAAGCTATCTGAAAAAAATTTAGTAAAGTAATTTGTATTGTAAGTGTTAAATTGACTAAATAATGACATAACGTTGTTAAGAATGGACTCTGTTAATGCATTCCGTTTGTCGAGCGCGACAACACGAATTGACGATTTTTTTTTCATGGCGCAACAGCCCGTAGTGGGCCAGAGCCTTCTCATTATCGAGACTTCACGATCACACTCAGTTAGGCACACCACATTCGGTAGGACTCCCCTGGACTAGTGATCAGCCCGATGCAGAGACCTCTACCTGACAACGCACAACACTCACAAGAGATAGACATCCAAGCCCCCGGCGGGATTCGAACCCACAATCCCAGGAAGCGAGTGACCGCAGACCCACGCCTTAGACCGCGCGGCAACTTGGATTGGTTTGTTGACGACTTAAACTAAGGAAATTACGATGGCAGCGCGTGTAGTGTGCATGATGAAAAAGGTCCAGTGGACATCTCAGTGTAGTCGTCAGTGGTTCTGCTTCATACTCTGCAGAATCTTCATTCTAATTACGGCTGTGAACGCGGGTATCGTTAGATTGTCGTGGTTGCTTTGAGTTCCTTGTGGCACATGCAATTACAGAGTCTTGAAACACTGCGAACTTCATTCCACATACGTCGTAATAAAAATTTCTAATCGTCCTGCTGTTTGTGACTTAGAGTCATAACATAAGCAGCTAACACTCCATCGTTATGTAGTCGAAGGACCTATTTTTTCTATGCGATTTTCGGAGAAGTCTGGTATAGCCTGGGAATCTTAGTGCCGTGCATTAAAACCGATTACTATGCCGCGACGGACGCAATGGGCTTGCTTATTTCATTGGTCACATGTTGGTTGAATGTCTAACATTACCATGCAGCTACATTCCAGGTTTACCTGCTGTTCCTTTCAAGCAGGAGACAAAAACATGACGAAAAGCACGTCTGTTGTTGTTCTTATCATTCTCAGCAACATCCACATGTAGCTAACGTTTATAAGTCTGTCAGAGTTTTCTTCACTCTTATCTCTCAACCAGTGTGACATGCTGTGCTAGGCAGTAATTATGCTCCGATTACGTAGGAAGGCACGATACCAGTGTCATGCGTATAGTCATAACCTATTACGCAGCAAAGCAGGACACCAGTGATACTGTGTGTACTTATGTTACGCTTGCAGTTCTGTCGTTACGTACTTTCAGTCTGATTTATCGGGAGTTACGAATGGAAGCAGAAGGCGGCAACAATAAGTGGCTGTGGAAAGTTGGAGTAGGAGTAACATTGAACATCTCGGCCGAAAAGAGGTCTTAGCGTAATTCCACACGGTGCCGTAACCGAAATGTTGTTATTCGTCTGTCTTGGGGTATATAGGCCTACGGATTTGGTTAAGAAATTTTGTGCTTATTGGAGTTAGTTAAATATTTTTGAAGAACCTCGAGAAGAACATGTTGCACATGAGCAGAAATTGTTTTCTTAACATTTTAAGACAGGAAAAGTCCAATGCGAAATTTGTATCCAAGCTGTACGATATTTGAAACAGCAGTGCTTTGTTTGTTTGTTACCACTCTCTCAATAATTTTAATATTTGACATCCCGTTTTGCGTAACACTGATGTTAACAGAAATTAAAACAACCGTACAGCACAACTTCGTTCACTTTATATATTTAGATATTTAATTACATAAAATACACACTACATGTTTCGGCCTCGATTCGGCCATCTTCACATGTAAGTGATAGTGAATCCTTTAATACAAGTATACCTCGTGTATTAAAGGGTTCTGGTGCTAGTGATAATGATAGTGATAGTGAACCCTTTAAAGGGTTCTGGTGCTAATGATAGTGAACCCTTTAATACAATCTTTGCAATGTGCATATCGTTGTGAGTACTGGAAATATAAATGTGATAAATGCCGTCTTCACAACTTATTCTTAATTTATTAAAAATTAATTGGCAACATGTTCCGACCAATTAAGTGGTCATCATCAGGCCATTGAAATATGTAACAGGAATACTCGTATGTCCAGATTATTGAGATCTCAATTTACAAACTGTACCAAGTCACAGCAAAGATTATACACATAATTAAAATAATATAAATACATAAAATATAGACCACAGTATTCTGAGAATCGACGGATGAGACGTGCTACAGCCACGATACGCCATTTTGTGAGAGCAGCATATAATCCTGCAAGGAGTGCGTGGAGCGAAACAACAGTCGTTTCTTTTACACCCACCCAGACAGGACTCGAGGCCCACCCTACCTACTCTACGTAGAATACCGGGTTCCTTTCCTGGGCGTAAAGGGGGCGGGGCGAGGCACTGACCATCCACCCCCCCCCCCTCTAGCTCTGAGGTTAAAGAAAGGCCAGAGATAACCTCTGCGCCTGCCCCCCTCCCTGTGCCTTCATGGCGTGTTACACAGTGAACTTCACCTTTACCATCATAGCAATCAAGTGGTCAACTGTGGTGGTGACATTTGTGCTCTTTTTGGATTGTACGCAGCGTAGACCCGGAACGTCGTACGGAACTACCGTTCTACGCTGCGTACAATCCAAAAAGAGAGGAGATATTTAAATCGCGGCGGAATCCTGATATCACGCAATTATGGTTGTATTTTGGAAATTTCGATAACCAGAGAGTGCTTTAACTGAGAGTTTATGTGGCTAGCTGTCGTACTACGCACGTGCTTGCTGGTATGCGCAGCGTCACATGCTTGTGGTTACATCAAGTTACCAGAATTTTTTTCTTTGAAATAAAATTTTGAACAAAGAGTGGTGAGGGTCGCTTCTACTTTCATGTGTTCATTGCACATAATACGTACAAATACGTAAAATGGCCTCCAAGCCTAAACACTGCAGAGTCTATTTCAGCCGAAATAGAACAGGAATATAAAGCAGATTCAGTGATTTTAAAAACAACCTCTTTGACTTTTATTCTGTTGTTGGTATTAAGGAGGTACTGGACGCTTAAAGGCGACATAAGTGACGCCCACAAGCGAAACAAATGTACACGCTTACTGAAGAAGGAAGAAGACTATGAAGAATTATAACTAAGACCCATTATAAGAACAAGAATAAAACTGGAGGGTGGTAGACGGAGGAGGAGAAGAATAAGAAAAGAAAGGACAAGAAAAATGAGAATGAGCGCTAGAAGCTGGATGTAGTCGGACGTGTTATTTTAAGTCTGTTTTATTTCTCTCAGCCTTGTAATGAAAAGCTGGAAGAGCCCCCGTGATTATTAGTTGCTCGTGTCCGTGAGAGAGATGGAAGCGACCCAGCGCGGTCATCGCGAGGAGTTGTGTCAACACAGAATTGTGTTTGTGTTGCCACCATGAACAAACGTGCTGTGCCTGCAGAGTAAGGTACACGAGCGCTCTGCGGAATCCGACACGAGATAAGGGCTGGAAATAAGGAGCGTTTCAACATGTGGAAACTATGAATGTTCTGTTTTCCTTGCTCGTCTCGTTCTATCGGAGAGAGGGTTTCTCCCTCATTGATTTTACATACACACCACAATCAGCTATGCATTGTGGGCCGAGGATTTGTTTTACTTCCACCCGTTCCGTATTATATACGGCTGTAGTCGAAAGCTTCACATTCGCTGGCTATTGTCCCACCAGACTGTACTTGCCTGAAATTTATGCCTACTTTTTGGATTGGAATAGCCTATTCGTTTACTGGTGTTTCACTTAGTGACTCTGCCCGTATCTGAGACTATGGAGCGTCAAATTTTAGGATGACGAATGAATAATGAATTAGGAATAATGTGGAAGAAAGTAGTTGGGAGTAATTTCAGGTACTAAACAAGCATTTGCTCGAAGATACTGTGGAAAAGTAAAAAAACCTAACTGTGAAATCCCGATAATAAAATGTTGTATTTTCTCATCCTTTAAAATAAATTTCAGTTGAGTCTTTATGTGTACTTTTATACAAATATCCTTGTGTGACAAATGCAGTTGATTTCAAAGTCTGTCACAACCGACAGCATTATTAGGTGAATATGTCATATAAATAATCCATTTATTTGCCATTAAAATGTGATTTATTCATTAACCTTTTAAAGCCTAGCGGTAACTTTACGAACCACCAGGTTTAACATTAAAAAATTCTACGTGGTGCCCACATTGCGTTTATGTGTTTTGTACGGATCTCAGAACAAACAGCAACTTTTGCCTTATAAAACATTAAGAGACTGGTTTTTATAAGCGAAGTGGAGAGTGTTTACAGCGCGGTACGCACTGAATCCTTATATAAAACAGATACGCTTCGTCTTTAAAGGGTTAATCATTGAGATACTCCAATTCATGCACCTTTATTCAGAATTTCGTGTCTATAACCTACATGCCAGTGCACGTATAAAGCACTGCTGAGTTTAGCTGTGGAAGGGCGTTTTCGTGGAATAGTTGGAAAAAAATATTACAGAGTATCTCAGGGAACAGGGGTATACATTTCTGTTTAAAATGTAATGGTTCAGGATTGGCCACAGTGGTGAGCTTCCTTTCGTGTAGCTGAAAAATTTGTCTGTTATTAAAACACTGGCAATTGATGACCTACTTTTCTTACCAAAAAGAGTAAAGGTAGACTTTGATACAACTGTGCTGTCTCTGTGTGTATTTGTGTGTACCCCCATTGCAACTTTTCAATCAACTGACAAATTTTCACGACACTTGATACGAGAATTATGACATTAAAGGACGCCCCAGTACCGTCATTTGAATTTCCTACAGTAGTAGAAACAACATGGCAGGGAAGAGAACTTGTGAGGCGAGAGGGCTAGTGACGCTATTTGGATAATAATAGGTGGTATTAGTCCCCGAAAAACTCTGTGACTTTTAAGATAATACTTGTTTCCAATTTTAATGTAATACGTTGGCGACCATGCGAAAATATTATCCTTCGGTTTGATGTGATCTAGAAACGCCACATTTGGCACCGATCTAGAACACGAAACTACATATGAGTACACATTATAGGCCTACGCAAATTATTTTTTGTAAGTCAAGTACAAATATGGCGACGATGCAGCACTTTGAATTTATAGCCATCAAATTTAAGATATTCAGAGTCTCTCCATACGGAATAAGTATGTATATAATATAGGTAAAATATACAATATATTATGTGTATATACGTGAGGACCGTACATTCCCACCGCAAAATGTAGCGAGTTTATAATATGAAAACATAGTCATAAAATACACTTTCAGTGTGACTGAAACATACGGTAATAATAATGAAAGCTTTCCCTTTTGCCCAAATAATGTACTTACGGTGTTCGTATGAGTTTATATAAACAGCAGGTATTTCTATGAACGCCATTAGCGTATGACGTATTTCTCTGAGTTAGCAAGTGAATTTTTACATACTGCTTGGATGACTGTCAGGCTTGAAAGTTCTGTTACTTGGAAAGCACTACATCGGTTCTGATACTGCACTAATGTGCGAAGCTTCGCCCGGTCAATCCACCCGTGCATCTGTGGTTTAATTAGTGGAGGCAGGAAAGGGAAATGTCGGAGGAGACAAAGAACGAATATATACGTTGGAGGATGAACTGTGGATAAGTTAGACCATGATGGGGTGGGGGGGGGGGGGAGGGTGTACAAACGACGGACGAGCGGAGATGGGAGCACATTCATCCGAGACCCTGAACCCAAGAAGTTCACCTTAACTTTGGTATCGCTGCAGGATATTCTGACGTGACCGTATCTCGTGCATTGCAGGATTATAGGGATACAGCTCGGAGTTACCACAGCCTTCTTATAAAGCCAGCCTCTCAGAGGAAGAGTCATGTTTCTCGCATTTAAATGTGAAATGTCAGAACAGGATACATTTCTTGATGTACGGTAATACTTGTATGTGATTACAGGAGAAATTTTTGCGTTAACCTCTCTTACATTTTATTTCTTTCCCTGCCCTAAGACAAAATTAGGCTTGTGTTTTATTCACGTTTTTACAAAAGGAAAAGAGAGAGAGCTGGAGAATGCATAACCTGCGGTGTCAATCCGCATGTTTTTACGCGCAACTTTAATTCTGGACCGCAGCCTGTTGGCTGCTTTATGTGAAGCTCAAACAGAGTCACGTCATATAGGATATATACAATAATGGGACTAACAAATGCACACAAGTGTATTAAAATTATTTTATATACATGCTGTACCTCTACAGGTTTCGGCCAGCCAGATGGCCATCTTCAGGGATGTAATACACAAAGGGTAGATACACTGAAATTATAAAATGAAATAATAAAAGTAGCAGAACCAACCCAAATGTTATTGTAATTACAACAGTCCATAGGTGTAATTACAATTAAATTTTAGTTACACCAATTAAATTGTAATTACACCTATGGATTGTTTCTGATACTTCTATAATTTCATTTTATACTTCCAGTGTAACTGTAATGCAATTGTAACTGCACCAATTCATAGGTGTGATTAAAGCTACGTCGCAGTTACACCTATAGGTTGGTTCTGATACTTTTATAATTTCATTTTATACTTTCAGTGTATTTGTATTTTACGTCCCTGAAGATGGCTACATGTCTGGCCGAAACATGTCGGAGTTCGTGGTGTATATAAACTAAGTTTAAAATACTTATGTTCATTTGTTGGTACCATTCTTTTACGTATTCGAAAAATGCGCGTATCATGTATCACATAAAGAATCACATCATGTTTCTAAAATAAGGCTCCCCTACACCCCATTACAAGTGAGCACACAAAATAAATTACAGTAAAGAGTACTGAGATCTGCAAAGTCCATTTGAAGGACGTGTTATTAAGTGAGTTTATAGAATTCTTCAACAAACTAATATACAAAATAATTTATTATATTTGCAGTGCGATTGCTTTGCAGTAACAATGTCTCATGCAATATAAACGTGAAGTCCGGTAAAGTGTGTAAAATTGCAGTGAATGCATTTTAAATTATGTACGTAACTGTGCGTAATTTTTACGTTTCTTCTTTTATTCTGCGGGTGTCAACGACATCTATTGTACCTAAAATTCCTATAGTAGCGATACTTCATCATTTGGGACGCATTTTGGAAGCTGTAGACCAACCGGTCTGCTGTAGCTATTTCATAAATAGCAGACACGTTTTCCCGATGCCAGTCTTTAGATTATTATGTTAATTAAACTTGCTTCTTCTTTCCTTGAGCAATATTGAATTCTTAACACACATGTCAGCTGTTTCTTCTTCCTTATTCTAAAACACTTGTGTTCTATCCTGTCTTTTAACTTAACCTATTTCCTTCTTTCGTTAACATATCTTGCATCACGCTTTATACCACTCCAGTCCTTTCACAACTATATACACATATTTAATACGTTCTTTTCTTTTACACTGAACATGTATGCGTGCTGCGAGTGACAGGCAGTATTCAATGGCTATGTATTAACTGCCGAGGTCATTGAGTCGATGGCATTGATGATTATAAACTATCTCATTAACTGTTTACGTTTAGCGTTTCGTTAAGTGCTCATAAAACACGAAAGTATCAATTTCTGAGTCCGTTTAATTTCGTTAAGTACTGAATAATCTCATCACAGCGAATACAACATAGTTATAGTTACCGTGTTCCACGAAATGCAGTGAATGGGGGTTTCATTTGGACTTAACTGTACGAGTTACATGCCTCGTTAGTGTCACGCGTCCTGTTGACTTCAGTAACTGAGACCTTTGAAGACAAGCAGACTTAACACGGATATAAGCGATATAGTAGATTTACAGGTATAAATCGCAAGATTTTATATATAGCTTATGGAAGTGGTTACGGGTTTTTATGCCTATATTTGGGAAATAGACAAGCGGCAAGGCGTCCCTGCCTCACTCTAAGGCAACCAAATTCAGGTATCAGAAAAGAAGACGAAGAAGGGCACAGCGTATGAAGACAGGTGTGTCTGTCATTGCTATAGTCGTGACGGCTAGTATCTCGATAAACTGACGTTTAGTGCAAGAAGTGTGCATCATATGAGGCTTTTATATCACATACACAATTTCGAGAACACCATCGCCTCGTGTCAAGGAAGGTCGGTGTAGTACTCTATTATCTTTAGATAAAGGCACCAGTGTTGTGCGGTTTTCACATAAATATTTCTTTTCTTTAAGCCTATGCATTTTGGCTGAAGCATTTTTAAATCTACTCCCCAATACCAAATTATGTTTTAAAAGCATTAAGTAAGATGTCAATATTCTCTGCTGGGAAATATGGGTGGTGTACTCGAGGAAGGGCCCTCAGTTATCACCCATGTACAAAATTAATTCACCAAAGCCAAGTTATTGTAGAAAAATGAAAATAAGGAATTTAAGGAGGCTTACAAGAGCACGCTGAGAAAATTCCTAAAAAAAAAAGGGATACATTAAAACAAACCGGAAGCTGCACTCAGGTTCTGGAGCTTCTAATTAATCAATATATCTAACTCGGGACGTATGCACCAAGCGAGTTATTCCCTTTTACCACTAATCCCTAGACGCACACTTTTATTGTTTTACCTTCAGAGTCGTCATCTGTAGTCATTTGGAACTCGGTACATTACACGTGCGTGAAGCCTGGGTGGCTCCGCGCGACCTTTGAGAAGGCGGTTGACGTGATTTCTGAATTGTGCACGTCAGACTGATCAGCAATGAGCGATTAAGTCTCATGTCGCATGACATTTAGCGACTTCTTGTCACGCGTAACTTAGTTTAAATTCCGGTCTTCGCTGCTTGGAACAGCAAAATCGTCACACGTGTACAGACTTGATAACGCACGCAGTATTGTCCGAATTTCAGCATCCTTTCTGTTATATTGTTTGCTAATGGCTTCATCAAACGTCAAGTAGACAAGTTTACCGTGGTTTAGTGTAGCATAAAGGTGCTGTCCTCCATGTTATATCGGTGTAGAACAAAATGCAGGGAGAAATGGGTGACTACATATGTTGCAGCCGACGCGACTTCAGTGAAACATTTTCTACCTGAGACCTACTTATATGTATAGAGCGACACCAAAATTCTACGTACTTTCAAGATTTAAATCTTCTAGCATGTTACTCCGTGTCGACTGGTAAGTAGTTACCGACGTTTCGAATTATTGTAGTGCCTTCGGTCTGAGGCATTTTTCTTGAGACTAAGTGATTCCCAGATCTGCTGAAGCCTCAAGATGAAGGCACTACAATAATTCGAAACGTCGGTAACTGCTTACTACTGGACAAAGCATAATTTACCAGAAGATTTGAATCGTCAACAACACCGCTGTGCGAACTTCATACGTGCAGACTTGCGTATTTAATTCGTCGTCGTAATCTTTCCTTCTTCTACCTACTCACAGTAGATGTCAAGGTTGTTTATTTTCTCTTGATCACACTCAGACACACACCACAGTCGGTAGGACTCCTCTGGACAAGGGATCGGCCCGTCTCAGAGACTTCTACCTGACAACACAAACACTCACAAGAGACAAACATCCATGCCTCCGGTGGGATTCGAACCCACGATCCCACCAAGCGCTCGGCCGCAGACCTAAGCCTTAGACCGTCCGGCCACTGGGATCGGCCATTTTAATTCAAATGTGTTAAATAAATTTTGATTTAATTTACTTGATTGAAAAACATGCAAAATAAAGGGGTTGTAACTTTGTAAAACTCACGAAAGCAGATTGACCCACATAAGAGTTTAAGAACACGCATACACTCGATTCAGTACGAAAATTCTGATCTATCTAGACGTAAATGTGAACGCTAGACAGTACGTACAAAGAAGAGTTTTATTTTTCCATTAAAAAAAACTGTGATCGCCTTTGAAATTAATTTGGGGACACACTGTTAAAATCGGAAGCATATAAACTCTCTAGTGATTGGCATCTGACGGATTCTAATTTCTGAGAGATAACTGACTCCCTGCTCGTCCGCCTTGAACTTCCACCGCTCTTACTACTGACCACAACCGGTAGTAGCACCCTCCTCCTTCCGTGGCCTTCTTCTCCAACGCAAAGGGTCACCTAAATTTTTGTTGCTTATAAAGTTTGCATATTTTTATACCGAGTGATTAAAAACCGTTAATATATTCGGCTGCATCACAAGTCGCAACGTCAGGTGTGGCATGTGCTGTGTTACCAGTAATATCATTAATTGCTTCTTTCACATTATCTGGTAAAGGTGACTGTAAAACCTGCTTTTAACAAATTCCGATAAATTGTCCGTAGGCAGTTAGTACGGTACCAGTTAGTACGCTTTTGAGCCTCGAACATCGTTAACTGATGGTTCAGATGTTGTTACAAATCGGCGTATAAATATGGCGATAGTCCGTTCTGGCGGTAAAGTTAACTTGATTTTTTGTGATCATAATCAGTGTGGGGGATTAGAACGTTATGGAGCATAATTTTTCTTCGAGCTACCGGAGTGCTGGCGGTGGTAGCATATGGTACTACAACTGACTAAAGATCATCATACATCTTTGCTGAATGCTGTTTCGTCCAGTTACAAGTCACAGACCTTATTTTGTAAACACTGAAAGTCTGAAGCTACTTTGTGCCGAACCTGTGTATACAGTCACTTTCTAGGCGCTTTCGAAAAATTGCGAAAAGCGAATATTAGCTTCATCATGTTTGTCTGTCTGTCCGTCCGCATGGAATAACTCTTCTCTCAGTGGTTTTATTGTCATTAAATTTGATATTTGAGTATTTTTCTAGAATCTATTGAGAACACCCAAGTTTGATTAAAATTTGACACGATTAAAGGACACTTTACATAAAGACCTATGTACATTTCTAACAATATCGCGCTTAATTTTTCGTAGAATGTGAATTGTTAAGACAAATTTGCAGAGAAAATCAAAATACACAATTCATGTTCAGTAACATTTTTTTTTCGAAAATCTTGCCGTTTATTAGATAATGTAGAAAAATATGATAGCGCCAGACAGGTCACTGATGACAGTACAAATATGGCGCATGCGCCTTGCGTGCTGGATAACTAAGACTACAGACACGCAATCAGAATATGTAATACTTATTGCTTTTCCACGGCAACAGCGATTACGCGAATGCACCTCAGTGTTATGTTATACGTACATAAGCCTGTCTTGTTGGTTTTATTGTGGTTGTATCGGAATTATTCCTTGACAAAATACGAAAGAAAGGGACAAGGAAATACACGTAAAAATATGATGTATTACTTTATTATTGAGCAAGCAGATTCTTGGAAGTTACAGAAATATAAATAACTGTAAAATGGCCCCTGTACTGCTATATGAATTGAACATTAGTGTGTTGGTTTTATACTTTCCTTGGATTTTGATTAATGAAATACTTCAAGAGAAACAACCTTGAAGAGAGACTTTGTGTCTCATACATCCAGAAGTTAGTTCGCACCGCAAACAACACATGATAAAAAACATGTTTAATAGAAAATTTGTGACCCTGTCTAAAGATAGACAAAATAGTACTAAGTATCTGCCTGTACTTGACCAACTAATTAAATCCCTGGAACAGAATTCTGCTTCAGAAGCTAATAGTGTATGAGCTAGTTAGAGTTCGCGCATTTTATGCAATTCCAAATACATTACCGTGCTTATAACAACCAGGTAAGTTAGCCAGTGCTCCCCCACTCGATTACCTTGTGCTCCGTTTTAACATTATATTGCTTTCTACGCCTAGATCTTGCAAGTGGTATATTTCTCTCAGGACATTCGCCCAGACCCCTGTGTGCATTATTCTTCTTTCTTTATGCGTACCAGATGCCCCGCCCATCTCATACTTACTATTTCAAAGCCAGAATAATATTTGGCGAGGAATAAGAATCGTGAAGCTCCTCACTGTGCCACTATCTCGAGCCTTGTTTCTTTCTTCCTCTAATATCCGAACATCTTCCGGCACCCCGTTTTCATATTCCTTCAGTGTAAGCTTGTTTTTTCTAATGTGAGAGACGAAGTTTTACGCTAATATTAACCCTTTAAAGACGAAGCTTATCTGTTTTATATAAGGACTCAGTGCGTACCGCGCTGTAAACACTCTACACTTCGGTTATAAAAACCAATCTCTTAATGTTTTATAAGGCAAAAGTTGCTGTTTGTTCTGAGATCCGTACAAAACACATAAACGCAATGTGGGCACCACGTAGAATTTTTTAATGTTAAACCTGGTGGTACGTAAAATTACCGCTAGGCTTTAAAAGGTTAAACAATATTTTGCCTATATTTAGGTGGAATCGAATCACTTCCATGAAACCGAAATGGCCATATGTAATAAGTAGACATAAATTACCACAATTTTAGTGAACCTCACGAAGACGATGTCTTTCGATAATCTGACAATGCGTGGTCCACAACTTCAGCATCCTGAACTTCTGTAAACCTTCTTCCAACGCAGTATACGAACTCGTTACGGGTGCCCTTGACAATAAGCATTGCAGAGACATTGGGACGGGTTGTCTTCAAATGACGCGGTTTGTCTCCCAACATTCCAGAAATTTCGTTGAGTACTCGGATGACAAATTGGTAGATGGATAGCTCAAGAGAATGCATGTCTAAGCCAGAAAATAAAGGAACATTATGGGCACAAAGACAACGTGACATTTGTAGATTGTTCAGGTTACATCCAAGAGGCAACCACCATAAAGCAAATAAGGATAACGAATTTGTCGCAGACGGTACAGTGAGATCATATGTTGACTGAGAGAGGAGATGATGCTTGGGATGAGTCTGTAAGAACTTCAGTCAATACTGAAATGCCTTCCCGCATGACAAACATACCGCCTCCAAACAGGAACATATGTGAAACCTGAAACTTTTATAAATATTGATATGGCCAAAATACATTTTCCTCCGAAATTTGTACAACAGAAATAAAAAGATCTGAGGTATTCCAGAGAGCCCTGATTGCCAATATAGTCATCAGTAAAGACTGTATAAACTCTCAGCAGCTTAATTTTCGCTCTAATGAGGCCACAGAAAGAAGTCCCATGGATCATGGAAAATGAGTAATGATAACGTACGGATGTATAAATTTGTTTAAATTGGCTTGCAGATTGTCAGGCCTTGATTATCAAAATTGGCCAAGAATAAAGCGTTTACATTCTCCTGTGAAGAATTACAGGGACAAAGAAGAAAGAGGAAAACAAGAGTAAATAGGTGAAGGAGGTAGTTTGAGTCACTATATTGAAGGCCCAAGTTTTTTGGGATAGAATGCCTTGTCGATTCTTACGTACAGACGTTTCGGTGAGGATAGCTGCCTACATTTTGAGGGCCTAAGCAGTACTAAAAGAGACTGTATCCATGAAAGGGAAACAGCTGGTCCCAGGACTACAGCAGAATATATTCCTGGCCTGAGAAAGAAATTGGTCATGAGCCCTTGAAAGCCCGATGCTAAGAATTACTGACGTCAATTGTAATGTAACGTGGAGTTTGTGAAAATGCTGTGATTCTGAAGGCACTCTAGGCCGCTTGTCATTTTGGTGAGCGGAGGCTGCAGGAATTTAAAGAGTTGGTAATTTTATAACTTTTCTCTAGAGATAGAAGGAAGTAAGAACTAGCAAAAGAGACACAAGGGAAAGCCATGAGAAGAAGGAGGCGCTATTTTTCGCGGGGAGAAATATCATCTCTTAGTTAGAATTTTTGCAGATTTCGCCCGCTCGTCCTTCTGGTATAAGGGCCGCAGATGATCATTTACTGGTTAGTAGTAAAAGGCATAATTTGAAAAATTCGGTGCTCTTTAGAGCAAGGGGGCTAATTTTAATTAATTTAAACTTTGATGTTGTATCAGAAGCATGCAGTCGCAAGCTGAAACTGAGAAGCCTTCTCAGAATTTGGCTGACCTTGATTTACACATTTCCCCTTTTCGAAATTTGGTCTTAGGCTGTACAAATTCTGTTACTAGTGGTACTAAGCATGAGTGCTTTCAGAGAGCTTGCCTGTAAAGTCATATTAAATGATAGGTGTGTTTGAATATATACTCCTTTCCACTGTAGAAATATAAATAAAATAAAGTTATGGAAATAAACGCTGAACTTGAATAACTGTAATGTTTTCCATGTCCGTGCACTATACCATACAAAAGACGCTGATCACCAACAAATGCACAGAGTTTTATAATCAATCGTAACACATTCCTACATGTTTCGACCCTGCTGTGTCATCTTCAGGGGGAAATTTTCGTAACCATTACACTGGGTTGCACTTTACAGTTGAGTGAGAATGTGCTGTTGACTGTGTACTGTGTTGTTTTGGGAGGCGTGAACCCAGCAGGGTCGAAACATGTAGGAGTCTGTTACGTTTGATTATAAAACTCTCTTTGTGCATTTGTTGGTGATTAGTGTTTTTTGAATAATTGTATTTCGTACAGACCTAATTGCGTTATTACACATATAACTCCTTTGGTTACACATGAGAGACCCTCGCTGATCGGCACGCCGTCGCAGTGTGTTAACATATGCAGTGATTCTGGAGTAAGGGTTTGCTTATCCAAGTTGCGGTAGACTACACAATCGAATGGCATCGTGGGTAAGTCCGGCTTTAAAAGATAAAAAGCGATTACTTTGCGAAACAGTATTTACTGATCGCTTTATGCAATAGACATGCAGTGTTTTCTGTGAGGTAAGTACCCGTGTTTAAATGGTTTTTAACGGTTGGCTGACAGAATACTGTCGTCTCTGTGGCAAACTGTACGTACCGTCAGATGATCTGACAGGTAACAGTGAACGGTGGGTGGGTTGTTAAGAATTTGTCATTAGTCGATTGTGGCCTGGTTCAAGGACATCATGTGCAGCTTACTGCCACACCAGCCAAATGGATTATCAACCGTGCATATATATATATATAAATGTGTGTGTGTGTGTGTGTGTGTGTGTGTGTGTGTGTGTGTGTAATCTTGGTTGTGATTCTTAAAAGAACAGGAACTTTCATATTTCATTACACATTTTATGATACTTTACCTTTTCACCCGATTTATTACATACGTGGCTTTATTCTATACTCAGAAAACCACCTTCTCCTTTTAGTGCAGCAAGGCCCGCACCCAGGGGGGAGCAAGTGGGCGCAATGCACCCACTACAGGTCTGGTTGCACCAGCTAGCATTTTGCAAAATATCAAAGAAAATCATGCTTATCAGCCTGCTGAATAACATGGGACACCCTACCACAGCCACGTGTTGTCTGTGTTGAACCGCCATGGTTGAAAACACCTCATTTTCAAAAAAATATATGTATATGCAAGATGTTTTGTGTAGTATTATACAGCACATTATGTAATTAAAATGTCAATTTTGTGGTCCTGATAAAGGCTCTTTTTACGCTTAAGCATACATAATATATATACACAGTATATGTATAATGGAGCATCATGTACGCATATACGTATACGCGCCAGCACTGGATGCCACTGCACCCACTGTGTTGATGGTCTGGCTACAGTCCCCGGTGTAGTCATTTACAGGCGTTTATGTTAAATTGGCATAACTCGATTCTGTGGATCTGTCCGTCTAGTGTCCGTCCTGTTCACTGTCAGAGTCTGTGTTCCTTGAATTGGTGTAAGTTTCACACAGAAATAGCTCCTATAATTTCTTTGTCGTCCCTAGCTTGTAAAGATAAAGCTGTGCGAACAAACCTCATGAGCTTCAAGCCCGTGCTTACAATACGTGACAGCATCTGCAGCTTCGTGAACCTTTATTCAAACGAAATTCGAGTGTTTTGTTTTCTCTTCGTCCTATAGAAGTGGAAGCCGATAATTGACGTACACGACACTAATCTAGCTTCATAATGCTAATAAAACTGTCATTTAAGTTACAGCTATCCAAAGCTGCACTTTCATTTAAATGTGACAGTTTTAAATTTGTTTTGCTTAACGTTCATTTACCGAACACACTGTAAATACAACTAGTACAATTCTCATAAAAAAACAGTAACAGCCAACTCTGTTTGTATCTCTTAATATGGAGATTTTGAGCTACTAGTTTCGGCCTGTTATGGCCATCGTGAGGCTCCTCTAAAAAACCTGAACATAGAAACTCTACTAGAATTTCGATGTTAATTTTTTAGAGGAGCCTGATGATAGCCATAAGAGGCCGAAACTAGTAGCGCAAAATCTCCAAATAAAGAGATGCAAGCAGAGTTGGCTATAACTGATTTTTTGTGAGAATTGAAACACACGCCAACGGGGATGTTGAATATTAAACAACTGGTAAACTTTAAGTACTTTCACTCCCTTATCATGTACAGGTAATGGCACTGAGAAACGTGGTCTTACAACGTAACGATATTCACGTGACGAACGGGGAATAAAATCTGTCAGAAGTGCCTGCTTGTGTTACACGAAGCGTTAATCGCGAGTGCTCCGTTGGGCAATCATGTTCCTCTCGGCGGATCTGCAGCGTCTATCAAGTGCCGTGATGTAAACTGCTGGCTTGCAAAATATTTGCCGATAAAGCTGGTCCTCGCTCGACCGCTGATCAATGTTTCTGCAAGGAGATACAGGACAGAGTCTCTTCCAAGTCAAGTGGATTTGTAATGTCAAAGTTCACTACCAACAGATTAAAAGAAAAATCTTGCTTTTTTTAGTTTTCCACAATGTGTGAATAGATGACACGAGAGATACATCAGAAGCTGTGTAAGAATTCATACATTTTTATCATCAAAAAACTGGTTGATATAATTACCCATGTGCTTTAAAAAGTTATACGTAAATGAAACTTACAGTTGTTATTATTCTAGCAATACATAAACTGCGCTGAGAAAAAGAATTGAAATTAAAAGTTCGTCTGAAATTAAGTAGGCTACATTTCCGCTAAACATGAATTAGAGGAGCTTTAGGGCGTGAATTTTCTTGTTTAATCTGATGACATATGACACTACAAGATGACTCTCTGCCCCATGTACTGTACTATTGCCACTCCTTCCCTTCCAGCTGAAAGAAGTTACCATGTACGTCGGACAACGTTCCTCATTGCAGCAGTGTTTTCTGTCTCTATGCTTGGAAACTGTGTTGAAAGGAATATAGATGTTACGTTTGAAATTTATTATTATGTAAAGCAAACAAGAAGTTTAAAATGTTGTGTGCATCAGAATGCTCTACTTTATGTAGCGCTGCACCATGATGAACAACGGAAACATTACCAAGTTTGTAAAGTAAACAAAGATAGGTACTACAATTTATGAGTTAGCATATTGCAATTAATATTATTCTTGGCTTTGCACTGCGAAAACACGGAGCATTTATAAAACTTCTGTGAAATGTACAGTGATTTCAAGTACAGCTTAGTGCTAGGAATTATACACGCAAAATATTATGTGCTCTCATGGAAAAGGATTACTAAAACTGACTTTTTAATTCCAAAAGGGTATTATTACGACCAGTGAAACATAAGGTTTGTATGTATGTATGTATGTATTTAGCACATACCCACTTTCTATGTGATGCAAAGGAAAGTTTGGGTTGAGTAGGAATTGAGAATTGACAAGAATTAGAACCATTATTTTCTTTCTGCCTTTGTAATAGCTGAGTGGATAACAGTGAGATGAGTTTGAACGCCATGTGCTGTGAAGGCGTGGCTGGGAGTAAAGTTCAAGCAGGAGAATCCTGTGAACAAAGTAACGAAATTTTATATCTTTCGTCTGGTACAGGAAATGTACTTCCCTGATGATGGTGAATACACCGAAACATGTCGGAGGAGTAAAATAGGTTGATATAGATTATATACTATAATTTGTGCCTTTGGTTTGTTTTAATTATTAAAAAACTGTAACGAAAATTCGGGACCTATACAAGGAAGGAAATTTCTTGACCACTTAAATGAACATCAAATTTCCCAGAAGGGCTCTTCTTCACCACAGAGTTAGAAACCTTCTTCTATTACATATTCCATACTCTAGCCTGTTATGTCCGTACAGATGCTTTGTATATAAGAGTGGTAGTAGTGCAACGTAAGGCAAAAGTTTCTCCGCTCATATTTATGTCCTAAGCCATGAAGACGTGTGCGGAGATTTGGGGTATAATTACATGCATTCTTAACCTTGACGCCAGACGGTGGTGAGTCGTCAGTTGCACGTTCCCATTTCCTAACCCCCAGGAAAGTTTTCCTAGTACGTAGTGTATTGGAGACTTGTGGACGCCAGAGCCAGTTTGGAAACTTTGGAGAAGGTAGAGTTTTCTGCCCCCGTCGGGAATCTAACCCCAGTCTCCCGATCGTTCAGCCCTCTACGTAGTCGGATGAAAGTACTTGGAGACCTTCTTACCCATTATGAATTTACTGTCCTGGAATTGTACTGGAGTGACTGAAGAGGTCCATGACAAACGTGGGACTGTTTAGTCGGGCTCAGGCGTAACTTTGTCAAAACGAAATATTACTGTGTAGAGATAACCTCTTCGATAACTGGACCGGAAAGGCGCCTGTTTCTCGTTCATGTTTTCCTGGACGAATAGAGGAAAGCTGCGGAGAATCCTGTAATATTCTGGCCCCCGTACCTGACTTGTGATTTTAGTGAGTGCCACATCTTGTGTCAACGACCTATAGCAAACCTGATAGGAAATCGTTGATGCTTGAGTATAAACACATTAAATTGACATCATCTTAAAAAGTTTACTTTTTTCATATGAAAAAACTCCATGCATTACGATTTCCATGGAGTTTTAGCATGTATTTGGTTTGGAGAGTACCGTGTTTCCTTGGCGTTTTGTATTCAGTGGAAGCGCAATCTCAGACACTCTACTTTTTAATTCAGAGGAGTGGCAGAGAAACGAGTCTGCTTGTGGCTTTCTTGCATTTGGAAGTATCTCCTCCTGCTCCTCATTTTCGTCTCCTCCGTATAGTGTGTATCATGAAATAGAGTGATTTTGCCTTCTTTGACTTCACAGACCCACCCATCTGTGTGTCAGGCGTCACAAGATACTTTTTTGAATACGTTTTCAGGTACTGTATTGCCATTGTTAGCTGTACGTGTTTCATCTCTGTCATTATACATTTTTTCATCTAATTAAATTAATGCTGATTTTTTCTCATTTCCTTATTCCGTGTCTCATCTAGGAGGGATTCAAGCTCCGGTTGAACGTGACATTAATGTACCGCTGTTAACCTGTAGAACTTGGCAAATCAGGAATTAACTCAGGAGGATTTCAACGGATAAATGCAAATACACGCCTATATAACTCAAATAGTTAAAAATAATAGGCCTTTATTGTTATTAATATTTTTCTTGTTCTTCTTCTTCTTCTTTTTGTAATCCCTTGTTGCATTTTCAGGCTCCGGGTTACATCAGCCAGGTCCGGAGCGCTTTCTTGCCCTTCGCCAGCCTAGTCCCATCCTGCAAGGTAGGCCTTTACCCAGAAAACAAAATTTCATTGAATTTTGAATTGTAACTAAGGCCCAATTTTTTGTTTTCGTGAGAAGTTATATTTAATTAATCCAACAGTATATATATATATACCTGCTTCTAATATTTAATAAATATTTTAGAATAATTGCATTTAACCACGTAATGTAGCATACCGCGGTGCGTCAGTAATATGAATAAATAAAATCGATATAAGTCTGAACACAAATAACTTTATTAGACAAAATAGCCTATTTGTGTAATTGAGCAGTTACGTGTTTCAACCTAAATTACGTCATCTTCAGGCTGTAGAAGATGACCTGATTTAGGTAGAAACATGCAGCTGCTCAGTTACAAAAAAAACTATATTTTCTAATAAAGATAGTTATGTTGAAACTGATTTAGATCGCTTCATATAATATGATCCAGCGTTTCCTTTGTAAAACCTTGCTCTTTTGTTCAAAGCTTCTGTCCATAAAAGCCATTATTTTTACAATTCCTTGTCCGGTTAAAGTCATTGCTCATCATCACATCGCCTGTCTCCAAGCGTCATTTTCCTTCTTCCTCTTGTCTGCGCCATGTTTGTTAACTAGGGTTTTCTTCTCGCGTTTACCGACCAACATTTCTAAATAAAAATTATATTAGAGCACTAGATTCAGAGAAGTCTTGAGATTTTTTCTGGTCACTATATACACTGACTGTCGTGCCGCGTGCAAGCACAGCCGTAATGAACTTGCTTCATGCCCAGCTGGGCACTTTAACCTTTTAAACCCTAGCGGTAACTTTACATACGACCAGGTTTAACATTAAACAATTCTACGTGGTGCCCACATTGCGTTTATGTGTTTTGTACGGATCTCAGAACAAACAGCAACTTTTGCCTTATAAAACATTAACAGATTGGTTTTTATAACCGAAGTGGAGAGTGTTTACAGCGCGGTACGCACTGAGTCCTTATATAAAACAGATACGCTTCGTCTTTAAAGGGTTAACGCAGACCTTCGCTTGCTGCTGACTGCTGAGGTCTCGAGCGGACTGCAGCTCATCAAGATGCATGGCAGCCTCCAGGTTCACGGCTCGCGTCAAGGTGCAGCTATCACCTGGTGAATGGGCTGTGTTCTCATGAAATATTGTAATGTTGTTGTTACAGAGGTCTCATAGGCACAAACACACTCGGAGGGAGCGATCGCACTGGAATAATATCCTGAGGTCAGCCAGCATTTCCCTTGTGATCCAACGGATCGTATTCATCTTTGTTGACTCTTAAAAGGCTAAAGTAATAAACTGTAGAAGTGACGGCTGGATATACATGGATAACATGCTTTTACCTGACGTAAATGTTACAGTAAATGCCAGAGTTAAATTGTAGTCGAGGCTTGAATTGCGTCCCGGTATTAGCACTTGCATGTGAAAATGATCAGGAAGGTCTGCCCGTGTAGTGACTGTAATGGTACCGTCAGATTTTATGACAATTCTCTAAAGGCCAGATTCTCAGTTTTTGTAATTAATAGAACCATATCTTTTATTTATGTTAGCAGATAATTTCTAAATTAAGTATTGCGGCACATTGTATCATATAATGTAGGGAAACTTTCAATAAAAGGCCTGGGATGAAACCGTATCGAGAGTAGAATTGTAGAAAGCAGCTCGGGCGAATATGAAAAGACTTACTGCATTTGCCTAAAAAAAATGACCTAGAGAAATGCGGGTATTAGTCTGTTATAACTTTATTTGGCTTCGAAAATTTAGTCGCTACATAGAAACTAAAGCAGCAGAAAGTTCAGTCTTCTACTGAAACATGCCGGATTCTGTTCCTACAAAACACGTATCTGTTACCTTGCTACAAACTTCTGCTGTCGTCAGTAGCCGTCAAGTAATCAAAGCATGTAATTCTCAAACTTGTACCCTTTCTAGACGTGTAAGGACACGTGGCTTTTAGGTAATTGTTTACGTTATTAAAGTAGATTAATGGCTTTCAAAGCTCATGAACTTATTTCGCATTTGGTCAAGCGGCAAGGCCAGAGATAAGTCTTTGGGCGCCCAACTTCACTGAGTGGACGTACAAGGTCTACGCGAATAGCCTACAGTAAACAACGAGTTTAAATAATTCTATGCCCTTAGAAGAAATGATCCTTACGTAGATAAACTCTGGAATATCTCAAAGCACGTAGTTTTGACGTTGTAATGACTAGTAGGTTCTCAGATGCTAACTAGTTGACAAGGAAGACTGTGACACAACAAATGGCTTCGACTGTGTGGGTCTGTTGGGTGTATTACTTTAAATAAATAGCATTTGAAGAACTTTTAAACAAGGATTTATAAACGTGTCAAAGGAAGTGAAAGAGTCTGATTTCTTAAGTTCTCTAACTAGAAGAGTGCCTCGCTAAAATGAAAGGTAGCTCGCAATGTTATCTTGACGAAAGAAAGAACTGGAAACGTTAAAATGACGTCTCTTTATTCAGATGTAGTCCTTGAACTGGCAGGTGTATCAAGGTATCTGATTCCTGAAGGTTAGCACAGTGTTACTCTTAATTATATATGACTCTTTGTATATATGGCAGTCAGCGGGCCATTTAAAAAAAAACTTTGCTAGTTCATAAGGAGTTATACAAGATCTGCGCAGAAGAAGGGCAAACAATATTTCATCTTAATTAATAGCTTTTGTTTGTATGTCGAAGTGATCGGTAAAACTTCTGGTCGCAGAATTCAATGTCGTGACATGTATTTTTCTGTAAATTCCTTTCCTTCGCCTTACGTAATAATAAATTTATTGAAGAATGAGCTCGTGTGATTATTTTGTCAATGCGCTGCATTCGGTTACCTTTGATGCAATTAATTAACATTCATATTGCAACAATTATTTCCTTAGCAATTCTTTTTCATAAGTTGCATTCCATAAACTTCAGGTCATGGTAGTGATGTTGACTTCATCATTACAAGATTCAGGTCTTCTGGAATGTTATGCCGTGTCGATTTTTGCCCTCATCTTCAGCTGCAACAGCGCAAAACCAGACGCTCTGCTTTCACTGCTTGACGCTAAAGATAACGGCATTTCGATACTTCAGAACGTCTGCAACTCTGCCAATCGACTCAGTGTAACATTTCCGAAAATTAGAATCCTCCGTAACGTCTCTGTGAGGACATAAAGTGTCACATTAATCGTAAAATCTCACGCCACTTCGTCTAAAGATTTGTCTGTCAGCGGGATCCCAGTTTTCGGATCAGTAGTCTGAAATCAGCTGTGTCGTTTGAAATGCAGATTCCGTCGCATATTGCTGATTAAATTTATGTGTTCTTCATGGGACAGAACAGTGCAGTATTTTTTAGATATGCTTTTTTTTTTTGCACAAGACTTGGCGCCTGCATTTTACACCGTTCTTTAGACCCCATTTCCAGTATGTTATTCTCATCATTTTCGCGGTGGGCTAATCTTGTATTGATTCTGGATAGCTAGCAACATGGCGACTCGAAGAGTAGGCCTCTTCTCTCTACATGAAAGGTGATTTATTACTCCATGGATTCAAGCCAGCAGCTTTGCGGCTATGCCTCTTCAAGGAAGCTTGACAGTATCGGATTTCTCCCCCTAACTCTCATTCTCCAACATACCCCCTCATTCTTTTCTGCTTTTGGTCCTCAAAACAGAAACGTTCCACAGGATCCACCCACTAATTTGTCAATTTTTTGTGTATTCTCAACGTAGGTTTCATTTCTTCATGCGCTTCGGTTGGTATCATTCTCCAGTTCCTTATTAAGGAAGGCCTGCTTGGGTCCGTACTCTTATCTCCATGCATTTCTGTTAAACTTTGTCACAAACGTTCGCTCTCTTAGGATTCGTCTGAGAAAGTTTTCTTAGATGATATTAAAGCACAGGCCGACACTGAAGAAAAATTATGTAACAAGAAGCCTAGAATTAAATTCCCACTTAATTGAGAAGGTATTCATTACCAAGACCGGTCGGTTAATGATGTTTAGGAAGATAATTACTGTTTGTTCTTTGGTACGAACTTGCTTTACAGGCAACATACGAAGTTCCTCAATTATTTGTACCGGTGACACATGCTACAGTAGACGTTGTGCTTTAGACTCTGTTTTTACCAGCATCAATTTGTATTAGCATTAGTAGCCAGAAGAGTATTACACGTAATGGTAGCAATAATAGCAACAAATGTAACAATGATAATAATGTCAGTATTAAAGAGTTAATAATAACCTCAACACCATGGAGTAGAGATTTTAGATGAGCTGATTGTTGTTCAAGTGGCGAATTTCGTCACATGTTATTATGCGTGTGCAGGTTCACAAGAAATCTTCATTACGTCCTGTCAATAATGATAGCTACAATAATGATGATGATCTTGACATTTCCTGTGTCACAGTTGTTAGGAAGAGTGACTGCAGTCACTTGAATTTAAATATGCATATCATTCAATACGTGTTTCAGCTAGGCTTGCATACCAACAAATTTCGTGTGCCGCAGACTTATTCGGGCGCCTAATTTCCAATCTCCGGCTATAATGGCTGAGGGGTTTCGTGGTTTTCTTCAGTAACTCCAAGCAATTGGTTCGATGTATACCACACCGCCTAACAGGACACACATCACACACTCTACCAGGACGAGAACTGCTTAGATGCGTGTTTAATAGACCGAAACTGTTCCCTTCCAAATCCTAAATATTTTTGGATAGCGCTGCGTATTGTGAATATTAAATAAACAGTGAAATATTTCATGTACCGTTTTAGAACTTTACAATATTATATACGATTTCTTATGAGGTGATGTATTATTTTTGATGGCCTGAAAATAATAAATCAAGTTATGTAGGTTGTGGTGTGCTGACGTACCGCAGAGTGTAATCTGATAAGAAGATGGTGGCAGCAGATTCTTTTGATATGTTGGCAAACGTGTACGTTGGCCACACGGTGACGTAAATCAGAAGAAGCCTGTTGGGAAACTCTGAAATCTAAATAACTCAAACTACCACATTAAAAACTATTAAATCTTTGATTGTGACTAAAACTGTTGTACTATTAAGCTGAAACTGTTCACTAAATAATTTCTTTCTTGGTGTCATTTTACAGTTCTAAATGGTTTGTTTAACTACATTGTCTGTTGATAAATGACGAGAGAAAGCTGAAGTACTCTGAGAGCAACCATAAATCCCACACGGATTAGAATCGGGATTGAACCCATGCCAACGCAGTAAGGGGCCGGCCACTAACTGCCTGGGTTATGACACTGCCTTGTTGGTGTTTACTTCATTGACATCTCATTTGTCTGAACTGATCTTAATTTTTCTTCGAATAGTAAGATTTAGGTGATTCTCTGCTTACGAAAATAATCTGATAAATATTCCGTAATTTCTTTTACAAAAACTGTACCTAAAAAAATAGTTGAACTCTCCACCGCTACAGTCTCTGCTCCCATTCTGTGTGGGTCACATATTTTGCACCTGGTCGCCCAAAAACATAGGCGCCTCCGAGCGCGAGTAGAAATTTAATTTATGAAGGAATATTGACAGAATGAATTTCAACACAAGTCCCGGATTAGGCAGGAAATATGAGTAAATTATATCTCCCCAGTTCATATATCGTAGCCGCTCCACTACTGGTTAAATAGAAACGTAAAAATTTTTGGAGGTATGTAGTCTCTAAGAACCGACTGCTCGTAAGGGACCCCTTCCTCTACCTCGCGGTTCCTCCAACTTTATGCTATGTATAACCAACATTTTCTTTCTTCAAAATAAAGTAAAAAGACATATCCTCCATTTCTTTTCCTTCTTTACGACTGGGTTTTGTTTGTGCTTTTGCCATTTTCTGTCGTTTTGATGTTCCGTGATACCGAACGAATCCAATTCTCCGCTTGGCCGGGCACTATCTCTTTCAATACTTGGGTTGGTACTTTGCCACATACACATCTGGGGGACATGTAAACAGGGCTATAAACTTTCCCTACAAGGCTTTCCCACTAGTTTCAGGAAGGATCCTGAGCCAGCCTGAGCCTTTCAGACTGGCGTGACATTATACTGTAGAAACATCCTTTTCGCCAAAAGCATTCAGACCGAAAACATCATTATTCATGGACTGAGTTTAAAGGCTGTTTAGTTAGCTACGTATCTATGCAAATAACCTACCGAAAATATTTTAGTGGAAGAAGATATTCAACACTACTACGCGGAAAATTTTAATATAGGCATTTAAAATAGGGCGCGCTCCCTGTCCTGGGCACCGGAACACGACTTCCAGTTTCAACAAAGATATCATGCCACAGCGGAAATTTTTATGCGGACAGGGCTACTGCCCGGGGCCCCCCCGGTGCCCCCCCCCCCACCAACAAATCTACATAGTTACATGGAATCCGAAGCATGTTGGAAATTGTAGAACAAGAATTTCATTTACCCAGAGGTCAAAGTTGCAGGCAGGGGTCCTGGAGGTTAGACATGATACCCTAATTGCATTACAGAACACAGTAACTTTAGCCTTAGGGAACAACTCTTTTCACCTTAAAATAGCTGCATTATGACCAGTGTTTTCTGACAGGATGAATCACGATCGCCAGGACCACTACTATATTTGCTGCAGGTTCAAAAATGCCCGTGTTTTTATAGAAAAATTTTAATTCAAGATCGAGCTGTAATACACACGGCTTTCATTCTGGAAGTATCCAGTCTGTTTCCCGTTTTGCGTCTGGGTTTCCTCACTGACGGTACTTTTGTGTTTCTTTAGTAAATCAAGAAGTGCTGTTACAGTCCTATCAGAAAATTAGAGCATGTTAACATTTTCCGACGTGTTTATTAATGTTTACTAATGCCCACCACATTTCAGTCAAGCGTACAAAATTAAGCAAATTATATGAGAATTAATACAGTAGATCCTATACTGCAAACCCTTAATTTCAGTCCATTTAGTAGTGCTTGTCTCAGATCAGATATTATTTGTCGAATTGCATTTTACCTTAGATTCACACGCACGTATGAATACGTATATAGCATCAGTACTCACAAATGTAACAACAACTTGAAGAAAACAATTAGGTTAATCTAGCATAAAGCCTAAGGAAATTAAATAGGGAAATTTAAAAAATCTTCCTCATAAGTACCTAATATCAGTAATTGGAAATATTTGGTAGGCAGCTGAATGAACCGCGCAGACTAAACCTGTTAAATTAAGAGCCTTCATGAAGCGATTTAGCTGCCTAGAGTAATGCTTCTTGACAATGCTGGACAGTGCACTAAACACTCTATCTTTTGGTCCTATTCATAACTGCCATTAAGTGTAATTGGAGCATACGTAATAATGAATAGCGACAAGCTTTAGCTATCTATACCCGTATGTAGGAAGACAGCTGTATGGTGACTTGAGTTTATTTGCACAACCCGTGCTGTAACATTCAAACGAGTAAGAACATAGAACTCTTTTTTGTGGGTTGTAAAGTGTAGATCACTGAAATGCATGAAACTAACAGAAACTAATGCGGAGGGACTTTATTTTTGAGAGCTGTTCATACTCTGTACACCTGCCCCTTATTTACTGCAGTGGACTTAACCAGTTTCTAGTAATTACAGTACTCGTTTGTCACTAGGGATCAAATGTAATGCATCTCAGTGTTTACCATTAATTACACTGATGTGGGCAGAATTTCTGTTTCAGAACCCTGAATCCACACATAAACACTGGCAGTACACACAACAAACAGCGATACTCAATTTACAGACCACTCATGACGAACAGATAAAATGGCGCGGAAGCAATTAATGCGGTATTGAATTTACCACTTCTTTAGGAATGGAGTGCAATGACAGCTATGGGCATTGTAATGCACTATGCTGACCGCTGTAGCAGAAATACGCTTAGTTATAACAGTATTGTGATTAATCTTACATACGTGTGATTTTTTCGGGCGCATTATTTTCAGGCCAAATCTATTTTGCTATATTCCATTACAGATGATACCATAGATTGAAGATAAAATGCATTTTTCGTTAATACATTCCCAAAAATTCCGACAGTTCATGTATTATTTCGTTCAGAAAAGAAGCTTGTAAACGTGTACTCCAGTGCCATGCCACAACAAAAAATAATGAAATGAAAATTGCAGCTGTAGATGCAGTAACAAAGCTTGCTCGAGGGCTATGCTCTTTGCTGAATGCGGTCTTTGCTACTTTGCGTAGCTCGTTGACCTGTTTCTGTATTACTGTTGCACGGCTTATGGCAGTACAGACATGACACAGTGCAGTCAGTCTGTTAGAAGATGTAGGTGCATGCTGGGAGATACTATACAAGTGAATCTTAAAAATATTCTGGGATGGAATAGAGGGCCTTCACAAAAAGCAAGATATGGACCGGTATAGGGCTACTGCCAACGTGAAAATTAAAGCTTGAATTTCATACTAGGCGGGAAGTTGGGCAGCTGAGAGGCTATTACATTCTCAAGAAGGACAAAGTCTTTGTATGATCCAAGCCTTTTTGACACGTTTTTTAAATTGTTTCTCTCAGAAAAACAATTAACTGTCAAATATTAACATTATTTCGCCAAAGTTTTAGTAAACCCCAGAAGCAAATTTAATCGAAATCCGTCTAGTCGTTTTGGAACTGAAATTTGCGGACTGGTATACGAACAAATTCCACTTCCAAATTTGAAAAGTGTGTATTGCCACGTGTATACTACGACGCTTAACAGGTCACTTATCCTTTTGTATTAACAGGGCCTTGTGCGTCCTCAGGTTGCCCAGGCAGGTGATGGCTTCTATATGCATAGCGGGTAGTAGCGAAGATATTTATTAAGAAGTCGTCACAACCAGCAAGATTTGGTTCTGCAGCCTGAGTGTTGGGAGAGGGGCTAGCAACTAGTCACCACAAAATATCAGCATGTCCAAAAGTGTTATACAAGGCATCGGATTCATACGGTTCCTTGCTATTTGTGTGGGTCTGAAACTTGGACACACACACTAAGTTAATGACGTAAGCTGAGGTTATTTCAGAATAAAGAACTGAAGCACATATTTGGGCCTGCGATAGAGAAAGTGGCAGGGAAATAAATGAAAAGAGCTTCATAGTGTGGAATCCTCAACAAGTATTATTCTAATGATCAAATCAGGGAGGATGAGATAGGCAGGGCATGTGGCACGTAAGGGGAGAACAGAAATGAATACTTGGTTGTGGTGGGGAAGACAGAACCAGGGAGACGACTTAGAAAACCTAGGCATATACGAGAGGAATAATATTCAAGAGCTAGGATGGAAAGGAGTGGACTGGTTTCATCTGGCTCAAAACAGGGACGAAGGAGGCTTTTGTGAACACAGAAATGAATGTACGGGTTCCACAAATGTAGATAATTTCCTGATTAGCTGAGTAAGCATTAATTTCGCAAGGACACTGCTCCATGTATGTAGTTAGTCAATGAGACAGGCAGTCAATTTGTCAGTCGCTCAGTCAATTAATTAGTCAGTCGCTCAGTCAGTTAATTAATTAGTCAGTCAGCCAGCCAGTTAGTTAATTAGTTAGTTAGGTAGGTAGGTAGTTAGTTAGTTGGTTAATTAGGACACTAATAACAATCAAAATTTTGGTTCTGTAATTTTGTATATCCCAATCGTTTCATCACACCTGTACCGAATCTGTAGGTCTGGTAGTGATGACTGCTGTCTCATCTCGCTTCTTTCCACCTAATCTTGTATTGTCCTAAGGCTTCCCTTGCGTATGCAAACAAACACAAAGAGCTCGCTGCTAGCTGATCTCGTCGAGTGATATTCACAACCAAAATTCCTGTGAATAACATAACTAACTAACTAACTAACTAACTCCATGGAGCAGAGGCCTTCTTGAGAAGCTAACAGTTTCTCAGCTAGTCAAGAAATTCCCCGCATTTTATGGAACCCGAAGGTTCATTACCGCATTCACAAGAGCCCGCCACCTGTCCCTATCCTGAGCCAGATCAATCCAGTTCATGTCCTCCCATCCCACTTACTGAATATCAATCTTAATATTATCCTCCCATCTACGCCTGGGTCTCCCAAGTGGTCGCCTTCCCTCGGGTCTCCCCACCAAAATCCGGTATGCACCTCTCTCCTCCCCCATACGTGCCGCATGCCCCGCCCATCTCAGTCTTCTCGATTTGATTATCCGAATAATATTTGGTGATGAGTACAGGTCATTAAGTTCCTCGTTATGTAGTCTTCTCCAATCCCCTGTCGCCTCGTCCCTCTTAGGCCCAAATATCCTCCTCAGCACCCTATTCTCGAACACTCTCAGTCTTTGTTCCTCCCTCAGTGTGAGAGACCAAGTTTCTCATCCATACAGAACAACAGGTAAAATTATAGTTCTGTATACCCTAATCTTTGTGTTTTTGGTTAGCAACCTCGAAGACAAAAGATTCTGCACCGAATTATAGCAAGCATTCCCCGACTTCAATCTGCTCTGAATTTCTTCATGAATGGAGTTTCGATTCGTTAGGGTTGCTCCCAAATATTTGAATTCTTCCACCCTTTCAAAGGATTTATTATCTATATTTATGTTGTGATTGTGTCCTGCATTCTGATTTCGAGACATGACCATGTACTTAGTTTTCTCAGCATTTACTTCTAGACCAATCTCCTTACTAGCAATAATTAAATCTTCTGCATTTTTCTTTATGCTATGTACGCTTCCGGCCAATATATTAACATCATCAGCATAAACCAGAAGCTGATGTGTACCATTCAATTTCAAGCCCTCCTGGTTTGCCTGAACCCTCCTAATGGCATATTCTAAAGCAAAGTTGAAAAACAATGGCGACAGAGCATCTCCTTGTTTCAAGCCATTCTTAATAGGGAACGTGTCAGACAGATGTTTGCCTACCCGAACTCTGCTATATGTTTCACTTAGGCACATTTTTATTAACCTTACTAGTTTCATGGGGATACCGAACTCAATGAGAATATTATACAAGACCTCCCTCCTAACTGAATCATAGGCTTTCTTGAAGTCTATAAATAGCTGATGCACTGCCTCATTGTATTCCCATTTTTTCTCAAGTATTTGACGAATGCTGAATATATAATCAGTGGTTGACCTGTTACGTCGAAATCCACACTGATGATCCCCAATAATTTCCTCTGCATATGGAGTTAACCTTGACAAAAGGATGTTGGATAGAATTTTGTACGTAGTCGACACAAGTGATATGCCTCGATAGTTATTGCAATCTGTCTTATCACCCTTCTTATAAATAGGCACAATGACCGACTCCTTCCATTCCTCAGGCAATTCCTCCTTATTCCAAATAGAAATAATAAGTTTATGGATTTCAGACCGAATAATCCTACCCCCTGCTTTAATCAATTCTGCTGGAATCTGATCAATACCTGGTGATTTGTGGCTTTTTAATTTTTCAATAGCCATCTCAACCTCAAAGGCACTGGGCTCAGGCACTAGTGGCTCTGCTGTGTGTACTTCAATCTGCCTAACATCATTAACCCCGTGTATATTCAACAGCTGGGAGAAATGATTCCTCCACCTAGCCAAAATACTGTGGGAGTCTGCAACCAGGTCACCCTTCTCATCCTTTACTACATTACTTCTAGACTGGTACCCCCTCTTAAACTCATTGATATCCCTATACAAGTCTCTTATATTCTTGTTCTTACTGTTTGTTTCAATTTCATTAATTTTAGCTTTCAGATATTCCTTCTTTTTGTGCCTGAAATGTCTACTAGCTTCACGTCTAACGTTGTGCAGATTATCTCCATTATTTTGGTTTGGATTCTGTAACCACTGAATTTTAGCCTGCTTCCTTTTATCTAAAAATTCTGCACATTCTGCATCAAACCATGGTTTATGCTGCTTCCTTTCGTGTAGACCTAGACTCTCTTGAGCCGAGATTTTGATATTCTCTTTAATGTTTTCCCAAGCCCTATTCATGTCTTCACTAACATTTAAGCTTTCCAGAGCTGCAAACCTGTTTGAGATCTTAAGCTGATACTGTTTCCTAGCCTCTAGTTCACTTAGCTTCTTCTGTGAATAACATAGCTAGCAGAATAGCGGGAAATATAGGGAGGTATGCTGAGGGGTGAAACGTAACAGCTAGAGGGATATCATTTGGGGTTATTTGGCTTATTTTCGTGGCTGAGGACATTTAAATTTCTTCCTTGCGTTGCCTTAAATAATTTCTATTTCTTCTTACGGGTTACAGTTCTACCTTAATAGCTAGGCTTAGTAAGTTCATTTGTTCGTCTAACAGTTACGACTTTTTGGAAGACAAGAAAATGTGCGATAGGTGGGACAGGCTGCACTTGCTGAGGGAATACTTGCAGCAGCATCGGGTTCCATCTGCAAACAAGCGAGGACGCTGGCGCGTTGTGGTGTAGACAAAGTCAAATAATGTTACCTCTTATCTAATTTGCGAGAGCCACAGTTTGCATATATCGCACGATCTTCTATTTGCATGTGTTGAAACAAACTGTTACCCCTTCTCAGTTTCGCAAGTGTACACAGCGGTGCAAACCTGAGGAATTTGAAATATTAATAGAATGGTTGCGACCGGTTGTGTCTAACTTCAGTTCACATTTCTGTTCGATGTTGATTTTCGTCTGTAAAAGATTGAGGATTCAGTAGATTGGCGTAACGGCAAATGTGTAAATTTTTTTAGGGACGGCTTCCGATTCGAATCTTCGGGTGACTCTCAGGATAAACGTTGCAAAGGTAAAATTTTCATTATTCTTAATGAAGAATTGCCCCATACTGATTTTCGTGACAATCGAAAAAGTAATTCTGAAGTTCAAACTTACAACTGATACACAAATACACAGAGATGATGATAATCTCATAAGCATACTTTGCACTTTAATGAAAGTAGACTAAAGAAAACAGGTTTAATTTTGATCTCAACAGCTGAAAGACGTTACTTGTGGTCAGTGGCTCCTCAGATGATTAGCCATTAAGGAATAAAGTTTAGACAGTTTAAAATATTTTGTGCTGACGGAATTCCATTAAGCCTACATGCGTGTGTGTGTGTGTGTGTGTGTGTGTGTGTGTGTGTATGTATGTATATGCACGCGCGCGCGCGCGCATGTTTTTGTGTATGTAGAGCCGCTCTAGGTTAGTCGGTAAGGTGTGTAGACTACGGATAGGCGATATGGGGTTCGAACGGTGGCAGGAGAAAGATATTTTTCTCTTCTCCAAACCGCCCAGACCAGCTCTCGGTCTCACCCACAGGGGCACACCCAAGGGGGGGAGGCTGGCACTCTGCAGCCCCCGAAACCCCCCAAAATCGAAATTTAAAAGACACTGATTTTGTAGATATTATGATACCAGCATTTTTACTTTATTTCCCCTTCAGCCGAAATCAGCCATTGAAATCGGCTGACGAACAGTGCATTAGAATTTTGAAAAATAAATTAATACAATTAAAAACAAGAAGATAGGACACTGTGACTGAGTCATGAAACATTTAGTTATACTCTGTTTGTATGTATATAAATGCAGTTGCATGATGTGTTATGTTTTACTTACAACGTGGTTTTTATAACATAATTTTTAAAATCAAACATAAATTATACAGGGTATACACAAAAGAATGGTGCGGTTTCAAAAGTTAACAAGAAATTTATTTCTCACCTTACACGGGCACAACGTACACCGTCAGCAGCGGCAACTGTCCAAGTTTCTCGTGCGCTACCAGCAGTTCTCTTCTCATGCTTACTGCGGGGATGTACGAGTGCTTCTGAATCGTGTTCTTCAACAGCGCTGAATCGGACGTGCTGCAACAGGAGACAACCACCTTCTCCCTTGGCCACTCCGTTCGCCGGATCTAACACCATGCGATTGCTTTCTTTGGGGGTTCGTTAAAGACAGCGTTTACTTACCACCGTTGCCCATGTCCCTCAAGGAACTTCGTGATCGGATAACGCATGCACTGCAGACCATTACAGCGGACATGCTACACCGAGTCTGGGATGAGTTTGATTATCGTGTGGATGTGTGTCGTGTGACCCAGGGTGCACACATTGAAGGATTGTGATTAACGCATGAGAAACTTGGACAGTTGCCTCTACTGACGGTGTACGTTTTGCCCGTGTAAGGTGAGAAATAAATTTCTTGTTAACTTTTGAAACCGCACCATTCTTTTGTGTATATCCTGTATATTTCCTCAAGGTCAGCCCCCACTCAGGGAAGAATTCTGGGTGCGCACCTGTTCACCCAGCTTCCTGTTTAATTGGCACCGAGGGCTTCTTCCAACCGAGTAAAGCGGTTGGGGTTTGAGGCTTACAAGACACCTCCATCTAGTGCCGAGGTTAAGATTTAGCGCTTGTATACTTGCATTCCCAGTAGACGTCATCATGGCCTGTACAGAGACAAATTCATATATGTGTGTGTGTATGTGTATATATATGTATATATCCCGAAAGTTAATTTTCTGTTGTGACTCCGTTCTGATATAACAAATCATCCTTGTAATACTTCTCTAGACGGCACTGTTTGCCAAAAAACTGTTGGTTGTTGTGAAGCACCTGAGATGGGCATGCTTCGGTCACTATAGCAATTTCGACCTCTGGCGTTAGGAAATCACTGTGGCCTTTTTTCGAGGATGCTTTAAGTTTATGGCATGCATATTCAATGAAGTTACGATTCTACAGTATACTTGAAGGTTGTAATGTGTAAGAACGGAAGAACTGACGTGTCATTTGTGGATATCATAGCTTAAATTGCGAAGTGTCCAATTTTTTATTTTAAATTTCAAAGAAATGTATTCGTGTCTAGAATAAAACGTCAATGTAGCACTCACGATAAGCGTCATTAATACAGAAGTAAAATTATTTGAAAGGTTTAACATAAGTACTGGGCGTAATTTCATCACATTAAACTGTTTGTGTATCAAATATGACCATTGTTTTTCAGTTTTCAAAATGGTTGTACTGTTGCTTATGTCTACTTCGTCACGTAGAAAACTAAACCTGTAAAATAAGTTGCTTGTAATTAATTGACAATCCTGTATTAGTTACACGGACCGCTTTTTAAACCTCGGAACAATATTCCAAAACCTAGGCCAGCATTTAATACAGGCGAAGTGGGACTAATTTAAATTTGTTGCCTTGAAGGCAAATGTACATTTATGATGCCTGCTTTTGTAAAGTTTGCTGATGGTGCTATATTTTCTGAACTTTTCCATTGGGAAAATGCAGCGATGTCCAGAAATCGAACGTACCCTTACGAGCTTGTATATTGGCCACATATCAGTAAAATTACCCTCCGTTCAAAGCAAAATGTTGGATTTTTCTCTTACGGCATCGTAGCTATTTAAAATCGGATTTTGTTTTCCTGAAGGCCGGAAGGCACTAAGAGGACTGCTGATGTCCGAGACAATATAATCGAGCATCGTCCAGTGTAGCATAAGAGACCACTGGCTGCATAGTTGGATATTCCTTTCCCTGTTTATTTTTCTATCAATTCCAACTTCGTACCCTTCTCTCACTTACTGCTTCGGGTAAAACTTAATTACCAATTAAGAAACCCTGCTGTTAGTAATTCTAACTTTCATTAGAACTGTTCGTTCCAAACTTCTGAAGCAAACTGCCAAGAATTCGTTCTGCATCAGAACTGTTTATTTTCCTGTGCTGCATGTGTTGATCACATTGTATATATGCACATTTGTCCCCTTTTATTGCTTAATACCGCTTATCTGGAAGGAAAGCTCTACTTTTGTTTTAAGAAAAAGTTGACAGTTGTCGTGTAATTTTCTTCGTATGTTTATATGTAGAAAGTTAAAAAGAGAATTATTACTGTGTACGCCATGAAACATGTAGGGGAAGAAGTGGTGTCGACTTATTCACTCTTAACATTGTTACTAGAGGGAGGAGCATGCACAGTCCACGCTCCAGCCCCTCTGCCTCCTGGGAAAGGACCCGCGTCACCCATTGTCTAAGGCAGCCGTTATTAATCTGGGGTCAACGGACCCCTTTGGTACGCGGACCCCAGGCTCCGGTGCAGTGTAAATACAGAAGATTATGATAAAAGTGAGTGACAGGTGACAGTTTGCTAAATGTAAGCATAGACAGGCATGCGGCCTACCGATTCATTAAAGAACTTTGGAGAGATCAACCGCTGAATACCACTAGGCGTTTCTAAGGCTGCGTCTGTCGTTAGGGATGTTTTGATTTTTCTTTCTTTTCTTCATTTCTTGTCCCTATATATCTTTCTGTTTCCCTTTCTGTCTGCCTCGGTTTGTGTATTTCTCTTTTCCTCTTTATCTTTCTTTCTTCCTTCTTCCTTCAGTTCAGTTTCGTATAACGTATGCAGGAGTCTTTGAGAAGCATATTTTTTCTGCGTATTCGTGTTACTGATAATGTTCAATTCACTGAATTTTTAGCTGTGAAAATTTCAAAATTTTTATTCTAATAGCCCTGTGTAGACTATTCATATATTGTACACTCGTATTCTTGTTGCGATTGATGAAATTCGATAAAGGGACAATAATATAGCCGATCCCAGTGGCCGCGCGATCTAAGGCGTAGGTCTGCGGCCCAGCGCTTGCTGGGATCGTGGGTTCGAGTCCCACCGGAGGCATGGATGTTTGTCTTGTACAATGTGTTGTCAGGCAGAGGTCTCTGCGACGGGCCGATCCCTCTTCCAGAGGAGTCCTACAGAATGTGGTGTGTGCTTGAGTGTGATCAAGTGAATAATCAAAAACCCTCTAAACCTCCTGTGAACAAATAGGTAGAAGAGGGGAAGACTACGAAACGAAACGACAATAATATAGTGACGTTACTGTGATGACGAACCATCAGAAAATTCCATTAACAAAAGCATACTTCTAAACCTAATTTAATATTTGGAAGTCTGCCCATTAAACCCTGCATACACGCAGAAGACACAAGTAGGAGACGTCCCGTATACCGTACTGTGGGAGAGCATCCATAGAAACAATAGGCAGAAGAGAGACGTCAGTCATAAGGGATTTCTCGTACTGTCCGTTAAACAGAGACATGAAAACATCATCCTAATATTATAGTGGTCAGATCCTAAGATCAGAATGTTCCCATTTCATTTCATAAAGCATTCGGAGCGTACAGTGATTAATTATATTGAACGTAAAGACGGGCGAGCGGGGTGCCATTGAAGCTTTTTAATCCTTACTGCAAGTAGCAGAACAGAGCTGATGAGTTTAAAGTAACAGACTGAGGCTGACTGTCTCATCTTGCTCGCAAAACATCTCCGAACTCCACGTCTAATCTCCATGCTATCTCTTTCGTTGGCTAATTAAGTGCCTTCATTAACTGGTCGCCTGACACAAACACACATACACACACACAACACACTTGACTCTGGGTCCCAACCCAAAACTAAAGCTTTGCTGTATCTTGTACTCTACTGCTATGTCTTCATTATACTGTTTAATTGGGTTGTAAGCTTCCAAATACATAACGTTCCAAGATTAGAACTTGGAAGTCTCTCTCCGTATATATACGCAATACTCAAAGTAAGAGAGAGAAATACACCTTGGAAAGGTTTTCTTGTACCTGATGGCAATCTTGGTTCAAAGCAATAGCTCTCTGTATTCGTGTATTTGAATGAGCACGAGCGAGACGGAGACAAAAAGAGAATATCTCTGTTCCCTCTCTCGTACAACGACTTAACGATCTCTTCGTTCGTGTAAACTGAAGCGGCATGAATTACGAACAAGTTGTGTACGTACAATGTTGGTTGAAAGGGAAAAGGAATGACTTTGATTAAGTGTCATATCTGAAGCCAACATTTGTAGCTATATTTTCAACAAACCAGAGGAAGGCGAGAGAAAATTTCTTGCCTGAGGTTCTTGTGTCTAGAGTATCGACAAGTTTCTAATTGCGTATTTATTACAGACTTTGAAATTCTCTCCTTTCCTTTTTATAAATAAAGTGATTTCTTGCATCTGGGCCCATGTTGTTTTTCGTGGTTTCCTTTTCAAGGTGCACACGTATTTTTAGACTACTGTAATTTATATATCAATTTCATTTAGTTTTTATCTTTGTTAATTAATTGATAGCTGATTCATATGGTGACTTTTTATATTAAATTCGATTTTACATATCGTGCAATACTGCTGTCCAACTTATCACTTGCTCAGGTCGCGTACATAGCAATGCAAACTCCATCTGGCGTATCGCAAGAAGAAGGTAACAAAAATCGATCACAGGGAGTATTTAAAATACGCTGTACTGCGTTTAACCACCCTTCTCTTGAAACTGTTCATGTTTGTGTTATTAAAGTATTTTTATGATTGGAACCATTTATTGCATTATACGACTCATATTTTGAATACACAGCATTCATTTTAAAACCTGAGTCTGAAAAAGAAACGTTTGCGCTTTTATACCCCTGGACCAACTTCTTTTTCCAACCAACGGTTAATTTCAGCATTTCTGAAGCTTTTGGGTCGACGAACTCTTAAAACTTAACGTAATATTTCTAAATAGCGACTCTGTTTTTATCTCAGACTGTGTGTAATCATGCATTATAAATGTGACAAGATACAAAAACTCTTTCATTTATAACGGTAGTTATTCCATGCGTGGAAAAAGTTGTACAGAAAGAAGCTGTCAAGAAGTTTTAAGACCCTGTCTAATTCTGGTTGACCGCTCGGCATCATGAGGTTACGTCTTCTGTGTTGGGGTACATGTCGGTGTATCCTGCTTCACGATTGGCGATCTGACAAATCTAGATGCACTAAAGCCCACATCTGGTGATGCCTTTAAACGCTGATTTATATTTTTGTGAATTTTATGTCATTCATGCCGTGCATATTCTTATGCTTCTTACATCAACCAAATTATGTACTAAATAAAATATATTCATGAGCTGTCATAAAACTCCTACATGTTTCGGCACCGAGGCGCCATCATCAGCGAGCTGTTCAGTACAAAGAAATGTAGATCAAACACACCAAACTAATTATTATGTCGCCCTTACAGAAATGGTAAAGTACTAAAGATTAACATTATAAAATGCATACAGTTAATGTCCATAAATTTGCAATGTTGTTATATTAAACGTATCAAAATATTAAAAGTAAGTCGTTCGAGATACAGCAGTTCTTTGCAGCTGTACGGATCATACTCATGCATACAAATATCGATGTCGATCGTATGTAGAAATCTCCCCCTGCAAATACATTATCATTATGAATTTTAGGTAACTAAGTATGTATTAACATTACATAGAAGGTGAATTTGAATTATGTTATATAACTGATTGATATCTCAAACTTTGCAGTATGTTGTGTGTTTTAAAAGCTGAAAATGGAAATGTTACAAAGAAATTTTATATTTACAGGGAGACAAAGAAAAGTATTCGAAAGATAAACATACAGTTGGCCCCAGTGCAATCTTTGACGTCATCACACAGTACGTAACTTAACCTTGCCTGGTTTCTTACCGTATAACATATTGCAGTACTTCTCCGACACGACCAAGTGAAAGTTGCGCTCCAGTATTTAGGAGGGTTGCGTTCCTTTTGTTTATTTCTGCGTGGGTATCGAAGCTTCGTGAACTGTATATTACGTTAATTTCTGTATAAACTTTTGAAATAAGAATTTTTTTTAGTTTACACACAAATACGATTTTGCATTTATTTCTCTACTTTTCAACTGGGCCGGAAAACAGATAAAATTAAATAAATAGAAAGAACGCTTAGCTTCACCATATTTTACTTCCAGATAATTCAAGAAGCAAGGCGTTTTTTTTGGTAATTTCTGAAGTTTGTATTCTCATTAAGGAAAACAATATGCAAATATTTATAATAATTCTTTAAATTACAGACTTCCATCCCTCGGCGACGTACATAATACAAACGAATCATTCTTCCACTTAAATGATGTATAATATTTCTAACATATCCCAATATATATTACTTTTATCTTATTCACGTTTCATTTTTGGCTTTTAGAACACATAAGATACTCTAAGGATGAGATCTCAATCCCTTACATTTATATAGTGTTTTATAGTAGTCTTTTTTCTACAGGTATTTTTGTAGTACCTGATGATAGCTTGTCAAAGCCGAAACATGTCCCACAAGGTGCGATAAGATACAGCAACGGTGTAGTTTCAATTAGCTGCCCTTTTCCCCTTCTAATTTCCGTATCACAAGGGGATGTCACACACAAAAGTAAACCCTTCCATAAAATCGCCCCGGGATTGAACGGAAGGCCCCACCGTGAACGTCCAGCCTCTAGCCGCCTGAGCTAAAACGTGTGAGAAATTCCACATTTTAGAAATTTCGAACGATATATCGGAATGTATATTTGATCCGAGACCACAAAAATGAAAGCAGCTACAATAATAATTGTAGTTTCATTTATTATTGTTAATTGTCCATTATTGTTAAAGTCTCGTACTAAACTTTTGCTCTTGACGCCAGAAAATAATTGTGATAACCTTGGAGCGTAGACTTTAATGTACACAACGCCATTTCCCTCCGGAAACTGGAAACTTTCCTTTGTGACAGAACATTTCCGTTACTTCCATTATTTATCAAACTGTCAGTCCACAAATAATGTAGTTGTGCTGCATGCGAATATTGTACAGCGCCATTTTATTATGAATGTGCAAAAGTAAGAGCACTATATCCTTGTAACGTCTCGGAAATCGAACACACAATATTTTACATTGATAAATAAGATGCATGTCTGTCCATACACCAATAACCGTACGTTAAAAGCATCCAAATATCTCTATAAATCTCGCATAAAACTGCTCTTGAGGGTGCGTTAACGTAGAGAGGCTGCGAGGTCAGCTGGAAGTAATTCAGAAGAGGGTTAAAGGGAAATATTTAGGAAGTCTGAAAACTGAAACCCACCCCTTTATTCTACAAGGATTGTGGTTCATTCTATTTTCATACAGTTATTACTAAACACTGCGTCTGAGCGGTTAACACTCTTGCTTAGAATTTTAAATGTGGCTAGTTCAAATCCCAAAATATTACTCACTTGGAAAAAGCGATCAGTTGCTCTAGAGTAACTCTTTCCTGACGATTGAAAGGCTTGCGTCTAACACGTAGGTTTTCACGTGCAGCTGCCAGTGGAATCTACCGTTTCATTCATTTTGTTTTCAGTCATACGACAGGTCCATAGACAAAACGAGTTCTTGTGGTTGATTCTAAATCGAATCTTTTTCAAAACACAATTATTTACACAACAGAACACACCTAAGTACACTTTTCATATGAGGTTTAATGCTTTTCTCGTACCGACGGAAGATGAATGTTTTCGATGTATTGTTCGTCCCTTTGTACCTTATATCGATATTAGCAAATAATTTCAGTCGAACACAACTATTTCAAGTTATTTACATATCTGTTATAGCTACATATTTCAGCTAAATATGGGCCATGAAGTATTAAAAGGTCATATGCGACGTGTATAATAAAGTTTTATTTATACTTTGTTACATAATTTGCGTTTAACTTTTTTCATTGCTTTCGACCCTCAAGATGGTTTATAGTTAGCTGAAAGATATAGGTGTTGTTATGCTGGGCTGAAAATGTTTGCTGATAGAGGTGTGTCTTTAACGCTCGGATTACGTTCCAAAAAAACTTCGAGAAAACCGACGTAGATGGAGTATTTTCTCCCAAAAAAATTAATTAAAGTACCCAAGAAAACGACATCGAGTCCTCGCAGCCTTCAGCGAATCTTTGCCCACTAAAATTTAAATTGGAACAACTTTGTTCGGAGCAACTTTTAATGAGGAGGGACTGTATCCCACTGCGCAGCTGCAACATGGTTACACCGTCGTCTCAACCCTCTGTTATGAATGAGCCAGGAAAATTAGAAATGGATCAAAAGACTCTTGTAGTTGATGTGTTCATAGTTAGTAACTCGGCACTAAGGAAAAATGAGCTACTTACTGCCAGGCTCTTTTAAATAGCCTTCGAATACCGGAGACAGTCACTGTGAAATACGCCCGGATTTTTCCTTCCCACATGTCAATATATTCTCTGTTTATCACGACTCATTCTTAAATTACTTACTCAATACTGATTTTGCTAATATATCTGTTTAAACACTAGAGGTTAGCAAGCATCGAATGATACAAGGATATAAATAGCAAGTAAAGAATAATTTGGAAAGAATCTTTCATTATATATTTGAAGGTATTACTGCCGCGTTCTGTGGTATCATTTGCTGTTCCTCACCGTTTGCGTCTCTTCCTCACGTTACTTTCTTTTATAGGCCTAATACAGTTTTTGGGGTTTCCTTTTTCGTATGTTTCGTGTAAGGAAATTGATTTCTGTCTTTCAACAAACAAAGCCTTTTCCTTAAGCCGCAAGTAATGTGCAGTTTTTATTTGCATATCATTAGTCAAGCACGAAAATTTAAATACTCTCGCATTTGACGCCATGTTGATGGTTAAGTATGTATCGACGTTTCATAGGGGCTTGCTGCCTTCATGTTCAGGTCTATGCAGTAAAAGAGGCATGCCTGTTTACCAAAGGACGTGGTGTCGTATCCCCAGAAGGCTATGAACTTCACAGACTCCGCTGTAAGATTATCATATTTCGCAGTGTTCAAGTATGTAGGGGTGGGGCATGTTATTATTATTGTTATTAATTACTTTCATACAAGATACTTATAATTATATACCTCAAACAAACCATGTTTCTAGAGTGTATAATATTGCAGTTGTTGTGTGGTTGGAGTTTATGACACATGTAATTCTTAATAAACGTTTCGTAATTTTACTTTAAGTTATTTCCGAATAGGTGCGCAGTACCCAGTGTAGCTAGTTTCTGTAGTTCCTTGATTTTGTGCTTTCCGGGTGTGTTGCTTACGCGTCTTCTGAATTATTTGGAAATGGTTCCGGTTGTCCCTGTTACTGTTGGTATCACTTCCGTTTTTGCGTTCCACAGACGCTGTATTTAAATTGGAAGTTTTTTAAATTTTAAAATCTTGTCGGCCCCTTTCTTGATGACATTTCTATTTCCAGAAATTGCGAAGGGTATTGACAGACATGTTCCTTTTCCATTATCACGGATTATGGTTTCCTGTTCATTGATAGAGATAATTCTGTCAGTTTTACTTGTTCATTCCATAATATAATTACCTTGCTTGCAAGAATTACTTCGACTAATTTTGGTACCTCCTTGCGTCAGTGTTCCTTGTCTAATTTTACCCCCATTTTCTTGCTAATATTAAAGTGTAGTTGAGCGCACGCGCGCACACACACACACACGCACACACCATCATGTCTCTTTATAGTACAGCTACTGTTCTTTTGTAAATATCGGGCGTGCTGATATAATGTGTTATATTGTCTCGTCAAAGTGTTGACATAGTCTGCATTTGCTATCCGGTTCTGTTTGTTATACTCTTGTTGCCTGATACTTTGCTTGTAATGTCTGATCTTGTGCTGCTTTTGCTTCCCTTCTAGTTTGTGCCTTCAGATCTCCCCTCTTTAGCCGGGGGAACGTGTCTTCTTTACCAATAAACTGTATGTCTGTACTTCTAATATACTGTCCAAGCATTACTTTGCTTTCCCAGTTTTTTCTTTCAGAAATCTCCTAATAATTCTCTTGAATGCTGTATGCCTTCTTTCGTTTTGTGTCCCTGCTTTCATTTGGCTTATTTCTTCTTCAACCTTAGCTGATATTTTCGTTGTTGAATTCAAATTTGGTTGACTCTTTTCCTGGCTTTTAAAGTATTTAAAAGTTGTCATCGTTATACTTTGTGCTGAGATATTCTGTAATACTGATTATCTCTGTTGCATGTGTCGCTTACATTTGTAACAGGCCTCTTCTTCCTTCTTTCATTTTTACATGTAGCCTAGCCATATCAGGTAGCGGGCCATGCATTTTAGACAGTGTTATTACTTTTCTACCATTGCTGTCTATTTTTGTATTGTTTCTAATCTCCAGTTAATTATACCAAAAGTGCCTCTTAATGCTGGCATGCCTAGTGTTGCAGTTGCTGTAATTTTAAGCTTGGCATTCAGCTTAGATTACAGTATCATTCTTAATCTGCTGGTATTTTCCTTTTTCAAACTTTCTTTCATGTGCTGATAATTGCACAACGTCATTTTCCTCATTCCCTGGGTAGTTACGAGTTCTTTGTTGTTGTTGTTGTTGTTGCTGCTGTTGTTTTTGTTTTTGTTTCTGTTCTTATCCTGCCTGGCACCGCTTGCCTGTGCCCAGTATGTTTAGGGAACTGCGGCTCATTTCCAATACACGAACCACACACAAGTCTCCTGTTGGTTTGCTTCCTCTTTCCTCCCGCCCCCAGGGTTATGTAAACCAAACTTTCTCAGATGCATAAAAGATTTTTTTTCTAAAAATATCATGAAAGACTGGAAGAAAAAATATAAAATGACAAAAATCGTTTTCTGTAGTTTCTTCCTCAAAAGACTGTAGATTCCTGCAGCTCCGTTCTCCTTTGTATCGTCTCAGACCATTCTGCTTTAACGTATTGTTTCTTTTGAACTTAGATTTCATGCTGCTATTCAATCCTTTCTTAAAGGAAGAAAAGAAACAGAGCGAGGAAAGGCTGTGATGGAAAATGTCGACTTTATATGAGATCATAACACTAATAATTATTCTCTGTTGTCACCCCTTGAATTAATCTTTCTTTAGTCAGGGATCCGTACAAAGTCTCTGGAATGGGAAGACGCAATACATTGCTTCCCAACATGCGTCATCTTTATAAATTTGTCTTCGTCTCAACCGACATCTTTGGAAGTCGCTCGCATGAAACGAAGCACATTAATTTAATGGGTAACATTTGTGTAGATTAGGTTTACTTAGGGTCTATCCCCTTCAGTGATCACGAAAACAAGTTCACTGATATTTTTAAGAATATGTTATTTACTTCAAGGCTACTCTGCCCTTGTGAAGCGGAGACAACCTGTCTTGTGTATCGTTGTAATAAAACCACACTTATCATGACATTTGTGGTGCATAACCCAGCAGCGAGGCTGGAATATTCAAGACTTGGCTGATGCGGAGATTTCGAAAGATGGTTTTGGAACAAGTAGGAGGTGTTTGTAACCAGGAAGGAATAAAAAGCAAGAGGAAGATCAAGAGAAAAGGGAGTGCTAGCTAAGATTGCGATGATGAAGAAGAGGGTTTGCCTAGGGAAAGAGGATTTTGGGGTGTATGGGGTGGAAACAAGAAGGAGATTTATAGTTGGGTGAGGTCTGGTTTTCTGGACTAAAAGCAGCACCAGACAGCAAGCCCCTAATGCTTAAGTCTGGATGTTTTCCATGCATATAACACCTCACAGTGACTCGTTTAAGGTGGCCAGTTTCCTACGAACAGGCCGTTACCATCAGCAGAATTAATTGTCTTGACCCCTATGTTTATCGTGATTTACATCAAACTTCCCAGCGAAAGATAAGACAGCCAAAGTAGCTATTCCTTCCAAAGTTTTTCGTCTTCCAGTTGATCTTCTGTGTCCTAGGACGATATTTCCGTTTCTGATTTGGACGTGGCGTTTCGCGTTGCTTCATTAACTTGTGAGATCCACTGATTTCCGTATTTTTGCGTTTTACCATTTGCGTTAGAACTGTCCGTTTATTATTTTCTCTTCAACCGGAATAAAAAAAACCATCAAACAGCCGTATCAAATTATGCCTACACAGTTAAATAGCCAATCAATGCCCACAAGTCACGGTGATTAGCAATTTATGTACAAAACAAGAACTGAAAGCTTGTTGAATGACCGAAAAATTCATGTTCATTTCGCAGCAGCGGCGATATTTCTTCATTCACCTTTGCCTTCAGGGCTGAGAACAGCAAATAACATTTTGAATGCTAGTTTCTAGCCACTAGATTTACAGTTTTCATTTTCTTTGGCCTCTTAGCATGCCAATACATATGTATACTCCAATACGTGAAGACATTTTCTAAAGACTGAGTCACTGCTATTTTCCTGCCTCATAATTCATTTTCTCAAGTTATTTATATGTGCTGGCCTAAAGCTTCGCTGTTCCATGGAAAAAGCAGGGTTTATTTTATTTTTGAAGTAAGTTTAACATTGTTTGGAAAACTGCCGACCAGAGCTGCCACTGAAAGAACGATGTGTGAATAATGTAACATGCGAATGACATAGAAAAATATCGTTACGCTCTAGGTAATGGGAGATTTGGTTTCTCACGGGTGCTTTTAGTCTTGGAGCATACATCGTGTCTCATAAACTGCAGGGCGGACCACAGGAAGCTGCATGGTGAGCGAAAAGACGTCAGGAGTTGGCAAAGAGCAGCTGAATACATTACGGAAGATGTTCTGGAGGGAAACTGTTGTGTTCAAGTGACTCTATGACATTCTGGGATTGAAAGAACTTTCCTGCTGGTGCAGCTTTTTTTTACTCTAGTTATACTTCCCACGATTTTCTACAGCTGAAGCTTTGATGACGTAATTTGGCGTGGATTATTAAGGCAGTGTTCATGAACGGTTTATGTGTTTTGTCCTAGGATTTACTTATCTTCCTGAACAGTTGACAGTCTTTGTCTTATTCTATGTTTTATGGAGCCCAGATGTGCATTTCCATGTTTCCAAAGGCAACAGATTGGCCTGTCTCCGGCCTTGGTTCTTTTGAATCCATAACATGGGAAACCATTTCTTTGAGATAAATTTTAACCCGACAATAAGCAACCATCAAATACACCCTGCATCTGAACTCCTTCCCGGAATCTTCTCTGCCTTCACGTTGTCTAGCCTCGTCGGTAGCTTTGACACTTCGGGGTACTCGTTTACTTGTTTTGAGCGGGATTTCTTTTATGTTCAGTTTAATAATCGCATAAAAGAATTTATGGTTACACTGTTCATGGTAGCTGTGTTTAATCGATTTATTAATAATTATTTATACAATCCGAAAACATGACGCCGGTTGTAATCTGGGAATTATCCATGTAATTATTTAACTTCGCAATAATGAAATTTGTAAATTGTCACTTGCGGAGTAGCTGTCATGTGCATTGCTGCGAATGGTAGAAGACAAGTATCATTTCTGTCTAAGTGAAACAAATTCACACAGCATTGGTACAAGTGTAAATAAATCTCACTGGTTTTTTCCGAAATTGGGAGCAGCGTATTTTCTGTAAAATTTTGTAGTATGTGTAGAGTTGAACTCTCTCACTGGCTACTCTCTCCAGAGCTGTATTCGAAGTTTTCTTTAGGTCCTGCATAGCAAAGTCATATAAATTTAAAGTGGGTTGTAGTTTTAATATGTATATATATTACTGAAATATGGTGCACTTAAAATATCAATTAGCTCTTTCTATATAAAAATGTTGCAACGTTCCTTTAATCACTTTGCTGTTCATTGTCCACTTCCGAAATATGGTACTTGTGAAAGTGGTATTACACAGCATGCCTTGTCTTTGACTTGTCTTTTGTTGGACACTGGACACTTCTTTTAGGGGAGACCGCGTATGAGGGAGTTTGACCCTCATTTGCCACACATGTAGCTGTTGGGTTCTTCTTCTTCTCGATTCACAAGCCGGAAATCGAACTAGGTCTGTCGAAGAATGTTCGATTACAACCTTTTCTCGTCTTTTTTTTTTTTTTTTTTGAGTACTTGAACCCAAAAATTTTAGTTCCAAGTTCAATTCAAGTGCTCCATACACAAAGTACAAACACGACAAATAGATTGCACCAGTGCGGCACTGTCACAATGCGATTGGTTTCAGACCACGTATCAGTAGCACCGACGTCTTTCTAACGCACAGACGTAACACCAGATGATGTCAGAAGCATAAACTGCTTCCAGATCGTGAAAATACAAACACCGTGGAAATTAACAGTATAAATCCTAAGCCGAGGACCGATTTAAGTATAAAACCTATGCCACGATATGCTGTGGCTGAACTCTCTGTAGGGATACGTACTTCAGAACGGAAACAAACAACTAAAACCTTAATGCTAGTCACTATAGCATAAACCAAGTAAACGTACAATACACTGTTCACGTAATTTCACACTTTGCTCCAGCATGTTTCGACGTTCACGACGTCATCCTCAGGGAATACACCAAGTTGGTGTAGGACTACTCCATGAGGATAGCGTCGTTAACTTGGAAACCTGTTTGCAGTAAAGTGTGAAATTAAGTGAGCAGTGTATTGTGCATTTAGTTTGTTTGTCATATAGTGACTAGCATCATGACAGTGCGCGGAATAAACAACGTTAAAAGGTTAAAATAAATAAAACCTTAAGATAAAACTATTTCAAAAAGTCTGTGTACTTGTTATTGATTGTTGTAAATACGATCTCGATGTAAAACCTCAGTAGCTAGTAATGTGTGTGTGTGTGTGTGTGTGTGTGTGTAGCCCTTTGAAATTATCCAAGATTGAAGCATGTCTGGTGCGAGGGCCAAATAAAACCGGATAGGATTACGTTCCATGAGTGCTTGCCCAGAGATTCAATTAATACACCGTTATGACTTTAAGGTTAAAACACTTTTTAAATATTAGGCCTATAGGTCTAACTTCTAGCAAGTATCATAGTTGTGTATGTCTGTTTCTGTGTGCTGTAGTGCAGGTCTGCTCACCCTTTCATGTGCTGCGGGCGACTTCAGCAAAATTTGGTGTGCATGCGGGCAACATGAATTTCGATATAGCGAGTAAAGGAAGAATACGCATAGAATAATTTTATATATAATTATACCTGTGTATTTTTTACATCTCTTTGAATAACAATATTCTGATAATAATACGAAAAAATATAAAAATGAAACTCAAAATCTAGGCTAAGTTTTCTCTATTGTTTGCACATTTTTACCACGTGAATTGGTAATGTGATTTGTATCCCAGTAAATGAACTCATAAGTTTTCAGATTTCTTCTACATTTTATCTACATTTTGCCAGGGAAAGGGTTGAGACTCCTCATTTCCAGTGTCTCCGCGGACAACAGATTGACGTGAGCCACGGCTTGAGAGGGCGTGCTGTATTGCGTGACACATGTCCCCCGTGTCAACCGTGTTCATCTAAATGCTCTAAATAATATTAAATGCAGAGGAAATTACAAAAATTTTATTTTTCTTTTGCAATTCTTTTCAGTCCCCTGTCGCTTTTCCAACCCAGATATCTTTCTGAGCACTTCCTTTCCTAACATCATGCCCATGTGATATGCAAGCAAAATTATTTATATGGCAGCATGCAAGGAAATGTCAAGTACAAAATGGAACACGGATTTCTCTCAAGAAAACAAAAATGCGTTAACCTTTTGAACGCTGAAATTAATCTGTTTGAATATTCATTTCCTACAACATATGAAATATTCTGTGTCCCAATTATGTAAGCAAATACTTTATTGCTGATTGCGGAAATAGGGAATGATCAGGGAGAACACAGATACAGTCGCAAGTGTACAGAATGCAGAGCCTTTGGTGTTAGATTTAGTGATACATTTTAAAGAGTTTACGCACAACCCTAAGCGATAATATCAGGATTGGGTCACTAATTATTTGATGGTCATTTTATGTCACCTTACATAGTATTTTAATAAAAGAAGATTTTCCAGCTATTTACTTCGCAATGAGCTTGTTATTTTACCCACGAACGACTGAGATCTGAGTGAACCTGTTACTGAAGCAGTAATCACAAATAAATAGAGTTTAGTCCCCTATTTCGAACATCAAATTCTGAATCAGTGCCAAGGATGTTAAGACTCATAGTGAAAGCTTTTAGAAGCGCCCCACCAAACGAAAGAGAAATAATTATTTTTTGTCTTAGATATCCCGTTGTGTTTGTACAAGTCATAAAATATTTATATCGTCAACACAACTAATTTTATTATATTATGTCATAAAATGTGGCTACATGTTTCGATCAATTATATGATCATCGTCAGGCCCCTGGTGTGCGTAAAAAAATTACAATTGAAAATTTCATTCTCAACCTGTTACAGAATCCATATAAATAAGTTTTAAAAGCTGTTTAAAAATGATTTAAAGGATAAGTATTAAGGCATTTTATGTAAAATGTGCCCTTGTTATTATTTATCTTTTTGAATAGCGACGTCTGTTTGGTGTGTGGGCGTAAGATGACATGCAGAGCGTAATCTTTGGCATGAGGGGTACTTATCTGCAATGGTAGTGGTGATAGGCCAAATTAGTATTTTTTCCTAAGGTAGGGACTTGAAAGTGATATATATTGCTAATTCTGTTCCTATAACATTCGTAATAGTTCCCAGGTTTGGGTATGAGTATATCAGTGTGCCAGACTTTGTGCAAATAAGTGGGAATTTTGTTTTTCATCGTGAAATATTTGACCCTAAAGTACGCACTATGTGGGACAGTTACGTAATGGAGCGTCTCCATTCGTCGCTCTTACTTGTCGTTCGATGTAGCTTTACGACTAGAAAATCATGGAATTAGTTCCTCTTCAGAATATAAACAAACATAGTAACCTTTTTTTTTAAATTGCCTAATTTGTTACGAAATGTTGTACATGGAGAATTCACTTAGCATGTTAATAGACTGCACTTTAAAGATCACGAGATAATTCAGTATTTAGAGCTGGACAGTGGGCACCACCAGGGGAAGCAAGGTAGTGGTACTGCACCTCCTTAGTATTTTGACATAATTTAGTTTTTTATATTTAATAATTTATTAAAACAAACAATAAAAATTCTACACTAACCGACATAAATTTCATACTGTTCCTGCAGATTTAGTCTAAGTATGACTTACACAGTTGCTCTCTTGAAAGAAAAACTGCAATCTGCTCAGTTTCTCTGGAACTAATGTGTACAAAATTTGGTTACTTTACTTGTAAGTAGTTTGCACCACCTTGCAAAAAATTCTGTCGACTCTGACGCGTTGGCTCGTATTTTACAAACCCAAATTGGACCTGAAACCCTTTTATAAATATTGAATTTGTGGTACAAAGGCATTTCCTTGGGGCTTTTGTGTTCGTTGATATTTGTTTTATCGATCTGTGGTCTCGCTTTTGTCAGCGTCATGAAATGTGAGCATCATTACAAGCTAACCCAGCATCACTAATTAAATCATCCTGAAAATCTGGAATTGTCAACCTGTCAGCCTACGAACAGCAAGCATGAAGCTTTACAGTAAGATGGATTTCAGTCTATTGCTCAGAATGCGAACTGGACAATTTTTTATGTTCTATGGTTCGTTATTAGAAATAGAAGATTATATTTATTACATAATTTTCTTATCACAGACGTAAATCTTCCAGATGGAATTTTTAATTGTTACTTAATGCGTTTGCGACGGTGCAGTACGTACTCTATTATTCACCGTTGAATGATGCGTGGGAGGATTCCCTTGGGAAGGGTATTGATGGAACTGAACGTGGCCTGTTTTAAGAGACACCTTTTCGTGGACTGAGAAATACCAAGAAATACATTTGTGGTCCAAATCACTCATCCAGTTTCGAAGCTGATTCTTCCCAAAGAAGATCCGAAACCGTTATTGTACTGCTAAACTCTTGTACCAGATTTTTAACTGCGAAGCTGGAAATAGCAGGTTCTTCTGAAACGTTGGTGCGTACCTACCAAACTGCAAGAAGTCACATCCCAGAGCAACGTAATCTTATTATTTAACGCTAAGACGGCTTCAGAACTAGCAGAGCTGGTAAGGAGTAAGGAGTAAGATGTGAAGGTTTCCATTTCACACCGGCTGGTACCGACAAAAGGCAGAACCGATTTTTAAAACAATTACTGTGTTTACTCGTACTATTACGTTTTATTAGTTGCACAAATAAAAGAGGAGCAGGCGGCCTGTGGAAATCAAATCTACTGGTTTATTTTAATGTCCTCTTTGAATGACCCCACAATTGTAGTCTCCACCTGATGGCTTAGGCCAATAACTTTAGCATCAAGTTTAGATTATCAAATTTGATGCTGACAGAGTGCGAAAGTTTAGGAAGTCTTTGGAAGAATTGTATAAAAAAGAAGTCATAACCAGATACTGCACATTTTTCCTTCCACATGTGTCATAGAAACTGCTCGACGGAATTCAGTTTAATTGTGTTTGAGCACTTTACAGTGAAATTTGCAGGGCAAATTGAATTTTGCTCCGTCTTGTATCTGTCATGGAACTGAAACAGAAAATAGTCATTCCTATAAAATTATCGTACAAAAGAATCAGTACATAACATTAAATATAGAGCTTATCAGGGTCTAAATTTTCATTTGTGACGTTTTCAGACATACTGTGTATGTTTAGCAAAATTCCGGGTAAATAATTCTAATTCCATGCAATATATACTGAATTCCGTGGTTTAAGCACGGAAACACGTTTGTATCTGAAATAGTCGTCATATAATCTACATAGAAAAGAGGGCAACGATTTTTTTATATTTTTGTGAATATATTTCCACTTCTGCCTTATTTCACATCCTACTGTTTAATCCAGCTGCGTCTGTAGAGTTGTCAAATACATATCCTTAAACGTTATGGTATTTGTGCTTTATACCTGGTTTGAAGGACACAAGTCCATTTGTCGACATAATGACTAGTGACTGATGAACTTGACTTTATAATGTTGTGACTCATTTTATCTCTTTTTTAGGTAAATTTCTCAAACTCCTGATCCGCTACCGATTTTGGTGAGTGAGAAGCATTTTATTGAATTCTCATGTCCTTTCTTCATTCGGTGCTACAAATGCAAAAGCATTATTGTAACACTTATAATTCAGGACTTAGAGACGCGATTTCCCGATACGGGTCATGCTGAAGTTGGTTTTCGTTAATTCTGAAGTTATTAATTAGACAATGAAAGCTTAAAAAATGTAGTCGTTCCTGTCCCACGACATGCAGGCCTGTAGGAGGAGTAGAGGTATATCTGTACCCGTTACTAACCTCGAAGCTACATGGAGGCGGGTGGCTAACATCACGCCTCGGCCGCTTTACCCTTTGAAGGAACCCCGGTGCCCACTGAATAGGACGCTGGGTTGGCTTTAGAGCCTTACTGGATAATTTGGTGAAAAGTCTTTCCCCACTAAAGGGTTGCGAACCCCGCACAGTCCAGCCCGTAGTCTAGTCACTTTACTGACCACGCTATTCCGACTTCATTTAAATAATTAATAAATGTTACATACACTTTTTTGGCTAAATGTAGAATATTCTTGCTTAAGACGTATCATTCATGCCAATGTAACCTACGTCTGTAATACCGCACGTTTATCTAAATTACCTAACTTGGAAGCAGGAATTAATACATTAAATATGCGCCTGTAGCGCTAAGCTGAGTGCATAATCAAATAATCTTATATTTCTTTAGTTTTAGTCATAATGTCGAAGATATATGGAGGTTGTATATGTGCTTACACACGTAGGCCTACAAGATGAAAACTCGCTCACAGGCTCCTTATTGTGCGAGACCTTGTTAACCATAAATAAGTCAAAAATACTGTACGTCATATGCCGAGGCGTTTAGTACATGGCACAACGTATCGAATGATTAATTCATGGAGAGTCGTGATTGCAGAGGTTCTTGGAGCGGCCTCTATCCATTTCAAAGCAGACGGAAGTGTGCCTCACAGCATTCTCTTGAACAGGCCTTGAAACTTTGGCGTCGAAGCTTTTTTCACAGCTGCATAAGGCCTTGCCACGAAATCGTCAATAGTCTCAGAAGAGACTGCGTAAACGTGATCCTTCCGGTGTCCCCGCAGGAAAAAAATTCATCGGTTAGATCCGGCGACAAAGGAGGCCGTGCAGACGATCCTCGGCGTCCAGTCCGCCTTCCCACATGTGTTGTATTCAAGTAATGCCAGACTTCTTTCCCACAGTGCGTTGGAGTTCCTTCCCGCTCAAACCACAACGTTTGTCTAATGGTTAGACATACCGCCCAGCAGCCCAGTCACAACACTTCCCAGAAAATTATGTACCGTTCAGCAGTCAGTCTATCGGGCGGCACATAGGGGCCAAAAACAATGCCCTGACGATACAAGCCCAAAAGCTGACGCTGAAGAGGACTTGGTATCCACGTTTGCCGATGGCATGGGGACTATTCCGTGACCAGGTGCGACTGTTGTGGACTTCGAGCACGCCCTCAGTCATAAAACATATTTCGGCTGTCCACAGAATTTTGTGTAAAGAGAGCATATGCGCAGCGTGTTGATATAGTAGCTGTTAACACAACTGCATCCATGTAGCACGGTCATCTGCAAGCAGATATGCGCTTTGCAAGTCCTAACAGGGATGTAATTGACAGTCAAGTAGTAACTTGAGGACTGTCGCTTGGCATAGTCCCAATTGTCGTCCGCTATCGCGTAAATTCAAAGTTTCTCGTGACATATCTGCAATTATGGCATGTTCATTGGCTGATGTCTGTATAATCCGTGGGCGACGTCTATTTGCAAGTGTTGTAGATATTACACTACCTGTCTTACGAAGACTCTTCTTCAGTCGTCGAAATATATCAGCGTCCTTCTGACGCTGAGTTGAATAACGCCACGCGTGTGTCGGTGCAACATTAAGAGCTCGATTATTGGAGGCACCGATGGTGAAAAGCATATCGCAGTATTCCACGATTTTTCGCTTACAGCTGAGCCTTGTTCTGTATTGTGTGACTTGAGTACTCATAAAAACCCACATTATCGTCATGACAAATAACCCTCGTAAAACTGTTTTGCCCAGTTTGACGGTGCCTCGAAAGCTGTATGTCTCAGGATATTATGCGCTCTGAATTCGTTTTATTGTGTATGGTAGCAGTTGGGTCATACTGCCAAGTGGGTATGCTATAGACTGGGTGTCTGTAGCATGGTATTATTGGTGAGATAGCCTCATCGTGAACACATTTTCATATACAGGTGACTTCCCTTTGAATTTTAAAAGAACGTTTTTACTTGTAACATTTGATAAGCTAAATTAAGACGTCGAGAAAGGACAAGTCTAAGGATTTAGATATTACCAGATAATGGTCTTCTATGAATTTAAACATGTTTCTTATAATTGTATATGCCTTCTAATTTGTTGTAATTAATTCCTATTTCAAAAGTAAAGTATGTGATGCTGAAGGATTTGCAAATTATATTCTGCTGACGCTAAGCTGTCATTTAAATGAAAGGCAAAAAGCGTCATACCCATACTTGATTTCATATTTGCACACAACATTTGCTATGCAATCTGAGCTTCTCTTTTTACAGTTAGGCCATGAAAGTTAAATTGTTAGGTATTCAGACAGTGAGTTCAGGGATATCACACACAAATGCTGCTGACATCATTCTGTCTGACGAGTGGGAGGATATTGTTTTATTTAACTACGCTGTCAGTTGCTAAGTTTAGGTAGCGTTGATGGCAAATGGATGAAATGTATGCATACCTTCGTGAAAAGGTACAGTGAAAAACCCAAGAAATGGGAGAATATTCTATTCCGGTGAACTCTGTCCACCAAAAATCCCAAGTAGATTTCCGTAATAAAGAACCATGACTTCCGCGCTAAGTGGCCGGCCATTACACCCCTTTATAAGTTAAAAAACTGGAAAAAGACAAAGTAACCGACAAGGCTGAAAGCCAAAAACTTCGCACTAGAAGTCACACGCCTAAACCCCTACGCTACAGAGGGCTATAATGATTCTTCACGAAGCATGGGTGATATAATGGGTACAAAATTTCAATGTCTGTTTTCTCTGCAATTTCTGAATATGGACCTGCTCTGCTTGGATATTTTGTCTTTCAGCAGCAGTTCTTCTTCCTCACAGAGCTGAAAAACAATGGATGGGGGAAACGATCATGCTTTCCTCATATTAGAATGGTAGTTTATGTGTGTGTGAGCTGGAGAACTTGGCTGAAATCTTTCGCGTTTTTGTCTTACGACTGGCTGACTTTAACACAGAACTCAATTAAAATTAGAGGCTTCTGTTACGTGACGCCATTCAGTTCGATAAACAGGTACTGAGCTCTCTGAACAGAGGCAGCATTTTCCTAAGAGGTGTCAACTTTATGCAAGAGTATATGACTTTACATTCCTTAAAGCTGTAATTTTAATATTGGAAGTCATAAGAACCTAAAATCTCACATGGTTTTTAGTCTGCAGGCCATATAGGTACTGGAATTGCGGGCAAAGGAAATATTAACGTTGTAAGGAAAATCCTTAGCCATAGGATCTAGAGAATTAAACGCTTTTGCCTTAGAGCTTTACAAATTAAATTATTCTTTATGGCTGTCATAATTTAGCAGCAAGTGTTAAGAAATCTATTCGTACAAAACTGAACAGCCAATAACAATGTCCCTGAAGACCTTCAGTGGAATATATGGAACCTTTAGTTAGACTCCTGCAGTTGGCATCCAATTTCGCATTTCAGAGCCATTTCTCCCCATCTATGTTAATAATTGTCCTGATGTCACAAACATCTGCAATAACGTATTCAACTTGATACTGATATTAAATTAGATACGCTGCTCTGAGTTGTTCAAACTTAATAGTGACGCTTAAGTAAGGGTGCGAACAAAACCCCTGAACACATCCCCATTTATTGCAGGATATAATGTAAGACAAATATCTCCTTTGCTTATGAAAAGTGAGATATGTGTGTGTGTGTGTGTGTGTGTGTGTGTGTGTGTGTGTATATATATATATATAAAGAGAAGGTGGTCAAATGCGAGCCGAAGGCCAGATCTGGCCTGCCGATAGAAATGTTGTGGGTTGTCTAAAACTGAACAAAGTATTCGGTATTAGAATAGATATTAGGAAAATTCATTACAAGAAATTATGTTTATTTCTTTCTTAATTTGAATATCTAAAATTTGTTTTAGCATGATCTCTGAACGTCTAGTGCCTCTTTTCCACTATTCCGAATTTCCAAACTCACAACATCTCCGATGCTACAATGTTTTCAGGTTTGTATTTCCGACCGCAGGACGTTGTAGTAATGCCTGAGACACACTACAGCATACCGAGCATGTTGGCTGAAGTAGTGAGGCCCTTTAGTTGCATTCGATTGGAAACCTATTCGAATCCCAGCCACAATACCTTCCGTCTATGAGCAGGTAGAAACTCGGATTTGGATACAAAATACTTCTTTATAATTCGCAGTTTATTTCTTCGCTAATAATTCTACCAGTCAAAGCTATAAGAATACAGTCTGAGCTACTGACCGTGTCCTTTTAAAAATCATAAGCAAATAAGTAAATATAATATTTACTGCAAGAATTAAATTGCACTTTATCACAAATAAAATAAGTGTCATGGGTATAAGATTTTTGTGTCACGTTATAAATAACCTTTGGCAAACAGACGAAAAAAGAAAACGTGTGTATTGCTTGACATATTTCTATACGCAGAACGGAAATGTGTACAGAAACTGCCGCAAGAGAGAACCTAATTTCCAATGCGGTCTTAAATTTTACACATAAAGTCAAGATTTCCTGCAACACAGAATTATGTGCCCCGCTAAAAGAATTCCCTATTCTCTGTCTTTTTCTGGGTGGCCTTTAAAACATCTTACCAAACTACATGGCGTCACATTCCAGAAAGAACAATTTGAACAATTTCACCCCGGAAGTAATTAAATCTCGTATAGGATAACAAATTCAACTGCTGTCCAAAGAAGTCAGTGAGAGGAACGAAGTTTTTTCCGAAGAATTCATGGGTCTGTTTCCAGACACAACGTATATAGGTTGTACTATTGTACAGATATTGTAATTGCCTACTCAATTGTTGCCTATTTTATTTATTTTTTCACAGAAAATTTAGGCTCATTATTATGCTTTGCTTTCACAAAACGCAGTAGACGTATTTCTGCCCTCATGTCAGTAGCTGCATTTTGTATTATTGGTTCTATATTAGAATATGGCGAGCGAATCTAAGAGTAATTTTTTTCGGCCATACACAGAGCGGTCAGTTTGAAACTGACAGAAACTAAAGAGATAGGCGGTGCAAGTATAACGTAACAATGAAGCGCGTTCGCGTAACCACTGTTGCCGTGGGAAAGCAATAAGTATGACATTTTCTGATTGTGTGTCTGTAGCCTTAGTTATCCAGCATGCAAAGCGCATGCGCTATATTATATTGTCATAATGGCCGGTGTGGCTGTACCGTATTTTTCCACATTAATTAGTAAATTGTACGATTTTCGGGGAAAAATATTTGAATATAAAATGTGTGTTTTGATTTTCTATAAAACTTTTGTCTGAAACCTATCTCATTCTAAAAAGAACTGCGTGAGATATTGTCATAAATGTACGTAGGTCTTCATGTAAACACCCGCTATATTTTTTTCAGATTTTAATCAAGCATGAATGTTCGCTACAGATTTTTGAAAAATCCTCCAGTATACAATTTAATGAAAATTTGTGCAGTAAGAGCCGAGTTGTTCCATGCGGACAGACAGACAAAAAAACAGACACGAAAAAGCTATTAGTTCCTTATTCGTAGTTTTGCGAACGCGCCTAAAAAACGCTCATAAATTGCACACCGAGAATCTCTACCACACAGGGCGCTTTTTATCGCCGGAATGGTACGGTTAAGCGTACGATGTTTTTGCCAGCAGAGCCACCGATTGTGCCGCCGGTTTAGCAGTGCTTAATGGTGCCCAGTCGCACGCTAAAGAAAAAACTTTGTGGAAACCTTGGCTTATTTCACTTGAAGCTTAGATCAGTGTTATTAATTAAAACTAATCTGGTTATAAACTTAGTACAAACATTTGCTCACGACAAAAAAGTCGAGGTTATTTTGACTTAATACTTAATTAAATGAAAACTAAATAATTCCAAGGCTAGCTGATAAGAATACCGTTGCAGTAGTGGCAGTAGGATGTATCTGCAACGTAACGGAATTGGCTGTATTGGGGAGTGTTGTGTATTAAGCGGTTCCTTGTTTCACACTTCTCGAAATATTTTCCAAGAAAAGACTTATAATCACCATGCTGAGACAGTCTGTGCCAGACATGAAAAATTTTGTCTTGTATCCTATACTCTGTCTGTGAATTTTGAAACTTGTATTCTAATAAATGCCTTGCAAAATCTCCCCCCCCCCCAATCCCACCTTAAAATCGGGGCCAGAATAGCGTAGTCAATACAGAGACTGGTTACAGCCTGGACGCTCGACGGTTCGAATCTCGGTCGAGACAAGATACTTTATCTCCTCCAAAAACCGTTCAGACCGGCTCTGTGGCCCAACCGTAACGGGTGTCGGGGTTCTTCCCCTTGAGTAAAGCGGTCGCGGAGAGATGTTGGCCACTTACCTCCATCTAGTACCGAGCTCAAGAATGTGTCGAGCTGTATTTCTGTTCCTCCTTTATGCCTTCATGAAGTGTACAGGGACAAATTTACCTCAACCTTTACCTTTAATTTTACGTATTTCATGGATAAAAATGAATGCAATACTTGTGTTGGTTTTCGTCTTTTCGTTCATGATATATACCGTGCCGTACTAAACTAAACACGAGGAGAAGTGGTGTTCGATTTTCTTTGTGAATACAGTCTGGTAAGATACGATTTAATATATGCAGACCAATATTACATTTCTCTTATTATTTTATGAGCATAGAATTTTAGCCTGGTTTCCTAAATGGGTACAGCTGCGTTGTTTGCCGTAATAAAAAATTTGCACTAAGTGTCTTTTAAAATATATTGATATAATCATACATGCAGAAGTGACAAATACCAAATAAATACTTCGTTCACGAATAAGTTAAGATCAGATTAAATTCGGGGAATGTCTGCTGCCGTTCTGTTCAAAATATTTCCCTTCCCGCCTACTGTGTAAAGAAGTGAAATGCAAATATACAAAAGTAGAGATTTTTGTAGGTGTGAAACTTGGTCTTTAACATTAATGGAAGATCATAGCTTGAGGGTGTTTGAGAATAGGGTGTGCAGGAATATATTTTTACTTAAGAGGGAAGAAGTAACAGGAGACTGGAGATCTATACTCCTCCCAAACACGAGGGCGTGTTCAAAATTCCTCGAACTCGCTGCTAGACCTGAGAGTAGCAAGTAGTAGAGCTTTTTGCATTAGGTTTTGCAGTATCGTTGTCTTCTGAAGCAATCTAGCCAGTTTTGCAGCTATAACCCTCAGCAGTGCTTCCCAGTCGATACTTAATCTTGTGCATTCTAAGTGCGATCCGCAAGTCTATAATGGCAGATCTGAAGGAACAAGGCGTCTCTGGTAGAGTTTGTTCATACGCGGGGAAACTTCTTCGGAAACACCTTGTTTACTATAAATCCTACAAGGACGGGCATGGGATTGAACCCGGGGCGCCACGGCAAGAGGCCGGCGGCTGACCGTCTGAGCCATTGCACACGACCCTTATGGTTAGGAAAAATACGTGTTTTTATTTGTTTATTTTCCTGTTCACATTTAAAATCTATGTAGTGCGGAAGTATGGTACAGCGACATTCCGTAATATTTAACAACATACCGACGCATACCGTCTCAGTTGGAATCGTGCTAAACCAACTGTAGCTGTCATGCCGGTCGGCCATGGTGAATCTTCTGAAGAGAAAAGAGCAGTAGACCTGGAAGAACAGGATAATGGCTAAAGGCGTAACCGTTCCCAACTCAATAACCAAGTCGCCCGTTTGATGTGACTCGAAGCAGAATGGTGTGCGTTGGCATGGATTTCTCATACAATTAACACTGTTCCAGTGGGGGTGCCTTTTTTACTTGTAGATGAATCTTATTTCTAATTCAAGATTCCTGTAACAAAACATAACAAAAAATTTAAAGTTTAGGTTGAACTGTTGTGTTCCAACGAGATGAGACCCTTGTACATGTATATAATTAATGTGCCTTGCTTCTTTAAATTATGAAATTAGAAGCTCCAGAAAACAGACGACTGCATACGGAGAGAATGGCGGAATGGTGAAGGGTTACTTTACTGGTGGAAATATCAGTAGTGAGCAACAGCGTCAGGATTTTGGCCGCTCGTTTTAATCAGGAAGCGACGAGGTTCAACAAGACAGTATTTGATATACTAAACAAGATTAAAGTAACTTTGACAGATATACCGCGTAATCTCATTGCGTTGAATACTTATCTTGACAATTCAAACGCAGCGTAATCACTAGCTTTTAATTGTGATATAGATAAATGTTCTGAAGAGGCATGTTCTGTTTTCATGTTAAAATTTTTGTGCTGAATTTTGTCTCTTTAGTTAAAATTATTAGACGTTTTCTGTTGTTATTTGCCTTTAATCGAAGCACATTGTTATTAAAACACTACGCACGAGGATGACTGGAGGAAGTGACAGCAGTGACGACGTCAAAGTTCAAATTTTCTAAAAAACGTGCTGATCATTTGGAAGATTTACGAATCTGAAACAAACAGTCAGCAGGAGACGCACTGCATGTGATGAGGCGTCTGTTTTATTCTCCTCACTGTACCTGAGGTCCGCTTTATTGTCTCCAAAACAGTCGTGAAGTATAAAACTATATACAAACATTCGAAAAACGTGTTTGAAATTCGACCTCTTTTACGGAAGCTTTTATTCGGATGCTATAAGGAGAACATCTGACTTGGCTAAATACTTGATTATTTGTTACTTTTAGTGCAAGGAATCCTCTTCGGGAAATAACTGCTCATGTGTTCACAGAACTTTCCTGCTTAGATTCTAGAGTATTTAAAAAGATGTTTCCGAGGAAATACAGTTCTTGAAAAAGTGGCCGAAAAGCAGTGTGATTTAAAGAAGATTGTGACACAATTTCCCCGATGTTTGTAAGTATATATATATATATATATATATATATACATATACATGTAATATAGCGTTGTGATCTGGAATGTAATACATATATATATATCGGAGGAATAAAAGTAATCTGTAATAACAGACGCCTTTCTTAGGCGTCTTCGCATGATCGCAGAAAGTGCCTATTCGTCATATCCGTCCGCTCATCTCTGCGTATGTAACAGCGCGGCCCCCACTGGACGGATTTCCGTGAAATTTGATATTGGGGACCTTTAAGAAAATTTGTCGGAACAATTAGATTTAGTGAAAATATGTCAAAAATATCGTGAAATTTACTTGAAGACCTCAGTAAGTTTGATTTTTGCCGTTCGCCTTAAATCAACATAACAGCGTTCTGTTCGAGTGAAATGGTATCGGACTGTCAGTCTGTCCGTCCGTCTGTCCGTTTCTTCGCCTCTGTCAGTGCAACTCTCACGAGACAGAGATTTGCGAAATTTGATATTGGGGATTTTATGAAAATCTGTCGAGGAATTCCAAATTTGGTTAAAATCTGGCAAAAACGACGGCCCCTTTATGTGAAGACCTAAGTATATCTTATTGTTGCCGGCGACATTAAATCGCCATAAAAGTGCTCTCTGCGAGTGAAATCGTATCAGTCTCTTGGGCTAGCCGGCAACGTGTAAACACTACGCGAGCTGACCACTGTGTTAAGTTACACGTTATATTGCCTGTCGTGTTAGTTATTTGGTAGTACAAATGAAAGTGGTACATTGAATAAAATATATTTAATTACGCACAATCAGATTACACTAACTAAACATTTTTCCTGCCGATCCCAGTGGCAACGCTGTCTAAAGCACGGGTACGCGGCCATTCTCTTGCTGGGATTGCGGGTTCAAGTCCCGCCGCGGAAATGGATGTCTGTGTCTTGTGAGTGTTGTATGTTGTCAGGTAGAGGTATCTGCGACGGGCAGATCATTCGTCCAGAGGAGTCCTACGTAGTGTGGTGTATCTGAATGTGTTCACAAAGCCTCGTTAATGAGGAGGCCTAGGAAGACCAGGGCTGTCGAGCCAGGGGAAAAAAGTATTTTTCCTGATATCCCTAGGAGCATAACGACTGCTTCTGAATGAATGGCTGTGATTCTAATCCAGGAGGAAGCAGAGGTTTATGTCTTATAAAACAATGTTTAGCACGGCTCTGCGTCCCACTTCATCTTTAAATGGAGACAGGACGGCAAATGATACAGTGGCGTGAGCCCGAACATTCACTGTCTATTGCACGTATAATGTAACACCATTGCGCGTTCAGACGTTTGCATGTATTTGTACCTTACATGTCCGTCCTACAAGATGCATCTCTTTCGCAAATTTTTATCCGTTTGCAAACAGTAAATAGTAAATATTATATATTATTATTAATTATTATCTTTATCTTAATTATCCGGAATGAAAATCAAACATTACTCGTGCCATATTATATTCTAACGCAAATGGCCAATATGATCCTGCCGCATTTTTTGTAATTATCTAAAAAATGGCACCTTTTGAGGAAAAAATATATCTGACAGTTTTGTCTGAAATTTTTCTCCGCCAGGAAGAATTCATTGAGATATTATTACGCCTTCCTTTAAAGCGCACAGCTTTTTCCCGATTTTGAAAGAACTGGTATTTTATTGAGAGAATTTAATAAAACTTCCCAGTATCAAATTTCACGGAAATCCTTCCAGCGGGAGCCGAGTTGTTCCATGTGGTCAGATGGAGAGACGAAGAGACATGGTGAAGCTAATAGATGTTTTTCGCAACTTTGCGAACCCGCTTAGTTTTCTGACCATGGTCATTAATGATAAAAGATAATAGTAACTCTTTTAAATATAGGCACGCCAAGATATAACTTATTTTTTGGCGACATTTTATTTATAACTTTGGGGGGAGGGAATAAATATTGAAAGACTTTTTAACATTTGTGTTATGCCATTTTATATTAAAATTCAATTGTTTTATCTGTTTAAAAGGGAACGGAGCAAAAATACATTTGTTCGAAAAGCCACTGTATCGCGTGGCTTTCAGTTATAGACATTTTATTTTCAAGATGAAGCTGTACGAAGGCCTTTGTTCCATGAAACAGCATTCGCTTCCTGGAAGCGGTATACAACTGCTCGGTACTAACCGGAATGTTATTTAGGAAGCCCATGTGTTCCACGAAAACCAGGTAAGCTATGTGCAAAGTGGTTTAGGAAGTGGATGCATTCTGTGTATAGAAACTGTGCGAGAGTCAGTTCTGGGAAATTTCTAATCTCGGGCAAACAAAATCGTTCCCATCTAACAGATGGTCTTCTGTTTACTGTTTAACTTCTTTCATTAAAAGCAGACCAGCCCCGGTTCCACCCAACCAGCCTCTTATTCAGTTGATACCGTCCGCTCTTTCACTGGGGTTAAAACAGCCTGGGCTCAACCTACCACTTACCTCCTTATGAAGAATAAGTGGAGTTATACCCCTATTCGCCCTACATATCGTAATGCTACGTGAATTATTTAGCGTCTCATGTGTTGCTCTTCTTCTCTGCTCAAAGATGCGGCTGTGACATCCAATAAAACTATTGTGCTTGCGAGATCTCCGGTACTGAAGCACGTACTTTTGATGCTGAGGAAATATTTTACTTGTAAATTACACACATTGAAGTTAAATTTGAGGAAGTGTTTCAAATTACCGCCCAAATTTTAACAGACAGCAAATAACAATCAGTCTTTCGGCCGATTCTTTATTCAGGGGGTTTTATGTAGTTTGCCTTGCAACAGTTCCCAAAGTTACCGTCTTTTATCCTACTATAAATTTGTGCCTAGATTTTGCTTGATTTTGCGTCCACAATTATCTAGTTTTAATGAAATTGCTAGGATCGAGGTGTAATAAAGAATTGCGATAGGATCAGTATGCGGAACGTATCAGTCGTTGTCCGTGTTGAGGTGTCACCAAAAAATTATCTGGTGACAATATGAAAAATCTCGTAAGTGGTAATGGATTTCGGAAATTAGATGCGATGTATCATGGCTGCAAAGCGGGTAGATGTAGGCCTGTTATATTTGATGCACTGGCATGCTTTTGGAATGTAACACATACTGCCAACTCAGTCCTCATTACACATATTGACACGGGATTTTTGTTTCCTATTAGACAAATACTCTACCTGGTATTATCTGGTACTTAATACTTAAAAAATTGGAAATGTTCCAACTTTGAAATAAATAATTAACCTTGACGATTAGGACCAATTCATATATTCTCATTGACCTGTTTATGCAGATAAAATTGTGCGACATAAAATACGATGGTTCAGTCTTCTGCGATGTAACGCCGTGTCGAACGTTTCTTGTACATTCAGAGTCGAGCAGTGTAAGAGGAGACACTTTTCTTGCACTGCTGACCCTGAAGACGAAAACAATACGTTTCTTCGAAATGTAGGTTAGGTATTGATCAGTTGATACGGCGTAATATCCCAGAGTACTTTAATCTTTGACAACAGTGCTGCGAATCTTGCAAAGCAAAATGTGCTTTGTTCAGCTGCTCTGTTCTATCTGGCCAGCTGCGTGCGTCTGTTGACGAGCCCTTGCATAAGTAGCAGAAGTCTGCACGTAGGGCTTTTAACATCTTAGCTGTCCTTTTCGAACACACAGCTGGTTATCCTGAAGTTAAAATCTTTTAATTATGTTACTTGAGAGACCGAATTTCTTCCGCCATTGTTCTTTTATAAACCGTTGAAATGTGAAATAATGTAGGACATAATTTATTTAGCTATGTGGATAAAAACTCAACACTTTTTGCCACAATTTATATATTTAACGTCACGTTGTATTTCTAAAGAAAAGCAGTGTTGCAGCAATGTTACACCAAGTGCAGGCAGTCTTTTCTTAAAAGAGAGTGAATTTAAAACCTGATTATTACGATATTCTGGGATGTGACACCGTGTTGTCTGGTAGACACATTTTAGAATGTGGCAAAGTCACCGCTGCTAGAACCCAATATCTCGCAAATTTCAATCCTGTAACTCTCGAAAATAAACTTTTAGCGTAAACTGCGTCTCATTCAGTTTCGCATTAGGCGTACTTATTGTTTTCTTTGGCAAAGCAATCGGTAGACTCTCAACGCAAGAAACATAAATAATCAGTATCGACAAACTAACTAACTAACTAACTAACTAACTAACTAACTGACTGACTGACTGACTGACTGACTGAGTAACTAACTGACTGACTGACTGACTGACTAACTAACTATCTAACTAACTCCATGAAACAGGGGCCTTCTTGAGAAGCTAACAGTTTCTCAGCTAGTCAAGAAATTCCCCGCATTTTATGGAACCCGGAGGTTCATTACCGCATTCACAAGAGCCTGCGACCTGTCCCTATCCTGAGCCAGCTCAATCCCGTCCATGCACCCACCCCACTTATTGAAGATCCATTTTAATATTATCCTCCCATCGATGCCTGGGTCTCCCAAGTGGTCGCCGTTCCTCAGGTCTCCCCACCAAAATCCTATATGCACCCCTCTTTTCCCCCATAATCAGTATGGACACAATCTTATTTTATGTCTAGAAGGACGTCAATTAAATTTGTTTTTTTGGTTTCTTCAGTCCCGTAATTAACGGCATTATCCGGGGTAGCGTAGTCAGTAGAGTAACTGGGGTACGGACTGTAGGACTCTGTGTTCGATATTACTGTCATGGTGACTATTATGGGTGTTTAAGAATTGTGTGCGTTCATTTTTGTTTTTCGTCTTTACTTCCACCATTGATTATTAGGTTGTCTTTTGATAAAGAAGTTAAAATTTTAATATACAAATTACCACAAAACTAGAATAGTCGCCTTTATCTGAAAATTCTGTTTGAACCGTCTGTTTTTACACTATAGAAACTGTTCTTCTGTTGAACTTTGTCTTTGAGATTTTATTTTTGTCTCCATGTAAATTGACAAAAACTGTACAAATAAAATATATCGGTTTAAAAAGATCCAGGCAGGGTTAAGAGATTTTTCTGTTCTTGAAAACGCCCACGCCTGCTCTGGAGGCTACACAGCCTTCTATTAAATGCGTGCCGGGGTGTTCCTTTCCCGGATGTGAAGCGGCCGGGACATAAAAAATACCCGCGTCTATCTAGTGCCGAGCTTAAGAATGCCTGTTCCATGCAAAGATATATTTTCATTAATGAACTTCTTTGTTAATAATCAAGAAAATTTTCAAACAAATTCATCAGTACACAGTATTAATACACCATCTTCATAGACCAATTGTCAACCTATCATGCTTGCAGAAAAGTGCATGCTATTCTAGCGTCAGAATTTTCACTATTTTACCATATAGTGTCACAAATCTTAAGAACGAAAAGGCACAATTTAAAGTAGCACTAAGAAGGTACTTAAATGCACACTGCTTTTACTCTGCAGATGAATTTCTTATGTGTACTGATAAACTGTAATAATGACCTCTAAGACTTTGTTTTTGTATGTTTGTGACTTATTCCGCGTCCTGTTGTCTTGTGACAAGATTATGGATCCAGGGAATGTATGTATGTATGTATGTATGTATGTATGTATGTATGTATGTATGTATGTATGTATGTATGTATGTATGTATGTATGTATGTATGTATGCATGCATGCATGTATGCAGGCAGGTAGATAGGTAGGTAGGTAGGTAGGTAGGTAGGTAGGTAGGCAGGTAGGTAGGCAGGCAGGCAGGCAGGCAGGTAGATAGGTAGGTAGGTAGATAGGTAGGTAGGTAGGTAGGTAGGTAGGTAGGTAGGCAGGTAGGTAGGCAGGTAGGCAGGCAGGCAGACAGGCAGACAGACAGGCAGGCAGGCAGGCAGGTAGGTAGGTAGGCAGGCAGGTAGGTAGGTAGGTAGGTATTTATTTATTTATTTATTTATTTATTTATTTATGTACTGGAGCTATATTTCTCCTTCCGTATATACCTTAATGGCGTGAAGAAGGACAAATTTACCAATTTACCTCTAATTAATAACGTTTCTCGTTTGCATTCGTTATGTGAAATAGACTGGGAAGTTGAATATGAAAACATTTCGGAGGATGTAAGAGAGGGGTTTGACAATGTTTTAATTTGTTCCCCCAAGTTTTCCTCGTAAATACTGAAGAAAATTGCGATAGATGTCAGGATAGTCGGCCATCAGACCTATAATATAATTATGGATCTTTCTAATTTAAAGCAGCGAACCGAGAACGTCAATTTGTTTTTGACAAGTATACTGTAGGCCACCTGCCACTCACCGACTTCAGTATCGAACTGCGCCGGTTTCATTTTTTAGCCCTTCACTTATAAATATCTACGTACATTGTGTTAAAGTTCCAAGAATTCTCTCTATGTTTGACATTTACTACAGCCAAGCGTAAAGAAGCGAATGCAGCTTATTAATTTTGTCACGTTTATGAAATATTTCTTTTCGTTTTCGCAGTCCTTCCGTCTTCTACTTACCTGTTCACAGCAGGTGTAGAGGGCTTTTATTTTTCTTTCACGTGATCACACTCAGACATATACCACAGTCGTTAGGACTCCTCTGCATGAGCGATCGGCGCGTCGCAGAGACCTCTACCTGACAACACAAACACTCACAAGAGACAAACATCCATGCCCCCGGTGGGATTCGAACCCACGATCCCAGCAAGCGCTCGGCCGCAGACCTACGCCTTAGACCGCGCGGCCCCTGGGATCGGCCTGAAATATTTCTACCAGATTGTCGAGGTGTCGGTTGTTTCTATTCTCCTTGATAACAATTCTTACTCCTTGATTCCTCTCGTTTACAAAGTTACCTCCGATCGCCAAGAAATAGTCTTCTTCTGGAGTAGCCAAGAGCAGTGCAGGTCCTCAAGGAGTTTCATTGCCACTTTGTTAGGCGTAACTTGGCTAATAACACTGGGATGGGGGATCTATGTGACCGTGGGTAGTAGGAACCTGATTTTACAAAGGAGTCAAAATTGAAAGAGGGAAATTTCATCCTATAAAACGCAAGTTTTTCATGTTCTTTTTTCTGTCTATTTTTTATTTCCCATTATTCAATTCTGTAACCAAATAAACTGTTCCTAGGTTGACAAAATATTGCGGGAGGGGGATGCCCCCCCTCTTTGCCCCCGCCAAGTTACACCTGTGGCCACGTTCTTACGAGAATGCCACTAATGCCCCCCTCTTTGCCCCCGCCAAGTTACGCCTGTGGCCACGTTCTTACGAGAATGCCACTGATGCCCCCCCTTGCCCCGCCAAGTTACGCCTGTGGCCACGTTCTTACGAGAATGCCACTAATGCCCCCCTCTTTGCCCCCGCCAAGTTATGCCTGTGGCCACGTTCTTACGAGAATGCCACTAATCCCATCTCAGAGCCACGTGCATCAACTCCATATATTCATATCCGTTCATATTTATCTAAGATTAATTTTAATCGTACGTTCTGCCCACGGCGAGGTCACCCAACTTGTCTTTAACCTTTCGTGTTTCCAACTAAAATTCTGTATGCATTTCTTATCTCTTCCAATCATGCTATGTGTTCTGAATTTCTCTGTCTACCTCACTTGAACACTGTAATCATACTTGGCAAAGAGTGCGAGATTTTAGGTTATTGGAGACAAAGTCTTCTGGATGGTGACTTCTGTCTTTGGCTGAGTATTTCCCGACGTTTCAAAAGATCATAGTACCTTCGTCTTCAGAGTTAAGCAATCTAAGCAGAAACTATCCATCTTATACTTACAGGCCTACAAATTTTTCCAACCTCCTCTTACTTCCTCCCTTCTAGGGTCAAATATCAAAACTGTTTTTCAAATAACCCTAATCTATGTTTTCTTCATTATACGTCAGAAACCACGTCTTACATGTCTGCGAATCTGTGATCTTTTTTTAGGTAACACTTCAGGCCTGTAGCGGAATATGACACACATTTCTTAAATATTCGTGTAATATATTATGGGTTTTTAGATTATGAAATTTGCCTTAATGAGAATTAGTTCTGCTACTTAAAAGTTAGATATGTGCCCTTTAAAATTAGAAAATAAAACTAATAATGTTTGAAAGCCACAGTCACTATTAAGGAACAAGGGAGTGTAGTGTGGGAACTACAAAATCCTGGCTTGGAAAGTCTGGCGACTCTGACGGTCTCTGAGGTAAGGCCTGAAAGGCCCCGAGGTGGGTAGAAGACTAATGAAGACCGAGGTAGCTGCGGTTCCCATCCGTTCCGTCCTTGACCACTTCCATCTACCTGCAGCTCTTCAGACATAGTGGAATGGGAGTTGAACATTCTTCAGTTTGGTTGTGTTTAAGTTGCGTTCACATTGAGACGGATTTCGATGCAGTTGTCTTTTCAGAGGTAAAGCTGTCTACGTGCCTAAGTACCACTCCATGAATTTAGGTAAGGAAATGGAGACAGAACTATGAATTCTTAACCTTGGTATTAGATGCTCCGACCGCTTTAACCCCTAGGTAAATGTTCCGATTAATTTTATGCGAAACAATGAAATTTCAATGGAATTAATATTTGACGATTATTTCATGTGCTGATTTGGGAGTTATTTGAATGCATTGATCATTGTCTTATTTGAGTAGTTGGAAGTTAGTCAAGGGCTCAAAAAATGTCCTGCTTTGGTTGAAAGTAAGGGTCGAAAGAGTCTATCTGCGACCTACTTAAGTCAGTTAATAGTTTGCTTCATCACAACCTACGTCTCTTAAGATTTTTAGCACATTCTTAGATGGTAACAAGTAGACCAGTAGAAAAGTAAATTACTTTTCTGATTCTGTATTAGGACAAGCAATATCCTGAAGCTGGTACATACAATTCATGTTTCCTTTCAGATGTTAAGGCTTCGTTCTGTTTAACCCTTTAAAGTTGAAAATAATGCTGAATGTATTTAAAGATCCGTTCTTACCGCAGAGTAAACATCCTCTGTCTCGGTTACATCATCATCATCTTCTTTTTCTTCTTCTTCTTCTTCTTCTTCTTCTTCTTCTTCTTCTTCGTCGTCGTCGTCGTCGTCCTCCAAACACGTGTTAGACCATGTGGTTTGTTACGATCTTGAGCCATCTTTTTGCAGGAAGCCCCATAGATTTCTGCCCCGAGGCGCGTACTGCAGAATTTGTTTCGGGATGCTTCATCTATCCATTCTGTTGACATGATCTCTCTAGTTCTGTCTCTGTTTGCCTTTGTATTCCAGCACAGGTTCTGTTTTGAAAAGAAACAATAAATTAATGGGAAATTGGAAAGAAAATTCGTGTTTGTTCTGAAAGCCGTACAGATCACAGAAATACACAGTGTGGGTAGAATTCAGAATTTTTTAATGTTAAGCCAGTTGGCACATGACGTAACACTGTGTTGCCGAGCGTTAAATCTGTAGTTTTAATTTTTCGTGGATGCATTTACGAATTACGGTCGGGTTACACTCTCTTCTAACATAATTTTGTAACCGCTATCCTCAGTTTGTTTCAGCTGTATGCCAGGGTAATACCTCGAAATGGGGCACTGCCATCTTTCTCGATCTGTTTCCATACTGCATCTTCATGATTTTTATTCACACTCATTGAACGCTGTAACCCAAGTAGTCCAGACAGTGTCGTTGAATTGCCAGAGAACGGACGAAAGACGTACTTTTTATAACATACAAAAACACAATGGAGTATCATTGTTTGGATGTTCACATGAGGCTCAACCCGCTAAAAAATCGGCATTAAATTGAACTAAATCATAGCCGTATGTTTACTCTACTATGCAAATGGGGAGAAGACGGCTGTATTATGCCTACGATGGTTTGGAGATTCCAAGGATCCCAGAGTAAATTTTGGGGGCGATGGTAAAAGAAATAAACGCAACTCACCTTCTAGGTATACATAACAGCACTTCCGTAACAGAAAATGCGTTACAATGCGAACAATCATGTAAGCATAATTCTTAGTTCCGAATATCCTTGCAGACACAGTTTCATACTAGAACATTAATACTGGGAATTTGGAAACGTACACATGCAAACAATTTCATATTTTTAATTTGTGAAGGGAAGCATTTGTATGGATAGTCGATGAGTCCGGTGGCGGGCCCGTGTATTTATACACGTCTAATATCGCAGTTTGCCCCGCTTGCTGGCTTTTTGTTTTTATTGGCTTCGCATCTGCTACCGCCCATGCTTAGAAATAATGTAGCGGGAATGAAGTGTAGAATGATATTGATTTTGGCTCTCGTAGTAACAGTTAGGGGAGAAAACCGTGCGGAATTTATTGCTGCCGATATTACGACTGCGGAGATTCGTGGACCCACATTGTGGAGTTTGCGGCTACGGATACAATCTTTGGAAAGCCTGCTCTTTTAATTCTGTTTACTTTCCTACACGTCTGATATGTAATCACACAGCAGCGAAATTATGTCCAGTTGCATTACCAGATAAAATCAAAATAAAAAAAAATGCGCATCATAAAATATTTATAAATGTAAATCTTGTTTGGGGGAATATTTGACTCAGCTACGAAAGGAAACAACTGGTTTTAGTCATTTGTTTCTTAAATCCCTCTTATTGTCGATGTAGTTTGAATATGCAGATTGCAGCTTACGTAGCCGAAAACATTCGCTCACTGAATAAGCAATCGCGAAAGGCGAACAAGTGGCGGTTCGAGATTTGAAGTTCCCTCGGCAGTGATGATAACAATTCACGTCCACTGGTCTGCTTTACGCTGAAGATTAAAACACTACGCTCCATCGAAACGTCAGTGCCTATTTATCAGTCGACACGGCGTAACATCCCAGAAGAACTGAATGTCCAAGAGGTGGTTCTCCAACTTTTAGGCGCAGGTTTTAAAGGCCACCATTTTTCAATTAAATTGTTACGAATACACCAGATAACATCAAAGCTTGAGAATATGCTGGCATTGTTTAGGTACTGACCCTGTGCGCACCATGAAGGCGTATGGAGTTAGGTGGTTAGCTTCACGCCCCGGTCGCTTTACTCCTAGGGAAAGAACCGCTGAAACTTGTTGAGTAGGATGCTGGGTGAGCCCCATAACCGGTCTGAACGACTGGGAGGAGAGAATTATCGCTTTCGTCTGCCAAAAATCGAAAGTGCTTTCGTCAGTTGTCCAGCCCACAGGATCTTATTCACTACATCGACTACCGAATCATGAAATGGAATAAGCAAATGCATACATATGACTTTTACAATGCTACTAAAAACTATATTTTGACAGCATCACCTAAGAGGAAGATACTGAAACGGATCTTGCCGAACTAGGCTATGGTGACTGCAGACGAATTTAACTGATTGAAAGGACACACCGACGACGATCTTAATTATGGCACTGGTGAAGCGGATTGCGTACACAGTTAAATATGATTTAACAGTGGAATAAATGTACCAGACGTTGCATGAATGTGAAACATAGTCTCCTGCTATGGGGGAAAACTTATGAGTAGATTGAGGTTAATAAGTAACAGGGTGCTGAAGACAATATTTGAAACTACGAGAGTGGAAGTACCAGGGTAAGAACGAGACGGGCAAGTTACATATACCGTCAAAATGGGGCGCGATTCTGTAACGATGGTTGTCGTGGGAAAGCAATAATTATTATTATTATTACATATTCTGAGTGTGTGTGTCTGTAGCCTTATTTATCCGGCATGCAAGGCGCCCTCGCCGCATTATACTGTCATCTGTGGCCTGTCCGGCTCTACCATATTTTTCAACATTATCTCGTAAACGACACGATTCTCGGGAAAAAGGGTTTGAACGTAAAATGTGTGTTTCGAATTTCTCTACAACTTTTGTGTGAAATATATCTCATTCTAAGAAGAATTCAGAGAGATATTATCATAAATGTACATAGATCTTCATGTAAAGTACCCGTCATTCTTGTCAGATTTTAATGAAACTTGAAATTACTCGATATATATTTTCAAAAAAATGTTCAAGTATCATATGTCATGAAAATTCGCCCAGTTGTTGCATGAAGAGGGACGGACGGACGGACAGACAGACATTTGCAAAGAAGCTAATAGTCTTTGTTCGCCATTTTGCGAAGGCGCCTAAAAATTGCCTAATAATCAACTTCATAATTTCCATTAGTCACAAAATATTCGTACAGTAATAAAATCGGAGAGGATGATGTGCTCAGATTTGGCAGGCGTGAGAGAGGAAATAAATCCATTCAAAACTGGATTGTAAAACGATAGAAAAAGAAGTTCGGAGTCTTGGCATCAGTTTAGCTTGGTTGTTGTCCGCTGGTGCTTAGTAAACACGTTGCCGCTGCCGCCCATATTGAAATATCGTTCCTTCCGCCTGAGGATGTGCTCCTTAATACGGGACAGGAAATTTCCGTGTTGTGCACTCTTCCCAAGCACACTCCCTGCCGTGTGAGACTCGGTTCCTGCCATTCAACCAATTTACCTAAACTTGTAAAAGAATTCTGAGGGGTGAAGTTCTAAGTTTTATGGGTTTTACAGCATGTCGATTTGTAAATATTTGCTGACGTTGTGTAGGGGAGGGGGGAGTTTCTACTTACATTTTCACGGTCCAGGAAATCTTACCTTAAGCATGAAAGACGCACCTTACTCCGAAAGTTCGGTAACTATTTACCAGTTGGCATCGTATCCCAGAAGATGAGCCTTCATCAACACCACCGTAAGAACCCCCCACGAAGTCCGAATTCAAGAGGTTTTAGGCTTTATATGCCATCTACCGGACGGACGATACAATTACGTAGGCCTACTCTTCGAAGCGTGAAAGACAAGGACAGCCGTTAGCATAGTATTAGGGCAGGCATGTTGCGAAAAGAAATCAAGGGCCGGATTGAATTAATAACGGAGATCGCTGGGACCGACTTAAGGGGACGGACATTACAATCTCGGAGATACTGGCCAACAGCACGGAATGTGTTAAAATGTGTTGCTGTCCCCAGACTTACTGTGTGAACTAACATGGGTTGAACTTACACAGAAAAGTGACAGCTGACACCATACAAAAAAATGTTCCCATGGGAGATACTGCTATTTCGTAATCACGGTTTGTAAATGGGGTGTCTCTATGGTTTATTTAACGATGCTTTAGTAACTCAGACTGTGTGAAGTCGATGTTAGGGTGATTAGTGATGTTTCTTTATATTGTTCAGTCCTTGCAGTGTCGATGATACACCCACAGCACTCAGTCAAACAAAATGCACTGTATTGCTCCCAGATATTTTATGTTACAATATCAATGTTGAATACACCTGCATGTTTCGATCTATTATGGGAACATAATCAGATAATCACATTACAATAACACTGCACAAAACAGAACTAGCAATCCACATGCATAATGAAAAGTTATAAAAACTTTAAACAGTTGAAATGTAGGCGTTTTTTTTTTTGTATAATGGTTCCTTGCATACAGTGTTTTGGAGACAGTCTGTATATTTAAGGAAGGACAAGACTCTACCAAAACTCGGCAGGTTGGTGTGGACTGATACTATAAAATGAAATATCTGGGAACAATACAGTGCATTTTGTTGGATTGGGTGTTGTAAGTTGATTAGTGAAAACGGAGGTGGAAATTGTGGGAAGGAAAAAGTCGTGGTTTGGTTGAAGGTAATGTCTTACGATCTTATTGGAAAGACTGAAAAAAATCACGAAAGATGTCACTCAGGACGAATAAGAATTTTACCATTTTGTTTGTAACCCTGTGCTGTTTGCCCGGCGTAAAGCGTCATGGGCGCAAAACTGACCACTCACTTTCATCTAGTGCTGAGTTCACTAAAGAGTGGAGCTGCACCTTCAGTCCCACACGCGTCTTCTTGTCGTGAGCAGGGGCTGTTTGTATGCAAATACTGCACGGTTAAGGAAGTGGCAAGGGAGTTTCATGTTTGCACGATTGACCAGATCTTTCCCGTTGTGTTCAGTCTCCAAGTCAGTGACAGCTTCACAACTCACAAGCTACGAGGTACATACATTTAATTCACATCTGCCCAGTCTATTTTAAGACCCACATTAACCCTTGCAATCCCAGCGGTTACTATATACACCACCGTGTCTAACATTAAAATATTCCGCTTGTGCACATAGAGTACATTTGCGTGTTTTTTATTGTTCTTAGAACAAACAAGTTATTTCTCATACAGCATTAACCGATTAGTTATTGCAAGCGAGACTGTGACCTTTGAACTGAATATTTCAATACAATAAATGCCTATCTCAGCGTTTGAAGGGTCTATATCCTTGTTTGACACTGAACACACCCATCAGCTCTCAGTTAATTACAATACTCAATTATTATTTCTTATGCATTTGTGTTTTCCCGTGCGTTATACGTGTTAAACCCATATTGTTCTTCTTGATTTAAACACAGAAACATTTTACATGAAGAGTAAAATCTGTGAAAACCATCATGAAATTTTCTCCGATACATTTCTTCCTTGATTTTTGTTGTGGCCAAATATTCTTCTCGTAAATTTGTTAAGTCAGAAACAAAGCTGTATTGAGTCTAATAATCAGTGTATAAATATATTGGGGTCAGTGGTCATCTTCACGCTTCGGCCACTTTTCTTGCACAGTGCCCACTAGTTTCTCGGCCTGCACGTGGTGATAGAGTAAACAAATCCCTTCCCTTTCCTGGAACGGAACCTTGGAAATGCAGCTCTTATTTCTTTACTATATTGGCTGAGCTTCCTCTCTCGAGCGTAGCTCTGAAACACACAGAATATTTAATACTCATGCCATTTGGGTTCTGACGCCGTATAGGCACCAACATTTTGGGCCTAACTGCTGCCTAATTATTTGCTTACCTCTCCCTTGAAGATGGCGAGTGCAGATTACTCCAAAAATTTCTTACCATCGTCCAGACTACAGTAGGTCACATTCCAGATGACTGCTATTATTCTCAACACTGAGACCAACAAAATACACAATACTGTTCCCAGATGTTTTATATTATAATATCACTTCGAACACTCCTACACGTTTCGATCCCCAAGGGATCATCATCAGGGAATCAAATCAAGACAAGACTGCACAAAACCAAAAACCTTTGCATAAAATAGAAAGGTTTAAAAAGTTAAACATTTAAAACGTAGGTGATTCCTTGTAGTATAGTTGTGTAATGGATCCTGGTAAAGAGTGTCTCAGGGGTTGCCAACGTATCTAACGAAATATGAGACAGTATTCACAACCGCATGCACCGCAAACCTGTAACGAATATCGCTGTTATACTTCGAGAAAGCAAGTAAAGGTTTTGGAAGTTTATGCATTTGACCTAAACACTAGGCCTATATGCATTATAAGAGACCTTGAGGTATGTCGAGATGCTAACTGCGAAGGATTCCATGTGGTTTTGAAAGAGAGTGGTGCGGGATAAATTATCCCAAAATATCAGGAAAATAGATCTAATCACAAACGTTGTAATTAGGTGCAGTCGATGCGTAACGCCAAATGCTGTGTACATAAATCACGCAAGCCTGTGGGCTACTAACAAATTTCAGAGAATTGCTGTAAGATAATAAAAAGCAAGGTATTACTTTGCGTGCAAAAAAATTGTAGTAATATCCACTGAAATTATGTTTATATCAGAGACAAAAATCATACTGTGGTGAAAAAATGTTAAGATTACTTGTAGATGTACTGGACTAAGTTGATTGCTGTTTTATGTGAATACTGAGGACGTAAATTTGACCGTGTAAATCAGCATGCGATAAGGCAATGGCTATTGTATTAGACGATTCTGAGGTTTTTCCATTCTTCTCTAGAATAATAAGTCGAAGCCAACAGAGCATGTGCCGTGTGCGGTGTGCTGTGTTTGCGAAGCGAAAATTTTAGCTTTCGGAAGAACACTATTTCCTGGGGGATGGGCCTTATGTAATTTTTCCGACAAGAGATGCAATGCTGATGTCTTAGGGCGAGAGATTCCTTGTACGCAAGTGCGTGGGCATTCAACTGGATTGGTTTTGTCAATATTCGTAACGTAATATTAATAATTAATAATATTAATAATGTATTAATATTAATAAACAATATAATGGTGAGTTTTCTTAAAAAATTCAATCCTACAAATTACTTCTTGGCAAACCGACATATGCCTATGTCCCATTGTGTAAGTATTGTAATTACTGCAGGAAGTTCGCCGACAAAATGTGAAGTTCCGATAAAAATATCCCTTGGTTGCATTCATAAAAACACGCATTTCAAGACAAAAATGTGCTGCGGGTTTTTCAGCCATTGGCACGTAAAGGGGCATAAAAATACTCAATTCGTTTAAATAAAGAAATATGGTGGATATTTAATCTGTTTCTACTTAAAATTTATGCACGCTTTACACTAAATACATAAATGGTCGTAATACTGTCATATCCTGTATGTATGTATGTATGTATGTATGTATGTATGTATGTATGTATGTATGTATGTATGTATGTATGTATGATTATGTACCTATGTATGTATGTACGTATGTATGTATGTATGTGTATGTATGTATGTATGTATGTATGTATGTATGTATGTATGTATGTATTTATGTATGTATGTATGTATGTATGTATATATGTATGTATGATGTATGTATGTATGTATGTACGTATGTATGTATATGTATGTATGTATGTATGTATGTATGTATATGTGTGTGTGTATGTATGTATGTATGTATGTATGTATGTATGTATGTGTGTGTATGTATGTATGTATATATGTATGTACGTACGTACGTACGTACGTACGGATGTATGTATGTATGTATGTATGTATGTATGTATGTATGTATGTATGTACGTACGTACGTATGTAGGTATGTATGTATGTATGTATATATGTATGTATGTACGTGCGTACGTACGTATGTACGGATGTATGTATATATGTATGTACGTATGTATATATGTATGTATACATTTACGTACGTACGTACGTACGTATGTATGTATGTATGTATGTATGTACGTATGTATGTAAATATATATGTGTGTGTGTGTGTGTGTATGTATGTATGTATGTATGTATGTATGTACGCATATATGTATTATGTACGTATGTGCGTGCGTACGTACGTAGTTTCGTCCCTCAGACTACTGTATGGTTTGCAATAAAATGTACGAGGCAATGTCTACACTAAACAGTGTCAGTCACATATTATCTGTGTCGGCTTATTGTATGTAACCGCTCCCTCAAAATGGTTTACCCTGCAAAGTTTTTACATACATTATAAATGGGCCTACATATATAAATAAGTTCACCTAAGAGGTATTTGTATTTGATTTGTCTGCCGTAATACTTTTCTCTTCTTACATGCAGTAAGCCGAGGTTCCTATCCTGTCGTCATGCATGTTTGATGTGTACAAGAGCAAGCCCTATAAGCAATATCAGAGGACTGCAGCAGATGATTACTATTCTGTCTTGAGTTTGTAGCGTAACAGTTCTCATCTGAAACCGGTTAGGAATAAGAGCAGAAGATAAGCGCAACCATATATTACCCAATCGTTATGTGAGGGTATAACAGCTGATAGCATAACAAGGCGGGTATAAAAGCTGATAGCATAATAAGGCAGATTTGGTAGCAGTTACCAATGGCAACAGTACGCCACACTGGTACTTATATTTATGCTTAAGTAGCCTCTATCGCAATATGTTTAATATATTAAACATTAGTATAAATCTACATGTAGAAAAAATTTCATATCCCATTTAATAGGTTCCATGTCCGTGCACTGTATCATACGAAATAATAACACAAACTAATGATGTATATAATCTTTATTCGTAAAAGTCTCCTACATATTTCGACCCTGCTGGGCCATCTTCAGGGAGAATAATATTAATACACTATGGTTGCTTTTATATAGTTAAGTGTGAATGTGCCCTAGGTTTCATCTTCCGTTTGAGAGGTGTCGCGTCCCGCGACACCTCTCAAACCTAACATATATAACGTTTCATTTCGTACCGCCCAGTAAACACGCTCCTCCATTACAAAACCAATAAGTTAATGTGGTGTGGGTAAATAATCACTGTTGTTCCTGAGAGTCATAAACAACACAAAAATAAGCTATACGGGCAGAATTTAGGATTTTTTATGTTAAACGTGGCGGTATAATTTTTTTTAAACGTAGTGTTTTTGAGCAGCTGGATTTTTTGTACTGTCCAAAAATATCCCGGTTTAATGGAACCCAAGGCTTCACTGTCACGTTCAACTAATCCAGCTGTTGGGCCCTGTCTCATACTTTAGTGCAGCTCACGTATTCATAACATAATTCAGAGTCAAGATTCATTTTCCGGCCAATGCTGAAACCCTTGACTGGTCGGTTTCCTTGGGGCTTGTCATACAAAAAGCGTATATGCATCTCTTTTTTACGCAGCAATATTAAGTACAGCAGGGAAATCAAAAGTGTAATTTAGTCTGTTGACTGTGTGAGAGCAGCTTACAGTGTTAGCGGACCAAACACTGCCCGTCCACCCGGAACGCACTATAGCGCATACCACCTGTTCTTGTGGAAGTACTAACCACACAGTTGTTTCAGCTGACGAAACCGACGTGACTTTCCAAGTTCCCTGCCTTGCGTAGGAGAAGAAGTGAGACTTACATGCCTCGTACTGCCTAGTCTTAGGAAGCTTTTCTCACCTGTTCTGTTGTCCGTTGTTTTGTAGGAGCGTGACTATGTATTCTGACTACCATATGTTTTGTTAGCACTCCGGGTTACGATCTCGGCAAACAGCTTGTTTACAATCTAAAATTAGTCTTCAGAAATTATTAGCCTACGCATTTCACCTAAACGTCCCTTTGCCTCGCGAATAAAGGAAGTATAATCGACACGACGTGACATGAAATCTTCGTAAATTATAAATCAATTCATCACCATCATCATCATCATCATCATCATGAGCTTTAAATTGTTAAGCGTAGTACCTCTTCTTTATTCCTCAAGGTGAAGCTGGTCGTTCCATCTTTTCCTCGGGTGTCATAGGTTTCTCTTCTCCTTTGGCCTATATTTCATTGCCTGTTTGGGTATCCTGTCTCTGTCCATTGTCTCTACGTGTTGTAGCCACTCTCGTTGGTCTTGTTTTATCTAAACCAAATTTCTGTTTATATTTTCTTTAATATAATGATAAATTGGGAGGTCTCTTTTAATATATTAATAAATCTAAAGCGATATAAGTCGACTACATGCAAGGCAGGAGGTGCAGTGTCTTAACGCATGAGGAGGTTCGTTATGCGGATACAGGTGTGGGCTAGTTGATATCACTCATACGTGTCTGTAGTGAGGATATCCTGCCTGCACGGTACACGCCACCCTCAGAGGAAGGATGTACCCGCTGCCTCTTTTGTCATTATAATTATATTCTCAAACACGCTTGTTATGTTTATTTACGTGATCTTTTTTCAAAGGGACTAGAAGTCATACCCTGTTGATCAAGAATTTAGCGTTATAGGTTGGTAATAGTGGTACAAAAGTATCGGAGCGATCCTTCTTTGCGCCGTTCCTACAATCTACACACGCTTAAAAATATCAAGTTAAACATTTTTGCATTCGGTGTAAGATAAATAATTTGACAAAAACTGCATGAGACCACCAAGTATGACATAATTCAACCTAGTGCACTAAAAATGCATTTTTATATTTACAAGCCTGTTGGAAGATAAGTGTGCATAAGTAAAATACAGCAGTTAAAATTAGCCATGTTCCGTGCAGTAAGACACGCCACAGTATATATTCCAGCAATTGCACCATAATTAGATACAACAATATACAAACAAGTGGTAGTCAAATACATATTTCGGCCTTTTTCGGCGATCTTCAGTGAGGTACTCTGTCAAGAAAGTACAGGAATTGCTGGTTATGTCACGGATATGCACTATTAAAGTTAAAATGCAGGTGGTTAAAAGGTTAAAAAGAATAAAAAGCGTAATACAGAATGTGTACTGTGTACTGTGCTTTTTGTTCTTTTTAAATATTTTAATGTTTGTATTTTAACTTTACTATTGCACATCTGTGATATAACTAGCCATTATTGTACTTTCCTTTGTTGAATACTTCCCTGAAGATGGCCGAAACGTGTAGAAGGACTACCACATGTTTGTATGTTATTGTACCTGATTATAGTGCAGTTGCTGGACTATATACTGTCAAAATACAAAATATTTTGAAAAATGTTGTGAGGTATAAGATCTTGCTGTTAAAGAAATTCGGAGATTGTAAAGTTGTATATGTTCCTATCTTTATATTTTTATAAAGAATAGCCTTATGACCGCTCTTCCAGCCGCAGCATGTAGTGTCTGACAAAAACAAAAGAAATCTCTTTCACCAATAAATATAACTTGTGCTGAAATGTTCACTTTTGACTAAAAACCATATTTAAACAAAATGGGATTTCACATATCAAGATTCTACAAGTAAACTTCCAAATTTACACCTTGTAGCAAGTGCGCCCCATTTGTGCGCGTGTTTGAATTGAAAATAATCTCGTGATTTACGCTGCGTACGTGAAGTTATAATTCCTCGTATCGTGCAGCTTTGAATACATACTTTGTAAAAAAAAAAAACTCGCGTGTTGTTTCACGTATGTCAGCATGAGGCTGTGTTGGCACATGTGCGATAAAATATCAAACACAGTCCCTCCTGAGAAGCTATTAGTCACTGAGATAAGTAGAGTTCATTGCCACCTTCACACAGGCCCATATGCTGAGCCAGATTGATCCAGTACATATATTTACGCTTTATTTATTTAAAATTCAATTTAATACTGTCTTTCCCTTTAAGGCTAGTCTCTCCAAGTTTTGTACACTGAATATGACAGTAGAAGTTCTATAGACACCACATGGTTTAATAAAGGATTGTGGTGCACGCAATAGTAATACTTGAAGCAGCATATACGGTTTATTCTATGATAATCACAAGTTTGGTCACATCGTTTTAGCCGCTTAAGAGTAAAAAATTCACTCACAATTTGAAGGTTTACTCTTAATGTAGTATTCACTGCCGAGAACACTAATCCTACTTAAAATTCATTGTAAAGCTTAGGCCTGTAACCATTACTCATCAGGTACATGCGTTTATTCATGATTGGCGAGAGGAAGTTGCGGTTTAGTGGGCAGCACTACGTATTTTGGAGGTCTTAATTTCAAATCCATATTCGGAGACCGTTTAGTCTGATTGAGAAGTTTGAGGTACTCGTTAGTACCCACAGCCAAATTCCGGGATAATTCTTAAAATGAGGCCAAGACCACTTCATTCCACATTCTTTCCTCTTCATGACTGACTTATGAGCTTCCCATTCAACGTGTTCCGATCCCACTCACATACATGCATTTCTATGCATTCTTTGCACGGCTTGTGTAAATAAACGTACCATATCTGTTTCCTGCGCATGTAACATTAACTCTTTAATGGCTTTAGTCCTTTTTCAACTAAAAGTGGAAGGGGGTGGAAATACATTTTCATAATATGCAGTACGTGTGTGTATGTATATAATATATATATATATATATATATATATATATATATATATATATGGACTTGTGAGTTCCTACATGCTGCATACGATCTGGAAGAGAATACAGAGTCATTTACGTGCAGTAAATAGACTTAAGTACATTACGTCCCTGGGATTTAGTAGAATTCTTTCTTATCCTAACTCGCTAGCCCAATTATTTGCTTTTTTCTTTGCATTTCCTTGAAACTACTTTAAAAGTATTTACTTTTTACAACTAGGCATATTATGGTATTTTGTTAGTCTATACAGATATATGAAGGGGATGACACGTTAATCGATAACAACTATGGGTGGTATCAATATTTAAATAGGACTAGTGGTAGTTCCTGGGTAAAACTACCGCTGTCACTAGTTATAAAGGTGGCGGAAATTTTGTGTGAAGGCTGTTTAGCGTAGTGACAATCCACAGTGGCCACTGAAGTGATTTGTACTGTCTATGACTGTAATGTAATACCAATATGTTAGCGTTCTTTTGGTATAAATGAAGCAACACCTGTATCCAGTTTATTCCCTCTTATCGTGCTCTATAAATACAAAAATAGAGAATTAAAAATCTTGAATTTTATATGTTGTGTACCGTGCATATGTACAAGTTAATTACAAATATTTACAAGAATTTTGTGCATAATTGTTGGTTTGTTCTAATTAACTTAAAAATCGTGACTCTCACTTCTATTTGAACTTTCTGTATACCGACTGACGCGAGAATACATTCTCCATGGCGTTATATTTTTTATTGTTGAACTTGTAGCTACAGTAATATGGGAGTTACGAAATATTAAGCCCGATGCACACTACAGGGTCGGCCACTTTCCAGTCAGGAGCTAGACGGGTGTTCTTCACTGTGATTGAAATGTTTATCCATACTATAAAGCACGGTCAAGCCACGGTGTGTTCACGAAAAGACACATTTATATACGGACAAAAAATATCGGAGTGGGAATTACTCAACCTGTAATAGCATAAGGCTATGATCGGCATTGTACAGCTGTTGTTCATCACGCTGCTGTGTGCAAGACCGGCAATTTGTTGAATGACTAGTGTCAGAAACGTCTCTTGGGCTACTTTTTAAATACTTAATTTCTGTCATGATGTTTTAGGGAACCAATAATAATTTTCCAACATCACGTTTTACTTCATCGATATTCAGTGCAATCTGAGCTAAAGGAGTGTGCTTCATTAAGTAGATTGCGGGGTCAAGGGTTAGCCTAAAGGAACAATTGTGAATGGCTTTCAATGCTGATGAAGCGTAGTGTCACAGTCGGTATAAAAATAATACACTTTCATAAAACGGTGTCAAGAAACAGCATTAATTTGTGCCTCATGTTCAATCTCTTACATGAATTACTGTCTACTATCTACTTGGTTTGTGAAGAAATGTTATGTAAGGTACGCAATGCATGCTCCATGCCTGTTGGTACTTTGCTTATACTATAGACATCCAACGGGGGCCGCGGTGGCACAGGTGGTTGAGGCACTGTGCTACAAACCGGCAAGTCGCGGGTTCGATTCCCGATGGTGTCAGTGGAAATTTTTTTCATTGGCATAATCCTGTCGGTCGCACTATGGCCCTGGGGTCGACTCAGCCTCTAACGGAAATGAGTACCAGGAATATTTCCTGGGGGGTAAACGCGGCCGGTGCGTAGGGCTGACAACCTTACCACCTTCATGTGCCGATTGTCTAGAAATCTGGGAGCCTCAACCTCCTGGAACCCTCAGGCCCTGTCCAGGCCTGTAATGGGATTGCTTTACCTTTTTTTTTTTACCTTATGGGCCTCCAACGTTTTCATGGTGAACGGCCACGCCCGTTTTTGTGGGCTCATTCGCGGGCCGCACGTGACAAAAATTACAGTAGAGAAGTGGTACACCTAATCGCCTGTATTAATGTGTAATTTTTATGGTATATAAATCTACAAATGTGGCTGCGGTCCGCATATTACAACCTGGCGGGCCGCGGGTTCGAGACCCACGTCTTAAATGCTTGTTGGTGATAAATACCAGAAATATATTTCGAACGCTTGCGTTAACTGCACACACCCAAGCGGACCGCTGAAGATGGATTTGGGAAGAACATTTGCATCAGGTTCACCACGAATTTAACCGCTTTTACGATTCGCATTAGCTTAAATTAAGAGACATATTACGATATTCAATTTTAGTCAAAGAAATGTCGAGCAAAGCGTAAAATCTTTATCGATACGGTTTTGTTTTTCAAACCACATTAAGCCAAAGAGTTGGTTAGTAATTAAAGTGACATAAAATGATAAATATATGAAAATAATTATGCCGGACAGAGGGACAGAGAGACAGAGAGGGAGCCTAGAATATGGAGACGATTAGCTAATGAAAAGCGTCACAATCCCACTTTTAACAAACATAACTGCAGTGACTAACTAGAGTAGGAAGAAATGGGTGGGGCAGTAGCACGCATGGGACGGGAAAGCGTTATGGATAGTGAAACCCAAAGGGAAGAAAACACGTGCCAGAACAAGGCGTCAGAGGATTTATTGTTGTTGTCGTTGTTGTTGTTGTTAATGTTGTTGTTGTTGATGATGTTGTTGTTAATGTTGTTGTTGTTGTTGATGATGTTGTTGTTGTTAATGTTGTTGTTGTTGTCGTTGTTGTTGTTGAATAAGGCGCGAGGCAGTGGTGTGTTCTCATTTGGCTGAAGATATTGTCTAGTGGTGGGCACTTGGTGAAAATGGAAACGTATCTTTTGGTTCCATAAAACGTGGGGAATCCGCTGAAAAGCTGTACGGCTGCAGCTTGTCAAGATGATGTTTTGTGCTGTGGAACTGGTCCATATGGAAGAGTAGGAATGACTGTAAAGTGTTCAATACAAATGAACAATATAGATATAGTCGCAGTCCGTTATAACATCATGAAAGGGACTGAATATTTTGTGTTCTTCTAAACAAGTGTCGTTATAACCGAGGAGTGCAATGTTCCGATGGTTAACAGTGATGAATTAATTGGTACCACAGAATATCTGACGCTATATACGAGGTGTCGCATGAACCGATGTCCTTATAACCGGGTTCGTCTGTATATATTTCAAGAGTAAGTTACAGGATATCAGTCATTACTAAGCTTCATTCTACTAAATAAAACATGAGACTGCCTGAAAGTAAGTGCAATTTAGCCGTTACCGTTAAATATTAAAATAAGTTACGGCAGAAGATAATTAATTAAACAGCGGGAGAGTATTACAGAAAACAGGGTCCCTAAATTTATCTTCTATTGTGAACCACAAGTCAGGACAGACGTTGGAGAGGCTAAGAAAATGTCCTGCTAGATAAATGGAGACGAAACAAGCTCAACTAGAGAGGGACTGGCATATGCTCTTAGTTCTGTAAATGGGTATTACATTGGTGTATATACCAGTTTTGTGATGGCTATGCAAGTATGCAATGGTTTGGGACATTTTTCATGTCACGCTTTGTATAATAAGAAGGCTTTTCCTGTTTATGTGGCCGTTCGTCTGAAGTAGATAAGGCGATGACGTCCTGTGTGAATGTACGATCATTTCGGTTACCATTTCATAAACGGACGTGTAGACTATTGATTTCTGCAACTCGTAATTTATAACACTGCCACATTTACGTGCCAACACGCTGTCCTGATTGGAATTTTCATTTCAATTTCAGTGTAATTTGATTACATACAATGAGAATTGAGCGGTTGTTTGAGGGATGGAGCCGGACCACATAAAGTCAGTGCGTAACATAAATTGCACATTCAGGCATTCTGCTCCCGTAACCGGTTCACTAAACTATAGATGGAGAAGCTAAAGTAAGAGACTGAGATGAGCTGACATAATTCCGGGTTATAACAAGTATCTTCACGATTTAAAAACTGGAATACAAATAGCAAACTGTTGCCGCGAAGGGATTCCATTTTTCATTTGAGCATCCTTCCGTGTAATATATTTTCCAGCAAGCAATAGGTAGTTTCGAAAACAAACCTTGGACTTCAGCAGTTTTAAAATAGAAACAGTTCAATCTTTTTTTTTAAGCCTGGAAACTGTCTGATATATGGAAGCCTTCCAAAATTCCCGGCACCGAAGGTCTTCAATGCGGGGGGGGGGGGGGCGCTTTTGCTGGAATTATTATTGAGGGAGATATTCTGTTATATGTGTCAGAATTCTAATACTTACTAAAGCGATAATATATGACGCATTTTTATGTGAAATAGAGTATCATTCCCGCCATATTTTACAGATACCGTGTATCACAACACCCCTAGCCGTTATCGGTTTGTGATATTTCATTTTTATGTTGACAAGAACACTACCCGTGTAGGGCCAAAAGATGTGACCTTACTGTGCAGTGGAACTTAGAGCTGCAAGCCAATGTGGCTGACTTAACATGTACACTGAAATTAAATTGTGAAGTTTGTAATTCTAATTAAGCATAACCCTTCTGAAGTACTTTTATATGTTTTGTCTTTTAATTTTTACATTTCATAATCTGTATGTGTATGTTGGTATGTGGCTTTAATGTTTATCTTTTTCGGAGATGAAAATTGCGAATTCTAGTCGAGAATATACAGTCTACAGTGCTACAGCACCTACAGTGTATATTACTTTCCATGGCTTTTCTGCTAAATTGATCTGATATCGTCAAGCTATCAAACAATGCTTTATCCTACGTCTATTCAAATTATGTTTTCACGATTATGACTGGGTTTTCCAAAAAAAAACTTTTTGAACTGTGACTAGTATGCAGCCCAATGACTGTTGGCTGTTTTGAGCATTTTTATCCGTTTAGGTAGTGTCTGTTGTTTATGAGGATGAGTAGGAAGTTATGTGACGTAAGTCGACTGCGACTTTTTTCAAGAAATTGTCTCGTCCTCAAGCAACCGAAGAAAATTGTTGCACCTCTCAATCAGACAATCAGCATAGCAAGTCCCTCATTGGGAATCCAACCGGCACATCCAAAATGGACTCGTGCCACCGCTGTTAGTCGAGCGAGATTTGCGTGTGGTCGGGATATAGGGTAGACAGGAGTAAATTTGGAAGTGAACGGTCGTCGTCTATTTGAATTTACAATCTTGACGTTTGCCACTACATGCTGATGAACAGTGCTTAACCTTCATTTAGAGTGACCTTTCCTTAATTTACTTTCAAATATGCCTAATAATGAGTCAGTTTCTGAGTAGAAGAATTGTGATTTATAGGGTTAATATAATAAAAGTGAAGTACGCCGTACAACCTGCCATGCAGGAACAGAGCGGCAGGAGATGAATTGCTTTACACTTTCTTTAATCTTGGTGCTAAATGGGGGTTGGTGGTTAAGGCCACTCTCCTACCACTTTACGCCCGGAAATGACCCGATACCCCTTGTACACGAGGCTGGATGGGCCCCAGGGTCGGTGTTGGCGCGTGCGGAAAATCTCGCCCGCTACCGGGATTCGATCCTAGGTCTGTCGAGCCTGTAGCGGATTTCTATGACGACTACGCTATCCCGGCCCACTCGGTTAACTTAATGTAAGAAATAATTCCATTTCTGAGCCGCGATAGCGTAGTCGGTGGACAGAATAGGTTACGGACTGCAAGATTCGGAATTCCAATACCAGCACGGGCCAGAGAGTTTTCTGTTCCCTAAAATGCCAATACTGGCTTTGGAAACCACCTCATAATCAATGGGTACCGGAACTCTGTCCCGGAGTAAAGTGGCTGGGGAGTGAATTCAACAACTCCCATGTAATGCCGAGTTTAAGAATGAGTGGAGATCTATCTGTTCTCTTGTTATGTGTCTTTGTGACGTAGACAGGGACAGCTTTACTTAGTACTTTCTTCCCTGTGCTAAGCTGTTTTGTCATTAGATAGAAATTTCTTAAGCGTTTAATTTATGTGGCTTGCTAAAGTACATCTGGAGTCGCAGGAACAACATATCACAATGCCTTTATCTAAACCAATCAATACAACGCAGAAGAACACTGATAAACTTTCTTTTTATTTATGTGGTGATTGAGAATATGTGTGGAACTGCAGCGTTTAACGGGCCCATTATCCATCACCGAATGATAGATAGTCTTAGTGAGATGATAATTGGCTGGGCAATGCTCGAAGGAAAACTTGTAGCCTACAGACGCAATACTGTCCATTACAAATTCCACTTGCACAGTCCTGCAAGTGAACCCGGACCTACGCGCTGAGAAGCCGGTGGGTAACCACCTCATAACCTGTTACTACCCGTGCACCAGAATAAATCCGTTCCTCGTCCAAGCAGTGACGAAGTATAGGATACTACGCGATCCGATACCAAACAAATGGAAGCGTCGGAGGGGGGTGGGGGGGGTGGGAATTGTCAATCCGCATGCCAGCCACAAGAACAGACGTGCAGCAACAAGCTAGTGCTAACAGGAGCAAGCAGTGTTTGGTGACCCGCTACTGCAGGGACAAAATCGCATAGTCTTCGCTGCTCGCTCCTTATCTTGCCTATCCAGGCACGATGCGCAGGATTAACGGAGCGGTGGCTGTAAATCTGGTGGTAAGGGAGAACATGATATTCATTTAGTTAAGTAGGGCCCCAGCCATAACCTCCGTCGTGTGTTTCTGCTGCTACTTGTAAAATGATTAAAAAGCACATAGAATGATAGGGTATTTTGCTAGTGTCTCTCGACCCCACTTTCATTCCTTTCGCTTTTCATAGCTGCCTGGTTTTTAGTGACTCAGTGCCGCCTTGGGGTTTTTTTTAAATACGGCTACGAAATCAGCTTGACGTGAAAATATGCGTCCAAGTTGTTATTTATAAATCAGTGGCCATGATGTTTTGTTCGTTAAACTTCATTCACACGCGCTGTTCTGCTTATGTGTGTGTGACCACAATATATTGTTTTTTTTCCTGTAAAGTAAATATGTTGCATTTTTTCGTTTGTGGTATAAGAGATGTAAAAATAGTCAAATGTAAATTTTTCAGACTAGGTCAGCGCTATAAATTTACAAACAAGGACACGCATTGTTTACACGATTCCTTGCTGAGTGACGTTTATGTGTGACCATGCTGTTTTTGGCGGAGCGTGAAGATGCGTGACTGCGTGGAACGCACTCGTACATTTCGCTTTGAAGTTCAATAGGAACTGTTATTATATTAATTAGAGTAATAATTTATCTTTTTTGGACTATTATAGAATTCATGTGTTCCACATAAATTTTCATCTAAGTTTATTGTCCGTTTCCAGGTTATAAATTTAGTTCCAGCATCAGAGTTGGAGTTTTATTTGCTCATAAAGCTTTACACGTATAATTTTATGTATCAGTGGGTCAAAAACGCTATTTTCCATACCTACTGTCGCATGAGGAGCTAAATCCATGGAACAGGTTGCTTCTTGAGGAGTGAACATAATTTCACTTCCTTTTGTAAAACTTCAAGAGGTCTGTTTTCATATTTACAAGAGCTCGCCAGTGGAACTTAACCTGACCCAATTTTTCCTATTCCACGCACTCGCACTCTGTTTCTGGAAGATCAATTTTAATAGCAACTTTTCGTCTACCCTTAGTTCTCCCAAATTGTCTTTTCCTCACAGCTTTTAGACACGTGGTAGCGCGACCAAGTAGGTTGATACAACCTAGTGGCAAAGCTGCAGCTTTATAGCCAGAAAAGTACCCACAGAGGCATTGGTTGTCCTCACCGCGATTTTTGTTCTTCTTTTTCAGTCTCATCCTGCAAATTCTGAGTTAGTACTTCGATTAGTCCACGATGTCGTCCTTGACCATTCACTCGATCGTCCTCATTGTATAATCTGAGGTATTGACGTCGTAAAATAAACAGCACATAACAGGCCTAGCACCTCCTGAAATTGTACATAGAATATGCGGGTTGCAAAGTGCAAATGTGTAAGTAGTGGCAGACAACGAACAAGATGTTCTGCATCTTAAGGTTTGTCCTCAAAATAAACTAGAATGCAACAGAATATAACAGAGTGATTCATGTCACATAAGTGCAAATATTTTAGATAGACGCCGCTTTCGCATACATCGCCTAGAAGCAGGTGATATTCTCCGGTACTTGCATGTGTAAAACTTTCAGATTGCCCATCCCGTTGTGCACGTATGATAACAGTTTTCGCTAAGCGACCGAAACGTTTTGCAATAAAGACTAAAGAGTAAAGGGTAAAGGTGTTTTTATTTTGGTTGTGCTTGACGGAAGGAAAAGATCGAAAACTGAATGTGTAGAAGTTCAAATGAAGTGAATCGGACCCAAGGCTTCTGACGCAGTGCCATGTTTTGTGCTGGGGGTAATATAAGTTGAACAGGATCAGGCCCCATTTTATTTACTTGATTGCTATGTATTGTTTACTTTTGAGTGTCCATTAAAATCTCAGCACCCTTTTCCAAAAAATAACAAATTGTAGGTCATAAATTAAGATATTCATGGAAGGGAAGATAACATCCTGTCTGTTTCATATTGTGTTATAAATTCGTGAGACTATATGACAGAAAACGAGCACCTATAATGACGATACAAGCAGGCTCGTAAGTTGGAACGAACATCTGCTTGAGAGTTAGTGGACTTCATTTAGTTTCGAGTGACAGAAAGTGACCGCACACCCATAAATATAACGACGTTCGGCAAGTGAGGATCCACTAGATCTGTTCTGCTTCACCGAAAACGCAATATTATGAACAATATTAATTAGTCAGCCTAACACAACTGTGTTTTTATTTAAAAGCTGCATGTTTCGGTCTAGATATCTACCATCATCAGGCTAAAATATACCCTCATTAAAAGGCAGGTATAATATGCAATATGCATAACATTATCATGTTTTACGTGGGAACCCACAGATTTAAATTTTTTTGCAATGAAATTGTAAAATTATATGTGGTCGATGGCAGCTAAACAGTAATAGTGGGAATAGAGTATTAATATTCTTTTTTATTTTTAACCCCTAAAAACAAAGGGTGAAGGGTGTAATGTAATATTTATAGATATTAAAATATCAACATTATTAAAATACGTTGAGACTTAGGTGTTGGTTGTAAGATGTAGACTGGCCGATTTCTCTTACATTTCGTGCCCAGTTTGTAAAATGTAATGCAGACGTTTGTACTTTTAGGTGTCCTTGCCGCTTGTGTTTCCTTAGCTTTCCAAATTTCATCAATATTCGTTAATCTTAAAAGTATATTTTGTAAAATATTAAGTGAGTAATTTGACGAAAGGTTGTTCTTCAACGCTGCGTTTCTTCGATCTCGGCGTATACACTTGTTTTCGTTACGGCTGACAACCTGATGATGGTCGATATGTAGACCAAAACGTACAGCTTTTAAATAAAAACACAGTTGTGTTAGACCGTTTAATGCAGTTATGAATATTTTCTAAACACACAACGGGATGAATTCCGTTAAGTTTTACAAAGGCAATGCTTTCTGCTAACGTAACATTATAAACCGAGACCGACACCAATAATAATCATAAATCTCAAAACTTTACCATAAATACGTTCTAGTATTTTTTTATGTGTTCCATGTCCGTGCACTATATTATACAAAAACACTAATCACCAACAAATGCACAAAGAGTTTTATCATCAATTGTAACACACTCCTACATGTTTCGACCTTGCTGGGTCATCTTCAGGGAGAACTTTTTGTTATCATTACACTAAGGTTGCACTTTATATTTGAGTGAGAATGTGCTGTTGACTGTGTATTGTGTACTGGAGGCGTGAACTCTCTGCGGTCCCGGCTTGCAAGCCGGGACCACAGAGAGTTCACACCTCCAAAAACAACGCAGTACACAGTCAACAGCACATTCTCACTCAACTTTAAAGTGCAACCTTAGTGTAACGATAAAAAATTTTCTCCCTGAAGATGACCAACCAGGGTCGAAACATGTAGGAGTGTGTTACAATTGATGATAAAACTCTTTGTGCATTTGTTGGTGATTAGTGTTTTTGTACGTTCTACTATTTTTCTTGCAGATATGTCTCATTTGCAGACACCCTATATCGAATATCAGAGCCATTAGGTCTCATGATCATAAATTTGAACGTTCAGGGTGGTGGATAGTCGGTCGGCGTATAGAGGGCTCTGTAGTGTGTACTGCAGGCTGTAATATTGTGTGGGGAATACATTGGTTGAGTGTTTTTCACGGTGCCATCACGGAAGATGCATTGTGGGCTTTGGAAGCGTGCCACAACCACCAGGTTCCCGATATTCTGAGAGAGAAAAAGGAGGAGCAAGGTTAATTTAATTGGCCGACGTTTGGGAAGGGAATCCCTGTGTCGTCAGCGCTACGCAGGCAAACAGATGCCTCACCCCCAGCTCCCTGCAAACACACATACTGGTACCTCATGCTACCCTTTTTATATGCAAGAATTCTCACACTGCCTGGTTGCAAGGAGACAGACTTCACAAGAGATCTGGCTATAATAACTTCCGTGAATTTATCTCTTGTGTTTACGCAGTTTTAATTTTCACACGTTTTAATAAGTGTAAGAACTTCAGGGAAACTGAACACAACAAAGTCAGATGTGAGGGTGTGGACATTTTTCAACTGGCTTGATGTGGGCACAGCAGTCACTCTCCTTTTTACAATTAGTGAAGCCTTTCTCTATGTACATGTAAAATTAGTTTTGTGTTTATACAGTAGAATCTCGTTAATCTGGATTAATCGGAGCGAGAGGGCATCCGGATTAAGCCACAATCCAGATTAACAAAGCTAAAGATAGCCCTAAAAGACGAAAAAAATTAAAACATCTCTAAATGGAAAAATCTGGTGATTTCTTGTAATTAAATGCCTGTGCATTGCTCTACAAAATATCAAAATAAATAACAAATATCACGTACAGGCTTTATTTAAAAACCAAAAAAGAGACAATACATACATTTATTCATCGCTAGGAGACTCAAAAATTATGCTCGTTTTCGGACGTATTAATGTGTGTTTGAGACATTGCATACATTTATTCATCGCTAGGAGACTAAAACATTATGCTTGTTTTCGAACGTATTAATGTGTGTTTGAAGAAACTGTCAATATTGCGGAATGTCGGCAAGTTTCGATTATGAGGTGCACAGAGATTATTGTTCTTTCTAGAGCTGTTTGCAATTCTAGACGTACTCTTCGCGAATCACCTGTAACTGAATAACTTGTGCGTAAACTATTTTCCATTCCATGTCGTGTGAAAGTTGAAATAAATAACCATCCATACTGCCTCCACTACGGGAGGCGGCGGTGCACAGGGGCTAGTATTTTTCTGTTTGTAGAGCCGTAAACTGTTATCAAAACGACTGATTCCTTATTTGTTAATCTTTATGTAACAGGTTGTTTAGGAGAAGACCATTTGTGCAATTTTTTAAATTGGTGAATATGGCCGATGTGTCCGATCTGTCATCTCTTCTCAGTGTATTTATTTCTTTCCTATAAGAACGTGAGACAAATAAATGGTTTATCTGGTTGTCAATTTGTGTCTACTTTCATCCTAAAAGACTCTGTTCTTTCTGTCTTTCGCGCCTGTCTTTCTTTAATTCTCTTTCAGATTGGCTATAAGAATTAGAAGACTTGCTGAAATTAAATCTGTAAAGGGAAAGTGAATTTTTAGTTTATCATCCATTCAAGGTTTTCACCCCGTTTTCCATAAATTAAACATCTCATTTGTCACATTAAAATGTTTGAAACCACAAAATTGTATGCATATGAACTGTTACAGTAGGTCTGGTTTGTAGCACGACCAAGCATCGGAAGTGGGTATGGTTTTCGTAACTTCGAACATCAAGGGCCTACAGGAAAGATCACTTAATACTGGTACCCTAGGTATATGTGTGAGGATAACATTAATATGGATCATTGAACGATTAGGAGTAAGGGTGTTTACTGCCTGAGTAACTCATAAAGTGCTGAATGAAAATCCTTCACCATGGAGTCAGGTACTCCATCTTAATAGATAAATATTTTAGATTATATAGGCCTACGTGCTTTAATGGGCTAAATTCTTCTTCGCAAAGCTAAAAACAGTGAGACTCGTTAATGCACAAACCATGCCCCGTCCAGGTCCCCTTCCAATTTTTTTTTTTTTTGTAAACTGCATTAAGTAAAAAAGAAAGATTTTATGACGACCATTTTCCAAATTAGGATTTTCGTTTGAGGGTCGATATAAAAAGCAGATTAAGATTACGCAGAAGTTCATCACAAACACATCTATGCTTGACTGACATAACAGGGGTCTGTGTTTAAGACGCAGCTTAGATGGGCAGAACAGCGTGTGTTGCGTAACCTGGGATTAGGCAGTAAAGTTGTCAGCCAGCGAACATACGCCTTTCTCGCACCCATTACTTGCAGTATGTCAGAGGGAACTCCACGATCCGGTAAAAATATGAGATCATTCTGGCAAGCTTACTACACTCACGTAACGCTATGTACTACAACGCACTAAATCGCGATATCGCCATTAATAGTAGTAATCGAAGTCACTCGGCAGTGCGTATTTTATGCGTCACGCGCGGACCGGTATGTCTCTTTTTGCGTGCTTGGGCGATGAGCCAACACTTGCAATTCCCTTTGAGTGATTTCTGTTCCAATTAGTAAGACAGGTGATTTTCCCGTACGTCACTCTCTCTGGCTGAGGTTTTACATGATATTTCTTTTACGTTAAATGCGATTTCATTTCCCTTTTCAAGAGATGTTATACAAATGCCACCTCCAGCTGGGGTCGTTGAGATTTTTCATTGACATAATCCTTCCGTCCGCACTATGGTCTTGGGTCGACTCAACCTCTAACAGAAATGGTTGCCAGGGATATCTCGTGGAGAGTAAAGGCAGCCGGTGCGTAGGGCTGACAACCTTACCACGTTCATGTGTCGATTATCTGGAAATTCTAGAAGCCTCAACCTCCTGGAAACCTAAGTGCTTGTTCAGGTCTATATAGCCATAGATTTTACAGAATCGCACAAACGTGTGTGTAAAATCCTAGGTACCTGCCAGCTTTTGGTAAGCTATTGTTTCTTATACGTCAGCCCTTCTTATGGAGAAATGTATGACTTAAAAAACGGTAAAAGAACTTATTGACAAATACGAAATGATGTTTAAACTACGTCCACTTAGAAGCCTAAATTATTAATTTTCAGAAGAGCTGTCCTCAGACTGAACATAGTGCTACGTGGTCAGAATGTTATATTCTCACGTTTTTCTCTGCCCTTTATTCTTTAACGCTTTCGAAGTCTGTTCCTTTATTCAGACAGCCGGACAAAGTGTTACATGTACAGACGTAACAGGTAGAAATATAGCGTTATATAATTCTGTCGTAAATCTTTGGAACAGCGGAACCGCCATGCCCTACTTCATAGCTTGCTAATGCCGTGTTGGTTTTGATGGACTCAGAGAAGCACAAAACACTTTTCAGTGCGTATGATCTATAGCCCAGTAGTGACTCGAACCACGGACTACCCGGCTACAAAACAGAGTACGTAAATCACACACCACGACGTGGGTTTCCTACGTTTTATCACGAAGTAAAGGGCAGTAATGTACGTTTGTCATTTTATTTATGATATTTAATAACAAAAACACGTTTGAACGCTGGTTATTAATGCCTGGATTGTGTTGTTAATGCTTTGGGAGGGTAAAAATGTTTTATGAACTTCAATGTACGCTCCTGTGTAGCAGATGAATCTTCCAAATTTCTTAAAAGCATGAATGTAAAACGGTGTAGACTAAATTTCTTGAGTCCGTAAATCATACAGGACGATTTTTTCTTGTATCGGTGCTTTTGCAAGCGTTTATATTTAGTAATATTTTAATCTGTCAACATCGTGCAAATGAAAAAGGAGCGGACACTTCACGCAGAGGCACAAATAATGGATATAGATTGTATCGTAACCAGCCCCTGTCCGGTAATTTAAACAGTTGTCTAATTTTATTTGACTCTTTGTCAGGTTTAATGATCATCCAGTTCAACACCGTCACACCTGCTTCTTTTTTTTAATGATCTGATATTCTTCTCCTCAAACAGAGTTCCATGCATTGTTACGTTCTTCTTGTCTGAAAATAATCGCCTGACGCCATTAATGCTCTTCAGAATTGTATAAATGGCAGAGGACTCCTTAATTTCTCTTTTGAGATAATAGTCATTTGATAAAAATAACCGTCTCATATATTTCTTTATTATTATACATTTCATGTGAATGACGTACCGCAGTATATTTAAATGTGTTGTAATTAAAAGGCCATTTCTCGCACAAGTGTTATTAAAATAAATGTACCGGAACAATGGCACTGCCTTCCAGTATGGGCAGTTTTTATTAAGAGGCATGCGCGCTGTAGAGTGGACAAAAATTTTATGCTTAGCCACTGATGACGCCGCCGAATATACACTACTCGGACCTGCCCATTTTTTAAAATAAACACTCTACGTAATATTATTTGTGAATATAAACCTACATTCCTGTTGTTGATGAAATGATTAATTGCTGAATCCATTGATATTCCGGATTATTCTTAAAATAGGCTTCCTTGAAATAATTAATTCTATTTTTTGTTGCGAGAGCCATACAAAATATAATCTCATTGACCAAGCTTGTGATATTTTTAGCCATGATGGCTCATATTTTTCGTTGGATGCATTGAAAGGCCACTAAAACCATGAAATGCGTTTTGTAGAGTCAAACTGAGTATGGTCAACAGCCAGCCATGCCAGACACAAAGAAATTGAGAATACTGGATGAAGGGATTTTATATATTCTGTAACGTTGTCTGTTAATTAAAAGTGTTCTTATTTGGAACTGTGTTACTCTGATCAAAACTTAATCTTGAAAGAATTATTTCTACCCCGGACCAAATGACGAAAAGTGTTGATTCTGTTTCACATTGAACCCTATTTTAAACTAGCGTGTACGAATCTCTCCTCCCCCCCCCCCCCAAAAGTATAAAATACATATAATATGAGTTCTTGAGACACTGTCTATCATTTTAGGCTAAAAACCCCCACAAATTTTCAAAAAGTGGACGTGATAGAGCTTATTTCTTTGCAAAGGGCCGAATGTAGTGGGTTGTGTGTTTTGTAGTCTAAATGATGGACGGTGTCCAAAATTGCAATCACGTTTTTTTTACCAAACATCCATCTCAGTCCTTTCAGTTTGGGCATGCTATGAATCTGTTTCTTAATGTAGGAATCTCTTGGACAAATCAAATAACAGGAAGGTTGTGCGACGGTCATTAACTTCAAGCCTACACTATTGCCAAACGTCCCCAATTTTGTCTCCGAAAGGTAGTAGATATTGTCTTTCATTTAGGGAACTCCGAGTAGATAATCTTCACCGTCAGTGCTTATTGGAACCATTTTATAGTAATCATATTATGACACAGGGTGTACAGTAATTTAATCTCTAAAACCTTGGGTTTTTAATGAGTTAAATATTTGGCATGTGCAATGAAAGTCAATGTTTGTCGATGCAGGGTAGTTGTTAAAGCTTCCCTTCGCTATATCTAAACAAAAATAACACTGTAGTGTTCCGTCTCCAAATATTGGTGTGAACGTCAGTCAGTTTTACAGAAACTACCCTCTATGTATATCCAGTAAAGTCAACTGGGGGTTTCTTCCGGCAAGAGTAACATTCCTCGCATTCCTGAAAGTCACAGTACGCGTAATATACTTGTCTCAGACGTACGTGTATAGGCGAAACGTGAAGATATGTGGGTGAGCAGTGGGGTTTCTACTTTGTAACTGAGAGAACCCAGTTTAAAAGTGAGCACCGCAGTTTCACAAATAATCGTGGTTCGTGTCAACTGAACACAAATATATTTTAATAAAATTTTTCCGTCCGAATTTATTGGACCATCGGCTAAACACATAAATGTGTACAGAGGAACAATGCATACGTATCCTTTAAACCTGTCCAGTTTTTTTAAAAAATTAAAACCTTGTAGTATGTAAGTACGTTCAAACTGCGAGCCTTTATCACCGTGAAGTTTATCACATTCTACAAAACTATCTTTTTGTATTAATTTAAAGTTTCGTCTTTTTACCGCTGTGTGTTTTGAAGTTCATAAAATGTTTTTATTTACCACAGCACTAATAACACAATGCAGACGTCACTAAACAATATTTAAAACATGTTTTTGTTAAGATCTGCGCTATTCTGGGATATTACCCAGCGTAGAATGGTAATTCTGTACGGACGTTTCGGGACAACATGTCGGTCCCTTCTTCAAGGGTCAGGAAGTCCAAGAAGATGTTACTGACATTTGAAGGTACGACCGATAGTTTGTCCCGAAACGTCGGTACAGAATTACAAGTCAACGTTGCGTAATATCCCACCAGAGCACGGATCTCTCATACGTCGCGGCGGAAGCATGAAATCGCCCATGTTTTTTGTTATTAAGTGTTATTACTGAAAAGAAACACATTTTACATCACTAGTATATATACCACAATAAGATGTATGGACCAGATGTCGTGGTGTCTGATTTACGTTCTCCGTTTGTAGCCGGGTAGTCCGTGGTTCGAGTCACTACTGGGCTATATTTCATAGGCACTGAAAAGTGTTTCGTGCTTGTCTGAGTCCATCAAAACCAACACGGCATTAGCAAGCTATGAAGGAGGGCATTGCAGTTCCGCTGTTCCAAAGATTTACGACAGAATTATATAACGCTATATTTCTACCTGTTATGTCTGTACGTGTAACACTTTGTCCGGCTGTCTGAATGAAAGAACGGACTTTGAAAGCGTTAAGGAAAAAGTGCAGAGAAAAAATATGTGAACGTAAGAGAAACTGGTTATGTATATTCAAATTAGTTTTGCATAGCAAAGTAAATTTTTTAAATATTGAGGAAGAGTCCAGCCGTCATTACTAATTGATTATACTGGTTCCTTGTACTATAGTCTGTCTAATACACTGAGTTTAACGGTGCTTTTGCTGGAAATATTAGAAGACTATAAAATTTAATGACACGGAACTTCACAATTTGCATTCGTCACGTGGTGTTCTTGAGGTGACTAATCTGAGTAGTTTCCGGAGGAGCAAATGTACGTACGAAATTTTTGCCGGAAATGCTAAAAAGAAGAGACTCCTTCGGAAGCCGAATATGACAAATGAGGGTATTTTATTAAAACGTGCCTTGCTTAAATTTCTGCGTAAATTATACTGTCTCAGGATGCAGTTCCTGATGAAAACGATGGACATTCTGGCCGCTTAAAGACGACGTTAACGTCTAAATAGTCGTTTATTGTCGAAGGCTAGCGTACTATGGAATTACAGCCGTTAAAGACAGACACACATTTCAACCGATTTCAGCACAGTGTGTTTTTAACACAAAAGTCGCAGAAGCTTGTCACTATCAGGTAGTAGTAACAGTAGCTGTATCCGTATTAAGTCGTTATTTCCTATTGTTTAAAGAACGCCCCAATAATTGAAGCTGATTCTACGTACTTCATAATTCTGGGCATAAAGTAACGCATTGTAATATTGCTTGACAGTTTAATGGGGAAAAAGAAATAATTGACCAATAAGTATTCGTTGGATTAAGTTTTTCTGGGATATAACGCCTTGTCTATTGGTAAGTGGCTATCGACGTTTCGGAAGAGTTTGTTGTCTCCGTCTTCAGGTTAGTCCTAGAAAATCTGAACTTCCAATACTCCTGTTAGTAAGTCAGATCACACAAAAATAAGTTAGTCTAAGAATTACAGCCTGAATACATAGTATAACGCATTTCTGTAGTTTTGTTTTAATATTGGTTGGTGGTTTGTTTTATTGTGAGTGTACTTCCAACCACGTCTGAGATGAAGGTTTAGCTTCCCTTTATATCTGCGGTTGTGTGTTCTTGCTTCCCGGACCTTACTGTCAAGTTACTTAAATTTATACACCTCTTTAGTCAATGCGTATCTTTAATTCAGTCGGTCTGAAATGTCGTGATTTTCAGCACACTGTGAGTCATAAGTTCCACGAAAATGCACATTGTTGCTGGTCTGTCGAGTCTACAGCTCCCATTAAGAAACGATGCAGCTTTGTTTTCGTATCTACAGAATGACTGGAAAGTAAATACATAATGGCCACAATGGTCGCAAATGACAGTCTATAAGCTTTAAAATAGCGCAACAATTGTGGCAATATAGATTTCCGTTAATAGATATAGCCATTTAACTTCATATTCCTTGCCAGTTACGGTTGACGGCTATCTTCCTTTTTTGTGGATTGGGCGTGAAAGACCAAAAAAATGGCCTCCGCGAAGTACCTGTCTTACTCGGAGTGATTTTTTTTTATGGAGCTGCGCCAAAGAAGGCTACTGGTCAGAATCAATAATACAGGATGAACGGGAAGAACAAATCTGAGACACCTTGCCGCTCTTGCTCTTGACAACATAAGGCAACATTTTGGATGTGTTTTCCATGTTGCAGGAGTGTGTGCAGAATACTGAGGTCTATGTTCAAATATGATACTAGATGATAGTGTATTGACAAATAGAGCGAGAACTGTAGTCATGTACCACGCCGTTAAAAATTTAACAGTCGTTGGATGGAAAGCATTTGTTTATTTGCAGTGATAGAACTACTTTTCACCGCAGGGACCGAAGGGTTTTGTGATGGACGCGAAGCATTAGGCAGATTTATTTCCCGCCTTCCCCCTGCCGATCACAGCACCACTGCCGCTGCGTACTAATCTATTACTGCCGTTGGGGTGTGCGGTAAGACCAAACAACACCACGTGATTTGGGTCCTCAGTTGCGGCTTTACTTCTAACCTAACACTTGTTCGGACTGCGAGTAAAGACTTCTGTTTACGCAACAAAATAAGAGTATACAAACCCATTCGTATCATGACGTCAGATTATAGTTCCCCTATACAAGACATTATGATAATAATAGGGCGTTAGTATTGCCCCTGATACTTTTATTTTCTGAATTTATCGCTGCTTGTACGTTTTTCTGGGTTTTGTCAAGAATATCTATGGACCATTACTACAACCCACGTATCTTACCGGCAGACACGTAGCGTTTCTTTGCTATATAGGAACTTGAACATGAAGTTCGTGATCACATGTCAATTACGGCAGCCATGTGAACATGTTACGTCAAGCAGCTGATACGGCGCTATTTCTAACGTCGGGACTTTCACATGGGATGTAAGAAGTGCCCCCAAATCGAAATCACTGAATTTGTAAAACTGTAGTTCACTCACTTTCTCATGCTTGAAGTGTCTGTGAAGTGTTACTGTGTCTGAGAATAATTTATCCCCTTGAAGCCTGACTACCTGAATTATATTTAAAAGTTCGAAACTTTCGTCACAGAGAACACATTGCATTTCTGTTACAAACCTCATTCTGTTATAGATGTGTAAAGAAGTAATCGCTACTTAGTGTGAGAATCATGCTAAACAAATTAACATATTATTGGACAAAATGGATTTTAATGATAAATTATGGTACATTAAACACCGTGCTTTGAAATGTTAATTTGTGACACCTAGAATTAGGTTGTATGATTTTGGAGTGTGGGGTTAAAATGGCTTATTACAAGACTCTCTGTATGTTATTCTTCGTGCCCCTCTGTAGGTCATGACGATAAAAGTTACTAGTTTTTTTGACTTTGTAAATGCGTCTATTGGTTTCGCTGAAAGACTTTGATTTCTACAAATGAGAGCCGTCAGACACAAAGTTTAAGCAACTGCCATTATAATAAGCCGATGGGCGGTTTTAATTAGTTATCTAGCTACATGCGCCAAGTATCTTGGGAAACACCGACATCATAGGATATCCTACAAAGCATCTGGAAAATTTGTTAGTGACGCAGAATTTCAGGACAGAGAGACAGATTTAATTTATCCACAGTGGTACTATTTTCGTTACGTCGAATATTTTTTATTTTCATAAACGTATGTTCCTAGAGAAATTATAATTATACAGTGGCAATGTGCGCACTTACAGCAATAGTAAGATATATAAAAAAGACCTACGTCCGTTTACAATCCTGAATTCTTTTCTCCACAATTGAAGTTGTTACTTAAATATACTATTTTGGTCTATTTTTGGCCACCTAGTGCAGAGTCCACATGCTTAACCGATCTCCTGTTGCGGTCGCTGCTGCCAATCTTGTCTGGGACGCTGGCGAAACTTGTACTGTTTTATGCCGTGAATACTTGTCTAGAATGGTTGTTAAGCTGGAAAACGGCCACTTACAAAGTCATTGAAAGATACTGCTGCTGCTGCTGCTGCTGATGATGATAATGAGGACGATGATGACGGTGTGTAAGGAAAAAATAAATAAACAAACACAAGAAAGAAAGGTAGAAAGGAAAGAAAAATGGGGGCGAGAGACAAATAACGGCAAAAGTAAAACTTTTGTTATTTCTCATTTCTTTGTCAGAAGTCTTGACACAACTTTTGCAGTTTTGATAAATACCGCCTTCCTAGGAGCGAACTAAATGTGCTCAGCATACTCAGGTTCAAAACAGGGGTCATCCATTGCTATAATCATCCACACCTATCATATTCTGGTTCTGCACCAACCCTATCACGGAACTGCGAATTGGAGTGTAGCTCACACTTCTTCTGGTCGAATATAATACGAAAAACGTCTTCTGGTGCACAGGTGTTAATGGGTGATGACGTGCATGATGTCGTGAAATTGGCCCAGAGCTGAAGGCAGTCACTTGCCGGAACAGTAATTAACAGGTGTGAAAACATCACCATGCCAGGCCTGGCATCAGATATTTTACAGTGATACGAGCTGAGATATGAGAGACAATCACGTGGGTTACAGAGATGGAATGAATGACATACTAATTACATGAGGAACAACTAGCGAGTAAACTGATATAGCAATTAAATACGTGATTACCTCACTAACTAACCAAGCAAGAAAGTGTTTAAGTAATCCGAGGATTCAATTTTAGAATTTAAATTTCTCCCATTAGATACTGTGTTTGCCTTTGGTTTATTTAGGGACACTGTATCGGTTTGAATATTTTGTAGCGTTGGTGGAATATAACAGGATTCTTACGAATAGCGAGTTGATAACTTTGTCGCAAAGAACATAGACCAAGTGGCCAATTTTAAGCTATAGTTCCAATATTTACCCGAACAGACTGATGAGAACCACGAAAACCTTTCACTGTGACTGATCTCCAGGCCAAAATTGTAATCCAGATTTCCCGAAAAAGAAACATAAATTCTTCTTCTGTCCTAAAATTGGTACGGCTGAAAAGAGCTGAAATACGCGTCTTCAGTAGCCGTTAAGGTCCGGTTCAATTTATCGATAATTCTCAGTGTTTGGAGAGTCGCCTTTCAGGGGGATTTCACACTAATAGAGTGACATCACATCTGCAAATTTCAACGTATTTTTCAAGCATTGTCCGTGCAGGAAATTCTGCCTTGTAGATTGAACCAATTTTATTGTAAGAAATTTATTCGAAGGGTTTGATATCGTTATAGCTTGCTGAATGGATGTCATTATATCTCGCCTTCAACTTCATGGAAAAAAACCAAATAATTTAGGCATTTACAGGACGACGACAAGACGTACAATTCCGTCTTTCACGATCATGTTGGCCTGTCTTATTTTGGAATGGGAAATACTGTGTTAAATTAAAATATAGCTAAATTCTTTCACACTGATTGTAGAACTACACGTTTTGTCGTGGTCTTAGTACTTTATGATCACGTTGTCATACCTTCTTGGAATTAAAGACCCTACATTAAATTGACATGTACGTAGCTAAATGATTGCTAAGTGCTTATAACAGTACCCAGAGTCTCACTGTTATATTTCAGTGGAAACTAACAACTCCTTTAACTAGAATTATGTGTCGTCATTATTAGCTTCCGGGATACTGAGGGAGAAGGATAGACGGCGGGACTGTGGATTATATATAGATTAACTTATAGTACGTCTTATGTATAGACGTGGCAGCTGGTTCTTAACGTGAGTGGCTACGGATAATTCCCAGCAGAAGGAGTGACAAATTGTCTTCTCATTTATTGAACCATAACGGCACAGGGTCCAGCCACTTCGTGCATTCTGAGTATCGGACAATCCTCCATGAGTATTATGACTCACTATTTCTGATACTGACATCGAGCATGTCTGGGTCCTTCTACTCCTGTCCTACGGCTTTTTGTTGTAGTGCCTAGGTACGGTGATATTTTCATCTTTCTTTACCAATTTCTTAAATAATGGTAATTGTGCTATTCAAGTAAGAGTTATTTAAGGTCTTGTGTTTGGTTTCTTACATAACATAACCTATTGCATTATGATGGTGCAATGATTTACTACGTAATTTCCCATCCCAGTGCAATTTCATGAAGTGATTTATCAGGTTTTATACCCAGTCTCCAACGAATACAATGGGAAATAGGAAATGTCAGCCACGATAAAGAGGGACACGTGACTCCTTATCGAGCTGTTGGTTCGAATCTCGCTCAGAATTTGCGTTTCATTAAATCGAAGGCGTGTGTAAAAAATCCTTTTTTTTTAATACCATTTTCTGAGGCGTAGACATCCAGGCGCTATGAAACGGCTAAGTATTTATTACAATAAATGCATATTAGTATACTTGGTCATGATAGTTCCCTCCAAAATGGCTACGCACGCACCCGTTACTGTAAGAGGCGCGGACTCCCATCAAACACGTGTCCCTTATCCCCACATCTGTTACAGACGTTTTAGATCCCTACACTAGAAGCTGGCGAAATGGAAAGCAATATAAAATGAACGAACGAGAAGTAAAAAGTAAGACTAACGTAAGGAAGGACTGTGAGAGAATGAGTAGAGGAGCGTATTATAAGTGCAGTTTTATTGGCCGTTTATCACAGCACGAGAACTGGGACGTCTTTTAACGATCTTCCTGCGCTGGATTTTACAACACAACTAAGAAGCCGGCCTGTAGTAATAATTACGATATGCTACAACAATTCCACTACACATTTACAGCGGTCATTAAAATTCTAATAACAGTACAGTGACAGACCGATTACGTCAGCGGTGGTTGAGGCAGGCTAGACTGTCCGCAGTTGTTAATTGCAGTTAAAGCCAAAACCAAAAGTAGATGTACACACTGATTTATTGGTCCTCCAGCCTTCAAACTAACTGTTCTCCATTCATCAGTTTCTTTAATTTGTCACTAACGTATGAGGGCGTAATGAAACACCCACATAACTTAACTACAGGCAGCAGACTCTTTCCTGACAGCTTATAGGGTCGCTTATTACAAAGACATTCTCCGAGTTTTATGGAGCCCTTACGCTCAATGCCGCGATCACAAGACCTCATCGCTATTCTGTGTGCCAGTCCAGACGAATTCAGTCCACGCTTTCCCATCCTGTTCTCTGAAGTTCAGATATTCTCCCATATGAGCCTAAGTTTTCCAAAGAGACTCTTCGTTTAAGGTTTTCTAATCCAAACCCTATATATATATATATATATATATATATATACATATATATATTTCTTGCATTCCAGTTGTGCCACATGCCCTACCCACCTCAACTTCATTGATTTTATCACTAATAATATTTGGCAAGCGGTACATATTATAAAGCTCCTTATTGTGTGATTCTGTTGCAGCCTTCCTCTAAGTGTCCAGATATTTCTGTATGCAAGTTGTCTGGCCATGGTGATTGCTTACCTCATGGACGTGACTTTGTGTAGGGGAAGGCCGCCCATTTGACCCCTTCAGAACGAGAGTGTCTTTACACGAAAGTTGAAGGAAAGCAGTTAAGATTAATGATCTTCGGTGAACAAAGCGTTTATTAGCAAACGAACAACGTGCATAATATATGCCTTCCTGGAGAAGAAATTATATTAAAGAAAAGGATTCTTAAAAGTCCACTTCGGTGTAAGAATATACAGTGACAAGCATTATTGTACAGTCTTCCAAATATACTAATCGACTAAATGTATTCGCCACAATGGTTCTTTATCTTCTTCGGTCTTACCTTTGCACATTCCCAGCAGCCCATGCCCTGGATTATATCACGCTTTCGCCCAGTTTGCATATTTTGCACAATCATCTTACTCTACGTTCATTAACGCTCACTCCTTTATCCTTACTTGGATTTTGGACAGTGGAAACGACAGTTAAGTGCATATCAAATACCCGTGTAACCCCCAAAATAGGTTCATCGACTACGCCGAAGTATTCTGTCTCTTAGAAGAATCCTTGAGCTCTGGCCATACAGGTTGCGTAATCCTCACAGCTTTTAATACTTATACTGAATGGTTGATTTCATTTACTTCAATGGGACCACAAGGTAAAACCCATTGCCAGTCCAATTTAGCATAACAAAACATTTTACTTTTCATCAAAGGTGTTCCGAGATTGAATGGCACAATATAAAATGTTAAAGCCCTAATTTTGTCCCAACGAATTTGCATTTACACATTTATAGATGGAACTGAACCTCAGCCGAAGATTACTTAGTTCAAAAAGTAGATGCAGGAGTGAAAATAATATGAAGCACATACGATCCTAAATAAAACACTTCTTGATCCTTGCTAAACTTCTTCCATTACTGAGAGCGACTACAGACACTGATTTCTCGCCACTAGGAGGCAGGCCATTGCTAGCCGTCAAATTTAGAGCAACAATTATATTTAGTAAATGGTACAATTTACGTGGTCTTCCCACAGCTACCAAAGTTGCGAAGGACAGTGCTGCCGTCACGTACACTGCCGAATAATGTTCTGAAGATGGAATGATTATGTTTCTCCGAAACACTGGTAACTGTCTACCAAAAATATTGTGTCTCAGCCTAGAAGGGAGCATTTTTGTAGTCGTTGCCGTGACAAACTGTTGTTTGAGGCACTTCGCTACAAGCTGAGAAGTCGCGGGTTCGATTCCCAATGGTGTCATTGGAATTTTTCATTGACATAATCCTTCCGGCCGCACTATGGCTCTGGGGTCGACTCAGCCTCTAACAGAAATGAGTACCAGGAATATTTCCTGAGGGGGAAAGGCGGCCGGTGCGTAGGGCTGACAAAGTCACCACCTTCGTGTGCCGATTGTCTAGAAATCTGGGAGCCTCAAACTCCTGGAACCCTCAGGGCCTGTCCAGGCCTCTCACGGGATTGCTTTACCTTTGCCGTGACACACTGAAATTTCACTTCAGTGACTGGATTGTACTCATTCGGATATGCTGAAGAATAAATTACGCAACAGGCAATGCCTATGAATATTCAGCGGGAAAATTTGATATTTCCGATCTTAACACAGACAGCTTTGTAGAATAAAGGATACTGCTTAACCGATTTAAGCTCACCTTCCAATGCTGTACCAGTTGCGTTCTTCGTTTCAACAATTCTATAATAATAATAATAATAATAATAATAATAATAATAATAATAATAATCTAAAGACCTTATAATAGAAATACAGCGCATATGGAATGTAAAACAAAGATGATGCCAGTACTAATAGACGCAACTGGAACCATTTCAAAATCCTTCAGAAAATACTTGAGCAGCATAGCGGGAAAGCGTGAAGTCAAGGAACTACAGAAAACAGCTATATTGGGCACAGCACACAGACTGCGGAAAGTGCTAATGTAGAAGCACAAAAGAGTTTAATATTGAAGACAGCGCTATATGCACCATTAACAGTACGCGCAGAATAGCTGCGACACTGTATACCCTAGAAATACGGTTTGTTACAGGTATATAAGTGTGAATACCCTGCATAAAGGAGATAAGGTAATAATAATAACAATAAAAATAATAATACAGGTCAGTTTATCAGTCAATGCTCGGGAGTGCCGTCTATTAACCCCGACATGTGACGATGGTAAGCTATTTGCTGTTAAATTCATATATTATTTACATTCGTATTCGAAATTTTTTGTTTAATAATTTCAGTCTGCAGTTTCTAGTTGCATCCCGCTCCTGTATATACTTGTATGTTTAAGATTCTCTTCAGCTGGACCTAATGGGCATTTTTGTTTTCCCATTTTTCCCTAATTATTTTCCATTTCCATGCTCCTACTAGGAAAACTTCATCCCATTTCTTTCTTTCTTTCTTAGTACTGCATTCTATATAAAATTTTTACTCCAAATAATGTTCACGTCTTGATGCAATATCATACGTAATATATACAAAACTTGCCCCATATAGGTTCGTGTTGCACAAGGTAAGAAAAGTGAATTTTACGCCTGAAATACTTCTGCTGATACTTACACAACTTTATATATTTAATGTGTTCCATGTCCGTGCACTATATTATACAAAAACACTAATCACCAACAAATGCACAAAGAGAGTGTTATCATCAATCGTAACACACTCCTACATGTTTCGATCCTCGTGGGTCATCTTCAGGGAGAACTTTTTGTTATAGTTACACTAAGGTTGCACTTTATAGTTGAGTGAGAATGTCCTGTTGACTGTACTGCGTTGTTTTTGGAGGCGTTAACTCTCTGCGGTCCCGGCTTAAGCCTCCAAAAACAACGCAGTACACAGTCAACAGCACATTCTCACTCAACTATAAAGTCCAACCTTAGTGTAACGCTAACAAAAGTTCTCCCTGAAGATGACCCAGCAGGGTCGAAACATGTAGGAGTGTGTTACGATTGATGATAAAACTCTCTTTGTGCATTTGTTGGTGATTAGTGTTTCTGTACAACTTTATATTTTGCAAATGATATTAAAGAACATACAGCTACATATTGTACCTACAAGCCTGTTGCATAATATTATTGCACCTTTAAGAATCTCTCGCATTAATTATATTGTAGTCTTCTAGGAAATAATCAACTCCCCGGAACAGATTCCTTCTTCACAAGCCAGTCAAGAAGTTTCCCGCATTCTGTGGAACCGGAATGTATATTACCGCGTTCAGAAGAGCCCGACACTTGCCCCTATCCTTAATCTGATCAGTCCAGTCACGTCCCCATTCTATTCTTGTAATATTATCTACTCATCTACGCCTACGATTTTCAAGTGGCCTCTTCTCGTCAGATTTCCTCACCAAAACCCTGTATGCACCTCTCCTCACTTCCACACTTGCCACATGTCCCATGGCTTTCATTAGTTTTTTATTTTGGTCACCCAGAGAATACTCAGGTGAGGAGTTCAGACTGTGAAGTCCTCATGCTCCCATCTTCTGTTATCTCCAGTCTTCTGTTATCGTGTACACCTTAGGCCCTGCTCTCCTGTCAGCACCCTATTCTCGATAACGGCCTGCGTTCTGTCCTCGGTATAACAGACTAACTCACGCACACATATACAACAACAGACAAAATTATAGTTCTCTAGTCTGAGCCTTTATGTTTTGAACAGTAGAAGGAAAGACGAAAGGTTTTGGGCCTAATGGTAACAGAAACATTTTTAAATATCCGGAAGTATAAACCCTCGCTTCAGTTAGTGTGCTTCACTTACGTATTTCTTTGCGCAAGTCTTTGGAAAGTTATTAGCATATGCGTAACTTGGGGGCGGGGAACGGGAGGCAAATGCCCCACCCACCACTATTTTTCCTATGTAAAATAGTCTTATTTGGCTATTGAATTGAAGGTGGGCAAATATAAAAATTGGGGTGTGGGTTGTGGGAATGTTGTGTGTGTATATTAAGGACGCGTTCAAAACTTGACTTCTCCGTAAATTGAAGTTTCTAGTACCCCCCCCCCCCCCGTGTTACTAGCCACGTTACGCCTATGGTTATGAGGCTGTAAGACCATAGCCAACGTCAGCAACTGCATGAAGCAATCCCATTTACTGACGACGAATTTATCACTCTTTTCCTCAAGTTCTGCCTCTCTCAGTATCAGCTTCGAGGAAGAACATTGTTGATAGATATATGCGTGCCTGTTCGAAACTTCAAATTACAAATCTGCTGCCGTTTAAGCATTAAACGCGTTCGTTATTGCATTTGTCGTAAAGTAGTCTGGAAGTGTCTACCAACAGTGACAAAGTCCAAATAATTCGTAAATTAGTAATAAGCACTAAATACTTATAGGCCTGATACAGGAAACGGCCTTTTCGAAAAAGTGTAAGTACAGCTTGATAGAATTACAGACGCCGCTATTCCATTTACTTTTAAACTTTTTCCGGTAAGTTAGACATAATAATCTAGTCGTAGTCCTTCCCTCTTCTACCTACTTGTTCACAGTAGGTGTTGAGGTTTTTTATTTTTCACTTGATCACACTCAAACACACATCACAGTCGGTAGGACTCCTCTGGACGAGGGATCGGCCCGTCGCAGAGACCTCTACCTGACAACACAGGCACAGTACAAGACAAACATCCATGTCCCCGGTGGGATTCGAAACCACGATCCCAGTAAGCTCTCAGCAGCGGACCTACGCCTTAGACCGCGCGGCCACTGGGTAGACCTAATAATGCCAGTTGAAATATGCTTTCCACTGCTCCTCTTTTAAGTTATATTCTGATGTTGTCCTAAATGAGATTTTGTTGGTTTTCTCGCATATGCAAAACGAACCGACAAACATCCATACAAACAAGCAATTCCCTGTTTAAATTTATTATGTAATAATTCTGTGCGACCTAATAAATGAATGCACATAGCCAAATAGCGAGAGAACAAATAAAATTCCTGAAGAAGGACGGTAGAAAATAGTTTCCTAGCTCCCCTGCAATTGGAAGAGAAATTGAGAGACATCCCAGATATGGGAGTCACGCCAAACGGGTTCTAGCATACACGTAACAGCGAGAGGCAGTGAAAATTGAGGTGTAATTTAACTGACAAACCGTTACATAATATCTAGGCCTGCAGACCTGCGTTAGAAACGGTAACAGAATGAACCATGACTTGCGGATAACTGAAATCATGTTTCTACAAAATGAACGTGCGGAATTGATTCATCCAGCAATTGTCTGATTCGATTATAGAGTTATTGTTATGTCAAGCTAAAATCTTAATTAGTGGGGATAATTATAAGCTTAAGGAGTTGAAATCAGAGCTGTCTTGAACAGCAAGAACCCCATTATCTTGCGGCTTCTTTCGACATCCAGGCGAAGAGGTCGTCACTTAAAACGTGAGGTATAGTTTATATACTGTGTAACACCTGTCGAAAAGTTCTTTTCCTATGGCTTTTCAGGCGGCCAGAAGAAATTAAATTAAAATAGCAAAAGTACTCGTATTTGAATATTATGATATTTATAATACATGATAACACTTAGTTGTAGATACTAATTAAATCGCCTGTAGAAGTGGTATACGGTAAATCAACTTGAGACCGTGAGGCTGGTCGACTGAAAGGTTTCAGATATTCGCTTCGCTTTGCAGTCCTTTACTTTTCTACCTACTTGTTCACGGTAGGTGTAGAGGGTTCTTATTTTCGCTTGATCACACACACACACACACACACACACACACACACACACACACACGCACACACGCAACACTTTTGGTAGGACTGCTCTGGTCGAGGGATCGGCCCGTCGCAGAGACTTCTACCTGACAACACAAACACTGTACAAGAGAAAAACATCCTTGCCCGAGGTGGGATTCGAACACACGATCCCAGCAAGCAAGCGGCTGCAGACCCATGCCTTAGATCGCGCGGCCACTGGGATCGGCGGTTTCAGATATTCGGCTCTAATTTATCACCTAAAAAAGGTTTAGAAATGAACTAAATTTATTTTACATCAGTTTCTGTGATTATGCATTTAAGACCCCCCATTCAAAAACCTTGTATGTTTGGTAGGACAAGAAGTATGTGGGAGGTTTTCAGAAGTAAGATGTGTCGCATATAATCTCAGTTCAAACAAAATAAATTCTTTGAAAAGTTTTATCCTTTTACATCCTATGAGTTGAAAATAAAACACGAAGAGACATCTTGGCTTTTCCTGTCTCCATCTGTGGAAGTGGAAACGACACGGAACTCTGATAGTAAGTTCAGAACTTAATTGTTTTGCATGCATTCGGAGAGCCTGTGTCAGACTACTGCCTTCCTACCAAATCCCTGCAAAGTTCCATCGAATTGTCTTCGCCACCATGCGCAGCTGAGTCTGTGCGGCCTAAATCAGGGATTTCTGCTCCCCTATTAGTAAAGACGGCCGGGACGTGAAGTTAATAATCTAGTGATTAGCCGACTTCAAAGGAGAGAGAAACAGCACATCTGATATGTAATGTGGACACTGCATAACCAAAGTAACACGTCCAAATTTTAGGTGGCGCAGACGATCTGATGGGTGGAATGAAGAATTGGAAGGGGAATATTAACATATTAATTTGCTGAATATATTCTGTGGCAATACGTCCAACCAAACAACCAACCAGTTCACTAATAAACTACTTAATAACTGAATAAGTAACTAACTACATAGAGCACAGTCCTTCTGAAGAAAGTAAAAATAGTCCCTCAGTCAACAAATTTCTCTCTTTTTATGAAACCTGAAGCTTCATTACCATGTCTGTAACAGCCCGCCAATTGTTCCTGAAGTAAATTAATCCAGCCCACGCCCTCCAATCCTGTTTCCTTACAACTCAATTTAATAGTATCCGCTTATCTGTGCCTAGTGTTCTCTTTTTCTCAGGTTTCCTCAACACAAACCTATACGGTTAGGCATTTCTGTCCTCCAAACATGCGTGCCACTTGCCTTACCCATCTCATCCAACTTGATTTGATCACCCGAAAAAGTTTGATCAGGAGTACAAATCGTTGGGTCGCCTCGTTACGGAACTTTCTCCATTGTCTTATTAATTCCTGTTTGAGGCCCAAATTCACCACCAGATATTATTCGGGTAATCAAATCTAGAATAATGAGATGGGTGGTGCATGTTGCACGTATGGGGGAAAAGAGAGGTGCATATAGGATTTTGGTGGGGAGACCTGAGGGAAGGCGACCACTTGGGAGACCCAGGCGTATATGGGAGGATAATATTAAAACGGATCTTCAAGCAGTGGGATAGGGACATGGAGTGGATTGAGCTGGCTCAGGACAGGGACCAGGTGGCGGGCTTTTGTGAATGCGGTAATGAACCTCCGAGTTCCATAAAATGCGGGGAATTTTCTGACTAGCTGAGCAACTGTTAGCTTCTCAAGAAGGCCTCTGCTCCATGGAGTTAGTTAGTTAGTTAGTTAGTTAGTTAGTTAGTTAGTTAGTTAGTTAGTTAAGGCCCAGATGCTTTCCTCAGGCAACGTTCTTCCCTTCACGTGAGAGACCAATCTTTACACCCATATAATACAACAGGCAAAGGCATAGTTGTGTATGTTTGCTGGCACTAAAACACCAACAGCCTGAGTACTGGTAGTAATCAGTACTGGCCGTAGTGGCCAGTACTCGAGTCGGCTGTGGATCGAATCAGCTCCACAGTGTATGGTTCACATGCTGACAGCTAGCCGATCTCCAGAGCTAACAATTTATATTAATTATTAAAATAAGAGCAGATTAAATTGAGGAAAATCTTACCACCATTGACTCCAGAATCTGTGTGTCACCATCTGCTATCTAAAATATGAAATTATGAAATATTTTAATCGTTTTGTTTTGTACCGGTTAGAAACTTGTTTTCGTGTTGTAATGGAAAGGTATAGGTTTGCGGTGTTCGAGAATAAAAGATTGAGAAGTATTTTACCTCCCTGAGGATGGCCACATATTTGACCGAAACATGTAGGAATTCATTGTGTATGTAACTGTGGTCGATATACAGCACTTCTGTGTATTTTGTTTGTACCGCTATTATGTATAATTCAATTAGTGCACGGATTATGGATCATACAAAGTGGATGTTTATTTTTCTAGCGTACGTAAGAAAGAAAAGTATCACTACATTTGGAAACTGAACTGAAAAGTGAAGTAATTTTTAGAGCAGCTTGTAACCCAAATCGTGTCTTTCAACAAGGTCACCGAATATGACTTCTATTTGCTAGCAGTACAGTGCACGCCTTTGGAAGTGTTAGCCGCCAGAGAAGGGGAGGGAGGTTAACGCATGACGAAGTTTCGACCAGTGGTGTCCAAACTTCTATTCTTGGAACCTGTAAATGCATTACATTCTTTGGCCCTCTTTATAATTTTCAAAGATCCTGCGACTGCAGACAACTTACTTCCATTCCCCCCATTCCCCTTTACGGCTTTATGTGGACACAGAAACAATTTAATAAAGCGTGTGAGAAAAGCCATGCGGTAGCTTTCGTATTTGTCACAAACTGGATCTGAGTTGTGTTCTGAAGTTTCCGCGTGCACCCCACCCCCCCCCCCCCAATAGGGGCAACATTGTTCTGGAGTAGAGTTATAATGGATTATCTTGTTTTACTTGGAATTTCATTCTAAATACGTAACTTATTAATTAGCCAAGTAACTAAGTAATTAAAGTAACAATTAATGCGGCATTATTCCTATAGGTCAATCCATGTGCATCTGTAGCTACTCAGCACTAAATGGCTGCATTTTTTGTACGAAATCCAAACCACCATAATAAACGACCTCCATTTTGAAGATTGCTGTCTTCTGGAATGTAACACCGAAAATTCTGGTACATGTGTATGGACATTTCCGAGAAACCTGCAGCATTCATCGTCATTTCTGGCGTGGCCTCCATTTTAACCTGTGTGGAGACAGTTCTGCCCAGTTTACATACCCTCAAACTGTTCCTTTGATAGGAAATTATTATACCTTTATATATTAAGTATATTCACTATGCTTAAATGTCTACCATTACTTAGAAGCTTTCCAACAAAAGTACCAGCCATATTTGTACTCAACTTAGACGTAGATAATCTAGCTCGTCTCAGACTAACCGCTTTACTACCGTGGTACAATCAATGCAGAGACTACGTTACGAAGTTCCGACATATGTAATTTTATCCATTCAGCCGTTACTTATACACAAACATTCCCTTCACCACAGTGATTTTAAACCCCCCAGATTTTTATTCTGCGCTTCCAATGAAACAGTACTAGTTCCGCATACTCATACATTAATTTTTTGGCTCTGAGATTAATATTTTTACGTCATATATACATATATATAAAGGTGTTTATATTCATGAGGAAGCCCACTGCATTTTAGGCAAGTTCGCAACAATTCGAATCACCTCCGTCCACCTGTCGGTCTCTAAACACGAAGAAACTGGAGCAATGCTGAATTAATTTTCATAACGTTTAATATCCAGCAGTTTTGTTATATCTGTCGACGCATTAAGATTTTCCTCCAGACTGGACTGAAATAAAGGGAATTTTATTTTAAGACTTGCATGAGTTACTGCTTGTACGTCAAGCGTGACTCGCTAAATATTTATTGTAGCGAAAAATGTTTCAAATTAGCCTTTTAGATACAAACGAAACCGGCAGTTTGTGTATAACGCAATTCTGAGTCGCATTCGTGTAACAGTTTTTGCCGTGGGAAAGCAATGGGCCTAAGTGTTAAATGTTATATGAGTATGTGTGCATATTCTTGCCTCAGTTATCCGGCTGTACCACATTTTTCCGCATTAACTCATAAATGGCATGATTTTCGAAAAAAAGAACATTGAACATAAATTGAATGTTTTGATTTTCTCTACAACTTTTGTCTGAAATATTTCCTTCTAAGAAGAATTCAGCGAGATATTATCACAAATGTACATAGGGCTTCATGAAACGTACATGTTTTTCGTGTCTGATTTTAACCTTTTAAAGCCTAGGGGTAAATTTACGTACCACCCGGCTTAAGATTAAAAAATTCTACGTGGTGCCCACATTGCGTTTATGTGTTTTGTGTGGATCTCAACACAAATAGCAAATTTTGCCTTATAAAACATTAAGAGATTGGTTTTTATAACCGAAGTGGAGAGTGTTTACAACGCGGTAGGCACTGAGTCCTTATATAAAACAGAGATGCTTCGTCTTTAAAGGGTTAATTAAACTTTCGAGAAATTTTCAAATACCAAATTTCACGAAAATCCGTACAGTTAGACCCGAGTTGTTGCGTGCGGACGGACAGACAGACATGACGGAACTAATAGTCGCTTTACTCAGTTTTGGGAACGCACCCAAAAAAAAAACAAAAATCCTAATTTCCCATACATTTTTTCTGTGAGATTTTACGGTTTTCGAGATAATCACACGCAATGGAGTAAACGGCTAACAATTGTTATGCTGTACAAATATTTCCATACTTGCTTATTCCGTTCTTCTGACAAGATACAAACTTGATCGAAGTCACTCATTGTTGATTATAAGTAAGGAAACTTCCTCCTACCTTAGTTCATATTCTACGTGTATAATAAGTGTATAGTCCTTTAAAATACAAATAGATAAACCGCTACAACCGTTATTTTATTAAATTTTAAGTTCTGTTCCTGTAGAGGAGCGTATCCCAAACTATGTTCCGCGGAACGCTGGTGCTCCGCACGAGACTAACAGGCGTTCCGTGAAAAAATCGAGAAAACAAAAATAATAGATTTTTACTAAATTTGAATTTAACGTATTTGATCATATCTCAAGATAGTGTTCATATAAGAATTTCTATAAGAAACTTTCCTTAGGTTACTAACATATCTCCTTGCGCTGACTTATATTTTGTATACGAGGGACCACAAAACCTATGCGTTCCGTAAATATTTATGAATTAAAAAGTATTCCGTGACCAAAAGTCTGGGAAACGCCACATTAGAGGCAATCAAACGGAAGAAACCGACCGCAACATGACCATTACGCTATGCGTACGTTACCTTATTTTCTATATGCTTGAGCCAGGCCCCTACATAGGAACTTGGAAAATTATTGCTGTAAATCTCTAATTTTTCCACTTAATAACGTAATTTTGGCACTTCTGCAGATCTGCTGCCATATAGCCTATACACGCCAGGTGGTAAGTGGTAAAAGCTGCTTGTTTGGTACCGAGTCCTTTGACCGAAGCAATAATGAAGGGATTTCAAATCATACTTGAACGACGTTGTAATAAGGGTAAACAACACTGCCATGTACAAATCCTCAATGGCTGCAAGCGGTTATAAACGGGTACATTAGGTTACATTACATTGCGTTACATAATCAGCACTGCCAGTTGAAACCGTACTTTCCATTTCCAATCTTATCACAAGACATTCTATTATTGTAGTAATGCACAGTCACGGATTTTAGAGCCTAACAAAATGAAGGCGTGCAAGATAACATCGATAAAAGTATTACGAAATGTTCAATTACGAAGAATGAGTCTTCTAAACAAAGACTGTCACATTTTCATTTAAAAGAGCAAGTCATTCCTATGGAACGCAGGGACGCTTCATTTCGCTTCCTTTCACACTTTCCTCTGCCGAAGGAAAAACGTTTAAGGGTAAAAGTTGTTGATAGTTTTATTCTTTGGCTAGGCAATATGTATTGAATATAGAGGCAGAATTAAGCATTTCCACAGCGGGGAAGAATTAAGAAAACCTGCATTTCTCTCCCTCCATTTTGTAAAACAAGAAACTGAACAAAAAGACGTAAAATTTACAGTTAACAAAAGAACACACATAACTGCTACTCGCTCTTCGTTTCTTGTCTGTATCCCTTTTCAGAATGGCAGAATTTTGTTCAACATTTGAGCTTCTCACAGCAGTGTTTCCGAAGATGCCAGTTTTCACGGTTTTGTAGCTGTGTCACTGGGCGTTTCGTTTCAGACTTTTGGAAGAATCGTAGCGCCCGCCTTTTGAGGATCGAGCAGTCCAGGTCAATTTTTTTTCGACTGCTTAACCCTGAAGATGAAGGCGCTACGAACCTTCGAAACGCCGAGAGCTACAGCAACTACTCGCCTCGAACACAGTGTCGCATCCCAGGAGAATTGTATGTTCAGAACTGTGCACCTTTAATTCAAATTCATTACGTGACTGTGCACAGTATATTCACTTGTCTTCTACGCCAGGGCACCTGTCGGGCCCCATGCATTTGCATGAAGGTGTACGGAAATTATCAGCTCAAAACGCCAAAATTTTTTTCTCGATACCAGCTGAATTGTCTTTACTCCTGAAGAATTAATCCCGGCTGGATGGATCCCACAGTTATGCCTGGTGGTGAAGTCAATCACAAAAGAATCACAATATTTTTAATTTAACTGCACCTTACCTACAAGTTTTTGAGACCAACTTCGCATGGGTGTAGATGAATTAACGGAGAAAAGGCAGAAATGAGGTAATGTATCGAAACGATAAAGGAAAGGAAGAAAAAATCATACGAATTATGTACACGCACTGTGGTGGCAACGTTCGTTGTGTAGATGAGTCAGTAACACGATTAACTGTCCCCACTCTTGCTGTTCACTTGTGCTGCGTGGCGTGGGAGGGTTAGCGAGAGACACGAGTGTTTTTTAATCAAGAATAAATAAATGAGATGTGAGTACACAACTTTGGTGGGATAATGCTGCCTGAAGGAAACCGAAGCACCGGAAAAGAAATCCTCTCCCAGTGCCACTTTTTCCACATAAATCACGTGCATATTATCCTGGGATCGAATTAGGATCTACTCGGTGAGAGGCAGGTGACTGGCTGCTGTATGGTGTTTATAATACGTACGGGCCTTTTCATATAATGAATTAACCTTAAGTTACTAATATTTAATTCTGGTATAGGCACTTATTATTATTATTATTATTATTATTATTATTATTATTATTGTGGGCCAGAATAGCGCAGTTGGTATAGCGACTCGCTACAGGCTGGACGGTCGGGGGATCAAATCCTAGTGGGGACGAAGTTTTCCGCACCAGTTCAGACCGGCCCTGGGGCCCAACCAGCCTCCTATGCAATGGGTTCTGGGTCTCCTTCCCGGGAGCAAAGCGGCTGGGGCGTGGAGTTAACCACCCACCTTATCTAGCGCCGAAGTTAAAGAAAGAGTAGAGCTATACTTCTACTCCCCCGCTGGGCATTCATGGCTTGTTATAGGTTCAAATTTACTTTTTATCGTTGTTATTATTATTATCGTTATTATTATTATTATTATAGTTTATTTTATTTAGTATTATACAGTGAACTCACAAACTGTGCAAGTTCCATTGGAAATGGTGTTATACAGCATTGACGAGTTCGTCATAATCTTCTTGTTGATTCATTGTACAGGCTGTTGCTCTAAAATTACACGAATTTTATTATCGTTACATGTTCTGGGTGTGTAGAAAGTTATGTTGAACACCGGCTGTTGTGTGACGTCATTATAGTAATTCAGTTTCTTATGTGATTTTCGTTACGTTGTTAAAGTGTAATGAGTAGTGTGAGTCCCGAATCTGTAGCGTCGGTTATTGTGTGTCGCTACCATAAACGGATTGTGAAGTGTCGTCAAATACCACAGTCTGACGCTAAAACATAATTCCCCTCCACACTGGAACGTCCCATTATTTACTTTTTACTTTTTTGTTATATTATATTGAATTGAGATAGGAATGTAACAGTGCAACTCCGGAAATCGGAGGCATAAAGTACACTCAGACCAATTCTTCTTTTCTACTGCCAGTTGGTTAGTTGAAGACATTAAATTTAATAATAAGATAAAAACCGTCGTGAAACTAGAAGACTGCCATAAAGTATATAGGCTTTCCCAACTTCCTTATCCTGAAACATCATTTCCACATCCGTGTACTATTTTATCCTTAAACAAAATTATAATTGCAGAACATCATTCCTTGTCAAGTAACACAATGTGAAATGTTTGGTACACATTGAAGAGTAACCCCAAATTAGTGGCCATTAACGTGCATACTACTTTAAGTCAAGTATGTTATTTGACATAGTTTTATTATGATCTCATGTTTGTGGACGAAGTGTTATGTTGATTAGGATAAAAGTCTGAATTGTAAGTAACTTTAATAGAACCAGTACATTTTGTGATAAGTCACGCTGAGTAATGTAATATAATGTAAAGTAACGTCGTGCAATAAGATAATGCTTAGACATGTAGCTAACTCCATGATGTAGGATTTTTCTTGAAAGTTCGTAATCGCTCAGCTGCTCAAGAAATTGCCCGCTTGAAACCCGAGGATTCATTACCACGTCCACAAAAGCCAACTACTGGAATTTATTCTGAATTACTTTAATCCACTAACAACCTCACACACTGCTTACCTGGGATATGTATTAGTATAATCACTTCATCTACGTCTAGCCCTCCCACGTGGTGCATTCACCCATGAATTCTCGCTGAAGGTTTTGTATGCGTTTCTAGCAGTGTAGGTCATTAAATTTTGCCAATCCAGCTAAGAGTCTGGTAACTATGCAAAAGCCAAGAAATCTTGACAGGAGCAAGAAAGATTTCGGTTCTCTGAATCGTCAAATCCGGCTATAGAGCCTACGTAACCTCCTATTTGATCGGTACCGGGGTTCTTTCCTGGGGGGTAAAGCGACCGGGGCGTGAATCTGACCACTTACTTCCATCCATGGCCAATGTTAAGAATGGGTGGGGCTGTACCGCCAGTGCCCTTATGTCTTCACGGCATGCGCAGTAACTGTTCTGCCTTTTATCTTAGTCTCTTTAAATTTACGGAAACTTTGTTTGCAGGCCTAAATATACTTCTATGTATTCGTATTAGTCGAAATTTGCGCTGTTTTACGTGTAATGCCACGTGTAATTTCCATTTTCTCATTTTAAGGGCTACTTGGTATAAATGGTCTAAGTAAATTCTGCAATTAAGGTAACGTGTGTCCTTTCAGAAAAGTCGACATAAGAAGCCTTCTGTTATAAGAAACTTAACACTTTTAACTTTCGTTAAGTATAATTCAGTGTAAGACCCTCATGCCTCTAGTATCTTAATAGGTGTACATTGTTGACAATGTATCACACACAGTTTACCAGAAATAAAATTGCCTGTCATCACAAACTATTGGCCTTTCAGTCATCAGGTATCAATGCTGTGTCTTCAACTATCCCTGATTTTTATAAATTCATTGAGTAGGTTACGTTTTGGACACAGAAGGGTGGGAGTCCGATTCCGTGCAGAGACAAGGACTGTTCTCCACAGCTTGCGCACCAGTTCTAAGGCATACCCAGCCCCCTGTTCATTGGGGGCCAGTCGTCCTTTTCGGGGAGAAAAGGGTACTGTTCTGAAGCTGGCCACTCACTCCTATCTAGTGCCGACGTTAAGAATGTGTGGACTTATAAATCCACGTACGTATTCATGGCGTGGCGCTGAAAGCACACATGTAGGCCTAGCCTACCTTTATGACGGCATGTTTGGGCGTGCTTTCTCGAAAATCCTACCCAGCCTCCTGAAATGGCTTCCCAGGTACTCGGGGACGTTCGTTACAAAGAGCACCGCATGTAGACACATCTAGAGAGCACCTGTCGTAATGTTGGAGGAAATGCATTTTAACCTTTGTCCTGATAATGTGGAATTTATGGTGAGCTGCTAATAATGCCAGCACCACTAATGTGTAATATTTGGTGACCTACATTTGGCAACGCTGAAAGAAGCCTCTTTGTCTCTCTCTCTTAAGGGCCTAGTTGGTAGCCGAGTAAGTGTGTGCACACAGATATGACATAGGACGTCTTTCACGATTGATTCAGTGTTGAGACATTGTGCAGAGAGAGACAGAGAGAGAGCGCGAGAGAGACAGACAGACAAAGAGGTTCCTTTCAGCGTTGCCAAATGTAGGTCACCAAATATTACACATTAGTGGTGCTGGCATTATTAGCAGCTCAACATATATTCCACCTTAGCAGGATAAAGGTTAATGCTACCAACCTGAAGAAAATGGCTCTTTAATTACGAAAGCGAATGGATGTGTACGACATTCTTTCAGAACGTGCATTCGTATCTGAATATTTAACGCGTGATTCTTAGTCGGTACAAGTAACACCGGTTTGTACATGTGAAAGTGGAGTCTGTAAGAATATTTCAGTCGTTCGCTGCTTAGTAGCCAAGAAGATTTGTGTCAAACATAAAAGTAAGGAAACTGTTACGGAAGTAAAATAAAATAAAGTAAAGTAAAGTAAAGTTTGCCACTTTCCACGCCATAAATTTATAAGAGGGACAGGACTTATGGTTTAGTTATTCTCAAAGTCGGCACGAGGTGGGAATGAGTGGCTAGCTTCACACTCCGACCGTTTCAGCCCCGGTGAAAACTTTTCCTGTACCCATTAAATAGGAGGCTGAATGAACACCGGAGCTGGTCTGGACGCTTTGGAGAAGGAATAATTCTCTTGTCTGTGCCGGAAATCGGAAAACGATCCCTCGGTTGTCCAACCAATGCTGAAATTATTACGGAGTGTTAAATTTTGAAGACTCAGCTATCATTCTGGCTTTGAATCACACTGGTATTTTACTGGTGCTAAGAGAATATAAGCCTCTTACATGGTGTTGGACTGAAATAGGATTCGGCTGAATGATGAAAGGAAAGAGATGAGAATTCTTGCCCTCCCGCAATTGCATTTCCTAACTCAGGGCTTCGTTTCTGGATCTATAAAAGAACTAAAATCGCTTTCAGAGTCGAAACTAATTACGGGGAGAGAGTTGCTGGCAACTTCTGTCTTGAATGACGGGCTTGATGCTTTCTGTACGTTCTAGGTGAAAAGAAATTCTTACAGGAACGAAAGGGATGGTGTACTAGACATTCCGCTCCCGAGACAGGCTGTCTGTCAGCGATCTTCAGCTTACAAAAAAAATCCCGTATTTTATGAAACCAGAAGTTTCATCACTTCTAGTGGAAACACCAACCATTTAGTGTAATGACGATGTAGTTTGATACAGTTCACATTTCCGCAACATTTTCAGAACGTTCTAATTAAACGTGACCTACAATTCATGTTCTCATTAATTTTTGCTTGTGGCGCCTCTTCTTTTTTTGAGGTTTCTAAACCATACACAGTTAGACGCGCACACCCGGTAGGTCCCCTCTGAACGAGTGATCAGCTCGTCGCCGAGGCCGCTACCTACACGACGCACGATGAACACAAGAGACGAACATTCTTGCTGTCAGTGGGATTCGAACCCGCGATCCCAGCAATCAAGCCTACGCCTTAGACGGCACGGCCACCGGGATTGGCGTGTTTTTATATAAAAGAATGAGTCTTTCGTACAGTTCTGTAAAGAAACTATTTTAAGTAATACTTATTTCTTCACATTCATGCTACATATCCATCCAAAAGCAATTTATTTTATACCAAATCTAGTAATCATCCCCATGTGAACCGGGATAAATCAGTAGGTAAAGGAAGAGGCTACTGGATGGGCAGCCGGTTTGCAATGTCTGCCAGCCGAATGAGCTGTTCATCAGTCCAAATAGTCTTCTATTCGAGTGGTGTCTGGGAACTTTTTCTGACGGCCAACCGACCGGAGCATGAAACTGCTCACTCACCTGTACTGGTGCTGAGATCAAGAATGCATGGAGCTTCATCGCCTATCCTTCTTACATCTTCATGTTTTGGTGCTTATGCACTAGAAAATCTTTACCCTAAGCATAATAACTCCGTGTCAAGAAAAAAAAGTCGTATCTTTATTCCTTAATTCGTAAAAGACTCCTGCGGTAAACATGGCTATAAGTGAGACGAAATTATCAAAGTAAGTCTTAGAGAAAATGGTTTTGAATAGGTGAAGTTAATTGAACTTTCTCAAGATATTATGGAGTGGTGGATTTTTAATAAGGTTTGGGTACCCTATGTCAGGGGCACGCGGTGACGTAGTTGGGTGAAGCACTGCGCTACAAACCGGCAGGTCGCGGGTTCGATTCCCGATGGTGTCAGTGGATTTTTTCATTGGCATAATCCTGTTTGTCGCATTATGGCCCTGGGATCGACTCAGCCTCTAACAGAAATGAGTACCAGGTATATTTCCTGGGGGGTAAACGCGGCCGGTGCGTATGGCTGACAACCTGCCACCTTCATGTGCCCATTGTCTAGAAATCTGGGAGCCTCAACCTCCTGGAAGCCTGTGGGCCTGTCCAGGCTTGTAATGGGACTGTTTTTTACCCTATGTCATGCAGTTGATTATATCAAAATGATATGTCCCTCTCAAAGTTAGGAGTTACCCAAAAGTTCCATACAAGTTACCAAATTCGAATGTCCAAAAAGAACGCGGCTGTATTGAGTGAGCCGTTGTACTGATTTTTTCTTCGTCGAATTCCTGGTTTGAAACAGTCTACGCCTTTTCTATTTTTCAAACTCATGGAAAGAAAAGTTTATCATCTTATTCAACGCAATATAAACAGGCTAACGCTGTGTAGTCTCTACAACATTGTGAAATAGCTTACCTGATCTGAATTATCTCTTTACATGGTATGAAAAAGACATGTAGTTTATTTCGTTTTTGATACAGTTATTGATAAATAAATAATCCAACCGATTTATTTTTGGAGGCCAATAATACCTCACCCGTCAATAAAGTCCCTGCATTTTACGGAATCCGATGTTTCATTACCGTATTACAAGGTCACACCACGTGTCCCTATCCTGAGCACAGACGAATTTAGTCCGCTTCTTCCCATTCTCTTTCTTTAAGATACAGGATCTCTTCCAGAATTACTTGGGACATTGCGGCGATGGTATTATACTAATTTACACACTAAGCTCCGAATGTACTAAAGGAATAAGTTTAGTTTCTGCGAATGTCTTAGCGGTGGAAATTGTTACACATGTAACCTAGATTCTAACAATGGGAGTGTTTATTAAACGGCAGCCTATGTTGAATTTAAAGTAAAATGGAAGTTTAATCTACTCAGTTTGAGGAAGCAGCAAAGAAAGTTGTCGAATGGGACCCGGATCCAATTAATTCGGAAAAAATATATATGTTTTTTTCGTGTACTACACATACACAGGGACTAGCGAAAGCACGCACGCACACACACACGAACACTCTTATCACATCTCACGTAGCCTACAAATTATCTTAACAGATTATTGTCTTTCTGAAAAATGGCACGGATGTAAAAATAAAATAATTGAAGTGTCCGAATTCTGTTGTCGTACCCAAGAATCTTCTACGCCCATAATTGTGGTTGGTGCAGTCCATTGTATTGGGCCTGAACCAAAGCGCCGTGGGAACTTTCTTTTACGTAATGCATATGTACAGTACAAAGTGTAAGAGCAGTTACGTTGCCCTACTCTGTATTATAAATATCAGCACGGTCCGGGTCTATAGCGGTGTGTTAGTGGGAGACGAGGAACAATGTTGACATGAAGTATTAATTTACTCAAGGGGGTGTTACACTGAATCAACCAACTGTAACGAGAATATCGTGTGAAATTCTAAGTCTATAGGGTATACTTCCTGCTTCAGGAGCAAACTTTCCTCATGTAAGCCTCGGAAGATCAGGGGTTTGCTAGAGGGATGTCCAATATTGTACCGTTGAACTGAGAGAAGAAGCAGGCTGTACGGAATTGGAAGGTAGATATTCTGCCACAAGAGGACGAAGGCACGCGTGGTTTGACGGCGAAGTTCTCCGCTAAACTGATGCTGGGATTCTACGTAGAGCAGGGGTGGATAACTTTTTATTCTAGTAAATTTCCATTATACAGAGTGGTTAGGTAAGATGATGGCCCATGTACGTACGTTTTTCGTGATGGGTTTATTGATAAACCTAAACCAGAATAAAAACGTATCCCCAGAATTCTTCCTTTCTCATTTTCTTGCTGATAATACTTGGCAGATGCCCTTGTTATGTAGCTTTTCGCAATGCAGATGTATATAATGGCGAATATGTTATGGCCATCGAGGGGTATATCGAAAACATAATTTCACTGAGTAATGAGTGCACCGGGGTTACACATCACTGCTTTTACTTTAAAATTGTTCACTCTTGCAATGTCTGGATCAACATGGTCGATTCACTACACCGACCAAATGCATTCTGATATTCACGTATACGTGTTGTACATAAAGCTCCGACATGTTTCGGTGTTAGTGCACCATCCTCAGTTAGCACAGTCTGCCAAATGTAAATTCAACGGTCACTGACGAGCGCTATTCGTGTGGTTTCACAGATTTGTTGTAGGTTACATTGTGAATATTTCTGTCGCATAAAAGGTACAGCCTGAAGCTGTTTGATTCTTCAAGTTTCTTGTCGTATTCGTAACAACTCCTGCTTAACACACACACACACACACACACACACACACACACACACACACACCTAGAGTCAGTTTCATACAATAGGCCTAAATTAATGAAACGCATTTCAAGTCGTCACATTGCTTTTCGTACTGTGACAAGTCTCTCAGAAAACACTTGAATTTGTGTTAGGGTTTCATGGCAGTATGACGATAACCGTTCGGTTTCCTTAGAAACCTTTTATCAACTATTGAAATCGCTTTCCAGCCAGGTGCCTTTTAATCATCAAAATAAATGTAAACTGCTGGGCCGCACTGTGCCAATTCGATGTGGAACTGGTTACGACATTGCAGCTGAGAGGTTATGGATCACCTCCGTACAGTCCCGATCTCGCTTTCAGTGATTTTCGTCTTTTGGGGCCCCCTTAAAAAGCGCATGACTTGTATGCGATTTGCGACAGACACCGATGGGAAACAAGGTGACACATGCTGGCTACAAAAACTTCACACCGACTTCTTCTATGCCAGGATACAAGCTTTAATGTCACTGTGGGACAAATGCTTGGATATTGACAGCGACTGCGTGGAATTCTGGTGTGTACCGTCTGCCACATATGTGCCATGTACAGATGAAAGTCAGGATATGGTTCTTGGAATTGGAGTGTTTTTACTTGTTTTTTTAAATTTCTTTGTTTTTGCCATGAACTTAATTTTCTTGGTAAATAAATCTTGATAGAATGAGCGGTTCTGCTACCCAGACATAACTTTCTATCGCCGAAGGTCGAGACTGGAGTACAAACCGTCGCATAGTCAGTGTTCAATCACCTCATAACGACAGACTAACAACAGAATTTTAGAAAGACATGTATTTTGAACCGTAACAATTAATTGCCGCAAATTCTGTGACCGTCTGAAATCATTTTCTACTTTATGAGGGTCCGGGGAATGGCAAATGTGTCTGCTTTGAAGTAGAAATATAACATTTTAATATGCGTTCCGTTTTGTTGCACGGATGCCTTCTTGGGAAATCTCCCCATTGATACCTGGATTTAAGGTCCTCACATAGTAATTTAATCGACACATAATTGTTGGAACTAATGCGATACCTTGGGGTCCTCTTGACTGCGTCTGTTTCACCGATGCGTGAAGCAATCCGCATGCATGCCATTCGTATCCGGTGCGTTAAGTTAAAAGTCGTGCGCTGTAGCCTTCATTTATTTCTATTTTTATTTGTCGCAATACGGCGCACATTACAAGGATACAGTAAGTAATTTCCATAGGACTACACCGCTTGGTTGCCCTCAGCAGCAAGTTACTCCTCTCGATTATACTGCAGAAACACCAGACAAGCAACTTCTACACGTAATATCCAAGGTTCATGGTCTTCCTTGTCATGTTGGTTGGTAGTTCTAAACCGATTATGGAAGGTTAAGCTTTGATGGGTAATGTAACTCATTGTGAAGTTGTGATGTTATGTTGCTTCCTTTTTCTGTTCTCCAAAACATCCAGACCGGCTGTGTGACGCACCTCTCCGACTATTCCGCGGGTATTGTTTTATCCTTCCCGGGAGGTAAAGCGGCCGAGGAGTGAGCCTGACCAGTGACCTTCATCTAGTGCCGAGGTCGAGAATTAGTGGAGCTAAAGCTCCGCTTCCCCATATGACTTCGAGGCCTGTCAAGGGTAAATTCTTTACATATTATTATTATTATTATTATTATTATGTTGTCGTTGTCGTTGTCGTCGTCGTCGTCGTCGTCGTTGTTGTTGTTGTTGTTGTTGTAAGAAACTACTCTATTTTGGGCATCACGCAAAAATGTTCCTTCGCTATATGTGCAGCAGCTGAAATTTTGGTATGTAAATGATATAAATGATGTAGATATTTTAACCAGGAAATCAATCTCCTAAACAGACTTTACGTTTGTACGTCTTTAAATGACGTTTCAAGTGAGTTACGGTTTTAACTTAGTTGCTCAATAATTTATAATGTTCTTTTAGAATAATATATGTATGTTGTACCGGTAAGTTGCTGTTGATGTAACTGTTTGAGCAATACTGTTTAAAAGGGTAATTCAGGTGCTGAATCAGCTATAAACGTATTTTTTATGTTATATTTTGTTCGTGTCTGTGCGTGTGTGGGATCGTTTAATTTGTGTCGTATTTGTTTTTTGCTGGTTTTATAATTGACCTTTGCGCTGTTGAACTGGCATGTTAACGAATGAGAATTATTATTACCATCATCATCATCATCATCATCATCACATAGGTGCATGTAGCCTGTTTTGCACATCCTGTGTTTCTATATCTCTAACGTCACGGCATAATATCCATATATGTTTTCACAACTTAATGATCCTGACTGATTTTGTCTGCGAATTCCTCAAGGAAACGCTGGAATTTTGCCCCAGAAATGTCCATGATAACTTTTTAAAAATCATTATTCGTCACTGAGTGCTATGTTACCACTTGACACTCTGTCATAAGTGTCATCATCATCACTCCCTAGTCTGTCTTACGACAGGTCCGTAGCCCCTTCCAAAGCAAGTTCTCCACTGAGGGCGACCTAGTGCTTCCTCTTTCAATTTCCAATATCCTATCTTCTCCTAAAGGTCATCCTGTAGCTGCTTACATCTTCTTCCCAGTATTCCCTTCATTTCTATCCTTCTTACTGTCTTAATGCATGTAGGCCTATTAGACTAAAATTTGAAAAATCCAACAATTAAGCAGTAATGATCTAGCAATCAATCAGGCTTACTTTAATCTGCGAAAATATAGCCTGCTCCCTTCTCAAACGGGGGGCATACGGTGACGCAATTGGTTGAGGCACTGCACTACAAACCTGAAGGTCGCGGGTCCGATTCCCGATGGTGTTACTGGAATTCTTCATTGACATATTCCTTTCAGTCGCACTATGACCCTGGGGTTGACTCAGCCTCTAACAGAAATGAGTACCGTCAATATTTACCTGGGAGTAAAGGTAGCCGTTGCGTGGGGCTGACAACCTTACCACCTTCGTGTGCCGATTGTCTAGAAATCTGGGAGCCTCAACTTCCTGGAACCCTCAGGGTCTGTCCAGGCCTGTAATGGGGTCGCTTTACCTTTACCTTTACCTTCTGAAATGAGTCGCTTTACGTAATAGACCACAGCCTATTTATTCTGCAGTTTTTTCATCTTTTAATTATTCATAAACATGCTGCCGCATTGCGCTTTGGAACTACTTCAGCAGGTATTAGTGGAATTAAATTAATGAAGAAATTATAATTAAATAATGCATGGATTTCATACGAGAAGGAAGTCGTCGTACTGATGTTTGAAACACCTGTAAATCGTGGTTCACGTTTTTATCTGGCTTTATTTAATGAAGCTACCTTCCTTCAGCTTCTCGTTAAGGCTACTTTCCCGTATGTTTGGCGAAGAATTTGTTTTGTAGTACGTACTGCTGCATTCTATTCTACAGGCTATCGTGAGAATTCTGTCGTTGTTTTCTCCATTTCTTTCACTTATAAGCGAAAACAGTGACTTAAGTCACGGGAACTTTTTTTTCAAACATCTCAGTTCGTGACAATTTGTATTCGATTTTGTGCAATTTTTGTGGTGTTCGTGTCGGCGACTACATGTACGTCATTGGTATGTACATGCATACATAGACATATGTAAATACTTACATGTGTATACAGACATACATAGTCCTAAGCACAAGCACACGCGTGCGAACACACACACACGCACACACATGTACGTATACCTACAAAATACAGGGATAAGCAATGTGTGTGCACATCTATAAACATATTTTGGGCGTCACAGTTCAGTGGCTAACACTGCTGCATGACTGGAAGTGTACCTTAAAACAGGCTTCGGAAGTTCTCATCCATTTTTAATGTGTTCCATGTCCGTGCACTATATTATACAAAAACGCTAATCACTAACAAAATGCACAAAGAGTTTTATCATCAGTTCTAACACACTCCTACATGTTTCGACCCTGCTGGGTCATCTTCAGGGAGAACTTTTTGCTATCGTTACAATTAGGTGGCACTTTATGGTTGAGTGATAATGTGCTGTTGACTGTGTACTGCGTTGTTTTTTGAGGCGTGAACTCTTTGTGGTACCGGCTTGCAAGCAAGATGATCCAGCAGGGTCTAAACATGTAAGAGTGTGTTACAATTGATGATAAAACTCTTTGTGCCTTTTGTTGGTGATTAGTGTTTTTGTTTTCATCCATATTCATCACAATTTATCTCATACCGCGGTCTGCCATTCGACACTGCTGACGTATAACCAGCTTACACGAGGATGTTCCATTATAGAACAGAACTAGAAACAGTATGCAGCACAGTCCAACTTTCAGGGTTATAACAGTCGTCTTTAAATACGAATACTTCAAATGCAAAGAAATCAGTCCTTATTTAGACGTTAAGAACAGGTTAGTCTGCTGCACTGAAAGGGAACGAAGGTTTGCCCATGGGAAATTTGTGTTCTCCAGTTTCCTTTATTATTCAGGGATGAGATATGTTCGAGTCTAGCAGCGGAAGGGGGGGGGGGGGGGGGTTCACGAATAATATAAAGTCTATTAAGTATTGGTGTGCAGTGCTGCTCATCCCCATTTACCGACCGACGAAATGTTACACCCAGCTTCGTTTTACGGACGGAATGGGTAAAATTTCCGGATACAAATTTATTTTTAAAAGTTTTTAACGTGTAATGGGAGTGTGAAATACCCTGATGATGTCTATGTAAAGCAGATATGTACAAATTACATGTAAACAGAACGATACTACTGTATACAATAAAAAAATTGTATCAGCTAGAGAAAATATATTAAGTATTAAAACGTAGCATTTCTTCATGAATAATTAAAAAAAGCCTGTCTTCTGTTGGTAATTATTTAGATAGGAAAACTAGTTTTCATGTCTCTAATCTCACTGGGTAAGCTAAGACACTGAAGGCCTCTCAATGCTGCCACAAGATCATGAGAAAAAAGCAACTCTCCCTCTAAGTTTTCTACAGCTACGCGGATCTGCAGGTGCTTCGAGCAGAAAATTTCTACACGATCTGACGACGGCGCGGAAATTTAAAAGTTCTTAAATATGCATAATAAGAATATTTACAACGAAAAATGAAAAATTTCAACTGCGCCACAACAATTAGTATGCGCGGGAGCATTTCATTTACTGCGCGGCCGTGCACCCGCGCGGCTTTGAGGGAAAATTAGAAAGAAGTAACCGTGGCAGTGGATGCGATAAGCGTATAACTATCCTGTAATTCCGTAATAATGTAAATACCTTATAACTAATATCCTGCTGTCCTATATTTTCTGCCTGTGCATTACACCTACGGTTTAGGTGATAAAAATAAATGGGTAAAGTGTCTTTCATCTTTTTAAGGGCATATTAATCTCCATACTGATTCACTTTTAGTTCTCACTTCACACAATATGCATCACATATCTATGTGAAGTCAATTCAGCTAATTATGTTCAAGAAAATTTCTGCTATGATATACGACCAAACTCTGTGGTTATATATCGTGTTCCTTAAATTTAGATCAGGTGACACATAGGATTGACACTGCCCAATAAATGTTTGAATATCGATTATGATATTGAGTTCAGGGACAACAACTTAGTCCTTACAGCCTCTTTCAGCACACGCTATGTTTGTATTTCAGCGCTTGGCTGTTTATGTACACAATTTAACCGCCTGGTACAGAACACTTATTTAAACCCGGTGTCTTGTACACGTCATGTTTGGTGATGTGGCAGGGGAGGCTTCTTTAAATAAACACTCAGTTACCGATTTTAAAGTGCCAGTGGTAGTTAAATTTTATTGACGCACAAACTGTTTTCTTCATCTATAGCAGCTTGCAGCTAATTTGCCTTATTAAATATGAAGCTATAGGGAAAAAAGGATCGAATTACGGGTATTATAAGGAAGCCAAGCGAAAGGATGAGCATGTCTGAGTATCATGTGTTAATCAAGGCTTCGTAATAAAAGCATTTTGTCTCTCTTATAGTAGAAAAACGTAACATTTGCCAGAGTTTCTAAATAAAAAAATAATGGTTACTAAATAATATAAATAGAAACAAAATATAAGAAAATTGTTTTCTGGGTTTTTTTAAAAATAAGCAGGTATTCTAGCTCAGAAGTCAATGCCAGTGGGATAGGAATCCTCTGATTAGAAGCATTTTTTTTATAAAATCCCCAATAACACTTTAAGACTTACATAAGAATTTGCCCATCGATTTTAAGATAATGCTTCAAAGAGTGTAATGCTACAGGGACAAAGAGCAAAACTTGCGCTCTTCCATTGCTCTTTGGATTGAATGTAGTAATAAGTGGAGCAAACAGTTTTATCCGCGTGAATTTCTTATACCGAAAAAAATAATTCCTTGGGTAAGACCATCTCGTGGATATAAATAAAAAAATAAACAAAGAAAAATTGCCTACCACAACCAAATTTGTTTGACAATATTTACTGTGAAATATGCGTGGTGCAAGTTTGCCTGGTAATGGCTTAACACGAGTTGCAACATGTAGCGTGCATGTAGTATGGCAATAAATATTGCACTGATATTGCAGCGTGCTGAATTATCGGTAATGCTATCGGTCAAGGTTTGTAAGACATACCTTAGTCTGAAAATATTTTTTTTCTTTTGCTGTAATGAACTTCGATGTTAAACTGAGAGACGAAAATGTTTGCAAGATTTTACGGCACAGCAACAACAATAGCAGCTGCGATGCTGCCGCGCAATACAGATGATATTTTTCATATTATTTAGGTAACACTGCAATATCTAGCTGAATCTGCAAGTTATACTTAAAATTCTAGTGGGTTTATGGTGCTATGAAATAAATATAACTTACTTAATGATTACGAGAAAAAATAATAGGGACTATAAGACTAACTTAATTAAAACTGATAGGTGATGTGAAACTGGCATCAGAAGGAAGTATTCAGATCTCCATTCCAGATAACATAGTTATGTTTGAATATTTTTACAGTACAAAATTACTGTAATTTTAAGATAGCGTCCTTTATTCCCGCTACACATTATTTGCTAATGATTGTAATAAAGATGTGCGAATGAAATGTAATGGATTTTGTCACAGACAGTCTGATCAACATCTTGAAATGTAATTTTGGACTGAAGACGACCATGTGTCTGTAATCACTAACACTTGTTTTAATAAGCACATATATTAAACAAAACTAATTTGTAATTTTGTATGTTTTAGTCTGGTTTCTAGCTTACTTAAAACGAATAACGTCTCTGATTTACTCACAGATTGTGACCTCACAAGACCTGTTTATACAATATTATTCCTCACATAGAGTATATTTAAGTACAAGCCTCTTCCTTTAGAACCACAACAAAATAAGCTGCGTGTCCAATAAATAATATACTTTTCTCTTTACACACCTGGCTCATTAAGCACCGACACGTCCTCCTTAATACTGTTTCGAGCTTGTGGGCAGACGTGGGGTAGCTCGGATTTTGAAGTACTTTCCGATTATTTTAAATTTCACAGAGGTTTAATTTTGCTTATGGACGGTAACATGCTCAATATTTCCTGTATTTGTATGTTCAACAGAGCTCACCATTTGCGTCAGAAGAAAATATTCCAGACGAGGTCATCTGTAGACAGGGGTGAATACGAGGATAGAGCAGTTGAAACGGAAGGAAATTGAGGGGGGTCCTGTGTCCTCACAAATGTCGCCACGGTTGGGCAATCACTTTGTGCCTACACCTTGACAGTGTACGGACTCTTCACTCGAAGTAAGTACCACATTAATTCAGCTTATTCTGTGTATGAAGAACTGGATTGTACTACTCTGGAGGGGGATTTATTTCTCTTTTGCAGAGTACTAGTGTACGCAATGTGTGAAATTATTAACTGCAGAAGCCGGAACCAATTTTTATTCTTCCGTTTACTCAGTCGATTTTACCCACAGGCATTTCAGAGAGCTATATTTTAAACACTTTGATACTATGTCTGCCCTTTAATCGGACCGAACAGCACAAAGAGTATTTTCTGTCTTTCATTTGGCTTGATTTGGAGGTAACTCCAGCTTAAGAAATTTAAAGGTGGTACAGTGTGGAGGGAAGTTGTGCTTACTTTAATTGAATAATTTATGGAACGTGTCCTCCCTCAGCCACTGGACATGTTTTATTTTCCCATTGATCGATTCAGCTATTACATACTATGTAGCTTCGTATAAGAAATTACAACGTGCCGTTCAGTGTTACTTCTTACTGTAAAACATTTGTTAGTGACAAAAACTATTTCTTTTTCAATTTCCATAATTTTTTCTCTTACCTCTGCAGGCATTTACTGCCCAAATTACCAACTCCCCATATGATTGTTGTTTAGGAGAAAGTTTTGGTTACTGCCGTACTGCGTGACTGAAATTTAAAATACTGTGCTTTTATTACGAATGTGTTCTTCTTAACAATTGGTACGTACCTCTGTCAGGTAAAGTGTGGATATCTTTAAGATATGAACGTTTCATGTAAACTGCTTTTCGCCGTGGTGAATATAGAATATACACGGATAAAAGAAGAATAATTTGCATCTCATTGAACTAACCATTACACACTTAGCCGCATTAATGTGTCTTCAATAAATGAATAGCGAGAAGGGTGAGATATGAAAAATAACAAGAACACATTTGGATATTTTTGTCCTCTGTTTTCTGTATATGTTTTCACTCCTGCTAGCTCAATTCTAGCCTTTGGACCAGAAAATCTCTTTACCTGTCTCTGTCTAAACTTCTATTTTGGGAAGCACCTTCATCTGACTTTACAGCGTTGAGAAGTATGCTACGTATTTAATAATAATTTTGTTTCTGTTCTCACGCTGAATTATTTTTCTATTATTAAACCATACATGTGCCGATCGTATGTTGGTATCTGTACGATACATTAATCCATTAATATCTCTTACTATAATCTGTGTGGAATGTCAGAATTTTTTGTGCAAATAACACAAAAAATAGACATTTATGGTCAGCAAAATTGGTATTCTTTACAAACATGATGGAATACAATTTTCTTAGTCCGATTACTTTAAAGATTGGAGCTATGTAGCCTATACGTAAAATATAACACTTATTTTACCACTGAGATATGCTCATTATAATAACATCTTGTCAAAAGCATCAAGCACTACATAATTTTTTAGTTTGTGGCTGAACTTACACGACTGGCGATACCTTTGCATGTCGTGTGAAATATGTTTCCAGACTGACAAGTGAATCTTGCGGAACGCAGGTTAACTTGAAATGGTAGAAGTTGGCAAGCTTCGGGAAATAAAAGCTGCACTTATAGAATTGAAGAATCACATTCTCAGCGCTCATTAAAATATCTGCACATCCTGGCACGCATAAAAAGCTTTCCCAATTATTTATTGCCAATGAAACATTTCGTTGTTTGATTCCGCGAAAGTCATTAACAAAGTATGAACATATCGAGCTCTTTCTCTTTAAAAAAAAGTAGCGTTCTGCAGTAGAAAACATTGAGTTGTTAGCAAGGGAAAATGATTCAGTTTTTATTGAGGTGGTATTCAACCAAGGACTTGGAACCGTTCGGGACAGGGTGAATAAAAATCTAATTACGTAAAAACGACTTGTATAATATGTAAGATTGTGTTTTTCGAAAAATCTTGGCTTTCTGACACGTTTTAAACGAAAAGTTCTAAAAGTAAAACTGTAATCTTTGCTATAACAGTGTGTGTTTGCCTGTCTTTCTGTCCGTCTTTAACAAACCAAGAACTTCGGAATGTAATTTTATGAAGTGTGGTATGGATGAAAATTATTGAAATTTGCGCCTTCCAGTTTCGTATTTACAGTCAGGCTATTTACATAAAGACCTGCACTTCTTTCTTCGGGTCTTGGAGGGAACTCGGTATTTGTCATACAGAAAAATGTGTCGAACAAAATGTGTAGAAAAAGTTTTCCTTTGAGTCTTATTCGTTTGGGACAGAGTGAAACAAGTGAGCGTGAAAGGGCCATTTCTTTTCCCTATGCTTGCGTTTTCGAAGTTCTTTAAACTTAAGCATAACTGAAGGTCATTGTGTAAAAGATCGATAGCGGTCGCAGTGCATGGGTCACTGAGGTGCCCGTCCTTTTGTGTTCTATTCTGTTTCATTCTATTCTAATTGGAGGTCAAATTACGAAATTTCGCAGGGGATTTGCCTTGACGACGCTGTCTGTCTGACACTTTACTGACTAGGCTTTATTCAGTCCCTGCTAAAACTATGTCCTGGTAAAAGTAAAACATAAAGTTCATCCTAGATCAGACCGCGAGGGTGCAGAGGAGAAATAGAGGTATAGTTCTATTCTTTGTTTAACTTCGGCGCTAGAAGGGGGATTGGTGGTTAGCGCCACGCCCCGGCCGCTTTACTTCGGTAAAAAGAAGCGGTACCAATTGTAGAGGAAGCTGGGTAGGCTGCAGGACCGGTCTGGACGTGTGCGGAAAACCTCGCCCGTACAGGAATTTCAATTTTCGGACAGTTCAGCTCGTAACGAGTCGCTATACTGGCTATGCTATCCCGGCCCACACTGTCTCCCAGTACGTGACCATTCTACCTCAGCTGCGGGAGTGGTACATGATCGAAACAGAAAACACAGCAGATGATGGCTGTTTAGGAATGTAACGTACCGTGATGGTGGTCTGTTGTGATGTGTTATTCAGAATTAACTACGAATATATCGAAGAGGAGCCATAAATAAATTTAACCAAAATAGCCTATATCTGGGCAGATATTTAATTGTGTTAGCTCTTCAGACACGAAGACTTGACACTTCTACCAGCGAAGCGAGAAAGGTATTGGTCTGACGTGCATCACAGGATTTAGATGGACTGTACACCACAAACGGCATCCGCTTCTGTTATTCTCTGGGAGAAGTATGGCCGTAGAATTCTTCTGTTTATACGCACTCTGTCTAGAGATTTGTAAAGCACGATTGTACATGAATGTCAGTGTCTCTGGGAAGGCATTTAGTATTTAGGAGGTGTGGGCAGAAAAGGAACCAACGGCCAACGTAGGGCTCTGGTTTGATACAGGTATATTGCCTGCACAGATTTATAAGTAGATACATAATTATGAGTATATAAGTGGGAGGGGAGTGTCAGTTTACCAAGAATTCGCATAATCCTGTGGCGTGCGAGAAACTTGGGACCCGTCCATACGTAGACAAATTTTCATCTCTACAAGTAGTATTCGAACTGACTTTTTCCACATCTAGTTGGAACGGTGCAGGATCCTCTGCTCAAGCAACAACACAGCTAATGAAATAAGAATAAGGAGAGAGATGAGGCAAGATAGGATTAATGCGGGTCACTATGCGTGACCTCGGCGTCACGATTGACTCGAGCGTGACTTCATTTCGGTCTCTTCACCACCCTTATATAAATACATACTTAAGGTAGCTTGCAGTACATCCCCACATGCGACCGTCTTCTTGGGGATCTTCTGAAGTGTGGAGACCTTAAGGTCCATTCTTTTCCTTTTTTAAAATTTCACTAACAATTAACACTTCTTTGCAGTTCTAAATAGCCTATAAGTTGTTAACGTGAACACAGCGAGCCTCGAAAATTCGGCGTGTAACTTTTGTTTTATTCGTGTTCAAATATTTTCTTTAAAATATTACGTCAAATCTATATAGAGTGGAACTTTTTTTGTATTAAGAGTCGTGGCCGATGCCCATTATATCAGTTGCTAGTATAAGATGTCTGGGTTTGAACTCTGTATCCCTCAGTACATGAACTTTGTATCAGGGAATGATGGGAAGCCTCATGTAAATAATATCTCCATTTTTGTCGGTTTCGAGTATTTCAATTTTTCCACGTTTTTGAAGAATTTAATTATCTCTGTATTGTGACTTCGTCCTGCATTCTGGTGCCACTTGAGCATACAACCTGCATACATTTTTCTGCTCCGCATATGCTCTATACAGATATCTTACTGACGTGTAATAGCGATATTTGCTTGTACATAATTATCACTGATGTTTAAATTGTATTGATAACCGACACAGCGTCTTCGAACAATCAGATATTTAGTTATCTGGGCACAGTGCATTATTTTACATTTTCTAGACCCAGTTGCACGATGAGGTGAGGTGTTTCGTACACGAGAAATTTTTCAGACGTGGATTATCCCGAACAACTAAAAGTAACGTAGTTATCTCCCCTTAAGATTTGTTAGTATGTTCCATCCGGCCTGTCCGTGAGTATAACTGTAGTCATTAGAAGTGAAGCTGAAGTCGTGAGCTCTACATAACGTGCATTACGTTCCCCAGCACGAGTACTGAAATGTAAAGAAATGAAGCAGAGGATAATAAAGTTTTAACTTGGCCATTTTCTAGAGTGTAGCCGTGAAATTATGGGATTCGTAATTGCATAAAGTATCGTGTCTGTCTGTCTATCTGTCTGTCTGCAACAGTTAATGGAGTAATTAAGATAACCTTAATTTAGATATGTGTACAGTTTGAGGCATTTAAACCCCGGAAACAGTATGTATGTGTAAGCATATTTGGTATTGTAACCTCAAAGGAAGGACGTTTGTGGGACGCCGGCTTACGCGTTAATTAATTTACGAACTCTGCTTATTTTGAAATGTAACTAACTATACGGCCGATCCCAGTGGCCGCACAAAGGCCTACGTCTGGGGGCGAGCGCTCCCTGAGATCGTGGGTTCGAATCCCACTGAGGCCATGGATGTTTTATCTTGTGAGTGTTTGTGTCTCGTCAGGTAGAGGGCTCTGCGACGGGCCGATCCCTCGTCCAGAGGAGTCCTACCCACTGTGGTGTGTGTCTGAGTGTGATCAAGCGAAAATAACCCTCGACACCTACTGTGAGTAGGTATAAGAGGTAATGACTACGAAATGAAACTAACTATAAGGCACGGGTAATCACTTTATTGTTTTAAGAAACAAACAGTGGGAGGTTTCTTTATTTATGTATCGCTTAAAAATTAAATAATATTTTAGCCATCAGGAAAATAAAATAATTTATTTCGCAATTCATAACATTCATAAAAGAGTATTTTAAATGTTCTATCCTTGTGCTTCATGGTGCCGATAATACGTGCTGTGGTGAAAACTCCTTACATAGTTTCGTCTTTAAAGAGGTTCTTTCTAAGGTGCTGGTGAGACGCCTAAGTGTAGGGGAAAGAAGAAGGGCGAGTAACCAACCTCATACCGATATTTCCTTCCACTGTTGCTATCCAGTTTTCTACCAATATTTCTCTGAATTATAAGTCGTTTGTTTTACTTCCAAATGAAGGATTACAGGCCTGATTTATTTTAAGTGACAAGACTGGGACTGCATTTAACCCTCAATAAGAATTACTGCTTTATATGTTTGGCGTAGCATTGAGTAACAGTGGTGTGATCTGCCAGACAACAGTGTTTAAGACATGCTGATTATTTTACAGGACTTTAACAATAATTCGCAAAAACTCCTGCTGGCTGCGTACAGCACCGTAGAAAGATGTATTTTTGTTTCAGAAAGCGTCCTAATAGCTTCAACTCCGGGGTGAAGAATTGATTGACCGATAACGTGTCACGTCTATAATATTAGAATGTCATCACGTGAAAGTGATGTATATAATTGGAAACGTTCAATGTGATGTAAAAGCGAAATCTGTTGTGCTGCGACTTTGAATGGGTTTATTTATTGCTTGAAGGACAAGTTTGGCAACGATAATTATATCATTTTGAATCCAGTAGCGATAGTTGTTACACAACGTCGATCCGCTTGGGTGGAGTGAAAGTGCGGGCAATTGCCGTGATACTCGGAAGGAGATGCTCTACATCTCGCTAGGACAGCCAGGGTTATCCAAAACGCATATTATATAATAACGTTAGTGGCTCTGCCCGTTTGTCAGTAACACTGATGAAAATATTTTTCTGTAACATTCGAGAACAGAACTGCACTCCTGGCTTATATGTACTGGCTATTCAATCAAAGGAACATTCAAACTTTAATAATGTCTGGACACTTATGTGCTTATTTTCTAAGTAATTCAAATCATATCCAATGAACCCTTCCCAGCTATTCAGGATATTCGCTTTTGTCACAGTGCTCCTAAAAAATTACCGTTACTGTAATACAATTTATTCTAGGCTGCTTAAAACAGTGTCCAGCGTCTGTTTCACAAAGATGTTACTATTTCTTCCACGCCTAGATGTTTCCATATACTTCCTATCAGGCTTTGTGATATGAGTTCTGCAGGTGCGACATTTACATTTGTCTCACGCGAGATCGTGTTCTTTCCGCCTTGATTTTACCGTCAAAGTAATACTATAAGGGCCGATCCCAGTGGCCGCGCGGTCTAAGGCGTAGGTCTGCGGCGGAGCGCTTGCTGGGATCGTGGATTCGAATCCCACTGGGGGGCATGGATGCTTGTCTTGTACAGTGTTTGTGTTGTCAGGCAGAGGTCTCTGCGACGGACCGATCCCTCGTCCAGAGGAGTCCTACCGACTGTGGTGCGTGCTTGAGTGTGATGAAATGAAATTACAAAAACCCTCAACACCTGCTGTGAACAAGTAGGTAGAAGAGGGAACGACTAAGAAAGAAAGAAAGAAAGAAAGAAAGAAAGAAAGAAAGAAAGAAAGAAAGAAAGAAAGAAAGAAAGAAAGAAAGGAGGGAGGGAGGGAGGGAGGGAAAGAAAGAAAGAAAGAAAGAAAAAAGGAAAGAAAGAAAGAGAATAATACTACAAGAAAGATATAAATTATGACGCTGCCCGTCATGCCGTCTTTCTTTAGTACCTAATTGTTTTGTCCTCATGAAATTCTACAGTAATTTTTCATATAAATTACTTCACCTGTTAGCACTTTACTTTAATAGGAGACCAACGTTCCTACTCATACACGTAAAAGTGCAGCCTAATAATGTTATCGATAAAAGAACAAAATACAATCAACACAACAAAAACGTTTGTATTACTTATTGTTGCAACACGTTTCCACCGCAGTGGGTAATTCTCTGGCTAAAACTTGTTTAAAATCACATAAAAGTTTGTATACAATTTCGTTGTAGCCTGTGGTTACTGAACGTGTTTTGTGCCTTGTTTATTGTGATTGTCCAGCTCACCACACTAGGACGCTAAACAAATTCCAAGTTTTATAAAGAGTTTGACGTTTTAACTAATATATTAGACGTCGCAATGTGTATCTTAATACAGTGTAACAACTGAAATCTCCGTTAATAATTACAACGAAATTGTGTGCAACTTCTTATGAGTTGTTAAACAACTTTAGCCTGAAAATTACATGTTGCGGTCGAAACATATTGCGACAATAAATAATGAAGAAAATTTAGTTGTTAATAGTATTTTATTCTTCTATCTTGTAAGTAACACAGAGGGATAACTAACTTAAAAATTAATGTTATCGAGTTTCTTTTATATGTGTTGGCTTATTCTGTAGGTGCCAATTTTATGTGTTCTTGGTGGCTTTCTCGATGTCTTGCATTCGATTGACAGTGTTATTTTCATGAGACATTAGGCTTACCTTCATCATTTTCCCAACCTTAATTCACAAACATATTGTTATGTAGACTTCATCAATGTTATCTCAGACTATATACTGCCGGATGGTAGGTATGAATTGATGGTGAGTAATGAATTAGAGAAAATGCAGAAGAAAGTGATCGTGGCGTAATTTAAGTTACCATCAATGCATTTGGTGGAAAGGACTGGCATAAACCATAAGGACTTCAGGCAGGATATTCGTTGTCCTCGCCGAGATATGACCAGGGCATCTTCTGGATGTAAGGAAGAAAAGTTAAAACTCTGCAGATGAGCAATTTATGCCATATGACGAGCGTTGGCCTAGCGAAAACTGGCGGTAAACTGAGACTTAACTATTATCGCCATGAAAAACAGCATTGGTTATGTAATCACTGTATGCATTCAGTGACTCATTTTTCCTCGTACACTGTCTAACAGATCTGAAGAAAGCAGCTGAGCGTCATGACCTTATGGGAAATTTTCGTAGATCGATTCCCAAAGCAGCTGTGACATTTTATTAGTTTTTTTTCTTTCATTAATTCAAGATGAGCGCAGGGATATTATCCTACTGCTCGCTTTATCTCTGGTCTCTTATTCTCTCTGCCGTTACTATCCGTTAGAAACACATCGGTCTCTCTCTAGAGTGACCGACAGTGTTCACGCTGTGAGAGGTTATGGTTTTGGTTTGGCATTGTAAGCCCCCCAACAGGTGTGCGTCTCTCGCCTGCAACCCTGATGATCTTGGGGTCATAGGTTTGAAATCCAGCTGCACCACAGACGTTTCTTTGTGGTTTTGTAATCTATTCCCCGCATTGTATGTTGAAGTATGAGGAAATGTACGTAGTGGTGGCTTTCTTCGTCATGTGGTGATGCTAACAATTCTAAGAATTAGCTGTAGTGTGTTATTTTCTCTTATATAAATACTTCATTCTACGTATTTTATTGATTAGCAGAAAGATTTTAACACATTGTTCCTTCAGTCTAAATTAGCCATTGGAATCTAAACTGCACAGGTTGAAGGCCTCGGAAACAAATTCTGTGACGAAGACAAATGGCAGTGTGTAGATGAAGTAAGTGAATAGGTCATAACGTAGAATACGGAGAAATGACAAGACTGGAATAAGATCACAAGACGGTATAGTAATTACTGCAAGATATCATTTAACTGGGAAATATGCGTTTGTTGTTGTCACTATTGCAGGTGTTCTCTGTGTTTTTTTTTCAGACTAAGCTACCTACCGCGCTCGTCTTATGGCTGTGTGTTATTTCATAGTTTTAAAGGGGTTTCTACTGTTCTTTTGTTAGAGTTACATATTCTCTCCTGGCTACTTCCATATCTTCAATCTCACTTTCTAATGACCTTTAGCGGTGCTACTACTGTATTTTTCACTTACATGGAGCACTGCGTGAGCAGTGTACCAAATGTAATGGGTGGCTATTCTGGGTAAAAGAATCTTGTTAACGTGGAACTAATGCAAAATTTTTAGAAGTTCTCTCAGTATGACTGTAAAATATAGACGTGCAAGAAGTGAGGTGTTTTAATGAATAATTTTGCAGTAATTTCAATTAATTAAAAGAATTGTATTTAATGACGGAACATGTTACAGAAATTTTTAAAATGTCCGCCCGCCACTTGACTGCTCCTTCCAACAACAGGCACTGGAACACTGAGGCTTCAGCTGTAAGCGTTAATTACAGGCATACGATATATTACACACCACGACCGTCACAGGTACATTGACCATAAATTATAACAGAAGGCATAAGTGAAATTTTAAAGAATACAATAGTTCATTTATATATATTAAACTGACTGAAGTATAACAATTTTTTAACTTTCATAAATAAGTGTAATTTATGAATGCGAAATGATAAAACAATGATACGTTTATTGCTGGAAAAGACCCACATTTTAACCAAAAAAATGTACGACTGTATAAAACTTGAAACAAAGTTCAGTATTTGACGTACTCTACTACATAACATACAATAATCCTGTGAACCTTGCTCACTTTAGTATTTTTAATTGCCTCCTAGGGCCTGGCTCGTTTACGGCTTTATAAGGAGTGTGCTGTTTGCAACTGGTTGTCATAGAATAGTCATTACACACACCGTGCATCATTGTATTTGCAGAATAAATAGTGATGTTAAGTGAAAATTTTCTTCTGGATTTTTTGTGAATTTCTTCTTAAATATCTGCATGACCGATAAGAAGAACATCATATACGTCGATTGAAAAGCGATATTGTGCCTGATATCCAATACTTTTAAGTGTACAGAAAATGTTCTTACCGAATAGTAACAATGAATTAAAGAGATTCAGTCACACTAGCAATATACTGAATGTGATTCCTTAAGGTGGTAGCAAAGAAATATGGCAATCTTATCTGGAAAGTCTGACATGAAATTCATTGCGTACTGGATATAAATGCGACAGGCCTGAAGTAAGTTGTGTCTTCCTGGATGATAAATAGGACGTAGAGGAATAAACGAAGTAGCTGTTCTGCTTTAATATCCCATTGGGCTCAGGCACTAAGGCACTTTTGATGTAAGGCCTTGGGTGTAGTTTCGAGGGAGAGGAAGAAGTAAATAAATGGAAGATTATGCGTTTTTCCAAAAATGTTTTAAGTCAAAACTGACATAAGGGTCATGTTGTCCTTTGCCTTATTGTGCTAACTGAAAACGCAGAATAAATGCCTCAATAATGACTCAATAAATGACTCAATGCACCATTGCTGAAGCTGAAATCTTTTGAAAATCAAATGAAAACAATGCGCCATAAAGTATACGTTCCGACGAAGTGGATATTGATACAACCTGCAGGTTGGAGACCCCTAGCCCTGCAAAGGAACGAGTGTGTTTGCCGAACATGGGTTATGTAACTGAACATGTAACTACAGCGTCATAAAAGTGATTTGATCGATGATAGAAACCATTACTACTGAACTATCTTCTTTCAGTGAAGCTATTTCATCGTGTAACAATAAAATCTGAAAGCTATTTCTTACCCAAGGAGGTAAACATTTTCTACTTCATTCAAAGTAGTAAAGAGTTTAGTCAGGTTTCGTAATAGCTATAAGACTTGTGTTGAAAGTACCGCAATTTGTGATTTTCCACAGCGTGCAATAGCATGGACACGAGCAACTGTGATTCAGTTACGTTACTTATAGTCTCCGCCTGTGTTACGCAGATTAGGTTGTCGGAACGGAACTAGACATAAGTTTTTGAATTTAGCGTGCTTGAACTTCTAGCTGGAAGCCACTGTGATCTATTTATATCATTTCATTTTGTTGATTTTTCAGTAGGATAAACAGAAGTTCCGAATTGGAATGGAAAGGGCGACCTTCAGAAAAGAAGGCAGTAATTTTTACCATTAAGTTACTTGGGAATCCATTTTTTTTACCTAAAAAATTGCCGCGAACTTACATGACAGTGTTAAAGGAGAATGCTTGAAAAGTACACATCTATGCGGCCTTGTTTCTTCTTCTTCTTCTTCTTCTTCTTCTTCTTCGTCTCTTCCTTTTAACGTTTCTCTTGTTTCGTTTCAAAATCCCTTATTACCCGCATGAATTTTGCAGAGATGTCGTGGAGCCTTTAATATGAATAATAAATTGCTAATGCTGTGGAATGGAGCGAAAGCTATTGTGATGATCAACTCAAGGAGAGTTAGATGTGCAGAGCACGTAGCACGCATGGGAGCTCTGAAAATTGTAGTACAAAATTTTGGTTGGAGACCCTTAAAGAAGAGACTACTTGGAAGATCCAGCTGCTGAAGGAATTAAGTATTAAAAGCAAATGTAAAAAAAAAATATTGCAGAATGGCATTGGTCGGATTCGTGTGGCTTACGACAGGGTCACGCTCAGATTCTTGTCATACATTGTGTGGAATTTGTCGCGTAAATGAGCGACTCTTAAATTCTGAACAGGGAGTGTGTTACATGAAAAAATTCTGCAGTTAATTAATGGAATGGAGCGGGTTTGATCCATTTCAGGTACATAATATAACGTTTGCTTGGAGGGACTTACGAAGGCCAAGGATTTCCTCGGGCAGTATAATCCACTCCCCCCCTCCCCCCCCCAAGTGGCGCAACAGCCCCTAGGGGGCCTGGTCGTCCTTATTATCGAGGCTTCACGATCACACTCAGAAACACCACACTCAGTAGCGCTCCTCTTGAAAGAGTGATCAGCTCGACGCAGAGACCTCTACCTGACAACACTCGCAACAGACACACAGTCATGCTCCCGGCCGGATTCGAACCCATAATTCCAGCAAGCGAACTGTTTCAGACCCACAACTTAGACCGCGCGGGCACCAGGATCGGCAGTATAACCCATTTAGGGAAAGAGAATCGAGTTCGAGACGTTCCTGACATGCACAAGAACGCTAATGAACTTCCGCGAAGATGAATGCTCCTCTTGCGACTTGCGTTCGGGAGGAAACAAGTTGGAATGTTGGCCAGAATGTAGTTACCATGCTGAGCTTTTGAATTCTGTTCCTCAGTCACTTGATGCGAATGTCTGAGCAGTGTCTTCCGATGGTTGCTCTCTTTGCAGCGGTTCACAAATTTTCGCACAGCCTTCATTTAAATCATCAATAAACAACCTCCGAATCTGATACAGTTTAACTTTCCTCCCAATCGCTTTCATTCTTTTTCTTCTACTCTTCTGCTTTTATATTTCTGCTCTTCTACTACTTTGCTTTATCTCTTCCTTCTGTTTTCGGTTCCTTCTTTCTGCCTCCTTCTTTCCACATACACTTCATGCCCATCCCTTGTCCATTGCGTGAAAACTGTTCCTTTGTGATTATATACGTAACACCGTGGGGTCTGGCAGATGCTTACAAATGCTTTGGATAAACCTCCTTCCTCCATAGCCAAGGTAGTATATAGGGCTAAAAGATGTTCTTCTACTTTCAACCGCTTCCTGCAGTTTGAGGGTTAACTGTTCTACGTTATATGCAACCTTAACCCGTTGTTAGTGTGAATTGGGAAGAATGTGATGGGAGGGATTTTGGCCTATCTTAGGTTAACATACTAAACTCTGAGGGAGTCAGAAAGCTACAAAATATTTAGCTTGATAGCCAGTACCCGTGCCTAGCCTCAAACACCAGGTCTCTTAAATATTTGCCAGTGTACCACGACTTTTGTTGATGTTATTGTTGATAGTCGTAGAAAATAATTCAGAAACGGGGTAAAAGTATAAATTGTGTCTGTGCACGTCATGAAGTTTTATATGGGTTATTATGGAGGGGTAGCTCCATTAATTCTTAATCTTGGACATAGATTGAGGCGAGGGGTCGGCTTCATAACCTGGTCCCTTTACTCCCGGAGCAAAGCCTCCAGTGCCCATAAAACTGGAGGCTAGATTGGTCCATAGCTGGTTGGACAATTTGACAAAGAAAGAACGTCTTTGTCCCTGACGGGAATTGAATCACGATTGTTTCGTTGTCCAGTCCGTAGCCTAGCCACTATGCCGGTTCTAGGACCAGGGAAAACGGGAGAATTCATAAGAACTTTTCTTTGTGATAGTGAGGTAACTACAGTCCTTCAATATACAGTTTGCTGCCTTAATATGAATTATCCACCTTTTTGCCGTAGAGTATAAGTTTTTGCGGGTTTGCTATGATTCTGACGGCACACAGCATTTATTTTCGCATAGACCCATGGCATTAACAACTTAGTCTTTTAGACCAGGCACAGTGTATTCTCTGCGAGATACATTATTTCAACAAATTTCTGGTTTCAAGTAGTTGTTTTACTGTAACCAAAGAAAACTCGCCGTATATTTTGACAGTGTAGCTTCGTAAATACACATTTAACAAAAAGGTCTGGCTAGTTCAATGAAAAACGAATCCGTCGTGTAAAATACTGTAGGATGTTTATTCGGCGGGCTTTCCTGTTATTGATATGAAACATGTGAATTCTGAGGAGAAATGTAATGCTTTTATTTTGGCACTTTCATCTTGTTTATAAAAGATAAGAAAGAAAACTTTGATTTTCAGACCGTAAGTAATATTGCACCACTACACCACGTTGATAAAGTCAGCTTTCTCATAAAGAAATGGAAGAATTGTGAGATCAAAGAATATGGCAATACCAAAGTTTTTTTTCGGGGGGGGGGGGGGTCATGTTAATGCAATATGTTTCTCTTGCTTTTCCGTCTAGTAGAAGCAAATTCTGAATAACGACATCTACTTTTCTTTAACGCTTAGCTACCCCTCACCTTTATCACAAAATCGAGGAATGTGAGCAAGAAAATGACAGTGTAATTTCTCAGCATGGTGTTGTATTCGGCAGGAAATGTTAGGCACAGGATATCCCAAAACAATCTCAAACCAGTCGTGAGTATTAGGTTGAGAATTTGTGCAGGCTGCCCAAAAAGCCAGTCTGGGTCACCACTCTTGTAGGTTGTACAAGTGGCCAAAAATGCCCACAAGTTCGTCAGTGTCATGCAAGATTCTGGCGTACTTGATTTTCTCTTTTGGCACTTAGGTTGTCAGGCGATGATGTGTGATGATGGTGAGTGTGCACTCTGATAAAAATATGAGTGGTGTCACTAATCAACACGAACACAGAGCTTTATTTCGCGAATTGCGGTGCAGATATTTCTGCAAGGTCACGCTTTTTGATTTCTAAATTATTACACAAGGAAGTGCCCTTGAAAATGATCTGAAAGGTCAAAAACGGTCGGGCCATAACTATTATGCGTTTCTAATGTTGTAATGTATAAACTAAGTTATTGAAATGCAACAGCATAGTTGCAAATGTTAAGGGCACTCTGGACAGTCCAGTGTGACGTGTGATGCATGAAGTGGCAGACAGCGTCACTGTTAACCTTCCGTCTTGACCTTGCACTCGCAGCGCCTTGCTACAATCCAGGCACAAAGTATAAACGTCTCTCTCTCTCTCTCTCTCTGTCTCTCTCAGTATGTGTGCTAGTTTGTGTGTGTGTGTGTAGTTTATTGCTGATATTTTTGAAAGTGTCGATGCCGATGGCCGCGCTGTCTAAGGCGTGGGTCTGCGGCCACTCGCTTGCTGGGATTGTGGGTTCGAAGCATGCCGGGGGCATCGCTGTCTATCTTGTGAGTGTGTGTTGTCAGGTAGAGGTTTCTGCGTCGGACTGATCACTCGTCCAGGGGAGTGCTACAGAGTGTGGTGTGTCTCCGTGTAATTTCGAAACGTCAGCGATGGGGAGACCTAGGCCCACTAAGGCTGTCGAGGCATGAAAAAAATATTAAAAGTAATCGATTTTCAGTAGATACGTATCCTGCTAGTGCCCCACCTTAGCCATTCAGCACCATTCCTTATATAACTGGTTTAACTTAAAGATGGAACGAATCCGGAGTGCTCTGTGGGAGCTTCGACACTGGAACAATTTTAATGTAATTGCCGTGAAGAATTTAACCCCGAGGAGAAGGGGTAGGGGGCCGTCCCTATGAACTCAGTGATTTGGTCTTATGTGAGTTCATCGAAATTCTACTGGCGCTTCGTTCTGTAGCGGCGGCCACAGCGCCTGAAATGTGGGCTGAGTGCCCTTTGTTGTTACACCTACAACCCTTGGGGTTATGGAAGTCCTGAAGAAGAGCTAGGTGTCTTGAACCTGTCGGCTATCAAAAAACGAATCTTGCTTCTTCCAACCCGTGATCTAGTCACAATTTCGAGTATGGTGCCTCGGCCCCATGTCAATAAGTAGATTTTAAATAAAAACATTTATCCGAAAAATGCAGCAATTATAGGAGGAATAAGCTTGTACCGTACATATTAGCGTAAAAAACTCTGAGATTTCAAAAGGAAATTTTTAAAAATTCCCATTAAAAATCCCAACCGCGATATCCTAAACATTCTGTAAATACAAGTATATTTATTGTATTAAAACACTATGACAAAATAACAGCATTCGGTAAGCGACGCTGCTGTCTAGAGAAATCTGCAAGAAAAGACGAACAGTGCAACACCTATTCAAGAACGACTTCCGTCTTTGCCAACTTCTCTTCCTGTTCGTAGCTGTGACTAACTGTAACTGTAACATGGACAGAGTGGCAAGCGTGACCATTTTATGTACTCTCTAAACATAAGATAACCTAACGTTTTACTGCGTTTAATTTCTTTTCCCTCTAGACATATTGTAAATATTAAGGCAAAGTCCTTGGAGGCCTAAAAAATGTCTTTGGGCAACTCAGTGTGGTAGGGACTCGCTCAAGGTGTCGTCCTTCTGTTGGCTTGGCATTCTTCTTCTTCTTCTTCTTCTTCTTCTTCTTCTTCTTCTTCTTCTTCTTCTTCTTCTTCTTCTTCTGACATTACAATCCTTGGAGGACCTTAGCCTCTTTCAAAATTGTTCTCCACTACTCTCTGTCTTGTGTTTTACACCTCCAATTCCTTATGCCCATCTTCTTTATGTCTGTTTCAACTGACTCCAGCCACCTTGCCCTGGGTTTTCCGACATGTCCAGTGCCCACTGGTTTGTATAATGTTAACTTTCTGCAAGGGTCCAGCTCCTGCCTTCTGAAGAGGTGTCCCAGCCACCTCAATCTTCCTATTTTGATCACTCTGACTGTCCGGTTCTTTGTAGAACTTAGCTCATTATTGTAGTTTATTCTTCAGACACCTGCCGCTCTAACTGGACCGTAAATCCTTCTTAAAATTCTTCTTTCGAAGATTTGGAGAAGATTTTCATCCTTCTTTGAGAGGGACCAACTTTCACTTCCACACATTAGTATGGTTCTTATCAGAGTTTTATACAACGTTGGCTTGGCACTGGCGCTCTTAAATCTCCGTGTGGTGTTGTTAAGAGATGTTCTCATGTTGATTTCTAAACTCCAAAGTTAGGCGCATATTAGAACGTTGCTTTTGATGTAAATACGTGATTACCACATACAGAAGGCGCAGAATGTGCATTTTGTTGACAGTGACTTGTAAATCATTGTGACGTGATATGTGAATGGTTTATGGTGACTTCTGTAATGTAATCTGTACATCTCGTGAAATATCGGGCATGCCATGATTTCGAACTGAATTATCTAGCGCTTGTAATACTTTGAATTCGCGACGTCAGAATTATTTTGATGCATCTTTGTTACTGCCGTATAAAAGTGTTCTGTGTGTAGAAAGACTGAGGTAATAAAGAACGCCGTCTGTCGAGTAAGCGGGCTCGAACATGAGCCTGTGGGACAACAATTCTGGCATCTTCCATCATTTGTTTATTGTGAGAATTCCCATCCTGAATTCTGTATCTGCCGGCTTCCGCTATGAGGTCATAGAAATATTTTATAACAAAGTTGTTTTATTTGTATCTCAAATCGCACTTCTCGTAGTTCAGAATTATTAAAAGTCATATAGTTCGAGTATTCGAGGGTCAATTCGCAAGTTCCTTCCCCCACGTCTTCGCCATTTGGAATACAAAGTAGGCCTTTGCTTACGATTGCTGTTATTCGATCTATGGATAGTGAGGGATATAACTTTTTGGTCCTAATTTAGCTAGATGATTTCCCTTGAGATATCTGATATAATTCTACCGGCTCCTGGGGTATGGTAATATCAAATAAGACTGTGAGTTGAATAGGGAAATTTGGTCCCGTTCTGGTAAATATTTTGTATATATTGTACTTAGAAATAAAATTTGTATTCTTTTCGATGGAAATAAAAGGAGACAGAAAAGTGTGTTTTGATAACTAGGAGAAGGGCTGTGAAATTTAAGGCTCTGAGTGTGCAGATCATGGTCTTGCAATGTGTGGCGACACGTATTTTGGCCGCCCGCGACCTTTATATTTCATCTGTGTAGAGACTGGGGTGGATACTAAATGTTATGTCAAGTAATAAAGGCATATTCTTTTACTTTTAATATATATATGTGCAACACCACAAGACGTATTCTTGTGTTTCACTTTATGTAGCTATACGCAACACGACAAGATATATTCTTGTATTTCACTACATATTGCAACACTAGAATGTATATTTTTATTTATTTAATGTGTTCCATGTCCGTGCACTATATTATACAGAAACAATAATCACCAATAAATGCACTAAGAGAGTTTTGTCATCAATTGTAACACACTCCTACATGTTTCGACCCTGTTGGGTCATCTTCAGGGAGAACTTTTTGTTATCCTTACACTAAGGTTGCATTTTGTAGTTGAGTGAGAATGTGCTGTTGACTGTGTACTGGAGGCGTGAGCTCTCTCGGGACCGCAGACAGTTCACGCCTCCAAAAACAACGCAGTACACAGTCAACAGCACTTTCTCACTCAACTATGAAATGCAACCTTAGTGTAACGATAACAAAAAAGTTCTCCCTGAAGATGACCCAGCATGGTCGAAACATGTAGGAGTATGTTACGATTGATGATAAAACTCTCTTTGTGCATTTGTTGGTGATTAGTGTTTTTGTATATTCCTATATTTTAGTGTACGTTTATACATATGCAGCACTACATGATATATTCCTGTGTTTCACAATAGGCCTATACGTGCAATACTAGTTCAATCAAAGCCTACAGTGTTCAACATAGGCGCACATAATTTCCGTCTGTAAAATAATATTTTACATGCTCTGCACATCACACAGGCGATTATTTAATTATATATATATGTATCGTTTCTTTTCGTGGTCCTTCCCTCTTCTACCTATTTGTTCACAGTAGGTGTAGAGGGTTCTTATTTTCTCTTGATCACACTCACACATCACAGTCGGTAAGACTCCTCTGGACTAGGGATCAGCCCGTCGCAGGGACTTCTACCTGACAACACAAACACTCACAAGAGACACACATCCATGCCCCCGGTGGGATTCGAACCCGCGATCCCAGCAAGCTCTCGGCCGCAGACCTACGCCTTAGACCGCGCGGCCACCGGGATCGGCTAATTATATATATATATAAATTAACAGAAAGTTTGTGTCAATATTACTTTTTAATATAAATATAAACTTTTTTGAATACAGTAATTACGTGTAAGCAGGCCTGTAGTTTATGCTGAGCGAGATAATGGGAGCAATATAGTGAGAACTGGGTGTGAACATTTAAATAGACTTTAAACATTAATTGGGGATCCTCAATCAAGGTTACAGCATATGTGAATGACAGTATTACGGCAAAGCGCTTGTGAGAAAATAAAAGGGTTTTGACGTAACAGTCACTGATACCAGAAGATAAAGGTGTAGTTGCTCAAACACGTCGCATGAAGTACGCGTATGAGAAAAAGAAATGTTGCGGTTATAAACGTATCTAAAATGAGCTTATTTGGTGTTAAGATAGAATAAAAAGTATTTTAGACTTTACAACAAAGTGACAGCCATAAATGGACACGTCTGCTTAGCAATTTTAGAGTCGTCCTGTGAGGTTAGCTTCAAGAATTCACACCGTGTCACGTGCAGTCTTAGTGTTGACCTCATCTTTCACACGAGGTTCGTTGAATTACATGTTTTGAAAGAAATAATGTTGTTTTCGTTGGATGCGTGTGGAGGAATTTGGCTTCAAACTCCACTTACACTTGTCATCAAGACGAATTAGTTGCCGAGAGTTCTTGTCCATGAACTGTGAAACAATTAAATTTTCGTTCGTCTTATCTCAAGGGGTGGATATCACACCAAACTGATCATTCAGAAGCGCAAGAAAGGCGACTAGATACAATCCCACACCTAGCAGGACTGTAACAGAGGAAGACATAGGAAGTGAACCTAGAGAAACTGAGAATGTATCACTTTTATAGCTGGTCATAGGTCAAGGCTTTGTGGGACCCGGTATCACCACACAACTGCATAAATCATTTTCTGTGGTGGCTCACACTGACTGCTTTTTTTATGTTGTACTGGTTTTTGATGACCCTTCGCTTTACCCGCACAACTTAAATGCAATACTTCTTTTCGCGAAGCGTGTAAAAATAATTGCCCTTTTGCTCGCACCAATGGTGAGAGGACTTTATGTGTCGGCTTAAAAATGAGCAAGAGAAATTTGTGAAACCCACAAAACCAAACCCCTTTTCCGATACAAGCCACCGTTTTTTATGTTGCATCACTAGTTTCTCTTCAAGTTATGAGTTCTTTGCCCAGCGTGCTGGAAAAGATCGTGCATAGGGCAGGATATTTTTTTTCCGTCCGAGTGTTACATCTATGGAGCGAATTTTATTTTGAATTTTGTCTGTTAAAATGTAACCGGTAACTTATATGAAACTCAACCCCATATGTATACATTTTCCTGTATAAAATGTACAGGCTTACATGACACAACGTTCAAAATTCATTAAGGACTACAGCTTTTTTAAAATAGTTTCGATATGATGAATGAGACAGGAGAATAACAAAAAGTGGAACTATATAACTAACACACTAACCAAACAAAAACGAACACATAAAACAAGTAACTAAACTAAACTAAACTAAACTAAACTAAACAAACTCCGTGGAGCATAATCTTCATTCCGACAGTACGTAATATTCAGTAGTATACTAAAATTCCTCGACAATGGTGTCACATGTGAGCCATTTTTGGTTTCTTAATGGGACTCAAGTTTATAATTTTAGTACACCTGAAGAAGAAAATTGTGTATTTTCGAAACGTAGAGTTTTAGTGGAGTCAGACAATGGGAATAGCCCAACAACAAATTAGTGATGACTCGTACGTAATATTCATTCATCCAACCAACAAATTTCCGGCTTCCTTGCAACCCGAATTTTCATTACCGTAGTCAAAGAAGGCGACTATAAGACCAGATCCTGAGATATTGTACTATACTTAGGTCATAGCAAAGAAATCGTCCTAACCAGATGTCCCGTGTAACGTTTTGTCATACGTCTCTACTATGAGTTGTTCCCCTCTCACTCAACCAAGAAGTTAACGACTGCTTTGTATGGGATCTACGAAAACGCATATTTATTACATTCACAGCCACATTCCATATCTGGAGCCCATCCCCTCCATCTGAGACTGGACATTGCTTCGTGTCAGCAAGAAACCCGATCACTGAGGTGAATCTTGGTGACAGCTTCTGGGGTCTTGGGAGAGTGGATGCAACTGGCTCAGGATCTTAAGAAAATTGCTAACTCTCTTAATGTTGATAATAAACCGCCAAAGCTGACTACCGTAGAACACGTTAGTTACTAAATTAAAACGCTTTAAACCTCAGAAAATAGTCGAAACGTAATTTGCTAAGAATGTTTGACGTAGGCTAAATTTCAAACTTCATAAATCAGAGACTAAAGAAATTAGAAAATAAATATAGAAGCAAAATCAAAAGCAATAATCACAGTGAGACCAACTTAAACGTCAAAACAGAAGCAACTACTATATATCAGAAACTAGAAGTCAAAGGAAATTCTGAACCGAAAACGAAAATTAAAACCGTAATATAACATAACCTACTTCAACCGGTGATAACACTTTTCTAAATTTTTAGAAGGTACAACGTACCTTGAATGGGTAACCGTAGGAGGACAAGTCTTTTGTGATCAAAGAAGTCTCCGTATCGAAATTCTGGTTTCATTGTTTCACAGTCCAATTCAAACATTTATTTCTGTACATAGGTTACAAGGAAGAAACATAAGATGTCACCTGTTGTAAGCAATCATCGGTGGAACTACAAAGCGTTTTATTTTTGTATATTTCTCTTTCTACTTTACTGTGTTACTGTCGCATAACATGACATCATCGGTCAGCTTTTGTAATGGTGTGTCATGGACTTTTAGAAAAAAAAGCTAGTCTCGGGTCAAGAATGGTTTATATTAAGGTACTAACCGAGTGTGGGGCACGCGGTGGCGCAGTTGGTTGAGGCATTGCACTACAAACCGGCAGGTCGCGGGTTTGATTCCCGATGCTGTCATTGGAATTTTTCATTGACATAATCCTTCCGGTCGCACTATGGCCCTGGGGTCGACTCAGCCTCTAACAGAAATGAGTACCAGGAATATTTCCTAGGGGATGAAGGCGGCCGGTGCGTAGAACTGACAACCTTACCACCTTCATGTGCCGACTGTCTAGAAATCTGGGAGCCTCAACCTCCTGGAACCCTCAGGCCCTGTCCAGGCCTGTAATGGGATAGCTTTTATTAACCGAGTGTGCTTTAAATTCCCACCAATGTGTAAATACCGAAAGTAAGTTGAAAATTTAATCCACAAACACGGTCCTAGATCATCCAAATCGCGTGAATCCCTGAGCCCAGTCCATTCTCCACCTTATGGCCTTACATGCTAGTAAGGCTGGACTCCATAGCCTCATTGCTGACTAAAATGGCATTATTTTTGGACTGCTTAGGTTACGTAACACCGAATGGGAGGATGAACGTCGGTGATAAATTTGGAGAAAGGTATAAGGAAGTCGTCAAAACTATGTATATGCTGATGAGGCGCCATATTACCAGTATGTCAGAATAATCTCTATCCGGGCCTAGATTCAAGCCAAGGACTTCATGAATATAATGCAAGAATGCTAATTGTACAGCGCAACATACTTTCAACTAGAAATGGTTTCATCATTTGACGAGTATAACACAATATTCACGCGCGAAACCACGGCATCTTTAGCTATGAAACTGATCCGTCCTTGTAAATTGTAACTCTAAAGGGATGCAATGAAATCACCGAACCTGCAATGCCGACCGACGCGTAGGTAATACTTTGTAACAACTGCCATCTGGCGTAACTACCAACAACTAGTCACCCATTCAGAGCATGCACATACAAACCAAGATAGTTGTCATGACTCGAACTCAACAAACACATCCGTACCCACCCCCTCCAAAACACACACACACACACACACACACACACACACACACACACAAATTCATTACGAAAGCACGAAGTCCATTGCAGTTCATCCTGTGTTATGATTAGGACTCATCTAAAACGTCAACATCGATCGTGAGTCTGTAACACACCAAAGATCATGAGGAATAAGAAATGTACTTTCCTTTATTTTTGAGAGGACTTTCTATGTCTATTTATGTCTGCGATCACTTAATAAAAATTCCTTTTCGGGAACAAATATTCACTTTTTATACATAGCTCTAAGTGGACCTGTTTACGTGTCACCTTGTTCATAATACTTCAGAAGGCATATAGACAGGAGTTTGTGAGTCATTGTGAAAGACCTACGTTACTTTGTATGTGTGTAATTTAAGTATAGCGTAATCCCCATGGACAGCTGGTAGCCATTAGATTTGCACTGACGTTGCTAATCGAGCATAACACACTGAGGCTGAAACATTCATGCAGAGTTGCAGTTTCTGCTTGCCGTTATCCACGAATAGATGGACAGTTACGGAACCGGGACCACAGGGTGCTTTTAAACTTATTTCTCAGTACGGTAGCTTGTTAATCCCAATAGAAAGTTAAGTCATTTAGCTGGTCTCTGAGTATAGTTGATCCGCACAGTACTTAAAGGTTGCCAGCTGCCTGTAAATATTATATTACGCCGAATGTGATGAGTAGATGGGGTATTTAAAGCGGATATCCCCTTGTGTGTGCCATGAAAAATTTCGAATCTAAAAACAATTTGGGGGGGGGGGGGTTGAATGCCTTGAACTAAAACGACACTAGCCGATTTCAAAATACTTCTCAAATTTTCTTAAAGGGTCTGAAACAAATCACAGAACCTTACTCAAGATAAATCGCGCTGGACCCAAGTTTCTGTCACATTTCTTAGTTCTTATTCAGAGGTTCCTGCCGAATATCATATTGAAGATCTGTACTAAATTCCAGCTTAAGTTACATTTCAGAATATCTCGACCTCTTGCGTCAGCAGTCTTTTGTGCAGCGTATTGCACAAAACGTCTGTAAGATTTCAGGTGCTTTTAGTAAATATGCTTTACACAATCGGTGACTCTTTATGTATTTCCTCAGTTTTCAGTTATGGCGCTCTGACGGTTGAGAAGTGAATGGATTTCTACCTAGTTCTTCTCACGTTTTTTATTTTAGCACACAGTGCATTTGGCCTATGTGTTTTGTTGATTCTGTACAAAGCTTTTACTTCCCTAACAGTATTAACTGGTTGGTCTTGGCAACGGAGATTCATTGTGTTCTCTGCGAGCTAGGAACTCAATTTTAGATATGATTTAGACCAATTTCAGCCTTGAAAGGTAGAGAAGACATAGTCTGGGAATTTTCAGAGCAGTAAATGCTTTTTCTCTCTGTAATAATAGAAGTAGTGCATTTTACTCCCCCCATCCATATTTCTTCTGCTTCTTCTTTAGTCTTGATCAGTCTGGGATTTGTGGTGGAGAATATGGCACTGAGAACAATTTTTTCTTGGAGTACTTCTTCTTTCTCTGCCTGTATCATTCCTCCAGTGCCCCATTCTCATCTCAGTCTTTATGTTACGCCTATCAGAAGGAAAAGAGGAACAAACCTGTTAGCAATCTAATAAAGCGATGCTCTTTCAGATGGAAATAAAGTCTTCATTGTGTCGACATTCCTTATAAGTAACTAAGATTAGGTTTGCTGGCTCGTTCTGAATCAGAACGAATTCGGAAGAAATAAACCCTTAGAGTCATGTGGCAGTACGTGGACATGAGATGAGCTTGTATACGTAGTAATACTGCGGAAAACCTGGCGGCGGAGCTGCGCTAAGGGGAATTACGCTTGTTTGTCAGGGACACATCATCGCCAGCTTTGGTTCTGTGCGCATTGTCTTCCCATCCGCCAAGATCGAGCGGTAGGTCTGTACATACATAGGACAACACAACACACAGAGCAAGCCTGTGTATATACGGTCGTACTCGGTTATACCCTCATCAAAGGGACTGGATATTTTGTGTCGTTATAAACGTGTGTCGTTATAACCGAGGGGTATAATGTTAAGGTTAACCGTGACGAAATAATTGTTACCACAGAATATATGACGTTGTACGGGACGTGTCGCTTAAACCGATGTCGTTAAACCGGGTTCGACTCTGTGTGTGTGTGTGTGTGTGTGTGTGTGTGTTTACACATAATTTGTATACACACGCAGCTAACGGGATTCGCATATGTATCCCATGCGATCCAAAATCGCGAATACCGTAAGTACCACATTCATTGTGACAGGCCTCGTCCTTGCCCCATAATGTCTTTCCAAGAGAATGCGTCGAAATTCTGCGTATGCAGATCTGTTTTTTTAAGGCACTATGTGTAGGAAGGCACATACGCATGATATTTTTTTTGTTTTGTAGTGGTCATTTAATTAACAACCTAAAGATATTAATAATGATTTCATTCAATATGTTTAACGCAGGGAAATTCCTGTAGAGCGCAGCGCAAGTCAGCAAGGTGTCCAGGCTGTCTAGCAAGTGATCATTATTTTTGCATCCTCTATATAGATATTCACATGCCTCCATAGAAATTCTGTTAATTATTTTTAGAATTATAAAAAACGACGTATATGTTCTTGGTGACGTAAATTAATAAGAGCGCTTTTCGTATTTTAACATTTCATCGTTAACAGAGAGTCTTGTTTTCTTAGAAGGACCTATGAAATACTTGTAAGAAAATTAGTTTTTGTCTTGCTATTTGTAGCAAGTATTTGAAGGTTATGCGAGGTTGTTTTGGCGGTGACAAGGAACATTATTGTCACGTGTGGTCTGACGCCGCGTGGTGTGGCAAATAAGTGCCAGCATTTCGGAGGTACTTGTTGAATCCCTGTTCAGTGTAGAAGATGGAAAGAAATTTATTTAGGCCTGTCGGTGCAGAAAGCAGGCGTCACATTCCAGAAGACAGTAAACTTTAGTCGAGGTCCAAACTTGTGTTTAAATTGTATTAATTAATATTTACTATTTTATGCTAAAATCAACGTTATGTAATATTTGACAAAACTTTTATACACAGGGTTGGCCCCGTGATGAGTCTGTGGTTAGCACAAGAGGTGGAAGAGAGGGAGTGGCAATATGGCCCTCTGTTCAATGTGGCTTGCCACTAATTGAATTTACGATGACATTTTCGTTGTGTGCCAGCAAGCGACCGTTTAAACTGGCAGGGTTCCTTTTTACAGCCCCCTTATTTCTCTTCCACCCCCTCATGCCTGTCTGTATGCTTCCCTAACTATAGGCCTGCTTGTTTACTTGCTTTCGAAACCCCTAGAATTAGATAGCTCTCTAGGGTAACCGTATATTGTAGCACAACGACACCCAAGTTACAGGTTTCAGTAGAACAGCGTGGCAATTTGGGCGTCCTTCAGGGAGTTTCTGCTGCTGTGTGAGGGGCCAGCTAACATTTGCATGTGACAGCGCTAATCTGGGTGAATGGGTTCGCATTTTTCAAGGCCATGTGTTACATGATCATTTCAAAAATGCCCTATCTAGTTAATATACAGTTAGTCTGATGTTTCAGGAAGAGGGTTTTTACGAAAGTACATTAACCTTTTAAAGCCTAGCGGTAAATTTACATACGAACACGTTTAACATTAAAAAATTCTACGAGGTGCCCACATTGCGTTTATGCATTTTGTACGGATCTCAGAACAAACAGCAACTTTGCCTTATAAAACATTAAGAGATTGGTTTTTATAACCGAAGTGGAGAGTGTTTACAGCGCGGTACGCACTGAGTCCTTACATAAAACGGATACGCTTCGTCTTTAAAGGGTAAATATTTGTGAAACACTGAGAAATTCCCAACTGCCTGGAACTGTCCAACACACTACGTGGGGGATAAAAGTGATTTGCGCAGCAAATGAAAACTATATGTCTCTCGGGAACCACACACAATATTTCTCATTACTCTTTGGCATTTGCCGATCCCAGTGGCCGGGCGATCTAAGGCGTAGGCCTGCAGCCGAGCGTTTCCTGGGATCGTGGGTTCGAATCCCACTGGGAGGATGGATGTTTGTCTTGTACAGTATCTGTGTTGTCAGGTAGAGGTCTCTGCGACGGGCAGATAGCTCGTCCAGAGGAGTCCTACCGACTGTGGTGTGTGTCTGAGTGTGATCAAGTGAAAATAAGCAACCTCGACACCTCCTGTGAGTGGATAGAAGAGGTAAGGACTGCGAAACGAAACTGTTTGGCATTTCACTATAAAACATAAAATTATGTCATGAATTAAAGAAGCTTTCAATTACGAACTCTTAGAGGGCTACTCGTATATGAATATTAAGACACGCTTACACTAGGTATACGGTATTGTATCTAGCTATATTCATCTGCTAGTTTCGATTGCAAAATTTGTGTTTTGGCCGATCCCGGTGTCCGTGCATTCTAAAGCCTAGGTCTGCGGCCGCTTGATTGCTGGGATCGCGGGTTCGACTCTCGCTGCGTTCAGGGATGTTGTCTTATCCCTTGTGTCTGTTTGTTGTGTGTTGTGTAGATAGCTGTCATTGCGACGGGCTGATCAATCGTCCCGGGGAGTCCTACCGGTTTGTGTGTTTAATTGTGTGTGATCTAGAAACCTATGAGGCAGCCTAGGCCCGATTTGGGCTGTTGCGCCACAGGAAAGTAACTGTGTGTATTTAGACAAATATGATTTAATAATATAATATATAATAATATTTTTATATAATTATTATATCATATTTCCGCTAATGTCATTGTTAAATGTTGAAATTTTACGTTTGAAACTAACTAGCAGTCAGAGAACGTATAGGTCATAACATGGGTTGGTTGTGCAAAAGGCTGGTAGGTTTCTGCGAAACGTAGCCAATCTTACCGAATATTCATCGAAACGGAGGTGCCTAAGTAGGCCTGTACTAAGGTGTTAATATTAACTAACATGCCATCTTACACGCACTTATCTGCCGAACAGGCTGGTACAGCGGTGATGCTCTAGACTTGAATTCGGGAGACGCCTAGTTCGATCCTTGGATAGCCTGAGACTTTTTTTAAGTTCCTCCACGCAAGTGATGACGTAGCAGCACGATTACACCAGAACCACTTCCGTCTAAATCATTTGCAATTTGTCATAAATCGATCGTCCTACTGTTAGATCTTACATAGTCTCCAATACTGACGACGTCTTCCAATGCCACCCCGAAAATTCAGGTAGTAAATTTTAGGATGGAAACCCCATTATTATGCCTCATGAATTTTCCTTCTTTCTAAGGGCCATTATTACGTGCGTATAAAACAAAAAAGTCGAGAACACAGCTCAGCCAAACGTGGTACAGGACACACAGAGCTGAAACACACTGAACTGTTGATTTGTAAATACAGTGAACCCTGCCTGTAATAGGACCTCAGGGAAACGGGTTTTTCCGTTGCAGGCAGGTTACTTTTAAAACACGCACCCGAGCTTCAATTAAAATCTCCAGACTTCGAAAGTTTTCTGCTAAGACGTGATTCCGTTCTATCCAGCTTCCGTTTAAGAGAGGTTTCACTGTTTATAATATCCATTTTGTTCGTACATTTACAGGCGGTAGTCATATATAAACAACCGTACGAAAGTAAATACCGTGTAGGCTTAATTATTTTCATTTAAAAATTTATGGGAGGTTTGTATTACCCCGCTTGTAACGGTCTTGAGAGCATGCCAGCCTGAAAGTAGATCGATGAATTTGTTAAAAACTTTCATCTGGGGGAAGACATACCGTGCTTAATGGAAGTCAGAGTTGGTTCACAATTATTTCTGGGGGAGCATACTCGGTTTAATTGAAATCTGTTAATTATTTGATTGGAATTATCATTGGGGGTTAGGATAATAATATATATGTAGTTTTATATGTGTTTTAAAATGGCTTCTGAAATTGGCATTCAGGTAGATGATGGCTTATTGTACACGTTAATTATACCAAGTACTAAATCTTCCCATAAGGGATGCTGATACTCAAAGCCAGGTCCAATTTAATTTTGAGTTTGTAATTTTTCTCATGCGTGTTACACAGTAAGCCTATCCCATCCACCCACCTAATAACCTACTATTATTTGGTGAAGTGCCCTATATGTCATTGTCAAGTTATATACTATTTCTGCCAGTCTTGCGTAAAGCCGAGACCAACTCTCCAAAGCACCCTAAATTTTTGTTCCAGAAAGTTTCAAGATGAATGTATAAACTGCTGTTGGCATAACAAAATTAGAAAGACAGTCACCTTCCAGTTACTAGAAACTAACTGGGACACGGCTATTGTACGTGGGTTTTAAACAGGACTGTGGAGTCGGAGTCGGAAGGGATTTTTAGGTGGAGTCGGATTCGGTAAAAATGTAGCGACTCCGACTCCGACCTCAGTCTAAAATCTTAGCTAGTTACTACAACTCCAGAGCCCTGATAGCTACAGTAACCATTAGATTTATACTTAAATATGGGTTATAAGTCAAAAAAGTAGCCTGATGATTCACGTGGTGGATATGAAATGTCTTATAGTTTTACCGTTATTAATATATATTGAGCTTTTATGAAGGAGTCGGAGTCGCAGTCGGAAGTTTTAAAAATCGAGAAGTCGGAGTCGGAGTCGCAGTCGGAAGTTTTAAAAATCGAGAAGTCGGAGTCGGAGTCGAAGCTTTTGTGTACGGACTCCACAGCCCTGGTTGTAAGTCTTATGCTGTACAGACATAAATTTTTATTCTTAATTAAGTAAGTTAATAGCCTCACTTTTAAAAGTTAGGTGGTTTTTTTAATGGCAGGCTTTTATTACTGCCAGTTGGCAGAGCGGTGTATATTTTAAGTTCTGACAGTTTTAGTAAGTAATCCGGGACCTAAAATGTGTTCCCTTATGTAGGTACGAGAAACAAAATTCCATCCAGTAACTGGTTCCACACCCGATCGTACGTTTGTGCTAATGGCCGCCACGTTCGTACGGTCTGTATTGATTTCAACCTAATGTCTCTCTTTTATATTACACATAAAATTGTGTGTCTGAATGCATAAATGTGGGTACGTCTGTAGAGAGGACAAGCTTCCGTGCACATGTGTCCAAACTGAACATAAACTTCTATTTAAGTTGAAAGAGTTCATCGTAAACTTACAAGGAATTTACCTCCCTTAAGAACAAGAGGTGTGTTCTAAAACTAAGAGAGAACAGGCCTGTCCATCCTGCGACGTAGTAGCTGCAATACAGTATTTTAACCCTTTAAAGACGAAGCGTATCTATTTTATAAGAGGACTCAGTGCGTACCGCGCTGTAAACACTCTCCACTTCGGTTATAAAAACCAGTCTCTTAATGTTTTATAAGGCAAAAGTTGCTGTTTGTTCTGAGATCCGTACAAAACACATAAACGCAATGTGGGCACCACGTACAATTTTTTAATGTTAAACCTGGTGGTATGTAAAGTTACCGCTAGGCTTTAAAAGGTTAATCTGAAGTCTTCTTCTCACAGTCCGCGACAGTACTTTTAAATTTTTTGGTCCTGTAACTAATCTTTCCAGTTTTGAATACTTCGTTATTCTACACATCGCGTTGTGATAACATATAAACTGTAATAAAATAAACCGTCATTCACAACTGAATATTTTTTGTCAGTACTAATATTCATTACAACATGTTTCGGCCGTCTTGGCCATCTTCAGGCAATGCGAAAAAATACAAAATACGGGTACTTAAGAGGTTAAATTGCATCACTAAGCTCTATAAAAAAAACATGAGCTCTTATTTTTATGTAAAGGGCAATAATTCATAACGAGTCACGTTTTTGATACAAGGTTTTTAGTTGTATATATTTCAGCTATCCTAAGAGTATCAAATATATGAATCCTCCTGAATTATTGCCCTTCCTGTAAAAATGAGACTTCTTTCCTTCCTTTCACAGAAACTGATTTTGAAATTAACTTCCCGAGTATTATGTGTTTTTTCTTTCTGTTACCTGAAGATGGCCTAGACAACCGAAACAATTTGTGATGAATGCTAAATACCTGCAATAAAGATATCAGTTTCTAAGGGGAGTTTATTTTAATACAGTTTGAATATTCTAGTTTTCCGAGATATGACGTTGTGCAGCCTGTGATGGTGCCTGTATATTAATCAGGACGGCATTATATCCTTGAGGATCAGAATATTTACCAGCACCGCTAAGAGAACTTCAGGTCTCGATATCCTCCGCCTCCCCCCCCTTCATCCAAGTTCGGCCTGCGACATCCGTTTGACATTGCATCACCAGATTCACGTTACGGTATTTAAGCCGCGACAGAAGCGTGCATTGTACAAGGATAATACAGAACACTTGAAGCCGTCCTGCCACACATTTTACAACGAAGTACGCTGCAGACTGGGTCCCTACTGGCCTGCCGATGGACGCCGTATGCCATTTAAATAATCGTGAATAAATAACGATAGAGAAAATACCTAATGCAGTACGCGTGCTGACTGAAATCCTATGACTAGAAAAAGAAATTGTTTGTGTATGCAGACGAGAAACTATTCACCATAAAAAGTGATCTAACATTGGACCTTGCATAGCTGCTATACTTCATTGTGTATATAACTACAAATGACGAACGACGACGCTCAATTTGAATCCTATGCCTTTAGTAGGCGTGCATAAGAGCAACGTCTGTTTTGGCTGAAAGACTTGTTCTGGAGGTGATTCCGCAATATTCTTGGAAGAAATTTGAGTAGAAATGTGACTGGTATTCCGGCCGTGTTAATCTTACCTTTAAAAGTGAAGAAGAAGAATCGGTAGTAGTAGCAGCAGCAGCAGTAGTAGTAGTAATAGTAGTAGTAGTAGGAGGAGGAGCAGCAGCAGCCGTAGTAGCAAGTCCAGTGCTAATTAGCGAAGTGTTAACTGGATATAAGAAATAATAAATACCAACTACTGCACCAAAAATGTATATAATCTTTATTCGTAAAAGTCTCCTACATGTTTCGACCCTGCTGGACCATCTTCAGGGAGAACAGTTTCGATACACTATGGTTGCATTTGTACAGTTAAGTATGAATGTGCCCTGAGAGCACATTCACACTTAACTGTAATAGTTGTATTTAATGTAAGAATACTAGCTTCTGGGATGTGACGCCGTATAGCTTGGTAGAGAGGAGCAAAGGGTTCCGAGTATCTACCACGCAGTTACCGTCGTTGAGAGGGTACGAGCCTGAAGATGGAACTCTGTGCTCCACAACAATATGGCGCCATGCATTTAGGATAGAGACATTGCTTCCAGTAGGACCTCAATAACAGTACGCCCCGCCGTGGACACCGAAACCTCACTTAGCTTAAGTTGTAGAATTAAGGGTCATATTGCATTACTGTGCGTTTAAGTGTTCTTAATGTTACAGCCTGCTTTAGGTACCTGTCTACTTCAACTGCTTGTTAGTATTGGTTACATGTTTCGCCAATTAAAATTCCGCCAGTCTCAATACAGTATGGCTGAAAAATGTGCATGTAAATATCAACCAATGCTTTAGTGGGAAGCGTACTACATTTTAAAAGGTTGGATTGTCAGAATTTACTTGTAGCCTATTAAAATCTGTAACTCTTATGTAGGTAAACAAATTCCATACAATATTAAAAAGTTATAATACATACATTTCCTTTCTTTAGAGTTTAAAGTTCCGTTCGGACTTATTGCTAGTAATAATCTCAACAGACTCAGTATCAGAAAATGCCGTACAATGAAGCAGCTGGAGACATGACATCCTACAAATATTGTAAAGTGCTGGAAGATCAGCAAGTTTTTATATCAGAATAAAACACATAAACTATATTAAAATTTATTGGTAGTCTTATTAAAGTGTAGCAAAAGGCATAAGTGTCACCTTCAGCTGTCACAGAAGGATAGGTTATGTAAATTACCTTTTAATACGAACTTTTATATTATGGACGTATGTCACCTGTATAATACGCTAAGTATTTTATTACACGCAAGACTGATGGATGTAACTTTAAAAAACTGTCCATTAAGGTGTTTAATGCACATGTGCATAATACCTAATTGCATGCCTGTGAGTACCGATAATGATCTGATGAATATTTAAGTGCCAACACATGTAACCAGTGTGAATGTGTTTTCATTAGTTGACACGGACGGACAACTAAATTAAGTCTGTTATTGTAAAACAAGGCGACTGTGTGTTACAGCTTAAAAAAAAAGTACTGTGAAGTCATGCGTGTACGATACATAACCTATAATACTAACCTGCAAGTTTAAACTTCATGATCATTGCATGAAGGAAACCAAGTGATTTTACATAATTTAAGTTTGCTGAATACAAAAACGAAGTCGGTTTCTTTGTACCACGTAAGAATTTTTTGCAAACCAATAATAATAATATTTATAGTTCTACAAATATTTTATGACAATAATCCTATTTTCCAACATGTATTTTCATTATCACTGATAAATCTACAATACAAACTACATATAATTAACACAAAATATTACAGTTTCCCTGTAGTAGTTTCGAGCAGTCATTACGATCACTGTAATCGTTGCTTTTTTGTTGTGAAAATTCTTCTTGCTCCCTTTTTTCTGTATGTATATGCTGGAACCTCTCGCTTAGGCAACCAACAGTAATCGGCCAGCACGTTGATGTCACATGTTCCTTGATATCTTCGCTTAATTTCCTTTACATCTTTATGGAATCTTTCCCCTTGACCTTCGCTCAAGAATCCAAGGTTTTCGGCGAAGTAATCCAGATGCGAGTGTAAGAAATGAAATTTCAAACTCATATTGCAACCGAGGTCCTTGAACGCCTCCAGCATTTTGTTGACAATATTTGTGTAATATGAATCCTTCCTATTACCAAGAAACTTCGTAGCAGCATCTCTAAAAGCTTGCCATGCCGCCCTTTCTGTTGCAAACATTGTACTTTCAAATGTAGCATCAGAAAAAGCTTTCGTGATATCGGGACATATGAATATGCCCTCTTTCAACGCTGCTTTTGTAAGAGCTGTAAATTTTTTACATATGTATTTGAAGCAGTCCCCTGCTTCATTTAGGGCCTTGACAAACTGTTCCATCACTCCAAGCTCAATGTGAAGAGGAGGCAGAACTACTTTAGAAGCAGCGACAAGACGTGTGTGCAATATTTTTCGAACCGAAGGGCAACTTTTCTCGAGGAGGCCAGTCCTTCTGGACCCAGTGACGAGATCGTGCTCCATTGTCCCACTCGCACATAAAGCATGGGTATTTGGTTTATCCAGATCGTTGACCTAGTAACATAGATACAATCTTCTCGATGTCTGTACCAGAAGTACGACGTCGCTGGGCCGACAATGTTTTTTCACAAAGTCTAGATTCTAAAATCTCAGCTAAGTCTTTCGGAAAGTCATGTTCTCTTGCCAAGTCACTCAGTTCATTCTGCGTAAAAAGCTCAGGTTTCTTAGCAGTGGTTCCCGCCTGAAAGTCACTGTCACTCTTTTCACTTCCGGAGATTTCAGAATCGGGTACGGGCGAAAAAAAATCAAAGTTTTCTGGGTCGCGACGGTATTGGAATTTCTGATTCCTGAGGACGGAGTAAAATGGCTGACCGAATATTTGGATACGTAATTTCCGTTTTGTTTTCAATGTTGTATCCTTTCACATTGCAAGAGCAGAAGTAGGCTTGATTTTGAGGACTGGCTGTCATATATAATGACATTCAAACTCCTTGTAAGGATTTAGCGCTATTCTGATGAACACACAAAACGAGAGAAATAGCAAAATATACAAATTTAAATAAAAATCACTGGTACGTGATACGAAGTTTCTGGCATCGAGTTTGGATTTGGCGTGCTAAAATTGCCCATAAAACATTCAAATATTCATTGCAATTAAAATGTCGCAGGCTAGTGTAGTTAATCGTACGTCACCCGAGATGATTCCCATATCTCCATCTTGTTACAATGGTCAAGGTGGACTGATTGTATGTAATATACGTCGTGTACTAACTAAACCAGATTTTCGAGTAAGTCAACATCTAAACGATGGTGAAATGATCAAATTCTGTTAGAATACATCTGTGTTAAGAGGAAGATAATGACAGAGTTTACGTCAAACATGAAACCTTGAAATGTACGCGTGCATTACACTTCTAATCTGAAAGCGCAGGACGAATTTTAAAGTAATTACATTATAATATATTGCACGCTACATGGCAAGGCTTTTATTTAAATAGTTCTATAACTTTACACATACGGGCTACTTCCTCTTCTCCTACTGGTACGAAGGCTGCCATGAGCATTAAAACAACATAGCCCGATTAAGCGATTAAACTTCGTATGCGTTAAGTCAATACAATTTTTTACGAAGCTAAGTTGGTTTACATGATACTGCAGACACGATTGAAATAAATGGTTTGCATTTTGATGCCCTTTTAACAAATTCATGAAACTTCAGGTGATATTAATATTTGTTGGATGTATGCTAATTTATTTTCATTTAATAGGCCTATACTTTAAACTTGGGCCTGTAAATAAGGATTGTAATGTTATATTCGACGCAAATTAGACGTTAGGGCAGAATTTTATTACAACCGTAATCATTTAGCAGGCTTTACAAGGCAGTGTTCTAAAATGTAGCGCACGTGAGCAGTACGAATTTGAGTTAAAATTTACATTAAAAAACGTCAATTATGCTGGTTCAGGAAAATAGCACTGGAAATTTAATTTCATTTTTGGTTGGTTAAACATCGGCAGTTTTAATACTGTTGACGTACAAACTATTGGCCTTCGTAATACAAAGGCTTAAACGTGAAACTTATGTTTTATTTTTGCTTCGATTTTCATAAACGTATTATGATATTTTTCTAACACCCTTTGAAAAACTAAAATGTGAAGCCATTTCCAGTTACGACTAATTGAGTTTGCTTAATCACTCTTTTCGTGCTTCGTGCAGAAAAATAAGCCATGTCGCTTAGGCATATCAATTAATTTCTCTCTTCTAAGGCACGAGTATATCTAAACCACTTTTAAGTGTTTTGGATAGACATATCAGGCAGGAACCTATCATCTGTCTCTTGAGATAGAATCGTGAGCACCTGTAAAGCAAGGCATATTATATTATATTATATTATATTATATTATATTATATTATATTATATTATATTATATTATATTATATTATATTATATTATATTTAAGTTGCCAGTAGAATTGTAAAGTTGTACAGTAATTGGTATATTCTTTGAAAGAGTTAGAAACCACGAAAATTTCTGATCTAGGTCTGTGGTGTTCCTTTTCTGAGTTATTCTTCTTTTAGTTGGATATTTTTCTTGTCGCTCTCATTTTGAGTACCGCAGGCCTTCCAGATTTTCAAACTGTTTATCAGTAACTGATATGTCATGGGTTTGTCAGCAACCCCTTTTGCGGGAAATAATTAAATATCATTTTTTTCGCTTTTGATAGACCAAAGTCTTCACAGACTCTTTATAATATTTTGATGTTTTCCTCTATGTTATTTATGTTTCAACTTTATTAATTAATCTCACAGTATAGTTGAGTGTGAACGCCATTTATGATTGTCATTATTCATAAAAGGAATTTAAGTTAATGTAAGTTCCATCGACAAAGAATTACGTAATCCTACACCCAGTCGGAATGGTTTCGAATCTCGGCTGTCCCATAAAACTCACTGTCACATTTATAAGAACTTAACCTCGGGTTAGCAATTACGTTGGTACTCATGTTTACGTGCTGTGTGGTTACACGTGCGGCGGTATTTTCTCAAGACGGACAAGAATATGGAATATAAAAGGGCACTTGACCTGGCCGGAAGTCGAGAAAACTGAGGGCGACGTTTAATGTCCCTTTTGTGGGTACGGAGCTTTATAAAGTGCATGTATTTTTTTTATTTCTTTCTTAGTCTCGCTACAATTTGATGGTGCTAACCACAAAGAACACGCAGTTCCAAACTTCAAAAGCGGTGGCAGTTTTCCAGCGTACAACACACGTTGTAGCTAGTGTTATTATTTATACTTCAGCTCTTGAAATACTGAATATCTGCTTGACATATGGGAACATGGCTGTGGCAGCTTGCAACAAATAATGTGGCGCTGGTTATACGCAGACCGTCTGCTTCATCTAAATCTCATTTTCCAGTGAATCTAATTGGGATGAACGGCGTTTCTGCCATTTATTTTTGGCACCTAGACCTTTTCAAAACGCTATTTTCTTCTGAATTGTAGTAATGAGTTGCCTGCTCTTGTCTTCCTGCCCTCTGCTTTATAAAAATATCATGCCATAGATGCTAACTGACTGGCTTTCGTGAAAGTAGATGACGCTGGATGCCACCTTATTTTGGCATGTTTTAACTGTCTATGTTCAACAGAACCAACTTGCTGGTACATAGTTCGAACCTGCGATTTGGCAGAGACTCTAGCGTTGTTAAACGTGAAATCGGAGAGTGAAGATATTTGAGAGCATCATTGTTATTAAACGTTTTCATGGAAAGGGAAGGACGCAATGTGGGTTCCTACAAGAACAATTTTTATGGAAGGGTGGCAACTGAGGAGTCGTTGGGTCTAAACCCTTAAATCTGAATCGTTTACATCCTGCTAACGTGTTTAAGCCATCTACTGGGAAGACTGTCTTCATGAATAGTCAGTCAAATATTCTCGGGCTAACAACGGCGTTAGGTGGTTGAATGGCGAGTAGACCAGCGTTTTCTGGGCCGTCTCTGTCCTCGTCATCAGGAAACTGTCTACATCCGATGTTCGTCCCCTTCATGATATACCTGCCTGAACCCTTGGCTAATAGGTGGTGGCGAGACAAGAGGGCTGGTGGGCGAAGTCAGCTACCTGCTGTGCTTGTACCTGCCTTTTTCTTTTTCATGGCGCAACAGCCCCTAGTGGGCCAGGGCTTCCTCATTATTGAGGCTGCACGATCACACTCAGACACACCACATACGGTAGGACTTCTTTGGACGAGCGATCAGCTCAATGCAGGGATCTCTACCTGACAACACACAACACCCAGAAGAGAGAGACATCCATGCACCGGCGGGATTCGAACCCGCAGTCCCAGCAATCGAGCGGCCGCATACCCACGCCTTAGACCGTGCGGCCACCGGGACCGACGATCCTGCCCTTGCGTTCATTATGTTGGTTATAGGTTCAATATGGAAACAGTCGCCTTGAACACTTTACAAACATATTTAGCATACTTTACAATTCGCTGTAATAACGGAAAATCCTTTGAATGATTGTTTTATAAGGCTTTCTGTTTCGAAGCAGTGTGCCTGTTACTAAACTGCTGCCCGCCGTTCGTCGTGCACTGTAAAACTTTGTGGGACTAGGCTGTTTCAATTCAAGATTAGTCGTGTTACTATTATGTGTGATTCGTATTAATCGCAGGTGTTTTCATCTCAGTCGCAACATCCAGACCTATCCAGTAGCCACCGCAACATTCTGTTCAAAGGCAGCAAGAGACCGGAAAGTGAAATTGTCCCTGTCGCCACGTGGCACAGAGGGCCACAAAGTCCATATGTTGCCTTCGTGTCTTTATACACGTCTGTGACAGCGTGATTAGGCACGAGGACAGAGTTATATTTGTGTGCCTTACTGAAGAGACTAGACACAGCGTAGGGTAATCGAGAACATAGTGTTTCCTATTGTCTGTGGTTTCTTGTCTTTCATATGGCGGCCTATTGTTGAATAAAACAGAGATAAATGATTAATTTGTTCGGGATTGAATATGGGTACGTCCATCACTAATACGGGAGCCGGAATAGTGTGTGCGGCGTAGTGAATAGGCTATGGGCCTATGGTTCAATTACCGGAAACGGGCTAAGATTTTTCCTTTTTCAGAGCCTCCTATTCATTAAACTTTTAAAGCCTAGCGGTAACTTTGCGTACCACCAAGTTTAACATTAAAAAATCCTACGTGGTGCCCACATTGCGTTTATGTGTTTTGTACGGATCTCGGAACAAACACCAACTTTGCCTTATAAAACATTAAGAGATTAGTTTTTATAACCGAAGTGTTTACAGCGCGGTACACACTGAGTCTTTATACAAAACAGATACGCTTCGTCTTTAAAGGGTTAATTGACCACTCGTTCCCCCCCCCCCCCCCCCCCCCCCCCCCACATGGAGATGAGCGAAACTTTATGTTCACTCCTTATTATGCCTTCGGGACCTGTACAGTATGCCGTGGCTCTGGCTGTCAGTCACTGCTGTATCACCTCGGAGACTCGTGTTCGATGTCAGGACACTTAATGTGGGATTTGTTGTGGAAAAGTTGACACTGGGATGAGTTTTCTAGGCTGCATCAGGTTTGCCCTTTCATTATCATTCCGTCAAAGCTCCATGCTGATCTACCATAGACGATTTATAATCTTTAATATCTGACAGCACCAAAACTACATAGAAACACACCAAGACGTACCCAAGCCCCAATAAAATCTTAGTAAAAGTGTTACATGTTAACCCGACATGTTTCGGTGCTGTGTGGCACCGTCATCAGGGGTAACATTGAAAACATAAAAACACTGAGTGTTGAAACACCAGATGGTCGGATGCGGCCCTGATTGAAGCAGTGTCACTTCAGCTTCCGGACACTTTGATGTAAAACACGTAATGTCTTGAGGGTCCAGATAAAGTAGTGTAAAACACAAATTGCGGCCAAAATGATGAAAATAAAAACAAGATCGTGCAGCAAAACTTTCACTATGTGTGTCAAAGTCGGTCACTGTCTGTAATTGTAGAATGCTGATCCATTTATAAAAACAGTGGAGTTCTGGTTGTGGAATACGTGCATCAGTATTGCATTATGGCCAAATGTGGCCTCGTCCAAGAAATATCGGTATAATATTAAGATCATAAATTATGTAAGTGTACATGATTATGATCTCAATATTTTATTGATTATATTGATCTTGTTGGGTTAAAAAGTAACATCTTTTACTGAGATTTTATTGTAACTTTTGCACGAGTTGGCGTGTTTATATTTAATTTTAGTGACTACGTGCTCGGTATGGACAACATAAAATTTGATAGCACCTTTAAATAAATTCCACGTGTGTCCTCTTGGCAGTAATATAATTTGATCGAAAGTAATTTTCCTGTACCAGCACTAAGGTAACAAAACAATAATGTGATATTTACTGGCTCTGGAAAAATGCTGTCTTATATTCTTAGCATTCTATTTCTCTCCAGCACTGATCGTTTGCCTGTTAATTTCCTGGTTACTCTAGCGTTTGAACGACCTACCCGATTCGTAACTTCGGCAGTGCTCTATTTTACAATTTCGCAGTGACCGACAGGAACTTCGAATCGAAACAACGGCGTAAATAAAGATTAAAACTTGTGAGAATGTAAGGTCAGCTTAGCGTATTCACTACAGTAACAAGGCAAGGGGTTACACGACCAGAAACTCGGGGTTCTATTTCCTTTGCGTGCGGGGTACGCCGTGATGTAGTTGGTTAAGGCACTGCGCTACGCGGGTTCGTTAGAATTTTCATTGACTTAATCCTGCCGGCCGCACTATGGCGCTGGGATCAACTTAAGCTCTAACAGAGATGAGTGCCAGGAATATTTCGTGGAGGTAAAGGCGGCCGGTGCATAGGGCTGACAAACTTGACACATTCATGTGCCGATTGTGTAAAAGTCCTGAGCTCCTCAAACTTCTAGGGCCCTAAGGGCCTGGTCCAAGCGTGTATATGGATAGCTTTTATTTCCCGTGCGTGCAGGTGTTTTCCTGTCAACCGCCCAACTAGACTCTTAGGGCTCTTCTCCTTGGAGTAAAACGGCCGAGAACATGAAACTGACCACTTATCCATATCTGATGCGGAGTTAAAACATTCCTGGAGCTACCTTTACTTCCGAATACACCCCTATGACCTGGGTGTGGATTGCTTATTATTGTTAACTGCTGCACCGTATCGAAATGAAGTTTTATAATGCAAAGTCTGGTGTTTATTTTCAGCTATATTATTTTTATCTGCTTAATACAACTGTACCAACTGTTAAGGTCATGAAGCATGAAATGGAATAAGAAGGTAATTAACCTATGTATGTCAACTGGAAAGACGCGGTAGTGGGGGGAAGAAGTTGTAGGGATTGTGACCTGTTAGAAGTCATTAACACTTAGTTCGACTGCCAAGATTCGACTAGACTGGCGCGTAGTCCTTACCACTTACCTCTTCAGTAAGTGTCGTGGTTGTTTTTATTTTCACTTGATCATACTCACACACCACAGTCAGTAGGACTCCTCTGGATGAGAGATCGGTCCGTCGCAGAGAGCTCTACCTGACAGCACAAACAATCACAAGGGGCAAACATCCATGTCCCCGGTGGGATTCGAACCCACGATCCCTGCAAGCGCTCGGTCGCAGACCTAGGCCTTAGACCGCGCGGCCACTGGGATCGGCTTCGATTAGATTGGTCTTAAAGGAGTTGGATGGGACGGCGTGGGTTGTATTTATCTGGCTCAGTATAGGAATAAGTGGCAGGCTGTTGTGAATACAGTAGGGGACCTAGAGAATGTATAGAATGCCGCAAATTTCTTGATTAGCTGAGTAATTATTCGCCTGTATTCTGCAGCAGGACTCTGCTGTTTGCATTTAGTTGCTTAGTTACTTACAAAATACGATCCCAACCTTGAACTTATATTTCTACAAAATAACTTACGATAAAGATATCACACCATGGTTATTTGTACCATGGTTATTACCAGATTCCCTGATCTAGTTATAAGTACCTTATAGTGGCGGAAACAATGACTGCATTAAAATTCCAGTCTTATACGTATCTTGGAAATGCATGTAACGCAATAACATTACAGCCTTTTGGTAAAGCAATAATGATTAAGATATTTGCTTCACGCCATTTGCGCACTTTCACGGGCCACAAAATGGGATAGCATCTTGCTGCAAGGATCACATGGGCCGGCTTCTTAATTACGGAACAGCCTGGGTCGGGACTCACGTCTTTCTTTGTTTCTCATAATTTAGAATTTCCATACGGTTTCTTAACTTCTGCATCACACCGGCGCATGGATGCAGTGCCCATTGGACCATATCTAGCTACGTGAACAAATGTTCGTTCTTTTTGTTTATAGTACGGCCGTGATAATTGTCTAGTGTATCGGACTGCCTGGTACACAGTACTTAGGATAGTCTCTTCTTATATGTTTTCGTAGAGGACTGTACTAACATGGGGCTTTACTTATTTCTCTACAAATATTTCGACTACATGTCTAAGATCTACAAGTGCTGAATGAATGATTATATTTTAAAATTCCTGCTTGGCCTAGACAAGATGAATAAGAGACAGGAGGAGTAAGTAATGAATAAGTGGGCAAAGCCATTTTCTATAAAGCAGTACGTTTTATTGACAAATGGTTCTCGTACACCGATAAACACAATTTTTATTAGTAAAGAAAACGTGTTACATTAATCCTAGTGACATGTCTTCGACTTAACTCGTCACCATCAAAATAATGTGATAAATATAAAATTTAGTATTGTAAATTTGTGTAAAGATGATATCATGCTCCAGTTTTCTGGAAATGAGATCTCGATTCCTGACAGTATTGTTTGCAATGCTGACTTATGTTCATTGTATTAGGCTTATGAATCTTTTGCCAGTAGTAGGTTGCACACAGTTTTTCTTCGAGACTTCCTAAACATTTGAAACTGGTCATAATTTTATACTTATTTAAACACTGGCTTATGTACCTATGTTGATTTTCAGTGCGACAGTACTGTTTAATTACAAATATTGAATTACGTAGGTGTTTTTTGTTATAAAATCATTGTAATAAAATTGTCATTAATCACTAACTAGTTACTTCTTACGTGGTTTTGGGATTTTTTAAATAATTGTGTTACTTTAATACATATAATTTCGTAATTTTTTTGGTTATATTTTTAATTTTAATATTTAATTAATATAACATTGGATAGATTTCTATATAACTTCGTATTGTATGTGAGGCAATCCTCATTAACATTTGAAGTGTCTGTCTGTTAAATCAGAATGAAACTGAGACTTAGAAAATATTTCAAACCACTGACTAATAATCTGCTGGAAGATTTTCTTGATTTTCAGACGAAAACTTCCTCCGTTATACGCAGGCTATGGAAGATGAACAGACATCTACAGTTAGATCAGAAAGCTAGAATTTGTGACAATTTACACAAGGAGCTCTTCGTGTCAGTAATTATAATGTAGTATTTTATTCATCTTTGTTCTTAGTTCTTCCCTAATCTTTATCTCAGCTTTGTTAAATTTATTTCGAGAAGTTTGTATGAGTGTGTGTGTGTGTGAGAGAGAGAGAGAAAGAGAGAGCGAGGCAGATCATGTTCGAAAGTCAAAGGGCGTTTACTTCTACTAAATCATGAATAAATATTTTTGGACATAAATTATTTTTCTGTTAGGTGTGCTAACTGCACTGTTCTGTACCAAATCCTCGTTTCGAAAGGTTTTTATTGGATAGAATCTCCAGCTTGTTCACGTGTCGACGTAAAGTTTTCTTTTAATCTGACGTTGTGTTTTTCGTGTGTGGTAGATGAGGGTGTTGCAGAAATATTGTGCGGATTTTTTTGCTTTATATCCTGTATAATTCGTATTCTTGTTTCTAAATATTTAAACTGTCAAATTACATCCGTCACTGAAAGTTTTACTTGCACTCTTAACACACTTTCTTCGTGCATTTTCTGGGGCCAACTGAAAAGACGTAGAATATAACGAGTTTCTTTACGTCAGAAGTATTACAACCTATTTGACCTCAGATACCACACGCAGTGTTCTCTCCTCTTTAGTCCCTTACAGCAGTCGTTTGCGGACTTCATATACGGAAGGAAAGAGTAGTGCTTCAAACTTGCCTTCATGACCCAATTGAAATTCTCAGCGGTAAATCTAAAATTGCATCTGTGCTTAATGAAACGCTATAACCTAAAACCATGGGTGTTCCTTATATAGGCAGTAAACAGGAAGTGAGTGGTTAATTTCACACCACCGCTGCTTTACCCTAGGGAAAAACAGCACCCGGAACCCATTGATTGGGAGTTGAGTTGGCACGAGATAAAGCCTTTATGTACCGGTGAAGAGACTTCCCTGCCTCTGCTGAGAATCTGCAGTGTGACTAAATTTAAGGGGAGAAAAAGGTCGTGAGGACTCAAAAATTCGAGTTGTAGTTTTTAGAATATTTAAATACTCCGCCCTTTGTGCGTCAATGATGTTAATTTTATTAAAATCCGACATCCGGTTAAATTTTAATAAACTGTTATTTAAGGCTATGTCCTTTAAATGCCGCTCCCACTTTTTGCACTCCAGCAGAAAAAGGGCTGTAATTCCTAGAGTTTTATGGGTTAGGGGGATATTTCTTTCTTCGATGTGGAGAGAAATGTTGGTCTGTAACCTTTAACACCCTGCCACATGTATCGATAGTGGTATCGAACTCTGTTGTTTTGTTTCTTGAAGGTGTGTCTGTGTGTAGAAAGTGTTCAGTTTTTATTTGAAAATGCGTAGAACAAAGAAATTTGCATCGAAACCAAAATTTAGAGGAAATAAATATGTACGTATGAACAAGGAAACAGTTGTTTCAAAAAAGAGACAGCCTCGGTATGACCAAAGTGCCGAAAGCAGTTGTGTAAAACATAACCTCAGTGCCTGGAACAAAAAGATACATCTCACGTCTGTGAATGCAGAAATTCAGGTGGGTGAGAACAATTTCTGTAAAAGTGAAAGTGATTTTACTCAAGATGGGAAGACTGTAGTTAGTATGAACCTGTTTTGTGCCTTCATAGAAAAAAACACTAATTGCAAAAGTTGTGGTGGTAATATTTCTTTGTTTGAAAAGCCATCAAAGAGGAGAGGTGTTGCAAGCAATTTAATTATTAAATACTTTAAATGTGATCATACTGCAGATAGGATTACTTCAAACAATACCAGGAGCAGGGTGTATGATAACAAAATCCGTTTAGTGTATGGCCTAATATAAATTAGCAAAGGCAGAGACAGAGGTAAAATATTATGTGCAGTGCCGAATATACCCCAGCTTCCAACAAATTTTAGTATTTATAACAAAACTATTGGTTCAGCTGTGAATGATGTGGGTGAGTCCTCCATGATGCAAGCAGCCAGAGAAGCTGTGGCAGAGAATGAGGAAGATGATCCATCACGTATAACTGCCTGTTTTGATGGTTCCTGGCAAAAACGTGCACACTTCCCTGAATGATATTACATCAGCTACCTGTGTTAACAGAGGGAAAGTTTGTATATAGAAATAATGAGCAAGTCTTGTTTTGTGTGTCACACCAATCCAACCTCCCAACATGAGTTTAAAAGGAACCATGAAAGAATCAGTGGTGGAATGGAAGGTGCTGGTGTACTCAATATTTTTAGTTTTCTCTTCATACCCAAGGTATACGTATTTGTTGCACCAAGTATCTTGGTAATGGGGACAGAAAATCATACCAAAGGGTGGTTGCAGGGAAGCCCTATGATCCCAACATATCTGTAACAAAATCAGAATGTACAGGTCATGTACAGAAAGGAATTAGAGCAAGACTGAGGAGACTTGTGAAAGATAAAACAGGAAGAAAATTGCATGACGGCCAACCTCTTGGAGGCAAAGGTCGCCTCACTCAGTCTGAAATAAACAAATTACAAAACTATAATGGTTTAGCCATCAGGAGGAATATCAACAATTTGGAAGCCATGAAGAGAGCTGTGTGGGCTATCTTCTTCACAAGTTGTTAATAAATGAGAACCACAACATGGTTTTTGCTCACGTGGTGGTGAGAATTGGTCTAAATTCAAGAACAGAGCCAGTTCAGGGGTTGCATATGGGCATAAACATTCTTTACCAGCTGCTGTTATGTATGCAATTAAACCAGTATTCAGGGACCTTGCTAGTGCATATTTTCTGAAGAGATGTGTTCATGGGGAAACTCAGAAGCTTAATGAAAGTTTGAACTCTGTTATTTGGACAAGGATACCCAAAACTGTTGTTGTAAGTCTTGACACACTGAAGTGTGAGGTATATGATGCAGTGCTGTGTTTTAATGATGGTGTAGCCAAAAGGAATGATGTCCTGAACATATTAGGTGTGAGACTGGCTTACACACAGTGAATGTTGTGAAGAAGTTAGATATGGAAAGATTTGGAAGGCAGAAATAGCAACACTGAGCATCACAAGAGAAGCAAGGAAAAATAAAAGGGCACAAAAAAGAAGAAAAGGAGATAAAGACTGTCCAGATGATCCTGAATATGGTGCTGGGAAGCATTAAGTACGAGTCTGTATCATTATTTACCATCATTTTGAGTGATGTTAAACTTGAAATCAATTTTTCTGAAAACTACATTCTTTAACTTCCGGTACAGTTATCTCATAAAGTATATGAGATGGAAGCCTGAAAATTTCACCATCCCTTGACAACATCATGATAGTCAATCTGATAAAGATTTGGGATTGTAGTTACACTACGAGGCTGTGTAGGTATAAGTGAATATTAGAAAGCACTTCAAAGTAAAAAGAAATACGTAAAAATACAAAAATAAATATTATGGAAAATGTATTTCTTGAAAAGAGCTCATTCTTTATCTGATTGTAAAGGTAAAGCAATCACATTACAGACGTTGATAGGCCCTTAGTTTTCCAGGATGCTGAGGCTCCCAGATTTCTAGACAGTCTGCTTATGAAGGTGGTAAAGTTGTCAGCCCAACGCACCGGCCGCCTTTACCCCCAGGAAATATTCGTGGTACTCATTTCTGTTAGAGGCTGACTCAACCCCAGGGCCATAGTACGACTGAAAGATTTATATCAATGAAAAATTGCAGTGACATCATAGGAAATCGAACCCGCTGTCTTCCGGCTTGTAGCGCAGAGCCGCAACCAACTGCGCCAACGCGTACCCTGTTTAATCTGATTATGGTCACATTAATAGACTACAGGTGGTAAAATTTTCAAATTTTTATCTCCAGTAGTTTCTTCAGAATGAGTACCTAGATGAAGCTTGCTTAGGCTTATACGCTCCCTACCGTCTCTTCTTAAATGCTCAACTTCTTGCTTAGAAATTATGTTTGGTTCATGTAACCACTAACTACGCTGTTCCAACTGCAAGGTGACCATGAATAGAAGGGTGAAGCTACCTACCCATATTTAAAAAAAAGAGAGCAGGCAAATGAAGTTAATAAATGTAAATATGTCTTGCATTGTGCAGTAATTTCTCAGAGGAATTTGAGTAAAATTAAAAAAGTATATTTTGATAGTAATCGGATTTATATGGAAATCTTTTTTTTAATTTACCGATGACGAACAAGAATATAAGACCTACAAATTCTTACGTCCTGAAAATATAAAACGTAGTAATTACGATATATTTATTTCTCGTCTTTTATGCTCACTTCTCATGCACGAATACACTCGGACGGAAGTGGTTTTAAAGGAAACCCGTCTGCAGGTTTCCGTGGTACTGAGTACCTCATAATACGTAATTTTAATCGTGTCTGATGTTGAAGCATCTTTTCTCATAATTGAAAAATTTCTGTTTTCTGTAAATCATGCTCTTCCACACCAATTTACATTAGCCACGCCCATTATATTCTAAGCATTCAGGTGGCCACTATGGTTCTCGCTCGAATGAAAATATTCTGGGTTTTGCGTAATATCGTAATATCGTAGAGGAGTGTACGTTTGTTCCGACGTTTAGGAGAAGCAGTTTCCTCCTTCTCAGGGCGACTAAGTTAGACTCAAATGAATAGTGAAGTAATGTGGAGGAGGTAGGTCTAGGATTGCGGCCAATCAGAGCTACGGAAGAGAAGCAGAGGATTAGTCTTGTGCCTTGCCAGTGCCACACTTGTGCTTCCGCACGGCACAGTACCTTTGAAGACTAGCTATAGCCCGCAATGTTCCCTTTTGTGAAATGAGTTCTAAAGGGAGTTTTCGTACCACAACTTTATCAAGATCTAAAAAAACCACAGTTCCTTCATAAGACTTTTTCACAATTTTTTTTGCTCCTTATATATAGTCATCCGCACTGTTAAAGAAAGAACTTTCGAATAATTGCTCCAAGACCTGAACTCTTTCTAGTCTTTCGGAATGTACTATTTTCGTGATAGTCTTTGTTTTTCGGAGCCGCAGAACTTAATCCCAACAGGAAGTACTAAAAGGTGTAGAAAAAATAAACACAAAGCTGCGATATTTTTTTAATAAATTATCGAACATTTCGAAAAACAGTTTTGTGGACTGCTTTATTTTTGAATCCGCCACTGACTGTAGCGTATCACTCGTTATTTGGTGTTGAAATGTTGGTTGAATGAAGGAAGAGAACATGCTTGTTCCATATAATTAGTTATAAACAATAGTTTTTCTTTTTAAATATAAGGAAACAGGCGTTATTTTCAAAATCCCTACACTGGTTATAATGTATTTATATTATATTATCCCCCTTCCTTATGTGTACATAACATAAATTACACCGAAATATTCGATCACCTGTCTCTTAAGCATTGTAGTATCAACCACACGACTTGCTAACCGTTCATTCTTCTGTAGTGTACTGCCTTTTTACCGCGCAACAGTACACAGATTTCCAACATATTTTATGTACCTGTGACTGGTCGAATAGTCGCAAATAAAGTTTTATTTTGTCTTTTGTCTGTGATTTAAGCCAGTAATTGTTCCCGCGCACCGGTAGTGACATACTATACGTTGTGTGTCACATTTTTTGCATAGAGGCTAATGTTTTCTGGGTGGACATACGACGAAATTATGAAAATATCATGACGTGTTGCATATAGCCGCACATTGAATCACGGGACTTTTTTCGGCCTGTGTAGTCTGGTGTGTTAGCGGGTTCAAGATCCAAGTGGTTATGAGGGGCTAAAGATGAAGTAAACTGGCAACTTTTCTCTGTGTTCTCCCGGTATATTTTCAGATTTTTAAGCATTTATCTTTGCAACATAACATCTAATTTTATGTGTTCGGTATCCTTCAAATTCGAAGGATAAATATGTGCGGCTCTGTTACTGTGACTTCTATCTGAATACTGATTAAATTGATTGTGCACTTGATTGGCTTGCATTGCATTTGTCTGGTAGGCAGTGTACAAACGTCAATCAAGAAAGCAATTTTTAATGATCGGTATTTATTAGATGTATTTTCCAGCCTTAAAAGACGGTGTCAATTCTTATTCAGGAATTTGAAAGTCATAGTCGAAATATTTTGGGCAAACGTGAAGAAAATTTTCTTTTAGTTAAAGGGGTTCTATTTTTTTAATTCTTCAAGCATAGAAGGCACTTTCATGTACTTCCATGCACGATAAATGAAGAGGATACACCGCAATATGCATTTTCCACTACCTTTATGAATTAACTTTATAACCAGAATATCTAAAATTTACTTGGATTATTTAATATTGGTTCTTGGAATAACTATAGAAACATGCATGTATTTTACGTATTTTATCTATTCTACTGCACTACTGACCCTTTACGGTCTCGGTCATAAACTAAGAATTCCCACCTATGGAGAATCGTCTCCAAACACACACAAAAAGTTAAATACCAAGTTTCGCTGCTGGAGATATATGGAATTTTATTTAACTCCTAAAGGTGAATTCTGACCACTTGTGCAACTTTATTGCTTCCACACAACACTATCATAGATAAAGATGATTTCCCTGGGAGATTAATAAACGACCTTGTCTCATCCCGCTTTGAAGTCCCCGACAATCCAGGGAGAGCAAGGATGGCAGGTAGGGGAATTGCATGAGAAGGAAAGGGTGGGTAAGAATATAGTTTCCACTCTTAATATAACTAATTAACTTGCTCCATCGATCAGCGTCCGTGAGAGTTTTATAATGACTCAGCAGTCTTTCTAAAGACCCTGCAGGTTGATGATTGTGCCCACAAGGGCATGGCACTGGTCCCTACTCTGAACCAGACGAGAGCAGCTTATGTAGTCACATTCTGTTTGTATCTGTTCCATTTTTGTACCATTCTCCTATCGACAACCAATCTCCTTTGGGTTCCCGAACAAAATTCTGTGTGGTTACTACATGCTCATACTTCTTGGTTTCTTGCACCGCAGTAATATCTAGTGAAGACTGCAGATGATTTAACTCCTTATTATGCATTTCTCGCTGTCTGTCCGTTTTTTTTGTTACTCTTATATTCAAACCATTCCCTTAGAAACCCAAGTTTTATAAGCTTAAAAAACATGAAATTATTGTTTCTTCTACTTTAAACTTAACACGAGACGCTAAACTCCAATCTTTCTGTCTTTGTGGAATTAACCCTTTACAGACGAAGCGTATCTGTTTTATATAAGGACTCAGTGCGTACCGCGCTGTAAACACTCCCCACTTAGGTTATAAAAACCAGTCTCTTGATGTTTTATAAGGCAAAAGTTGCTGTTTGTTGTGAGATCCGTACAAAACACATAAAGGCAATGTGGGCACCACGTAGAATTTTTTTAATGTTAAACCTGGCGGTACGTAAAGTTACCGCTAGGCTTTTAATGGTTAAAATAATGGTTTCTGAGGTCTGACTGCCGTTTAACTTCTGCGTTATGTGATCAACGTAACTCTCTGACAGCAGAAACCGAAGTTTTAGCAGTCGCACGAGCGTGAGCCAGTATTATCACTCTCATAAAATCGCAACACATTTCCCTTACATCTGCCTTAATATTGTGTTTACATCTTCTTCTCTTGTCTATCTAAATTAAATTCCAAAATTAGTGTAAGTCTATTTAGGCTGCATTAAAGGCCGTTCAACTAGTAGTTATTACCGGCTTTTTGTTTTGAATACACTCCCATTCGTCGACGTGCAACGTAGCGTGATTCGCTATTTTGTCTTTAATTGCAACACTCAACATGTATAACCAAACTATTTCATGTCATGAATGAGAATATGTTAGCTGCTTCTCATCCGAACATTTGAGGACCAAGAGCAGGTTGGCAGAAACAATAAATAGCCTAAACCTATAATTAATTATTTTTGTAAATACGCAGACGAAGCCTTTAATAACAAACAAAAATTCAGTTTTACGGCAATGATCTCATTCCAATTTGGTGTCTGAACATGGCGGATAAATTACCACTGTCCTCAGAACAGTAAGATACACAAATGTGTATTAAATTTTCATGCAAGGTAATTTTATTCAATTTGTTTTTGTATGGAAGAACACTTAATATTAAAATACATTCCTCGAAACCCTTTCAGACCTTAGGCACGTTAAAGAAAGAAGGTAAAGGAACCCCTGTACAAGCCTAAGGCCCAAGGGGAAGTAGAGGTATAGCTCTTCCCTTTCGTAAGCTTCGGCGCTAGAAGGGGTGGAGTGGCTAGCTCCACGCCCAGGCCACTTAAGCACATTGGCGGGACAGAATTTATTACCTCTCTTCCAGTTAATAGAGAGGCACATCCTTAAAATTCTGCAACCACACTTACTTTATTTGTATGTAAAAAATGGCTTCGTTTGATTTTAAAATATATTTTTTATGTAAACAGTGGCTTAATTATTTAATATGTACCATGTCCGTGCACTGTATTATTGGAAATAATAACACCAACTAATGCACCAAAAAAATATATAATTTTATTCTTAAAAATCTCCTACATATTTCGGCCCTGCTGGGCCATCTTCAGGGAGAATAATATTGATACACTATGATTACTTTTGTATAGTTAAGTTCGAATGTGCCTCTCAGACGGAAGATGAAGCTCAGGGCACATTCACACTTAACTATATAAAGGCAACCATAGTATATCAATATTATTCTCCCTGAAGATGGCCCAGGAGGGCCGACATATGTAGGAGATTTTTAAGAATAAAACTATATATATTTTTTGGTGCATTAGTTGGTGTTAGCTTCATTCCGTTTTAAACTACATAAGTATTAGGTGTTACTCGCTGATGATGACTGTCAATTGCCGAAACATGTACGAGAAGAAATCATATGTATATATGCATTGTAACTGCAAGCATTTGGTTTCGTAATTAGATAAGTATAACATGTTGCTCGTAACAAACAATATCAAAACGTGTAACCACAATTTAGTGGTTTTGTTCGTCCGAGGCGATAATGGATGACACAAAAACAGTGTGGCATATTTTACATCCATATTCAAACCACAAAACTTACCCGTTAATGTTACATTCCCTGAATACCAGCATCGATTTTTAGCTTATATGTCATGTGTATTTTGTAGTGGCAGGTAGAAACCGGTCTGAATCCTGATAACAGAGGCCCGTGCAGCCCTTCATTCCCGCCTGCCTCCACTAATTTCCGACTACTGCCTTCTTTCCCCCCTTATTAATGAAGCAGGTTGCTTATTTGGCGCTAGGAAATTAATGTCCCCTCGCTTCGTTCCGGAAGGTCGGTCAATTTAGTGTCTCAAGATTTTTACCTGTCTCTGCCCCACTTGTCATAATATCCGAAGTGACACTGTATGAAGCCGCCGTTCTTACTGTACCTTACCTGAGACATCACGTGTATGGAAACATTGCTCTTAATTTTCCTGTACTGCCCCTAAGGCACTGCTATTCACTGAAGCATTATGGTTATGTAGATATTTTTCCTGTTTTCCTTTTGTCGTTGGTATACTAAACAAGACACGCAATATATGTATAATGTAACATTGAGGTGCGTTTGCGTAACAATTGTTGGCACGGAAAAGCAGTAAGTGTTAAATATTATGTGTGTGTATGTGTGTGTGTGTGTAGTCGTAATTATCCAGCATGGCAAACACATGTGCCATATTATATTGTCGTCTGTGGGCTGCCCGGCTGTACCATACTTTTCAACATTATCTCATAAACTGCACGATTTTCGTAAAAAAACTTTTTTTGAACCTAAAATGTGTGTTTTGATTTTTCTACAACTTTTTCTGAAATATTTCTCATTACAAGAAAAATTCAGCGAGATATCATAAACGTTCATAGGTCCTCATATAAAGTGCCCGTTATTCTTGTCAGATTTTAATAGAACTTGAGTTTTCTCGACATATTTTCGAAAATCCTCATATAAAATTTCACTAAAATCCGTCCAGTGGGAACCCAGTTGTTGCATGCGGACGGACAGACAGACATGACGAAGCTAATAATCTCTTTTCGCAATTTTGCGAACGCGCCTAAAAAACTCACAGAAGAAGGAATGCAATACGACCGAGACAAATGAACAGACCGACCGTAGACGATCTGCAGAATTCAATTTAGTCTAATTCGAGCAGTATAAAAGTCGAGCCTGGTGGTGACTTTATCTGTGGCGCACACTGCCATATTCCTCTGTGCATGCGAGTATTTCTCAGCGTTGTTCTATTTCCTGTGTTGGTAATGATACTTCTTTGATATGAACCTCCACCGGATTCATTCTGGAACCATCTGTAGTGCTGAAACAGAAGAAGCAGTAAAATAAGAAGAGAAGTAAGATTCTGAAAAACATCAATGGTTAACTGCCAATGATCCATCGAGTGTCTTGGAGGTTTTGCCTACTCAGTCATATCAACCCTTTAAAGACGAAGCGTATCTGTTTTATATAAGGACTCAGCGCGTACCGCGCTGTAAACTCTCCACTTCGGTTATAAGAACCAATCTCCTAATGTTTTATAAGGCAAAAGTTGCTGTTTGTTCTGAGATCCGTACAAAACACATAAACGCAATGTGGGCACCACGTAGAATTTTTTAATGTTAAACCTGGTCGTATGTAAAGTTACCGCTAGGCTTTAAAATGTTATGATACATTAATTCGCCAGTCGCATTATTTATTCACAGTTATCATGAAGCCTAATTAGACACTTCCGATGCATCGACCTGACCCTGTGAAAGTTCTGCACGAAGGGAAAATCAATAAAATTTAAAATCCTTACTTAAATACTTACATACTTGTTTCACTTTCAGAAGATAATTAAATTGTGTTCTCATTACGAAGCCGAATAGGTCTTCCTTTCTTCCTTTCTTAGTCTGACCTCTTCTACCTAGTCACTGTACATATAGAGGGTTACCGTTGCACTTCATCACTCTCAGTGACGCACATTCTGCAGGACTTCTCTGAACGAGGGATCGGCCCGTCGCAGAGACCTCTACCCGACAACGCACAGTATCCACAAGAGACAGCCATGTCCCTAGCGGGATTAGAACCCACAATCCCAACAAGCAAGTGGCCGCAGACTTACGCCTTAGGCCGCGTGGTGATTGGGATCGGCGCCGAATAGATTACAAATTTGAAACGCATTGTACGCTACTTCAGCGCGTTCTCAGAATATGACAACGGGATTTCTGTGTTTCTATGAGACGTTGGGACTTGCCTGACGTAAGTCCGTGTCTATACGTGGATGTATTTTACTTGCAGAAAATAAATGTCCACAGGAACGTTATGTGAGAATTTTGCGGCACTTATTTTGAAATATTGGCTGTTCGTATAAAAAATCTGGAAACACGAAGTATAATTGCGTATGTTTTGAGTGAATTTAGATAAACACCAACTTAATGTCTATGTCAATACGTAAACAATTTTACACTGTGAAGCATTTTTGAAGGATAATTATGAAATTAGGTTTGGACACAAAAAATTCCCGTAGGTGCTGTAAAAGTACTTTCTTGCTGATGATTGCTGGCCTTTCGCGTGTGACGCTTCGTAGTCTGGTAAAAAGTACTTAAGTTTCGGAGGATTGCGTGTTTCCTTCTATTCTAATCGAATACTGTAACATTTACTGAAGTTACATAACGTCGAAGCGGAAAGAAGAAAATGAAGTAAATGAAACGCAAAAAGGCAAAATTCCGTCACTTCTGTATTTTCGATTACTAGCCAATGGAATTACCGGGTTTACTTTGGTTCAATTCGTGTTAAAACATGCGCTTCTATACCACATACACTGCGGTACCAGCTGCAACTGTGCCTGTCTTGGTGCCATGATATCTGGCAGATTATTTGACTCAATAAATACTGCAACATTATTATACTATAAATAAACACAGAAGGATATATATATATATATATATATACACGGGTGACGAGATAAACTAGCAATTTATGTTCTAAAACCCAAACCTTAATCAATCTCTCCGCCAATCAGTCAACCCATAACGAACCTATCTTTACGAATTCTAAATGTGTATGGAGGGTCTACGTACACAAAGCCATTAGCTAGAGCATCACCAACCTTCCAGGCTCAGTTCTTCATACGTGAGTGAGAGTTCAAGATTTCTGTGTTATCTGTAGCAAGTTGCAAGTGACATCATCCTAGCTGCCTGCTTGCTGTATTATGTTTTCACAGAGAACTCGTTAATTACTGTCAACAGCACCAAACAGCACTGAAGAGGGAGGGGGGGGACAGGGAAAAGAAGAGGGAGGGGTTTGCTGTCAGTAGCTCCTGGGCCTGTACTTCTCGCAATGCTATTTCCGCGCTTGATTTATGGTCTTGGTATTGCAGTATGTGTAACAGAAGGTGGATTCTCTCAACCCTGGAAATACTAACGGGTTTTTAAAGCTTGTTTTTAAGGTCTGTTGAGAAAGTTGTATATTTTCAGCACCTTTCGTGCTCGTTAAAATGTGTCGGTTATCATGGGCGAGTTTTTAGATGTCGCAGAAACAAATAGCACGTACCTGTGGCATACAACTTCGCCAGTATTAACTTCTAATAGGCATCTGTCTTAATTGCACGTAGTAGGACATGCTGAAACTTGTTCTGTCGTTGCTGTTCCTGTCTTTAGCTTTTCTGTTCACTAGTTGTTACACTCTTCTTTAAGAAACTGCGAAACTCGTAGATTCGTTTCTACGCCACATAAATGTCTCTATTTTTATATCTGCACTATTCTTAGCACACTGACGACAGGTTCTTTACTGCCTAACACTTTTTTATCGCTTTCTAGCATAAAGTGGTTGTGTGATGTGTACACATCAGGGCAGTGTTTTTGTGCTTTTATATTAATCACAGTTATGTACTGATGTTACCACGTGTCGGGCTGTGCATTTACACCGGAAATTTAGAAGACGCATATGATCGTAGATTGTGATGCGCCTCTAAACCGACACGCAGAAAGGCGCACAGACTCTAAATGTCGTGACCTTCGTCACAAATGTCTGTCATCATTTGTCACTTGCATTCGTTCTGGCATGGTCGCGGGCTGTACGCTAATTTAAGGCTAAATGTGGTGCCGTAGGCTCTTATGTCAAACTCCTCGCTGCATTTGCCGAGATTAGCGTGGTAGCTCAGGGAAAGTTCTACTTTAAGGCATAATTGCTAAACTCCATTTTAATACATCAGTTTCATTTGTACACGTCCCGTATTTCGAGCGCTGTCACTTGTGCACACACACGAAAAAGAGAGTAGGTCAGAAAATAACTTTTCAGTGCCCATATTTTGATCCTTTATTTTCAACTCCAGTAGGAACGTTTAAGTTTTATTGTGCCATTATTCCCCTACCATACTTTTCCACTTAATCCCCATCACAAATGAGCCATTTATAGCATAGTAGGACAAGTTTCCCATTCCCTATTCGCAGAAATCCGTGTGCTGTGGTATCAGCTATCGTGCCACAGTGTTTACCTCGCGATTCTCTTTAAAATTTGTGGCCACCGCGATTTTGTATCAGTGCTGTAAACAGATTATAATCGCTCCTCCACGAAATTCTCTCATTTAGTTACAATTAATGTAGGTTCTTGCCACCATCAACAATGGGCGTATGTTCAAGACCTACTGCTGGTCGACGGAACATTTGCTTGTCGTCACCTTGCACTTCATACGACAGGGATGGACACCAAGTTAAAAGTGGCAGGGGGAGTGGGTGAGAATTTGAGAGGTACAGCTTAGTTAAAAAATAGAGGCACGGATTCTTTCTTTAGGATGTTCAAGGATATGTGCTCAGGCAATCAGGAAATTAGGTGCTATAGAAAGGATGACACTTTACGTAATTATGTGAGGTTGCTATTGTTGTCATCAATAAATTTATTAGTGTATAGGGTGTCATATTTTGGTATGACATAATTAAAATGAAGTAACTTCTTGTAGCTGGGGGCTGTGCATTGATAATTGTTTGTCTGCCCTCATTAATGAAAGAAAACAAAATCTCTTATTAGAGTGACAGACTGACAAAACTGTGAGAATTAGCGTCCGTAGTCATAGCGGTACTTGGCTTTCCAGAAGTGCCAAACGTGCCTTCCACTTCTGTGATTGGTCAGGCAAAGAAAGGTGTCATTCCGCCGTCGGCTGATCAATATTTCCTCGAGGATATTGCACAGTCCTTAATGGTTACAATTAATTGAAAAATCTATGGGAAGGAAACGTTCTGGACGAACGACGCTGGAAAAGTCTCCTACGGTTTTACGTCGTGAGGTCATTACCCCAGCCTACTCTATATTTCGGCTCTAATAAAATTATCAAAACCGAATTTTGGTTTAGTCCAAGTGCAGGGTTTAAATGGCCTCGTTTTGTGGACCGAATAACATAACTATTAGTACCACACTGAATAAAATAAAGCATGAAATTAATAGGATTCTACCCCCGCCCCCCCCCCAATTCCGAGTGAAGACGTCAGCAATAACGATTTTGTGAAACTCAAGTTTGAGGATATTTCGAAGTTCACATACATTAAGGGGTGGCTTTTCTGGGATTTCAACCCGTTGCTTAGCTACAGTCTTTTGTTCGTAACTGAATTTCACGCCATGTAACTTATTTTCTGACCCGCTTTCATTGGTCAATCTCATGAATGCTTTAGAATTTGGTTTCGAATGGCGCGTAAATGCCACCATCTGTAAGTATTAGTGCCTACAACACATAGTTCATGTCACATTATATTTTTATATAATAACTAGATGTGTTTGACAAAGACAGCAATGCTCCCTGGAGCAATCCCAACCTTGAAGTGTCTGCCACAAAGTAACTTCTGAATTCCCAGCATTGAGTTCTCAATGCGGTCGCTGTAAAAAGGCAGAGAAAGCCTATAAGTTTAAAGCCGGAGTTTTAGTGAATGGGCCGGGGGCTTATCATAGACCAGGCCTTGTGTTTTATGCTTTGAAGGAGCAGAACGCATCGCATTTAACAGAACCGAGCGCCGAACATTTAAATTAATGGCCCGTTCAGATAACGTCACAGGCAACTTAGAAGGGTCTTTAATCAAGACAAATAAAACATCCCTAATGTTTGAAAATTTCATGGCAGATAAAATTACTGCAGAGTTGGCATTAATTAATCATCTTTACAAATATGAATACGATGTTTTATTTATAATACCAGTTCGTTTTAACTGAGTACGCGGATCCATTGTGCCTTTTAGCTAAATGCCTTGTGTTTGAAATTTACCCTAGCGAAATTAGTTTGGTGGCGGTAACTGTATTTGTAGTAGTAATATTGTTAAGAGTAACAGTAGTAGTAGTAGTGGCAGTAGTAATTGTGTGATTCTGATATTTATAGTGTTAAGTATTATCGTGATGCCCATCCTAGTGGCCAAGCCATCTAAGGCGCAGATCTGCGGCCGCTTGATTGCTGGGATAGCGGGTTCGAAACAGGCTGAGGAAAGGGATGTTCCTCTCTTGTGTATCTTTTGTGTTGTGTAGGTAGCGGCTTCTGCGACGCGCTGATGACTCATTCAGAAGTGTACCACCTTGTGTCTATGTCTAACTGTGTGTGATGTAGAACCCTCAAAAAGGAAAAAGATTTGGTAATGAAGAAGGAAGAGAAAATTGAAAAATAACCTTCCGTACTTGAGCACATTCTCGGAAACAAGTTCAGACCTAGATCTTGCTTTTGTAATTAAGTCGCAAGTTGTATTGTATGATGTTACAAAGGACACATTCGGTTTTAGTCTCTTTTTTTTTGTGTGGTGTTTTCGTCTCTTTTCAATTTTCGTCTATTTTTTACTCTACCCTAATGCTCTTTCCTGCACGTATTAAGGTCGACAGTCGAGCTCACATCTTACTTGTGACATGAATATTAAATATTAACAAGGCTTGATGGTACACACTAGGAGAAAATTTTTCATTTTGTTCGTCTTAAGAGGCGTTTATTATTTTACACAATATTGTCGGGTGTCAGGAGAATTGGTGAATGATAAATTGGAAAGGATTTAGAAGGAGGCGTTCGCGGCATAATCGAAGTAATATTCTGGAATTTACCTAAGGAAAATGAACAAAGACAGGAAAAATCTTAGCCAGAAAGTCTGGTGACCCGGGCACCTCTAGAATACATGTCCACACCGTTACCTCTGCACCAGCCCGCTCGATAAAATTACACATAAGGAAGGCGAGATATTTTTCCATTAAAATTTTGTGCTTATTTCCAGACCGCGTTGAACACTTTCCGATTTTTACCGAAATTTAAATTAGTCTTTATTCCACAATCTCAAGACCGGCTAACATTTACAGATGGAGACAGGTTTTGGTTTTACGTAGGTTTCATTTAACACAGGTTCTAGTGGGAAGTTATTCGAACATACGCGTAAAACAGAAAGGAACGGTATCTTCTCCGAAACTTGTTTATTTGTTTTTAATATAGATACGGAATTGTGTAACAAGAATATTAGCTAAAATGCTTGTCATAATTCAAATTATTGTAACTTGTCAAGAGACAAAATGCACATATAAAATATCCGTATGAATTTTAACTTGGGTCATCCCGGTGTGTTACTTCAATTACAGTAATAATAAACACAATCTGCTGTGGTGTGTCAGACTATGTCTATTATTACTGTCATCCGTATGAAGGTAAAAGGTCAGTTTTTCCCCGCGTTGAAAGAGTAATCTCTAAGCTATGTAGGGCAGTGACAAGCTTCAGGCCTTCTATGCGTTTTCGTTATACAGTCGCGAATATTGGCATTTTCTTGTTTGTCTCTCTGTCTGTCAAACCCTCTGACCACCTCCACGTCTGTCCAACTGTCGATCCTCATACAACAAGCCCGCTACCACTGGACGGTGTTTCGTGAAACTTTCTTACATTGGCAGTTTTTACTGACAATCTCTCAATAAAACTCAAGTGTGTTTAAAGTCTGACAAAAACAATAGTGATAGTAATAGTAAATAGTAGTAATAAATAATAGCAAACAGTAGTAATAAATGATAATACATGAAGACGTGAAATTTGTAGTAGTAATCTCGCCGAAATCTTCTTGGGTTGAGAAAAGTTTCAGATAAAGGTTGCAGGGAAAGGAAAATAAGTCACATTTTCTTTCAAATACATTTTTTCCTTAAATCATGCCATTTACGAGAAAACTACAGAAAAGTACGACACAGCTAAACAGGCGAGAGATATTCCGCAATAATTATTTTTTCTTATGGCTTAACAGCCCTAGTGAACCTAGGCCTCCTCTATGAAGTTCCTTAATCACACTCAGACACACTACAGTCCGTAGGACTCCCCAGGAGGAGTGATCGGCCAGTCGCACAGACCTCTACCTGACAACACACTACAGTCACAATAGACAGATTACATGACCCCAGCGGGATTCGAACTCGCAATCGTAGCAAGCGAGCGGCCGTAGACCTACACCTTAGAGCGCGCGACCACGGGGATGGGCAACTACAGGCATACGGTCGTAATGTGCAATTATCTCGCTTTCGAACGAGTGAAACTTTGAGGTGAAGATGCATTGGCATGACGTATAATTAGTGCAAACATTCGAACATACCGTTGTATTATTTAGCAGCTATTGCTTTATGCTTGTTACAGGTGCATAACACGGTGCCACATACGGCAGATTAGATCTTTTGTCATGTGCCTTAATATCTAAGTGACGTAGTCTTTGTGTTTTTACGTCACGTTCCTGTGCAGTTATCAATTTTTTGTTTTTTCGATTTATATGATGCATAATTAAGGAAAACGAAAAAGGGCAACTCTATTGAACTAAACCCTTGGTCTTCCGAATGTCCTTCAACACAACCTGCATTACTGCGTTCAGCGACCCGCCCTTTTGGGCCCTCACGAACTAGAGCGATTCCTAATCATCTGTGTGTAAATTTTGAATTTAGCACACATGTAATGCAGTACGCCGTATTCTAGTGGGGACCAATGATGTAGCCTACGGCACCACATTCACAAGTCGACGGCTTTGAGGCTAGCCTAGGCCTAGTTGGCCGTGGGATACAAAAGCCTTACTTTATAATGGCGGAATCTCCCGACACATATTAGGCCGCACAAAGTCTTGGTAACTTACTGTCTTATGCTATATCAAAATTATACCATATATGTCTTCTTTTTCTGCCAAAACATTGCCTAATTTCGGTTATTTGGCTATTCAGTTTTGCACCTATAAACTACGGTATAGGTTATGAAGCGGACCACGAACGGCCGAATTTCGGCTGCTCCGAACCAACCTTCTGCCCAATCAGCTCGGACGACCGCGACTTTACTGTATTTAGTATTTATTGCTCGTATTCAGGAACCTAAAATTTGGTTATGTCGATAAGTCATGGATATACTTATGAACTGCGTACGAAATATTGTTTGGAAGTCGGCAAGAACAAAATGTTTCAACGGGCAGAAATTTGAGATTATATATGACAGATAAATTACACATAAAATCAACATCGACACATAAAAAATTAGTTCCTCAAATAAATGTAATAATGTGGTCTATCAATGGCAATAACTTTCTACAACATGCTCAATTGTGAACAACCGAGCAGAGTCCATGACGCAAGATCAGATAGCTCTTCAATATTACGTTGTATTTATATAAATCTTCTTTCTTGTTTAAACTGGTCATTAGATGTAAATGATCGTATTGATGCTCCGGCCCTTTTGCCAAGGGCAAGAATCTCAGTAGCCCGTTGGATAGAAAACTGGTGGGACCACAGTTTAAGCCTGACTTGGAGTTCTGCTTCAGTGGGGTGGAACTTCGGTAGTTGAGAACATAGGCTGTCAGTGTACCGAGTAGGTTATCCCACCCCACCATTACAGTCATCATTTGAAGAAAATGTTTAAAATATATAATACGGTGCTTACTAAAAAGGGTTTTTATTTACTCCATATTTCAGAAATTTTTTCGAAGTAAAAAGGTTTTATTGCTTTTGTTATAAAAGAATTTTCTTTTATATTTTATCCATTATTGAGGGAAAATATATTATATTCGAGTGAAATTTTGGTGTATATTTCCTTGTTATTGGCTTGGAGTGTAGTTCCTTAACACGCCATGATCCTCTGCACACATGCACTGTGTTGTTCTACACGTGTTCTGAGGGACCAGATATCCCTGGGGGGAAGAGAAGCTTTGACTAATGACCATCGCGTTCATTAGCCAACGTCATTATACAAATGTGGGCCTGTCATCAATTTATCCGCTCTAATTGGAATGGGAGATGGAGAGAGGAGTAATTTCTTGACGCCATAGCATGTATGAGAAGAGGCAATTTAACCACACTCTCGGTTTATGTTGGAGAACCGCAACAATTCTTGTCAGAAATAGATTCCAGATAGTTTTCCCAAACACAGGGATTTCCTAAAAGAATTTTATGTGTTAACTTTAACATCAGTTAAAGTTAAAACTATAGGGTTCTGACAAAAGTGTCATATGTATCAACATTCAAATCTGGGATTTTTCCTTCGCCCAGTTTTTAAAGATAAAAATTGAACATAACATTAATATGATTAATAAAAAGTTGTTAACCTTTTAAAGACGAAGCTTATCTGTTTTATATAAGGACTCAGTGCGTACCGCGCTGTAAACACTCTCCACTTCGGTTATAAAAACCAATCCCTTAATGTGTTGTAAGGCAAAAGTTGCTGTTTGTTGTGAGATCCGTACAAAACACGTAAACACAATGTGGGCACCACGTAGAATTTTTTAATGTTAAACCTGGCGGTATGTAAAGTTACCGCTAGGCTTTAAAAGGTTAAATAGTACACAAATATTAATCATCAGGAGGAATAGCAGCAGCGTGCTAGCTATGCTGTGTTTTTTGTTACGTGGTCCTGTGCCTAAGAGGACACTTGTATTAATCTTGTTTCTTAGGCTTGTCTGTGTACGTAAGGGTGACAAATTTTGGCTTAGTCTAGCAACTATCTGACTAATCCAGGCTACCAATTGTTATATTTTGGCGTTATTCGACTAGGCCAAAATATTCTTATGAAGCCAAGTATCGCAATTTTTATATACTTTTACGGTATCGAAGTTTTACTTGTGGCCACATTTCTTTCGGTCCAGAAAGCAAAGTTTGAGAAATTCTGCCTTCCGACTTAGTAAAAGGTGAGTTTAACATTTCTGAGTAGTCCAACTGCGTATGAAGTAAATGAATTTTAAAGAACAGCATCAAATCTTTATTGATATCGAGTAACCCCTATGGCATAATAATCAGTATCCATCAATATTCGTGGCGGTATAGGGACTGAAGTTGAGGGAAGTTAGAAAAAATTGCCAAAGGATATAACTTTGGCTGACTCAGTGGGTTGAGAGACAGCCTCAACATCCGCAAATGTAATTCGACCACCCAAGGATAGGGAGATATTTGTGTATGTTCTAGCTGAAGACAAATTCCGAAATACACGCTGTGCATGTCAATGAGCTCATGGTTGACTTGTTGGTACACAGAGATATGGGCTGATGAAAACGTGCATGGACACTTCTTGAGCATGCTGGTATAATAATGAGACAGGACCTGCTTTACGAGAAGCAGATTAATGTTAATAATTGTTCTGTATTCTTCACGTTGCTTACGCTGCTGCTGCTCAGTTTAGACGTAACTAAGGAAATATTTGTAATCATATAAAGGTTTTAAAGTAATTTAATAATAGAGATCTGCGCTGTTATGGGATTTCATGCAGCAGAGAATGGTAGTTCTGTACCGACGTTTCGGCACAACCTATCGGTCAAATCTTCAAGGGTCAAGCAGTCAAAGACTGGACTAGGACTGCGTGACTCATGAAGTTGGGACTGGTAGGTTGTGCCAAAACGTCGGTAACTAACTACCAAGCTACGTTGCGTAACATCCCAGAAGGCTGAAGATTTCATTTACACCGCGGCGGGAGCTTGAAATTTCGCGTAATTTGATAATCATTATAGAAAGTTGTGTCGAAGCAAGCCCCGAAACGACTTATCTAAAAACGTGGGCTCTAAACTGTGTATTGGTAGACTGGTAAAGTGTACCAGCTCTTAACCAATGCTGTGCTTCTTATTGGTAAAACAGCGAACGGGTTTCTGTAGCGGTAATTTTTTTTCAGAAAACAAACTTCTGTTTTAGGTAACAACACTGCCTTGAGCTGATCAATCCAGTAATTAAGTATGGGGTCCGAATAACACAACACTTAGTAGAAGAAAGTCTTACCAGCATACTCATTTTATTTATACAACATGTTTCAGTCAATCTACGTGGCCATTAGAGGGTAGTCAATGAAAATGTATAATAGAATTTTTTAGGAAGAGGCCCCCACTTTACAAACTGCGAATATCATGTTATAATGTGAGCAGCGATTCTCATGTTACCAGGTTAACATGATAACGTGTACAGTGATGATCATGGTAACGTAATAACGTAATCACTCTTTGTAAAGAAGAGGCCTCTTACTAAAAATCCTTTTGCATATTTTGTATGACTACTGGTCACATAGCTTGGCAGAAACGTGTTGTAGCTTAAGTACAGTGAGAATATGACATTCTTCTACTATTCCAAGTGTTGTGTTAGGGTCGATTCACATTTTACATCACGGCACGGCACGGCACGACATGACACGACACGACACAAAAAATATTGTTTTATGGTTTTCACTTGCTCGAATTCACACTAGTCCGTCACAGATTGAGATTGAGAACAGAGTAGAGGATATTTTGCCTGTCTGTTAACTGACGGTAGATGTGAATGCACGCTGGTTTTTGTCGTGTCGTGTCGTTGCCGTTGTTTTGCCGTATAATGTGAATAGACCCTTATTCGGACCCCATATTTAATTATTAAAACCACCTTCCTTATACGTACCTTGATGAAAGAAGTTGTTTAATCTGAGTGGCCCTAGAAGTGGGTACAGTAATGTCAAGAATTTAAATACAAAATAACAGCTTAAACTTATTTATGCACGCAAAATGGTGGCGATATTTTATATCCAGTGATATTGTATAAATACCATATTGGAACCCACTTCATGTCAAAGGTACAGAGGTAGTAAGTGCGATTAGATTGATGTGTATCTTTATTTTAACCCTGAAACTTAGGTCAACATGTTATTCTTGCCAAACAGGGACCTATCAAGTTGATTTAAATTGTAACAATCATGAATTGTCTTTGGGAAGGGCCCGCTTCAGATCTCGGTTCACACACTAAATATCCTTTATAGGCATGCTTTTTCTTAGTATTGCAGGAAGACAGGAAATATGATACTTTAAACTAGGCCATAACCGCTCTCTTCCGTGTCCTTGATGATTCATTATTTAGCATCCAATCTTATGACTTTATAAGCCAAAGGACAGAGTTCTGACAGCGTGTTTTAATATATAATACTTAGCAGGTTTGTGTATCTCCAGATTTGTGTCGAAGGTGTGCGGATTTGGAATCTCCAGCGGGTTATCAGCAATCTATGGCGAATGCCATGATCACCCGCTTTCAAATCCTGAACTATTCCCCATTCACATCTTCTAGTCATTTCATTTGACAAGACGTTAAATTATAAAAGATTCAATAAATACTGCAACTACATTAATTACAATATAGAGACAGAATAACACTACAGCCTGTTACCGCTACTCACTAACACCAGAAGTTTGATTATTTCTGAAATCAAGGGTTCTTTGTCCCTCTCGCAATAACAGACAGACAGACACAGAAATTTAAATTAGTTTGACTTCGTCACTTCCACTAGATCGTGACTGGGATACAATTATCTTTGAAGTGACCCTTGATCCACCCTCGAGTGTAGCTTTGAAGGAAATTAAAGATACGAGTAACTCTTTGAGGACGTTAGGATTTTTAATTAACGACCAGCAACACTTTTGTGCTGTCTCTGCACTTGTAGATGCAGCTTCATGGACATCCCTGTGATAATATGGGACTATACAACCGTCAATCAAAATGTTTTATAGTCTAGAGGCTTCCATGTTTGAATAATTTGTCACGTCAACGGAGCAACTCACTGTCATAGACTTCTAATTACAGGAACAATATAACATACGCTTTGACATCTCGTTTCGCAAATGACTTTTTGAACAGACGACTTTAAAATTACAACAGTTTTCGACAGCTTGTCTCTGTGTAGCAATCAGCTGGGTGCTGAGAGATATATTTTTAGTGATCTCCTTTGATTGATGAAGTCGATAATTGGCACAGACAAACTCGGTTCTAGTTGTCTAGATAATATTAAAAATTACTGGAATGCGATTGGTTTTTTGTGAGAATGACCTCTTTCACGCACTCTTCTATCTGTTTGACCAGATGAATTCCTTTTACTATCAAAAATAATAGTCGTGTGAAGTAACAGTATTTACATATAGTAGTAGACTGCAGTAGGAGGCAACTCTTCTTACATAGACAATTTTATAGTACCCAAAACTTCGTGTATTTCTCACATGTTTAACCCTTTAAAACGCAGTTGTTACTATATGTATCACTGCAGTTTGCACACACACGCGCGCACACACACAGTGTATTTATATGTTTAACATGATAATCAGAGTAAGCAGTCACTATTACCCTAAACAGCCTTAATGGATTGGGCATTGTAATGGATTCAGGCTTTGTTCTCTATGATGCAGGAAATGAATTTTTAAATAACATTTAGAAAAAGTTTGTACTCAGAAGCATTAAGTGGAGCATATGAGGTAGCGTTTATTACGTCTCACCTAACGTCTTGAAAACTGTTATTTGTTATTAAAGTTATATTCTTCTTCATGGCCTCGAATTTACAATACAGACGAGTACACACTAGTCTGTCATGTCCATCAAGTCATTACAGTGAGTACGAGAAACAGAGAAATTGAAACAGTGCATTCTGAACTCGCATGGAACGTGCTTGTATGCTAATTAAGTTTACGAGTACAAATGTACTGACCGTGAATATTGCTTAATATTGCTTTTTTCATTTTACTTTTAATACGAATCGCATTATGTGCATCCTGCCTCGAAAGAACGTTCTTAGTGAAGGTAATAAACCGTTTTTGAATTTGATAAAAGAAGTGTTAAGTTTTGTGATCACGCATGAGCAAATATCGTAAAATAAGTCTCGTTTGATTTATGTGTCGACGTTGAGGTGTTTAATTACACACTTAATTTATTAACTGTTCTGGTAAATTGCCCTCAATGCAAATGAGGCGATAAATTGTAAAGTGATTTCTTTGAGTTGCGAAGTGGAATAAAGTGCTACCTTGTTCAGTAACCGATTATTTACACCTATAATTTTGATGGAATACATTTATTAACCTTGATTCGTCTGTGTTAAAGGAAGTAGTGAATAAATTGTTTACCACTTTTATTATTGATATCACCTTTTATATTTACATGGAACAGTCTTACATCGACTGCACATTATAGCATGTATTACCAACGTCTCAATTTACACGTGCCTGTCTGTAACAGGTCTAAGATACGTCATCCGTCATATAAAAAACCAACAGCAAACCTGTTCCACACGCTAGTTAGCATATTGATGAAATGCTACTGTACGCCAGTAATATTCATCAAAATTTAAACTTCAGCATAGAAATGGGCGTTCATTACACCACTGATCAGCTGAAGGGTAGTGGAGATTAAAAGAGAACAAAAAATGTAGTTTTCTCCGTCGCGCCTTTTAACCATACTCTAAAATAAAATCCAGTCATGGCTGGCTGTATAGCACATAAACTTAATAGAGGAAGCTATTTGAATTTTGAAATATGGTGATGCATGGACGGAAAATTGGTCGTCATGACGCACCGGCGTAGGCCTGTAAAACTTGCACACTTGCAACTTTATAAAACTTGATGCATATTTCTCGCTTGAGGTGAAGAAAGGCAACCTACTGCTCGTGGGGATATGACGTATATTATTATTATTATTATTATTATTATTATGCTGTGAACTCTGCGTATTAAACCGCTTTCATAAGTGGGAGTAAGGGTGAAAAAAATAGAATAGGTATAAAGTTCCTTTCTTGTGTCATAACTAGGTTAGGCCGGGCCTGTGTCGCATCCGCCTTGTCTCTGTATGTGTGCAGGACCTGCACAGTTGCATCTTTGTATGTATTCACTACGTCTCATATAATTGAAAACGCTTATGTCCGTACGTCGACGTTAAGTCAGCTAGCTGTATCAGAGCAAAAACTATACCCAACATGCTTCAGTATTATAGTTCTGTAGGACTGTGACAGGATATATCATTTCGAATCGTTCACACTTTCGTCGTCTATTTTTTCCAGTTTAAAGCAAAAGTTAAAATCTAAAGCTCCGGGGAGAGTACGAGTATTTTTCCTGACCTCAGGCAGTAGAACAGGAGAATTGTCGGCATGGTTGATCCGTCAGGACGAGGTTTTCTCAATGTATACCGCTTCCTGTCGTACCCAACAAAGCTCAAACAGTGGGTTATTCTGAAATAATTCAGTAATGGACGCTGTGGACCTGTATTCGCTAGCTGGGGGTTTCTAATCTTGGCTGAACTGCGGGTACCTAAATAAGGTTTTCTTTCCCCCTCAGTATATCCAATCGAAGCTGTTCCAAGTAGCCGCACTGTTTAAGACGTGGGCTGTAAGACCGCTAGCTTGCTGGTATTGCGGTTTCGAATCCCGCCGGGGGCATGGATGTCTGTCTCCTGTCACTGCTCTGTGCTGTCAGGTAGAGGTCTCTGCGGCAGGCTGATCGCTCGTCCAGAGGGGTCCTACCGAGTGGGTGTGTCTGAGTGTGGTCGTGAAGCCACAATATTGAGGAGGCGCTCGCCCACCAGAGGCTGTTGCAGCGTGGAAAAAAAATATCTAAACTAATATTGTGTTAGTGCTTTGCAATATATGACGATCTATGTTATATCTATCTAGGCTTGTGTTCCTATCTCGAAAGACGTCAACATCTGCAGCTGAAACGGTGTCGCTAAATAACATAAGGGGCGTATTAATGATGGAATGATCATACATACAGACACGCAAACATTTGTGCAAATGAGCTCTTGTAGCATAATGATTGTAGACTGACCTTTCTAAGTCCATAGAAAAGTGTAAGACAGGCCACATACTACCGCGTGAATGGTTTAATTTATCAGGTTACTGTGGCAGTAACGATTAACACAGTCAGACATACCACAGTATGTGTATATATATATATATATATATTGCACACTATGTAATTTACTCTAAGGTTGTGCCAATATACTACATGTTTCGGCTCGGCCGAGCCATCATCAGGCACGTGTATAAATGTTAAAACTCGTATCCTTAATCACATAACATAAAACAGCGTAAAAATAGACAAAATGAGAACTATCTTCTGAAACGTATTCTGTTATTCTACGAAAAAACCCCCGACATATGCATGGATGTTGGATCGATCACCATATTAGCTTAGGGCTAATTTACACCAACTTTCCGTGGAATGGTTTTAGAGTCAAAAACAGTGAACTGGTTAAGTTTCACTAATCCTTTCATACTATTTTGACGCTATTTTATGTTATGTGATTAAGGATTTGAGTTTTAACATTTATACATGTATCTGATGATGGCTTGGCCGAGCCGAAACACGTAGTATATGGCGCAACCTTCGAGTAAATGACATAGTGTGCAAAAAAAAAAATATATATATATATATTATGTGGTGTGTCTGACTGTGTTTATCATTACTGGCATTGAAATAACACACCGGGATGACACAAATTAAGAAGGTTACTGTGGATTTTTCATCATTTTTGAATCTCACGTCAGGTTGCAGCTCCCCTCTCTCGTTCATTGCCTTCTCACACATTATTGTCCTGTCAAAGGGGTTGAAATGAAAACCCTTCCTTCTTTCTCTGCAATATTAAATGTGACTTTCCATCTTTGCCCTTGCCAGGTGTATACAGCCCTGGATGTGAAACAAAAATATGCTCTGGTACATCTTTGTATTTTGAAGTTTAAAAGCCCAAAACTAACTCTAAGCACCGCCTCCTCTATCGTATATAAACTCTGCATTTTGCCTACAGAGTACATTTTTTCGTTTTTTGTGTTCTTACAATAAACAGTGATCATTTTCCTAAACAGAATTAACCGGCTGGCCTTTGTAATGGGAACGTGCTCTGTTTTCTGTGAGGTAGAGCTTGAACTTTCATATATAATTTAGATGGATTTCAGCCTTTATGGGGTTAATAGCATATTCACTTCAAACATGCTTGCTGCTGTAGAACACAACGCACTCCATACCCTGCACCTTCTGCTCGTGTTAATAATCAGGCACTGCACAGAGGTTTTGGAAAGGAAACCGTTTGCGAAACAACCGTAAGAAGAACCCAGATATAGATGTAAGGATAATACATAAATTTCCTGTAAGAAAGAAGTTTAAACATCGCCAATCTGAATCGGCTCGGGACACAGTGGAGGGCTTTATTTCTACATTTACTGAACATTTGGGACTTCATGTCGAGAAGATTATGACCCAGTCGCATATAGAGGGATGATGTCACCAGATCCAGTTTGTGTAGGAGGGCGGAATGTTTTCTATCCACATACCTCTCCAAAGATACTTAAGCCATCTGATTTTCATGAGCATGCTTTAAATCTGCTACTGCTTGGCGGCGTTTTGAAAAAATACACTTTCAGAGAGAGTTCTGCTGATAGTAGTACTTCTTCATCTTACCTTGGAAAGCGTATGTCCATGTGGCGGTGGTGGCGGTGGTGGTGG